>CM053265.1:279931-879931 GCA_028583415.1 Protea cynaroides
CGTATACTTTCACTCAATCTTTCAAGCCAATGATTCAGCATGGTTGCATGGACCCAACATTGTCGTCTGGCCTCGTTGATCATGTGTTTTGACATTTTCTTATATTCTTATGTTTTAGTAATAAAAATACATAATAATATGAGAAAGAAATCTCCAACCTACTGGTTTAGGATTTTTTTTGATATCCTCTCACATAATTAAGATTTTTGAATCTTCAAGCACTTCATTCGAAGTTAAATGTACCTGTAGTAAATAGATAAACTATGACAAAGGAGGTCATGCTCTGACCTAAGGATGACTCTTATGTCAGATTAAGGACTCTGAGGTGCAAATAGGTGTGGAACTTGTTATTTATGGATACAATATCGGAAGGAGTAAAAAATTATATTCCCCTAACCTCTCGTCATTAAACCTTATTTATAGAAAATGGATATGAAGTAGGCAATGTGGGATTTGCCCTTGACCTAGGTCCGTTTGTGGTTAGTCATACGTGTTGTCAGTTATTCTTACTCAAAACAAAAAATAATAAATAATAAATAAATGTATTTAATATATTGCCTTCTAATAATACACAACTAGCAACCGTTGGTTCCCATAAATCAGGAGAATCTTTGCTTCATAATTAAACCCACCATTGCATGGTTTAAAAACAGAATGAGATAAGGTAGGTGGTAAAATAAGAAATAATATAACAGTCAGTTTATCTTATCAGTTTAAAGATTTTAAATAGAGAAACGGTAAATGTGCATTAAATAAGTCACCATACAGGATTCAAATCGTCTCTTTCTTCTACTTCATGGAGGAGGGAGACCCCCGTCAGATGGTCGACACGTGGCTCTCGAAAAAATCCGAGTCCCATGTTCGAGCCAACACCCCTTGTCGACTCGGCTTGTCAACTGGGTGTCTGTTTGAACGTGGGACTCGTATTTTTTTGAGAGTCATGTGTCGATCATTTGATGAGGGATCTCCCTCCTCTCTAATATAGAGAGGAAACTCTAATATAGGGAGGAAACAATTTGAATCCCACCATACAAGGAAAAAAATGAGGGTAATTTAATAATTTGATTAAGTAAGACTACTGACCCAACCCCAAAGAGTAGATGTGAACAAAGATTTTGACAGACGAAAGAGAGATTATCTCTCTAAGAAAAAAAAAATTCAAAATCAAAAGTTTTCTCCACTTTCTATCTGGGGCCATAGGGTGGAGTCACATCAGGTGCATAATGTGTATTGTCACGTCATAAGATCGTGGGAGCGAGGATTCGATTGGATGAGATATTATGTGCGCCCCACACAAGGGGTGGGGCCGACGGTGGCGAGGGATGCGAGGGAAGGGCCAAAATGACAGCGGTTGCGGGGAGAAAGAGAAAGATGATTCCGGAAGAAAATCGCAATTATTGTTGGCTGATTCACTGGGTTCTCTTTTACCTTTTATACTGTCTATACAATCATACATTCTTCGTCTCTTTGCATCTCAACCTTTTTAATTACGTTACCAGTAATTATATTAATAAGATAAATATTAATGACCATCTGATCATAAAATATGGAGTTACCACGGGACCACAGGGTTTACCATAACACGTGTGTAACAGGTGTCATCCTTGCCTACAATGCAGCAACAATCAAAACACATGGATCGTTTTCCTAACAATAAATTAAGAAAGCGATTCCTCAATCACCGCACCTAATTCACATCCCAAGAAACAGGGAAGAATTTTATGATATGGGTTGGCAAGTGTTTCTATGATAATCGTAATATCATCATCCAATGATGAATATTATTAATTGAGGACTTCCTGTTGTCATCACTTTTACACCCATCAAAAGGGTAATTCGATAATCTTCAGAGATTTGGTGGACTACTTCTATATAATTTCAGAAGCATAAAGGTATATAGAGAAATAATTTTCTACTTTTACTATTATACTCAAACTTTACCCTTCTCAAAGAAAGACTCCGTTGGGTCACCTACACTTTCTAGAAGAATAATAAATTTTCTACTACACTCTTTGGATGACAAGTGTCCTATGGAGTTAACAGTGTTAACTTCCATTACCTAAATAAACCCTGAACCCTGACCCCCTGACCCCCTGACCCCCTGACCCCTGAACCCCTGAACCCCTGAACCCCTGAACCTTAAAAACCCTAAACCCTAAACCCTAAACCCTAAAAACCCTAAACCCTAAAAACCCTAAAAACCCTAAACCCTAAACCCCTGGACCCTGGACCCTGAACCCTGAACCCTGAACCCTAACCCTAACCCTAAACCCCTAACCCTAAACCCCAAACCCCAAACCCCAAACCCTAAACCCTAAACCCCCTCAACCCTAAACCCTTAAACCCTCAACCCTAAACCCTAAACCCTCAACCCTAAACCCTCAACCCTAAACCCTAAAACCCTAGACCCTAGACCCCAAACCCCAAACCCAAATCCAAACCCTAAAAACCCTACACCCTAAAAATCCTAAACCCTCAACCCTAAGCCCTCAACCCTAAAACCCTTAAACCCTAAACCCTGACAGGGTTTAGGACCCAATCATCTCATTCCCATTTGGTGTATTTTAGAGTGGGTCTATGTCGTTTGTGTCCATTTTTATGGTATGTAATAGATAGATCTATTTATTAAAATTATAAAAATTAGTTTGGACATAGATATACAAAATATATTTCTCATTTTACAATCTATATATATATATATATATTATCAAAAATGATTTTCAAAATTGATTTTTGATAATTAGATAAAAAAACATAAATAAAAATAGATCCAAAGTCCACAAGAAATTCACATGGGCCCACATTCCTCTACCCCCTCCTGATCCGACATTCGTCCGAAACCCACGAACCCTCAAAACAGAAATTTTGTATTAGATTCTAAAACCGGATTTTGGTCTATCCAATTGCTCATTAACAAAATTTAAAATAAAAATTTATCGGGTCACTAATTTTTAGCTATTTTACTTATCCAAATTGAAATGTATTATCCTACACAATATTAACTCAATGGTCTGACCAAAAAAAAAAAAAAAACTCAATGGTAAGATCCTCACCTACATTTTTCTTTTTTGACATTTTTTTCTTAACGTAGCAAAATGTCCAAAAGAATTATCAATCATATGCATCACTCCCATTTATTATGGTCTGTTGCAGGCTCACACGAATAACACCTTCAAACATTTTTTTGGAGATGGTTAGAGGCAAAAATATAAAAAAAATATACATACGTATAAAATAATAAACATATTGATTTTGGATAATTTGGTTAAACAAAAGATTTGATGTATAATGTTTAAGGTTCAAGATGGCGGGTTAACACAACCATGGCATGCGGATTACTTCTAAGGATATTTTAGTTCAAAAGATATAAATTTGATGGTGTTTTCAAATTATCATTTTAGAGGGGTCAGCAATAGAAGGATATGATTAGTGCGTAAGTACCGCACAAACAGATTTTTTTTTTTTAACTCAATGATTTATTAAACCAAAAAATGGGATTTTAAAATAATCTTATAATGTTTTCCTAAAACAAAATCCATTAACTACGATAAGCTTAAGTTACGAGTTACGAGTTACGACCATAGTTAGTAAAGTAGTGTTTAATACACAAATTATATGCGTCTCAAAAATTTTTGAACATATTTTTACAAACTACTGCATAAATTCTTAAAAAAAAATGTGCTTTTATATTGGAACGTATTTAAATACATTATAAATACATATTACCATATTAAACATGAAAAAACGGAGATAATAAAATATAAAAAAATTCCCCCTTTCTTTCTTTCTTAATATTTCTATTTTTTTCCCAAATCCCTGAAACTCACTACCGAATGTACCCTTCCGGCTTTGACATGTGTTTTATGTTGATAAGATGACAATTTTATGTAAATGAATTGCAAGTGTTGTTTATATATAAATTTGTATTTACATGTTATTATTTTATTTATCAAATGATGTAAATGTCTATAGCAGAATATATATCCATATTTTCAGTAAAAATATTACCGTATTAAACACGTAAATATTAATACCATCTGTTTTTTAATTGGATTTTCAATCCCCATGTTGAAGTTTGATTGTGTTTTATATACGTAAATATCCATAAACGAATATTTGCGGTTCCCGAACATACAAACTATGGTTAGGACCAACAAACATAACAATAAAAGCAGTCCATTTGGACTAAAATAAATCATAACCCCAAAGGTTTAGCTCAATTAGAAACACCAGCATCTCTAATTCTAAAATAAAAGGTCACAAGTTCAACTCTCCTTGAAACATATCTATCCAAGAAAAAGAAAATCTTTGGACCAAACCAAAATTCTAATTCTTTGTTTTTCAATTGATTTTCTGGCTGTTCACTGTTGTACAGACAACCGTATGGAAGAAAGTAATTTCCAACAAAATCTATATCTGGTATTCTTGGCTTACACTTTTTTTTCCCTCTTTTTATTCATTTATTTCGTTACTCCATTCCATTTACATGATACAAACAGATTCTCAAATATTAGCAAGGAATTAGGGAGAACGTGAAGACACTTTTAACATGCATTGTTGGAATGTTTCTTAGAATGCATTCCTAACATAGAATGAAAATGAAATATAGAACAAGACAGTTTCATTCCAAGCTTAGAATGCAAGATTGGTTAAAGAGCGCATCACAACATAAGCCACGTTACCTAGCATTTCATGATTCAAGAACAAGAATGTAGACGAAACACTATTTTTGTCATCTTAGAATGTATTCTTGACCTAGAATACATACCAAATGCAGCTGACTGAAAACAACCGCATGAGATTGCATACCAACTGATCACACAAAACAGAAAAGAACATATCTAAGAAAAAAAAAAATCCGTAACAATCTGCTCTTTAACTGCTGAAATTCCAATAAAAGCAGTAGAATTTCTGTATCAATCTTAACCAGCAGGCATCCATCTAAAGGAAGGGAAGAGGCCAACAAAAAAATATCAGTTAGCTACCAACCTGGTTTTCCAGCTCTACGTTCTGTGCTATGCTCCAATGGCTTTTTCATGAGGATTGGAAATTGATGAGACTGACCCAAAGACACTTTTTTTTTTTTCAGAGAAACAGAAATTTCGTAGGCCTTACAAATTAGTTTCTAAGGCTTGACATGTTCCCGAATGAACTGCTCAACTTGCACTATATCACCTGTCAGTGCTGAAGCTTCTGCAGTTGTGACCTTGTTATGACATTGGAAGAATGTGAAAGCCTCCCCAGTCACGCCAAGCGTATATTCATTAGCAATGTCAGCATCTGAAATAGCAGTTCTTGATGCTCGCAGCTTGTCCCTGTAGGATGAAGCAGAGGGAACAAGTATGAGATTCATTGATTTAACAACAACCAAACAGAAGGCCAAGCAGAACAATAAAGGAGAATGAACTTGTACTTCTTAGCTACTCTTCTACTAAAAAAGAGGGGCAAAGCTGTCATCAACCTCATGCCCTACCATCTTGAATACCACCTGAAGATGATCATCCCAACATATCTCATACATGAAAGTACTCAGTATTATATGTCTGATATCAAACAACAGAATTACTCCGGCCACATAAAGAATGAATCTTGCTGGAAAACAAACTAGTGGTCAACCGTCTCAGAACTCAGACACAACTTGTACTTGTGCCCTACAAATAAACTTAGTTTGGTCTAAAGCCATTTGGTCATCAGAACTGAAGCAGTCAGTTAACCAGTTCTATCTTGCACAACCCCCTAAAAATAAGAGAGTTGAGGTTCACTTAATTAAATAGTCTAATGCACTTGTCATCAGGACATCATGGTCAATAAAGTGAAATTACCAGTTTGACACTGCTAACTCAGTCAAAATAAAAGAGTTAAGGTCTTACAGTTCCTTTTCAAGTTGTTTCCTTATGAATTCCTTGCTATGTGCTGTCACTTTGTCAGTCTTGTTGCATAGTATGAGTACAGGAATTTTCTTCTTGACAACACTTGCCTTGGTCAAGATATCATAAAGGTACCTGCCACATTAAAAAACATAAAAATGTAATATGTCAGAAACTTAATCCTATAAATGTATGTTGGTCAAAATGCACTATCAGAACCACAAAAATTGTAGCTTTTAATACTCTGCAGCTGCACGGCAATTCGGTAAGAACTCCACCGCATCCACAACAAAAATAAGGCCAGCAGTTTGAGGCAAGTATTCATCAAGTTTGGGTCGAAGTCGTGAATGCCCAGGAACATCAACTACATGGACAGGCTTCATTTTGCCCTTCTGCACATGAGATAGAGAATTTGGCATCATACTGTTGAGACTAATTTATTTATCATTTCAGTATGTAAAATGAAAGACTAAACAATGAATTACCACTTCAATTTCTAAGAAATTGATGATTGGAAGTGCAATCTTATTGATGCAGATCTGGATTACTCAAGAAAGGGGGGCTGCCAGATGTTATATGAGCTTGGGCCATTGGGCCAGCCTAAGGTTAGTTGGATAGAAAAGGAAGCAACTCAGCCAGGCCTCCTCAAACTTACCGCCAGCAATATTAGGACTCTTTTTTATTTTGGACTCTTTTGATTAAGAGTGCCAATTAGTTTCCTAAAATATAGTTCAGTTATTTCCATTGTTTAGTTTCCTAAATTATAGCAATCAATTATTTAGGAGATTTGTTAGGAGTTCCTTTAGTTTCCTAATTTCAATTTTGAAAACTTTCCTATTTTTTTTTGTTTTAGAAACTTCCTACTTTATAAAGGAAGTTTAATTTCCTATTTTTCAGTTTTGAAACTTCCTATTCTATTGTAACATTTTAGAAGTTATAAATAAGAGAAGAGGGCTGGCGGTAGAGGGCAGAGATTTTTCCAGAAAAAAGAAAGAGTTAAACTCCTATTGTTCAGATTGAGTCTCCTACGGTTGTGAGACTCAACCAATTGGACGACATTGAAGTTTACTGTTTCTGGACCAAATCTTTGCTGTTTTCGTCAAGGCATCATCAACATTGTCTGAAACACATCCAGGCTGGGTGGTAGCTACTGCAGTAGCTCTGCAGGGGTTGCAGCAACTTCAAAACTCTCTTGATTGACTCTAAATCCCTACTAGTGTTCATAATTGAAGCTAAGAAGATCTCCTATCAATTTCAAGTGTGTTCAACAGCTGGATCCTCAGATAAGTTGATTTTCCTATTGATTACTAAATCTGTTTTTTGTAATTGGACTGTGTAAGATCCTATAGCAAAGAGGGACGGATTGTCAATTTGATGTATTTTGAACCCTCCTTGCCATCAGACAGAAGAAAATACGATTTTTGAAATTGTCACCATGTGGCATGTGGGACAATAAGTAATATCTTGACAATCTAACAAAAGGGCCTTTTGGGCATTAAAAAAAGGGTATATGATAACTTGCTATGGCAGTAGTAAAACTAAGGATTTTGGAAAGGTAATGTACAAATCAACATGGACGCGAGAGAAAATAGAGATAGCAATGAAACAGAAGTCCTCCATGTAACCTATTCAGTAGCCATCATAAGTAATCATTAAATGCAGTGTTTATGTGCAGGATGACATACTGCATCACTAATTCAGTAAAATCTAGGAGATTTCCACTGCAAAAACCCATTCAGCTTGGATGAGTACAACTATCTTCGATAATATGCTGTGTAGTGTGTACATGTGCTTCTACAGTTAAAATTAATAAAAAGGTGTACCCAGTGCAAGACGCTCCCGCCATTGTGGGGTCTGAGGAGGGGCAGATGAGTGCCGCCTTACCCCTGCTTTGCGAAGAGGCAGTTTCCCAATTTGAACCCACGACCACTAGGTCCCAACAGAGAAACCTTACAGTTGTGCCAAGGGCCGCCCTCAAGTTATAATCAACCAATTAGGTAACTTTGAATTGATGGTTATAGTCAACCAATTAAATCAATTAGTCACAAAGCAGATCCAGGAGGGTGTCATGAAGAGATCCTGAGACAGAGAGATTCTCAACACCTAGCACAAGGTGTGAATGTTAATTGTATACCTGCCTGATAGGAACTTTGGATTACATCTTTGGAAAACTAACGGCATGCAAAAGGTTGCTACTCTGTATCATTGCTACGTCATTTAAATGCCTAAGAAAAGATTAGTCACAAGGAATCATAGAGATTGCTACCAAACATATTTTCCAGATTACAAAGTACAACAATGTCACATGAAATACTTCACAAATAAATATCATTATACCTTAGAGGACTCAGAATGTAGCACAAAACTGCTCTCGTTTGGCTCCATTGATGTGACAGTACCCTGATGGGAAGAGCCATCTCGAAGCTGGCACAATAATGAAATAATAACCTTTTCTCAATTATAGATCCTAATACAATACAAACACACCTACACACAAACACACAGGTAATACATAAAATATCTAATAAAGATATGAGGGAAGTACAACATGCAATGATAATTCAGGGTGGCAATGGATCAGTTTGGATAGCACTGAACATTGATGGTAACCCCTACACACCCAACCCCAATCCAACCTATATTTGATGAAGTGAAAAATTTTATTGTTCACATGGGAAAAAGAAGTAGTGTTCACAGTGTTCTTTCATGCGATGAGAGGTTTAGCTGGACAATGCACCAAGAGCAAAAGCCAAGTACTCAAACTGAACCAGACTCTTTTATCAATCAGTTGGAAATTGTCAGCCCAGACCCATTATTACCAGGTTGGTTTGGCGAGTCAGCCCAGGGATTGCCACCAGTGTTGTCAAGGCATCGCCTAAGCACCGCCTAGGCATCAAGGCACCTTGGAAATTAGGTCGCCTAAGCAGGCATCTTGGTCGCCTAGGGCGTCTGGAGGCCCTCCAACACCTTGGGTCACCTTGTCGATGTGACAACCTTGATTCCCACCACCAGCTATGACTACTCTATGGTTTAAACCAAATGTAGCTTAAGGAAGAAATGGGATTAACAGAAATCAGATTCTGGTTTACCAGAGATGGCATGAGACTTGAAAGATTAAAAGGCAAAAACAGTAATATGCCCAACGATTAGAGGAAGCAAACAAGAATTGCTAGTAAACAGACTAAACAATGAAATCTAGAATATCTGTATTCAGACATAAGATTGAGAAAAACATATTAGACAATGAAATCTAGAATATATCTGCATTCAGACATAAGGATTGAGAAAATTCAAAGCACTTAGCAAATATTAGTACACGCAAGGGATGGAATCAATAATCAAGGAGCTAACCTGGTAAAAGAGAATCGTTTTTCCACTACCACTCAGACCAGCAAGCACAATGGTATTGGATTTTGTTCTTCTGAAAAAGCCAACTGCATCAAGAAAACAATGTGACAAGATAAATACCGAATTTCTCTCCTCCAAAAAGGACAAAATCCTCAACATCTTATTAATAGATTGATTTTTTTTTGTCCAAATTCCAAAAAGAAAAGGACAAAAAAAAATCCTCCAAAATCAGGCCATGTTAAAGCAGTTTCCCATTCATACATCAAATACATGCTACCAATTCTATCTACAAAATATTTTTCCACCATACCTCTTGTTTTCAACTATTATGTATGTACCATTCATATGATTTGCATGAACATCAGTTTATTGCAAGAACGTTCTTTTATATTTCACATTAGGTTATTAAAACTATTTAAAACCTCATTTCATAATTCATGCATAAGTGATATATGTATATCTTGTTTCCTTTTATTTATCCACCTTTTTTTTTTTTTTTTTGCCAAAAGAATTCCTGGACTGGTAGGTTCAGATGGGAATCTACACACCATAATCTAATTGTGCCGTGTGGACGGGTGATGTGGCAATTCCGCCATTGAATATGTAGGAATGGTTTGAATTAGCCATGTGCCAAATTTCATTAAATAATGTATCCTCACATGTATTGGCAAATTCCCATGCATTTAGAAGTCCATGTATAAGCATGTACCCTTCTATAATCCTGAATTTCAAAGCTTTATTTTGCCACTTGAACAACTGCACTGGGCTCAAACTTGACGTGTGTAGGGGAAATTGGGGTCTTCCTATCCACAAAATTCCATCCCCATTGGACCAACCATGTGGCATATATTTGTGGCAGTCCAGATACACCGTCTAGACCACCAGAACAGAAACCTTGCACCTTTTTTTAAAAGAAAATTATTATCTTTTACTTATCAACTTGGTTACTTCAGCGTCAAATGGAGTATGAACTACAAACCAGGTGTTGGTACCAGAATGCAAGAGCTTTTTGTGACAACAACAACAACAAAAAAGCCTTATCTCAACTAAATGGAATCGGCTACATAGATTTTTGTCCTCCAATAAGCTCTGTTTGATGTCATACTTGAAACAATGCCCAAGCTATGCATGTCTTTCCTCACCACCTCCCATAAAGTCATTTTAAGTCTTCCTGTCCACAAAATTCCATTCCCATTGGACCAACCATGTGGCAGTCCAAACACACCGTCTAGACCACCAAAACAGAAACCTTGCACCTTTTTTTAAAAGAAAATTATGATCTTTTACTTTCAACTTGATTACTTCAGCGTCAAATGGAGTATGAACCAAGAACCAGACGTTGTACCAGAATGCAAGAGCTTTTTGTGACAACAACAACAATAAAGCCTTATCTCAACTAAATAGGATCAGCTACATGGATTCTTGTCCTCTAATCAGCTCTGTTTGATGTCATACTTGAAATAATGCCTAAGCTATGCACGTCTTTCCTCACCACCTCCCATAAAGTCATTTTAGGTCTGCCCTTAGCTCTTTTAGATCCTTCAATCTAAAATCAAATCACTCCTCCGTACTGGAGCATCTAACGGCAGCCGTTAAACATGGTCGTACCATCTCAAATGGCTTTCTCGTAGCTTATCATGTATCGACGCTACTCCCAAATCAGCTCTAATACGATCATTTCTTACCTTATCCTTCTTAGTTTTGCCACACATCCATCTCAATATCATCATCTCAGCTACAATAAGGTTATTTATATTATGCTTCTTAACTACCCAACATTCTGCACCATGCTAGTCAAATGGTTTTCCTATAAAACTTTTCTTAAAGTTTTAAAAAATACGTCAATCATATGACACTCCAGACACACCTCTCCACTTCATCCATCCTATTTTAATCATCTGTGAAACATCATCCTCTGTATTACCTACTTTATAAATAATTAAACCTAGATACCTAAAATAATCATTTTGTTGTATCTCCCTCTCATCAATTTTTCCACTTCATTTTCCGTCCTTGTGTGACTTAAGTTACACACCATATACTCCGTCTTCGTTCTACTTATTTTAAAACCCTTTGATTCCAATTTTGATCTCCATAGCTCCAACTAGGCGTTAATCTCTACTTTCGTCTCCTCCACCAAAACAATATCATTAGCAAAAAGCATGCACCAAGGAACTTCATCTTGAATATCTTTGGTTAAATCACTTACAATGAGGGCAAACAGATCAGGACTTAAATCTAATCCTTGATATAGCTCAATTGTAATTGAGAATTCACTATCTTGACCCCCCACCCCCCACGGTTCTCACACTAGTCACTACATTATAATACATATGCTTGACTATGTTCACATATTTTCCTGAAATACTTCTCTTCCTAGTACTTACCAGATTAACTCTCTAGGGACTTTGTCATAAGCTTTTTCTAAGTCAATAAAGACTACAAGAGCTTTGTGAAACAATTCAAAATATTTCCCAACTAAATGGGATAGGCTAGCAATCCTATTCTGGTGCCATATGGTTTGCGCTTCAAGTCCATGCATATGAAGAACATGTCAATATCAAGGTCAATGCTTAGATTATCATGTATTTTTCTATTAAAAATACTCTATTCTCACCTTCATTATACATTTCTTCTGCATCATTGGCATTTCTTTAGGCAAGTAAAAAAAACCTGTCATCATGCTTTAATGTTTAAAATATTTACATATGTATGGAGAAATGATCTTTACACTTTACACCACACCACACCACACCCTAGAGAGATCATCTATACTAGGAAGCTGACCTGGCTGATTCTATTGTTGGATTGGTTGAGAACCCTTCAGATCATCTCCACAACAAATTTCATCATCTACCTCACCCATATGGCCCCACCATTCTAGAGGGTATTCCCTCATGTATTTTCAGTCGTTAAATCAGTAAAAGAGCTGATGTGGGAATTCTAACAATTGGATCGATGGAGGACCAACCATGTGGATTGACCATCTGTCTAGTTACAAAACCAAACTCAATCACATTGACTATCATGTATTGGATCTTTTCCGTAACCAAAAAAAAAAAAAAAAAAAAACCAAACCCTAATCGAAATTGATCTGTTCATTTCACAAACTAAATGAGTGAAAGAAGAGATCAAAAATGTCCATAAAAATGAAGTCCAACATCATGAGTGAAAGACAAACTCTCTTAACGGTCCATTGAGCCTCTCCGTGAAGCAGATGCAAGGCTGCGTACATAAGCCCCTCCCCACTCTACAATGGTGGGAGCCTTGTGCACTGGGTACGCCCTTTTTATATATGGATGGATGCCTATTTTGTCTTTCTTCATACAAATGCTCCAATATCTACAGCTCTACTTAGAGAAAAGAAATGGATTTTAAGTTCTATTATTACAAATGTAGTGTTTACACGAATGTTCTCTGCACTAAATTAATCCATCACCGGGGGTGGAAAAGTGAATGCAAACATATAGAACAACATAAGACTTAAGTATATAGTTATAAGCCTGTAAGGATGACAAAATCATTTCTAAAGATCATAAAAAGCGTACTTTTTGGTCAACTTGTTGCCATATTTGTATTGCTTTTATAGCCATATTTTTTTTCCCATATTTGTATTAACTGGTGCCATGTTTGTCAACTGTTCATTTGACAACAACAAAACTTTTAGTAAAGGGCCTATAGGTGCTCACAATGAACACTCACATCCCCTTTCTTCTGATTTCATTCTCTCTCTTTTTCTTTTTTTTTCCTGTCTTCTATTTCAATGTTCAAAACTTCACCACACTCAATCAATTCTGAAATGGTTATTTTGTTTGCATAACTTCTATCAAAGCATCACTGAGGCAACCTCCAAGGTGTTTGGAGTATGAAACAACTGACCAAGTCAATGATATAGCTACAACTAACTGATAACCTTAAGGGGCTTACCACTAGGACTTTAACTTTGCTCTTCTGTTAAAAGTTATGAATTTACAAATTTTTTTATTTGATTTAGCATTCAATAACAAAAAAAAGGTGTTACTCTAGTTTACTTTATCTTGAGGCATTTTAGTACGCACTGATATTGCATTCCACTTCTGTGGTAGTGTTGATGTTTTATATTATACATTATATTGCATTTTTACGTTCTTTTTGCTGTCAGTACACAAT
Source organism: Protea cynaroides (assembly GCA_028583415.1). Taxonomy (NCBI): domain Eukaryota; kingdom Viridiplantae; phylum Streptophyta; class Magnoliopsida; order Proteales; family Proteaceae; genus Protea; species Protea cynaroides. The sequence goes on from CM053265.1 coordinate 293,296, forward strand.
GACACCCATAAATTTATTTATTGAAAACTACATGCTATTTGTTTTTTTTTGGGGGGGGGGGGGGGAGTTTGCCTTAAGAATCTCAAACATGTAGGCATTAACTAGCCAGTTTAACAACCTTGGTTTGAACCATACTGTAGCAGAATAGAAAGAAAGAGAGAAGGCAGAGAGAATGGAGAAGAGGGAGAGAGAGAATCGATGTGTGGTATCTCTCCCATCGTCCCAGCTTTAGTTATTATATTCAAAGGAAGTCTACATCAACTAAGAAATATAAAACAAGTAGAACTCTTCTACTCTGGAACTAAAAGGAAACTATCCTATTCAACTACACATAGTGTCTTTACATGAAATGACTAATTACTAAATGCCACCAACACTAGTGATAGACTAAGCAGTATACTAAACATCACCATAATATATGAATCTCAACACATACCATGTAAAATAAAGAATCCAAGAACCAACCATGTATCAACTTGCAGAGACACCCATAAAACTCAAGTATAAAATTGTCCACCTGTTATCATTCTTGATTGTAAATCTAAGCTAGAAGCTTGCAATGTAGGAAGATGATTACAAACTAGAGAACCAATAAAAACAAAAGGATACTAAGAGAATAACGATTCATCACATGAAAAAAAAAAAAAAAAAAAAGCTTCTGATCTAATTTATAAATACAATCCCTCTCTGACAAGCAGATTTTCCTTTACTGCACAACAATTCCTTTTCCCCTTTTTGTTCCCTCCAGCCCTTCTATTTTGCTATGAGCACAAAGTAAGAGTTTAAGACATGAAGTTATGTCATAGAAGATACTTACATAACAAGAGAATAACAGGTGTTAAAAATAGAACACCAATAGCAACATACAGCTGTGAAGCTGGTGTCTGCTTAACAGCCTTAACCCAGTGCTCCACTTGATATAGCCATTGTTGCAGTAAATTTGTCCATTTCTCCATCCCATCCATTTGCTACTTCTGTAATTCAAAGTGGTATAATAAATGGGAAAAAGGAGCAAGATAATCTCTGACAAACAACTGAAACATCTACTTGGGCATTCATGCCATAAAGTTACAAAGAAAATTATCAGAACATTTGGCTAAACATAAATCTGTCTATAAATAAAGGGAGGTCTGTGAAGAGAAAGCAGTGTCATAAGTCCATCTGAGTCACATCAGTTAGAGTAGGAGGAGCCATAAGGGCATAAAACCATGTCAAATAGAAAAACCTTATTACAGCTTTATTAAGTATGAGTTTAGAATTCAGTGGGTTAGGTCCACTAAGAGTCCGAAGGTTATGCTGATTTCCATGAGAGTCATGTTACTTGGATAGTTGGATGATTCAAACGGGTAAAGTATGTGAGAGTTATAGTATACATTATGTGTCAGATTCTAAAACCTACACCCAAGTCCATCTGAGATAGATTCAAGGTTATAGTTTTCCAATCAACAACAGTATCCTCATTAATGCAGGCCAAAAGGATTTCTTTCCTTCTAGTTACTTATAAGGGTCTTGGCCAAGGGATCCTCTCTCTCCATTTTTCTTCGCAATTGTGAATGAAATCCTTAATAAACTCTTCCATGGAACCAGCTCTTGGGTCTCCTAAAATGTCTTAAATTAGGTTCCAAGAGGATTGCAGCTTCACAACCCAAAATCACAAACTACAATAATATCTTTTGGGTTTAGTGACGAGGCATCTTGAGAGGCTGAGAATGGAAGGCATGAAGGACCATGGCACCCAGGCCGATCATCCTCTCCTAGGTTGGCTCTTAACTGGTCAGCTCTATCTAGAATCCCTAGAAGTCCCTCTCATTTAGAAGACTTGGTGGTGTGGTTGATTTCTTACACTGGGTTATTCTATACAGTGTCTACATGGAATCTGGTCGGATCTCGATTCCAAAGAGCTTCTTGATTTGATGTCTGGTTTAAAGGTCACATCCCCATCATTTTTACTGCCTGGAGAGCCCTCTCCCACTCTCTCCCATAGTTAGCAAATTCTTATCGGGAACTATTCGGAAAGAGAATAGTTCGGAATGATTCGATTTAGGAATTTAAGAATTAGGTAGATCGATTCGAGAATCATTCGTTTGCTCAAAAAAAAAAAAAAAAAACAAAAAACAAAAAACAAAAAACAAAAAACAAAAAAAATTGCATGCTCATTTTTATTATTTGTTGCACCTATTCCTCATTACCTATCAATTATCATTCTTTCATATCAGGTAATATAAAAATTGAAAGAAAATTAGAATAACATCCGTTTCATCGTAAATTAAAAGGCATAATAAAGAGACTATATCAATTGATTAGTCAAGAGAGGTTCTAAAGCTGTGAAGAGATCAAGATTCAACCAATTCTATGTAATGATAGGCAAAAGAAACATGCGTAGTACATGTATAAAACTACAGTATGGCAATAGAAAAAAAGGGTGTGGAAGAGAGAGAGTAGTAAAAATGAAGGCCATTAAAAGTTCTGTTTTCAGAGTACGAAACAGCAGTACAGCAAAAAAAGGGTGTAGAAAAGAGAGAGCGCGATAAAGAGTATTTGAAGTTCTGGTTTTCGGAGAGTGCTTTCTCCAACTGCATCCTGATTTGCGAATGGAAACAACTAGATAAGCTTTGCATACCTTCAACTAGAGACTCTTGCAGCAAGCATGCAACTAGACTAGAGAAACCGAAGATAGAGATAACGGGAAGAAAAGTTACAAAACCTTGAGAAAGGGTTTTAGAGAGATTTTTTTTTTTTGGGGGCGGGGGGGGGGGGGGATGGTGGGAAGGTGAAATCTCCCATAACCAACAATTGCCACGGGTTTCTGGGTAATAGGAACAGTGTTAGGTGACCGGTGTATATCTCTAGAACACCAAAACGCCCATAAAATAAAAGTGCTACAAATCGAACTCAGATTAGCAGCAAATTTAACCAAACAACTCCGAAAAATAGATGATAACTCACCTAGCACCACAGCTCAGTCAAACTAGCGAGAAAGGGAGACAATGACTTCCCCTCGTTGTCTCCGAAATGCCCAATAAATCTCTGAGAAAGAGATATATATAGAGAGAGAGAGCGCTTTAGAACTGCAGCGAAGGAAATTACAACGAGATCTTCGCATTCCCTTACGTCCAGACTAAAACGGTATGATTCGAAATTTAGGATTAAGAAGATAGACGAGCACAACGGCAAGGTACTTGAAGGATCCGTATCGTCTCCTCCCTGTACTTCAGGGAGGAGGGAGACGCCTTCGTCAGATGGCCGATACGTGGCTCAGCTTGTCGACTGGTGTCGGCTCTAACGTGGGGTTCAATTTTCCCAAGAATCACGTGTCGGCCATCCGACGGGACGTTTCCCTCCTCCCTCAAGTACAGAGGAGACAATTTGAAAATATTTGGGATCCGAATCGTCTCCTCCCTGTACTTTAAGGAGGAGGGAGACGCCTCCGTCGGATGACCGACACGTGGTTCAGCTTGTCGACTGGTGTCGGCTCAGACGTGGGACTTGGATTTTCTCAAGAAGCACATGTTGGCTATACTCGAGGCACATGTTGGCCATACACGGGGCGTCTCCCTCCTCCCCTCAAGTAGAGGGAGGAGACGATTTGAAAATATTTGGGATAAATCATGATCCGTGATGATAGTTCATGGATAAAATATTTTAATCTAACAAGTACTGCAAGACTATTTGTCTGCTTGAAAAAGAACCCAATCATTAATACGGCACGTCTCACGTCTCAACTTCCAACCCCCAATGCGATTTCTCCAATCGGGATATCTAAGAATGTCAATGTGTAAGGAAAAGCACAAGACTGTTTCTTCTTTTATGCAAATCAATGAACATACACAACCATAAATATAGTACAAAGATATAACAATGGAAATAAATAAAGACAATCAAATCACAAGAAATAGTAATTTTTATGTGGAAAATATTTTCAAAGGAAAAAAATCATAGTACTTAGTCCAGATAAATCTCCACTATAATAATAATTGGTACACAATACAATCTTCTCTAATCACAGCTAAAAATTATCAATTTTCAAGAGAAATAATCCATTATTAAGTAATACAATAACCCATCAAATCAATTGGTGGTAATCCAAATACAAGAATATTCTTACCTTGATGTTTACGTAACAAATACAGAGAAGAACTACCACATTTCTCTCTTCCCTGAACAGGGAGAATACCACCACGTCGCACGTACAAAGGATGAGTATCTACTCTCCACATTAGAGGAACAAAGTTCCACTCGAAAACTCCTGATTTACTTCGGCCTTCGACTTTAGGTCCTCTTTGACGCCAAAGAACTCACGGCTCTCTGAAGAATGCACGAGCATCTGATCTACTGTTCACGGCCTTAGTTAAGGCATATATATAGAATTTTAAAATCAAAAGAAACAGTTCTCAAAATTGCCTTTAATGAAACTTTTCAATATGGAAAGATGTGGGTCCCTTCACCCACATGGGTGTGAAGAAGAAAACCAACAAACTTCCCTTCTGACTCACGAGCGGGGATCTGCCAAACCCAAATCTATCATGCTTCTGCAAAAGTCATGTTTTTCTTTGGCTAATGCTTTTGTCATCATATCTACACCATTCTTGTCGATATGAATTTTCTCAACCTGTAATTGCTTTTGTTCAAGTATATCCCGAATCTAGTGATACATCACATCAACATACTTGGTCTGGTAATGAAAACTAGAATTCCTACTCAAGTGAATTGCACTCTAACTGTCACAATGAACAATATATTTGTCTTGTGCCAAACCTAGTTCTTGAATAAACATCTTCATTCACAACATCTCTTTGCAAGTTTCCACTACAACAATATACTCAGCTTCTGTTGTTGGCAAAGCGACACATTTCTGCAACTTAGATTGTCATGACACTGATCCCCCTACAAAAGTATACAGGTAGCCTGATTTCGATTTTCTTGAGTCGACATCACGTGCCATATCTGCATTTGTGTACCCCTGTAACATAGGTTTATCAATACCAAAACACAAACATGCATTGGATGTACCTCTAAGATATTTCATAACCCATTTGACTGCTTTCCAATGCTCTTTGCCAGGGTTGATAAGAAATCTGCTCACAATTCCAACTGCATATGCAATGTCAGATCTTGTACACACCATGACATACATTAAACTTCCTATAGCTGATGCGTAGGAAATTTTCTTCATTTCTATTCTTCCTTGCTCAGTTGAAGGGCTCTTTGCTCACTGCTAAATCTAAAGTAACTTACAAGTGGGGAACTTACTGGCTTTGCTTTCTCCATATTAAATCTTTTGAATACTTTCTGTATGTATCTTTTTTGTGATAGCAAAATTACTTGATTTCCTATCACGAGAGATCTGCATGCCTAAGATCTATTGTGTTGGTCCCAAATCCTTCATGTCAAAGGACTTGCTCATTCTTTCTTCAACTTGTCAACTTTATTGACATCCTATCCAACAATCAACATGTCACCAACATAGAGTGAAAGAATAATGAAATCACCTTCAGAAAATTTCTTAATAAACACACAATGATCTGCCATTGTTTTGGTGTACTCATGATCCATCATAAATGAATCGAACTTCTTGTACCATTGTTTTAAAGCCTGTTTCAAACCATACAAGTTCTTCAACCTGCAAACCATGTGTTATTTATCTTTAACTTTGAAACCTCCTAGCTACTCCATGTAAATCTCTTCTTTCAAATCATTATAAATAAAGATTGTCTTGACATCAAGTTGTTGAACTTCTAAATTCAAACATACAACTAAACCCAAAACAACTTGAATAACTTTTTCATAATAGGAGAGAAAATTTTATCAAAATCAATTTCTTTTATTTACCCACAACCCTTCACAACCAACCTTGCCTTGTACTTTGGTTGTGAGTTGTTTTGCTGTCTTTAATCTGAATACCTATTTATTTTTAAGTGGCTTCTTATCCTTGGGTAGCTTCATTAAATCATAAGTATGATTCGTATGTAAAGAATTCATCTCCTCTTGCATAGCTTTTAATCACTTAACTTTATATTCATCAATCTGTGTTTCTTCAAAACAATCTGGTTCACCTGCATCTGTTAGCATAATATATTCATTTGGTGAATACCTAGTAGATGATTGTCACTCCCTGGTAGATTTTCCTAACTGAGGCTCAATTGGTGGCTCTAGAGGAGGCTATTCCCCCTGTTCAACATCACCTATATCATCTATGAGAACATCATCATTACCATTTTGTACATCTCTCCCATCATCATGTACTACGAGTAGAGAAACTGGATCAAGATCGATCATGTCACACCCCAATTCTGAACCAACCAGAATAGTGTAATGAACCGTCTATGAACCAATGGTTTAACCAGGATCTTGTATAGGCTATGCCCATTTGATCAAACCAGATACAACTACAACCATAATCTGAGTAAATAAACAATAGCGGAAGTCTTTAATATTAATGAACTGAGTATCTATCAGTGATAACATAATTAATTATCTAATTATCTCCAAATGACTCAAGACATAAAATAAAATAAAATAAAGTAATCAATTACATATTCTGATAATCCAACAACTAAATTTAATCGAAAACACATGAGTTGCACTGGCACGACGAATCATGCGATTCCACCATAACTTCCACATCCATCGTAGCAACATGTCCGTACATTGGTGCATTCATATAATCTTCCACGATAGGACCTACATCATCAACTAAAAATATTCGACGTCGAAAGGGTGAGCACACATCCTGGCTCAATGAGCAAACAAAACAATGCAACAAACATATGCATGCATTCAATTTATATCTTTGGTTTGGTTTATAAGTTTGCAATGTGCTATAGAAAGGATTGGTGGTCGTCGCACCTCTATACACAAGTGTGTGAAGCCACCCAATGGATCAAACACCATTGTCATCCCACATGCACCCATCATGGAATAGAGATAGAACCAAAGTGTCCGGATCAAACACCGCATAACACTTCCCCTGATGCTCTACTCATACCAACACGTAAGCCCCTATTGGCGAGGGCTTGCAAACTGAGCTCGCAACTAACCAATCTTAATGTCAAACAGTGTATCCAAGGCCTCACCCCAACATCCTTCAATACGTCCATAGAGATAGAGCTAAGGTCCCCCGACAGAGTCAGAGACTACACGGTTTGAGACCACCTCCCCTGATGCCCTACGACGTAATAGTTCTGCTAAGGTAATGGCAATACGACGATATTAGTGGGCAAGACTTGAGTAGAGATAGAGTTAGAGTCTGGTGACCAAGATGAACCACAGTGTCACGTCCTCCCCCTGATGCTCCATTCGCATCAAGCACACTACCCACACGCATACATTCACATGCCTATTCCTAACATCATCATTATCATCATGTTATAAATAAATAGAATTAAATATGCATGAGCAGTAATAGGAGGAATATTGGATGACATGTGAAATATACATTACAACCATAAAAGCATAGAATCATTCATGGCATTGGACTCAAATAGAAAAGCATTTTTTTATTAGCCAATTAGTTTAGGTCTTGTTCCCTCACCTTTGGTTGATGATTGTTTCTCGTCCAAGCTTTGTAAATCACTTTTAGACACTTGAAAACCTAACAAATTCATAGATTTTAAATTAGAATTTATTTTCATTAATTCAGACTTCCAGAAGCTGAGTGGTCGCAAGTGCGGCTGCACATGTGGTCTCAGTTTCTGCGACCACAGGGTGTGTGGTCGCTAGGTGTGGTCGCATATCATGCGACCACACCCTCCCTGAAACTTCCCCGAGGGCGTGTGGCCAACATGTGTGGTCACATACCATGCGACCATACATGCGACCACACCCTCCCTGAAACTTTCCCGAGGGCGTGTGGTCGCATACCATGCGACCATACATGCGACCACACCCTCCCTGGAACTTTTTCGAGGGCGTGTGGTCGATATGTGTGTCTCGTGTGGTCGCATATCATGCGACCACACATGCGACCACACCCTCCCTGGAATTTTCCCGAGGGCGTGTGGTCAATCATATGTGATGCGACCACACATGCGACCACACATGTGATGGTCGACTTTTCCACTCCCAACTCAATTCCTTCATGTTTTGATTCCTTGGCTTATCATCATGATCCTTCCTATGATTGTTTTATGGCTTAAAATTCACATTTTACACAATCCATCATCCTAATAGATTCCCTCCATAGATCTCTTAAAATTTATCCATGGTTTGATGATTGGGGTCTCATTTTGAATCACTATCTCCTCCATGATCTATTCTAGGGGGGAATGTTTTCATACCTTAAACTTGTTAAAGATTCAGAGTTCTCTATAAAATTCTTCCTCTTAGTCTTCCTCTTCAATTCTCTTTCTCTTCCTCATCTTCCCTCTCTCTCTTTCAGTTTGAGTTCTAAAATGATGAAAGAGACTAAGGGACATCCTATATATGGAAGAAAATCCTCCATATAGAGTCTCACTTAGATTAGGAAAAAAACCCCTTCGGATTAGGAAGGTTTCCTAATCACGAAGTCAGTTTGACTTCGTGTGGTCGCACGTGGGGTCGCAGAACCTGTCCACCACACATCCAAAAACTACGAGCACACGTCCCAGACTCCAGTGGTCGCATTATTCTGAGGTGTGGTCGACCACACCTGTTTAGGTATGCAACCACACACTCCTAAATAGATTATTTTTTGTTCAATTTCATACATAGCCTTGTGGTTTCTTCACGCACTTGGTCCGCTTAGCCCGACTATGATAGGAAGACCTGATACAAGGTGGTAAGACTGGTTAATACGATACGGGTCTTACAGATCAAGTCAACAAATGGCTAAGGCTTTTTAATTTTTTTGAAGTCTTCAATTGTTTAGTTTTCAAAAAAAATAACATCTCTATTTCTGATAACTTTCTCCTCAATCGAATCCCATAATTTGTATCCAAAATTTTCATCTACATATCCCAAGAAAATGCACTACTTTGATTTGTCATTAAGCTTTGACCGCTCATCTTTTGAAACATGCACAAATACCCTACAACCAAATACTTTAAAATGATCATAGGAAACATCTTTTAAACTGCAGTACGCATTGCTTCGCTGTTGAATAGAATCCAACCACACTGGAATGGATGGTACAAAGTCCTCCAGCTTTTCATACTTTTGGAGAACTTCCAGCTATCAAGGAGACGAAAAGCTATGTAAAGTAAAAGAAGAAAAGGTCGCCGACTGCTACTAAGAACCTAACAGAACTTTTCCAAAATTTGGGTTCTAAAACCAAGGGAGGGGTTGAGAATTCAGTCTCACCTATCGTCTAAGATAAGAGGATCAAGTTATAGAGTTTGTGGTGCGAAGTTCGATTCGTCTTTTCTGCTACGACATTATGCTGTGGGATTTTGAGAAATGTTTGCTCGTGTCGAATACTTTGACTACTGCAATACTTCTCAAATGGACAAATGTACTAGCTACCATTATTTGTACGAATGCATTTGAGAGATTTTCATGTTTCTCTTTCAACCATAGCATAAAAATTTTTAAACATATCCAAAACCTGATATTTGATTTTCAAAGCATATGTCCATATTCATATATAGTTGCTGAATTCTGTAGTATTTCAGCATGTCTGGAATTCTACATTTACCCCGATGATTTTACATTTGATGTTGCTCACCTGACACGATCGTAAGAGGTAACAATTCGCCCAACACGATCATCCACTACTCTCGTTAATTCTGATGCCAAACATTGTATTTATCAACGTTTATAATTTTCCTTCTCTTTTATGAAATTCTATATTATCCATTAAAAAAATAATAATAATAATAATAATCAAACAGATAAAACTTTCTTCTGCACCAACAACATGCCCAGGCTCAACTACCCACACCGTAGGAAATACAGTATTCTGATCCCCACTACATTTCGTATCATCTCAAACAGATAAGGATGTCATAGAAATTAGAATACAACATCCCAAAATAATACGTTAAGGCACTGCATGGTAGAAAAGTGGATTAAGAAATGGCACAGCAGAGCTTACTTCTGTCACATCGTCCTTCACGTCAAAAGGAGTTTCATCCGTCATGCCTGCTCCAAATTCGCAGAAACGGCAAGAAGCAAGTCAGAAACTAATGGCCATTACATTGAATACAAGACCGCAATAATCAGACTAGGAATTATTAAACACTAAATGACTGAATAAAACAGAACAGAACCCATCATCGAAAGTGAAAAGATAAAATCCCAATATATCACCATCATAGGAACAGAAACAAACATAACGTTGTTCCACACAAATAGCAAACCTTAAAGTATTACCTATAAACCATATAAAATACAAGATAAAAAGTACAAATTGCAGAAGAGAAACAAACAATAAAAGATTGAGCAATGCTCCCAAAACGAATAAAAAGAAAGAATCTTGTTGCTGCTGAAACTGGACTGGTTGACGTGTCCCACTTCCTGCAAGAGAGATAAAAGTTATCGGAGTCGGACGGTGGCGTTTGGTGTCCACTCCGACGATCAAGTTAGTAACAAAACAAACAGTATAGAGCTTACAAGAAGAAGGTAAGCTCCTTAGAGAGTGGGGTTCCCTGAGTATTCTCGGAGTGAGTAAAAGATCATATCCCATTACCTGTGATCGTTGAGTGTTTATATAGAGGACACACATGTAGTTGGAACTAGACACGCCCTCCAGTGATTGCATTGGATTAGGAATGTACGACTGTGTTGGAGTCAATCTGGTTATCTCCCACAACTGTAGGATGAAGATCCTACGTCTGGGTGAAATCGCCATCTCTGACCTTTCAGGTCGTGTTCACGTCTTCAATGGTGGAGAGTTCTAGCTAAAGTCGAACTCTCCATGTCATAACCCAATAGGAAACCTATTGGCGCGCTGGAGACCAACTTGGAGACCTAGCACATGTGAAGCCACACGTGCTTCCTCTCACCGTCATGAGGCGCCTTGGAGGCAACATCTGTCCGGACACGCGTCATCCTCCCATTACGACATGCGGATGGACACATGTCACCCTCTGAATGGTTAGGCAAAATATGATATCAAATAATCTCAAGGGACAAGAAAATATATATTGGAAATGAAGGTGAAAATCAAGAGCAAAATCCTCTAAACACTATACAACAGAATCTAGAATGTTTAGTATATAGAAATTATATTAAAAAAAATAAAACCGCAATCATTTTTTCTTCACAGGTCCAAAACCCTAGTTAAAGAACCAAAGAAAAAGAATAGCTAATATCCACTGAAAATCATACGAGATCTATAGCAATTTGTTATACCTAAAGATAGGAAGATGAGTTTTCGTCCTGTGCGGCTTCTTTCCTTTCTCTCTCACACTGTTTCTCTTGGTTTTCCACTAATTGACGGCAGCATCCTGTTAACCAGCGTAGCAGCTTGGGGCTAAGCCTTTAAATAGTTGCATATCAATAAGCGTAATTAGTCCACAAGAAATTCACATGGGCTCACTTTCCCCTAACCCCTCCCAACCCCCTCCCGATCCAACATGCATCCGAAACCCACGAACCCTCAAAACGGAAAATTTGTGTTAGAATCTGAAACCGGATTTTGGTTTATCCAATTGCTCAATAAAAAAAAAATTTAACAGGTCATACTAATTTTTAGCTATTTAAATTATCCAAATTGAAATGTATTATCCTACACAATATTAACTCTACAGTAAGATCCTCACCTACATTTTTTTTTTTTTTGACATTTTTATCCTAACAATCATAGCAAAATGTCCAAAAAAAAATATCAATCATATGCATCACCCCCATTTATTATGGTCTGTTGCACCAGTGTTCACATGAATAACACCTTCAAACATTTTTTTGGAGATGGTCAGAGGCAAAAATATAAAAAATATACATAGGTATAAAATTGTAAGCATATTGATTTTGGATAATTTGGATAAACAAAAGATTTGATGTATAATGTTTAAGGTTCAAGATTGCAGTTTGACACAACCATGGTGTGCGGGTTACTTCTAAGGATATTTTAGTTCGAAGGATATAAATTTGATGGTTTTTTCAAATTATCATTTTGAGGGGTCAGAAATAGAAAGATATGATTAGTGAATAAGTACCACACAAAAATATATATATATATTTTTTACTATATGATTTATTAAACCAAAAAATGGGAATTTAAAATAATCTTATAATGTTTTCCTAAAACAAAATCCATCAACAACGATAAGCTTGAGATACAAGTTACGACCATAGTTAGTAAAGTAGTGTTTAATATACGAATTATATGCGTCTCGAAATTTTTTAAACATATTCTTACAAGCTATTGCATAGATTCTAAAAAAATGGGCTTTTATGTTGGAAAGTATTTAAATACATTATAAATCCATATTGCCATATTAAACATGAAAAAAAGGAAATAATAAAATATAAAAAAAAATTCACCCTCTTTCTTTCCTAATATTTCTACTTTTTCCCCAAACCGGTTCGGATTTGGCCTCTGTACCGGGTCCATACACAATCCAAACACGGTTTGACCGCGGTTCGAACACGGTTTGACCGTGGTTCGAACACGGTTTGACAGCAGTTCGAACATGGTTTGCCTGCGGTTCGAACCCGGTTCATACACGGTTTGACAGCATTTCATACTCAGTTTGGACACAGTTCATACGCAGTTTGAACACCGTTTGATCAAGGTTTTGTATGCGGTTCGGAATGCGTTCTGTATGCGGTCCGAAACATGTTTTATACACGGTTCGGAATGCGTCCTGTACGCAATCTAGAACACGTTCTGGAGAATGCATTTTCCAAAACTCATTCTGAAATAATTTTTCAGAATGCATTCTGAAAAAACCATGAAAAGTAGCAAAAAAATAAGAAAATTAGCTTCCGCTGGTGTACTGTGAGCCGCCAGTGTACACAACACTGCTAGTGTACCCAACACTTCAGTGTAGGGAACACTACCCACTTTCAAATCCAACTGTTTTTTTTTTTTGCATCTTTATGTTTTATTTTAGCCATTTAAATTTTAAATGTTATTCTGACATTTTTTCTCTCCTCTAGGACTAACTGGTTCAGAATCTGACCTGGACATATTGTATAACTATTTTTTGTCTATGTGAACACTGCATGGATAAAAAAATGCATTATGTCCAAATCGACATGAGATTAAATAAATGGCACCTCATTTCCCATTATGATAAATTGACACTCAAAACGGAAACTTATTTTACTATTTCCCTTGCTGGTTTTGGATTGGAATTTGAGCAGAGAGATGGTTGTTATCTATCACATGGACCGATTCAGGTTCATGGACCTACTGCCATGGGCCCATTTGGCAATTGGTCTAATCTAATGGAAATGCATCAGTCGAACTATGGCCCCTTATAAAGAGATAGAGAGAGAGAGATTCAAAAAGGAAAAGGGTAAAAAGACGGTTATTGGCCCTGTACTATAGCTTAATGACAATTGACCCCCAAAGTTTCAAGAAAAGACAAATGCCTCCCCTAGAAACACTACTAAAATACAAATAGACCTACGTCGTTAGGAATATTCCATTAGATACTAACGGTGGGAGGCCAATTTTTCCTTAATGACCAAATTAACCTTTTGTAATCGCCTCTCTTGATCGCTCTGATTTGAAATTCCTTCTCCAGAACATGAATAATTGCAGAACATCCTTGATAACGGAATGAAACCCCCTGCTGCAGTTAAGATATTTGGCATTCTTAAATCTCCAATTTATAACTTGTGATTCTCTAGTTGCAGAAGAAAAGGTAGAGCATAAATTTCAATATAGATACGATATGTTGTTGCTACCAAAGTAAATACCAAAATTGGGAGCGGATAAAAAAGGTGAAGAGCGCCACCGAAAACGGTGTGAACAGATTTTTGACTGCCGAACAAGCGTTTCTTTCTTGACGGCAAGTATTTTTCACTTTTTGAATCCGATGAAGAAGAAGAGTCCACGTGATTGTGAAACTTCTTCATCAAAGATTCAGAACCAGTGTCTTCCCAACATCCTACACTTTGAAAAGTCAAGTTTAGATCTGCAGAGAGGCAAGAGTGAAAGTGTGAGACTGCTATTGGTTGCGATTCTCAGTGCGAGATTACCAGGCCTGGATTTGCTAGGGTCGTTTTCGTCCTCGGTGGCAGCGAAGGGGTTGGTGTCGTCTTCCGAGAGCGAAGCAATTAGGGTTAACATCGTGAATGGGGGAGGGCACTTGGGGTCGGCGTGGGAGCAGAAAGATAAAACTCTAATTACAGGAATAAAAATCACAAGAATGCAGAAAGCAAGAGAAGAGAAGAGAAGCAATGGAAAATTCTAGATCCAATGGTTGTAAACTAATGAAGAACAACGAGAGAGGAGAGATTCATAACTGGTTCTTTTAGAAACTCGAAAGTTGAAGACTCGAAGCTGGTTTCAAGGGTCTCTCGTCTTCGGCGCTGGTGAGACTCAAGGGGAAAAAGATTACACACTTTAATCTTTGAATTTCCGATCGGATAAACTGTGAATTAAGACTTGATCAATGAGAATGTATTTTACTGCTCCAGATTGTTTCAGCTATAGAAAGCAAAGGAATTCACATTCGTTTTCTGGTTTATTCAAACTGGATAAGGTGGAGTTCTGGTCAGAACCATGAGTGTGGAAGTTTCAGTATGCATTCTGGATTAGGGTTCCTTCTGGGAGTTGGGAAGTCTCTGTCGCCTTTTTCTAGTCGTAGGTTTACAAGCAAAGATGATGCTCTGTTTTCATTACTGCGAGCTTTGATTTCAAGGGGTGGAGGTTGCAAAATTGGGAGCAGAATATTGTCGAACTACTTGGTTACAAGATAGCGGAGTTTCTGTGGATATGCGGTGGAGCAGTTTTTAGACGATGAATAGAGAGACACAATGATAATGTATGAATGTGAGTTAAGAGAGAACTGGGAAGAGAGAGAGAGAGGGGAAGGATTATAGTTTTGATCTATTTTCTTTTTCCGGTCCTTTTTTTTTGGGCACTCATCACTATCTCGATGTAAGCGTCGGCATCGTCTTCATCACCGGTGACCTTTTTTGGTATTCCACCAACTGCAGCAGCAAGGAGACAGGGCCAAGGTTGTTGAGATGTGACTGTGGCGCTAATTCATTTATTGATTTGTTGATTTGTTGATCAAGATTGTTATTCTTGTTCTTTAGTTCTTGATTTGTCAATTTAGGGTTTCAATATCTAAATCTCTGGTTCTACTTCTCGATTTAGGGTTTCAGTCACTTATATCTCTGTTTCTTATCTCTTCGATTTGGTACTTTCTTTGTTTTCTCAATTTGTGACGGAGAATGAAAAGGAAGATGAGAAAGGGGTCAATTTAATTGGGATAGAAGGTTATATTAATATTTTAACATTAATAGGATTTTAAAGTAATAAAATGTTGAGGGTAGAATTGTCTAAAAAAAATTCACTTTAACACCGTTAAAAATTGGGCCCATTTGTCTTTTCCTAAAACTTTGGGGGTCAATTGTCATTAAGCTATAGTACAGGGGAGGTAACTGTCTTTTTCCAAAATGAAAAAGGAACTTACTTGATCTATGTTCTACAAAAGCCTATCTTCTAAGAGAGAAAAACAAAAAACAAAACATATTGACCAATACAAACTTGCTAGATGAGTACCACAAACTGCACAAATTCAAACCAAAAAATCCAACTAAAATTAATTTTCAACCAGAAAATCCAACAAAGAACTAACAATTAACAGGATCACAGAATAAAGTAGAAACAGAAAAACAAAAGGAGAAAGTGTATAAATAATCTTTGGTTCACACTTTCCTATGAGATCTTAAAAGACCAACATCCTCTCAAGTGTCCCATTCTTCAAAACCCACGAGTACTCTAAAAAAACAAAAATATAATAAAACATAATCTTAGGATTAAGACACTTAAAGATTTCATAGAAACCATAGAAAGAAACACTGCCATTAATAAGATTTCAAATTAAGAAAGAGAGAAAAATGGGTGATGTTCAGCAAGGGATTTGTGGATGGTGCTCCCATCATGTTTAAGTAATCAAAATAAAATAAAATATAAGAAATAGGCAGCAAATTTCAATAGAATACAAGGGGAAACAAAGGACAAGTCAGTTGCTCGAGGAAGAAAAAGAGGAAGAGCACTTGAATCAAGAGAAGAAGCTCTCAAATCAAAATGGAATAGAATAATGGAAGAATAATGAGAATCTCAATCGACCAATCAAACTTAATTCACCCAAAATAATCATATTTAGTTAATAAAAAAAATCACTACCACCCACTTACCCTTATACCTACAGACCTCTTTAGAGGGGTTAGAGGGGTTTAAGAGTAAAGAAACACAGAAAGAGAAACATGGATTTAACAGGGGAAGAAACACAGAAAGATACGAAATTGAAACATGGATTTAACATGAATTTCTGATGGGGTTCCTAAATCAGATTCCTCACACCAGCTACCAATATCAGGCCAAACCATCAACCAAATTTTGATTAATGAACTTCTGATGGGGGGGGCAGATTCCCAAATGCCAGAATCACATTGAAGTAGATAGGACCATAATAGGGATAATAACATAGAATCTACCCCACAGAAAGGGATCAGATTTAGGACACAAGCAAGTAATATGATAATGGACGCTATATCCCAAAATCAAAGCAATCCAATGGCTGGATTGACAGATATGAGCAGTCCTAGATGAACTAATATTAATGGAAGTATGCAAGCAATTTTTTGATGGGAATTAATCTAGTTGATAAATAGATTATCAGTATATGTAATGATGCTGTAAACTAGAATGGGAAGAGTGTATCAAAAGGTGAGACTGGTCTAAGGGAAGGATTGGAAGAAAAAATTAAGTCCTAGTGGAGGTAGGATGATGAACGTATGAAGAACAGCAGCAATAGAACCCGCAACTAAGAGAGAATGCTTGAACCCAACACCATACAAAACTAAACAGACCCTAAGCCCAACTAAACCAGACCAGCCTAGACTTAAACCTGACATGAACCCAACCTAATCAGACTAAACCATACACAATGGCCCCAGAACCTAGACAAACCTAGACCATACCAGACCAAGCCAAGCCTGAGCCAAACCCAAGTTAAACCAGGTCAGACCAACCAAAACTCAAACCCAGACCAGACCCAACCAAAACCACTAGACTAGCTTGACCAGACTCTGAACCACCCCACACCAGATCCCAGCAAACCAAATGGACCTAAATAAAAAAAAACCCCAAATCAAAGCCACAGCAGACCTACACCCTATTCGGATTCCCAAACTACACACAACAGAGGTAACATAAAGACAGCAATAAAATGAAAATAAAGAAAAAGATGAAGAACACATCAATAAAAAAATTCTAGATTAGAGTTAAACCTAACCTGCAATAGGTAAGTCAAATTAAAATAACCCCAAGTGCACGACAGGAGCAAACCAAACCGAATCATACAGTTGATGGCAATAGAGAAAACATATACATGAAACACAAAATCTAACATATATACAAAACACACCATCCTCAGTGGGAGAGGAAGGGCCAAATATGCTGCAGAACAGAAAGATAGTGAATTCAATTAAAACCATAACCGCATATGGACATAGTCTGCACACCCTAATGAAAAACCCACTGGAAAATGAAATCAAAAGAAAAAACCACTTTCACAGAATCACTCCTATTGAAGATAAACAGAAAGAGGAAAGTAAAAGAAAATTAATATATAAAAGATACGGAGAAAGAAAAGAAAAATGAAAGGAAAACCTGAAGAAAAAAAGGAGATAGTATAGGAACTCTTCAGAAAAAAAAGAAATCAAACCAAGACCACATCAACATGAACATCCATTAATATATAGTTTTCTCTCTTGAAACGATGGCAGAATCTACCCAAATGGGATTAGCTACAGAGATAACAAAGAATAGAATCCTAAGCCAAAACACATCCACGAAACCCATCTTAAAGGATCAAAAAGAATCAAAGGAAGGATGGAGAAGACAGATATCACATAAGTGGAAAATAAAATTGAATCGAAGAACAGAAAGATAGTAAAACGATTAAAGGAATGAGGATAATACCTAGGAGGAGCTTCCCTTTCCGAGTTTCAGGCTTTGCGGGTTCCTTCAATCTGCTCACCTTCTCTGCCGAAGCCCCTTTCGGATCCCTCTCTGCCGATTTGATCTGGCCGAGAACTTCTCAAGCCCCTCTGCGACTTCGAACTGGCCCAAGAGCTTCTCCCAGCTCTCAGATCTCTCTCCTCCGATCTCGGCTCCCCTCTCTAATCTCTGCTTCTTTTCTCTCACCCTCTCACTCTCTCCCCGATCTGGCTGAAGCACTCTCAAGCTCTCCTCTCAACCCTCAAAACCCGCCGGCCTCTCCTTAGCTTCCCCTCTCTCTAGCTCAACCGAAACCCAGAAGACCCATCTCTAAATCTTCACCCTCTCGGAGAAACTCTAAAAGAAAACCCTGAAATCCTCTCACCTGATTCGAGCTCCTCCCTTCGGCTTGCTCCCTTTCTGTCCCGATATCCGCCGCTCTGCTCTCTCTCTCCCACTCTTTCCTGATTTTCCCCAAATGAGACCTTCCCTTATTTAAAAAAGTTTGAGGGTGGGTTTTATATCCACTTGAGACCGAAATACCCAGCATACCCCTCTTAAGATAGGTAAAATACGAACTACCCTTCCAACTTAATCGGATTTTATCATTTCAATCCATTCATTCGTTTATTTTTTTTCTATATATATATACTTCTAAGGAAAGAAATATCTTATAATGTAATGCTAATCATTTAAAAAAAAAACTTAACAATTTCGTTATCTATTATTGACACTGGCCAAAAAAAAAAATTTAACTTATTACCTTCATTGGTTTTTATGGCTAATGAGCAACTTCAGTACATAGGGTGAGGGGATAGAATGAGGACTCGATACAGTGGCAAAATTGGCAGTGGCAAAATTGGGGTACTAACAGGGAACATCTCCAAAGAAAATCTTCCAAATAAAATAAGAGATAAGCTCTAATGCATTCCAACACAATCAACAGCGGGAAGATATATATATATATATATATCTCTTTTTCTAGAGGAAAGATTGCATCAGAAAAGAGTGTTAGGGTCATCCAAACAATGAAACTATGGCTGAGAATATGACATTTAAATCAAAGTAAAGGGACTTTGACTCGATCATTTTTAATGAGTATGCACATTATCTTCAGGCAGTTTCACTTAAATATACAACAAGTGAAACCAAGTATTTAAAAGAACTCATAAAATGAAGAAAACCCAAATTAAGAGTACTCAATAACACTGCAAGCATCACATACCAAATTCATATACTATGATACCTCATTAAATATCCATGAACAAAACTAAGATCATTAGCTTAACCTATATTAATGTAATTACCAATAGGTCAATACTAAAGTAATAATCATAAATAAATTTAAAGAATATTCAAAAAAGAACCATTAGGGCTTTTAATCAGACATATGGTAATCCACATTATTATAGGGAATTTAACCCTATCTATCATAATTATTTATTACAATATAGCACTACATGAATTTAGGTTCTCTTCAACAAAAAACTATCTTAGCATCAATGTTATGAGCAACATTAAACGAAAACAAATGAGAGTTAAAAGAGATCAACCAGTGATTTCTAATTTAGAACAATAATTATACTATTGAAATGTAAATTCATGGTTCTAAATATCGAAACTAGATCGATTGAGACCGATACCAATTCTGGCTGTTATTTGGGATTGGTCCCAGGATTGGATCTTGGGCTGGATCGGTCGATATGATCCGACACCTTTTTTATTATCCCGTGACATGTGTCAACTGTAAGACCCGCTCTAACTTAGGTTTTCATGTTGTGACAAGTCTTCCAGTTATAACCGGATCAGAAGAGATGGTTGGATGACGAACCACGAATCCAGGTACGAAAACGGACGAAACAGACTTAGAAATAAGTTGTCCAATCTGACTGGTTGTGACATACCGGTCTGATGAACAGTCTAACCAGACAAACTTTTTAGTTTGGAAACTGACTCCAATGGGTCCCACCTTCCAAATTTTATTGTTAGGGACCTTTTATAAGTGGAAAACTCTCTTAAAATACTACCTCCCTCTATATATTGATCATTTATCCTTCTTAGACCTTCTGTTGACTCTCACAAACCTTAGAGTCTGAAAGAGAGATATGAAGAGGAACAGTGAGAGCAAGGAAGGTCTACAAGGGAAGAATGACATTGAGGAGAGGAGCACCGTCGTCAATACGCCAACGGTAAGTGCTCGATTTCTGTAGAATAGATCGGAAGGTGTTGGTTTAGAACCATGAATGGCTAGCCTTTGATTCGAAACCTTAATTTCGTTAGAAAACCCTAGATTCATATATGGGGATTACTATAATCAATGTTATGAGAAATATAGAATCATGAATGGTTTAAAAGTGATGATGTCAATGTTTAGTTTCACCATAGAATGGCTTAGGAGAAACCCTAGAGAAACCAAGTCAAAGACCTACTGAAGAGAAGTTCAGAGATGGACACACGGACCTTGTCTGGTTGGAGTGTCCGGTGGCACATAAGTGTGATCGGAGAAGCCACCGGACCTATTTGGGAAGTCTAGGAGATTTGTTCAATCGAACATACCGATCTGAGTACCACTCTGATAGTCTCCACCCTAATGTGTGACTGGTATGTGTGTTTTGGACTGTTTGTCGGGCCAGACTTAGGTTCCATCAACTTGAGTCCTATAAACTTAATTATAATCAACTCTTATTGCTATTTAGACGTGCGGATGGCGAGGTTGGGTTATGTGACTCAGAAAAGACTTTCTATCACTCGTCAGGTAAGGAACAAGGTCTAAACCTAAATAACTAATAACAGTAAACCACTATGTCTGTTGCTGTTGTGTGATGTTTATGCATTTAACATGTCATATCTTATTATGCTATTACTTGTTCATGCATATTATTATTGCTAGGATGTGATGTTAGGGATGTGTATGTTTTAGTTGGTGTGTAGAGTGGGGAAGGGGTTGGAGCCCTAGATCATTCTCCACACTGATAACTTTTCGTATCGCTTTTATTTTAGCATGCTTGGTATGGGTAGAGTATCAGGGGTAGGATGCAATAGTACAGATTGTAGCCTGACCATCAGATTCTAACTCTATCTCTAATATGTAAGCAGCTATGCTGGGGTAGGGCCTGGGATACTTGGTGATGACATGTAGGATTGGTTAGTAATGGAATCCCAACTTGCAAGCCCTTGCCAATAGGGGTGTACATATTGATACGAGATAGAGTATCAGGGGGAGGATGCGATAGTGTGGATTGTAGCATGACCACCAGACTCTAGCTCTATCTCTATTCTGAAGCGAGTGTTATAGGGCAACAACATTAGTATGGATTATGGCCTGACTGTTGGGTGTACCCACACTCTCGTGCATGGAGGTGTGGTGGTCACCTATCATTACCATAGCACATTGCAAGTTATACCAGACAAAATATTGAATGCTACCTCATGCAACTGCTTGCTGCATTATCTTGTTTTCTCATTGAGCTAAGTTGTGAGCTCACCCTTGAGTATATACCCTTTTTAGATGTTGATTCTGGATACACTATTGAGGACTACGTTGGAGCTCCGACTTATGGAGGCGTTGCTACTTTGGACGCACAGCTGGTAGAGAGCTAGCATGACTCGTCATGCGATTGCCACTTTTGCGTATTCCTTTAGGTTTTATTTTGAGTTTGGATTATAAAATGTTGTAATAGAGTATCTAAGTATGTTTTGGTATATTGAGATAATTTGGATAATTATTACTTATCATATAGACCTCAGTTCATTTAATTGAAGTCTTCCATTGCTATTTATTTATATTCTGATTGTGGTTAGAATGCATGGTTTGTGTGTTGACACGGTCTATTTGAGATCTTGGTGTAAACCGTTGGATCGATAGTGGTTCATTCACACTTCTACTTTATCCAGAATTAGGATGTGACAACTTGATATCAGAGAACAAGGGCTCTGTCCAGCAAATCATACATGCATCTAACAGAGTCAATGAACTGAGATAAAAAATTCTAAAAGCTTTAATATAAACACATCATTAAGCATTGTGTGATGAGTGAGACTAAATTAACAAAGAGCATAATATATTATAATAAAAGAGAAAATCATATAAATAAATAAACATCCATAAAATTGAGAGTACGATAGGGTACGGCCTACATGTCAAACGGTTACCCTATTGACAAAAGAAATCTGTAAAGAGAGCATAAACTAAAGAGGTAATCTATCACTGAGCTGGAAGCGGAGGTGGTATCGGCCCAATTATGTCATAGTCCTGCTCGTATGCATGCCTGAGCCAGTGCATCTGCTCTTGAGTGGTCATGAGACTCTGAGTAAGCTCCACTATGCAACATTCAGTTACTCGCTGAGCCTCCTAGATCTCTAAGAGCAGTGATATCATCTGCTCGGAGATAGGCTGAGAAGGTCCTGCTTCAGAGATAGGCTGTGGTGCAGGGGCGGGATTGTCCTCCATGTGCACATCCTTGTCACCCCCTACATCTCCTGCAGGTGCTCCAGGTGTTGCAGGTGCTACTGCTGCTACTGCCACTGTTGCACCACTGCCGCTCTAGGTAGACGCTGATAAGCTTTTAACTCCTCATCACTGAGCTCCAAGGTGTCCATCTTCATCTTGTAAATGGCCTCCCAGTTAATGTTGGACGCCATGGAATCTTCATAGGCTGGGTCGTCACGCATGTCCACTTCCAGACAGTGCAAAAGTGCAGTGATGAATCGACCATATGGGAGATTGCCCTTCAGGTTAGGCGTAGTAGCATGCGCCATAATCCGGATGATGATGATGTATGGAAGGCAAACACACTATCTAGTGGCCACACAATAAGTGACATATTGAGTAAATTTGGAAACCTCATTGTAGTGACCACCTTAGAGGATGATGTTGTGCTGTATGATGCGATAGTACACCTGAGGTAGAGGTCGTAGGTTTACCACCAGAATGGGAAAACTCAGAGTAAAAATCTGAGCAGCAACCTCTTGGCATAGGTCTTTAGTAAGGTAGCCCTTATCCTTAGGGGCACAATAGACTAAATCACCATAATTGGGAATCTATAAGAGCTCTGCCAACTCGTGGGTGTTAAAGGTTATCTCAACCCTTTTTACCATACTGGTGATACAAAGATCCCGACAATGTTTAAAATCATTGGGATCCCCCTCAAGCTCCAAGTTGGCTTAGAAGTGCTTTACCAGATCAGGTCGAGTAACCTCATCATATTGAATCATTGGTAAACACCCGAGAACATCAAATGCTACCATGAGATTAAATCGATGTAGATGCTCCAAGTTCACAAAGCAGCCATATTCAATTTTCTTGCCGTCAAACCATAGGTAACGGGCTTGTGCATCAGCCAAATGAAACCATCGGGCATCAAAAAGTCTACTAAGTTGTTAAGGTCCTTGAAAACTGGATAAACAATGTTCTTAGCCGCTGCCCAATATCTAGACATGATTGACTTGCCAATTTAAACCAAAACCAATATCAAGTTAGTCGAAATCCTCAAAATTTTGACAGCATAATGGCTATATTTTGGGCAAAAGCCTCAAACTCACCCGCTACGAGTAGGAGGACTTACATGGGTGGTACACCATCCCTCCAAGTCCAAACAAACATCAAACAAAGCAATAATTACAAGACCAATTCTCAAAATTTCAAAAATTTCGAAAACCTAGGTCAAAACTCACAAATTTGGTGGTTTTTGACAAACCACCTGATGAAAGTCAAAATTTGTTGAGGGCTTTTGTCCATTGCAGTCCCAAAATGGATTCCCAACCAACAAAATAAGTTTTCAACAGTTGGTATCTCTCTAATCAAGAAAACTTAAGTTTTGGGCATGAAAAAATGGAAAAAACTTCTACCAAAAGAGAGTGAGAGGAGAAGAAACTCACCTCGAGATGATGTTGGTACTCTTGACCGGAAAAAGTCGCTACAAAGTTGTCCGGTGGGACTGTAAAAACTCACCAAGACCGAGAGGAATCACCACCGAAGAGAAATGACTCAAAAACGAGCTTTAAAAAGCCAATTTCGAGTTGTCCGGTCGGACTTACTGTGCCCAGGTAAGATCGGACATCCGACAGATGTCTCTCAGGAAGTTTGAGAAACTTGTCCGATTGGAAATACTGGTCGGACATCTATACACAGACGTGCGACCGGACATCCGACCGGTGCGTATTGGGAAGTTAAAATTTTTTGTCTAGCTTGACTTACCGGTCGGACATTTAATCCCAGACCTGCGACTGGACACCTGTGATTGGACAAACTGACTTACTATGTTAACTTAGACAATTTTGTTAGATGGATTCATCAATAGTTTCTTTGCTTCGCGTGCATTATATGAGATTAACACTATGTCGTTTTGGTTTATCTTACTCAACAGTTGTCTCATGTATTGTGAAATTGTTTCAGATTCTGTTAGGGGTAGATAATCTGAAATGGCAGGCGAAAAAGATCGCAGGAACCCACATAGATGCCGCCATTCAAGGGTACCTCTTCCCAAGGAAAATGTGGGAAATAAGAATGGGAATGAGCAAAATCTCAATAATGGAGGTGAAAATTTGAATAATGGAGATGAAAATCAAGTGAGGGATAGTGAGGAAGTATCGGCCCAGGGTACGCAAAATCATTTGCCAGACCCTCCACATAGAGATTCGACCACGATTATGACCGACCTGGTCTACCAGATGGAGACACAACAGAAGGAATTTTTCGTTGAGATGCTAAAGTTGTTCAGGCCACCCACACCAACACCTACAAATGTTAGCCTGAGCCTTAAGGGAATAATATCACTCTACCGGGGGGTAGCAACTTGGTGCCAAAAAATAGAGATACACATCTACTACAACCTCAGCAATTTAAAACAGCAACAACATCTGGGTTGTATCAGGGTGGATACTAAGGAAGATATCCGTACCAACCACAGTGGTACGGGATAGCTACACCTGGGCAGAATGATTTCTCAAGGACTTTGGATCTTTTCTTAAAGATGAAACCACCAACTTTCTCAAGGAAAGGAGGAAAACCATTGTCACCAACACAATGGATAGAAGAAATGGAGAAGATCTTCGGATGATGACATGCATGGAGGACAAGACGAAGTTGTATGCCACATGCATGTTGAGAGAAGGTGCCAACTCTTGGTGGAATTCCACCTGAACATACCTGCTGACTAAGCACACTCAGATTACATGGGTGATATTTAAGCATTTTTTGAGAAATACTTCCTCATAAGTTTATGTAATCAGATGGAGAAGGAATTTCTCAGCTTATAGCAGTCTCAAATGATCATGGATGCTTATCAGCAAAGGTACGAAGATCTATTCTTGTTCGCCCCAGCAAGTATGCAAGAAGAGGCCACCAAGACTCGTAGATTTACCATGGGACTTCGTGGTAGCATTCCAGAGCATGTACTGGGACTGGAGAAGAGCGTATATAATGAAGCGGTAAAGATCGCTAGAGTGATAGAGTCAAGCCAGAGGGAAAGCTTATTCGCACAGAATAGAGGACTGAAGAGGCCTACCACTGAGACATCGAGTAGGGGAAACGCTAAGCCCTTCCACCCATTCAGGTCACAAACTGCATCCGCACAAGCTAAGGTCACCCCAGTAGCTGCGCAACAAGAAGCTGGTCTAACTAGCAATGTTAAATGCTTCAACTGCCAACAAATGGGTCATTATGCCAGGACATGCCTCCAGCCCAAAAAGCAGTTACAACAAAGGAAAGTGTATGTTGTCACTTCAGAGGAACTTCAGAGGAAGGAACCACATCGCTTGATGTGGTTTCAGGTACAACAAACTACTCCTGTTATTTACAACATTACTTGTGTGTGAGCATATAGGCTAAGGGTTAAATAAAATGTATAGGGACTGTAAGTATAGTTGGGGTAGCTGCTAGAGTCCTTTTTTCCTCTGGGGCTACCCACTCATTCGTGTCTATATCCTTTGGAAAAAGACTGGAGTTACCCATTAAGCCTTTGGACCCAAGCCTGTTAGTTCAACCCCCTTTGGAACTAGAGGTGATAGTAAATAAATGCTATGGACCATGCCCAGTTCATATTGACGGACAGGATTTAGAAGCAAACCTAGTTCAACTTGAGATGGTAGACTTCAATGTCGTCTTAGGAATGGATTAGTTAGCTCAACATTCAGTGGATTTGTTATGTGTTGAGAAGAAGCTCGCGTTCAAGGACGATAATGGCAAGGAATTCAGTTTCATAAGAGCAAATTGCCTAGGAAGCATAAACTTATCCTCTCTGCCCTTAAAGCTAAGATATGCCTAGATATGGGAGGAGTCGGCTACCTAGTATCAGTGGTTGAAGTCACTACAAAGCTGCCAAAGATAAAAGATTTTGAGGTGGTGCAGGAGTTCCCTAATGTATTCCTAGAAGACCTACCCGGATTGCCTCCAGATAGAGCAATCGAGTTCGTGATACACCTTTTGCCAAGATCAGAGCCAATGTCTAAGGCACCGTACAAAATGGCCCCTACGAATTGAAGGAGTTGAAGGTCCAACTATAGGAGCTATTGGACAAGGGGTTCATACGGCCGAGCATATCCCATGGGGAGCACCCGTATTGTTTGTAAAGAAGAAGGATGGTAATGTATGCTTATGTGTAAGACCCGTGTCAATCTAACCCGGTCTTACCACCTTGAACCAGGTTTACCCATTATGGTCGAGTCAAATGGACCAAGGGCGTGAAGGAGATCGAGATCCCAGGTATTAAATCGACCCAAAAACACTTAAAATAGGGGAAGGGTCGCATACCCAGCTAAGCAGGGTCGGACCTCCCAAAACAGAAAGTCAGACCCTCAGTTTTGAAGGGAGGGTCGGACAGCTTAAGACCCTAGGGTCGACGGGATCATCGACCCTCCCATCGACCCTCGGTTACCGCAGAATATAGAAATTTAGAAATTTCCTAATTTTCGATTGGGATTCTTTTCTAATCTCAAAGGGACTTATTTTAGGATGTTCCTAGTCTATTTAAAGGACGTCCCTAAGCCACTTTCACTCCTTTCACAACCCTAATCGAATTGAGAGAAAGAGTGGAGAAGGAAAGAGGAAGAAGAAAGGGAAGGAAGAGAAATTAAGCCAAAAGAGAGGAGTTGCATAGAAAGATTATCTTCTCAGGTATGGATACTAATTCCATGAGTTTCTACAGACCTTAGGTTAGTTATTGTTGAGAGTGTGATCTTGGAGAAACCCAAACCATCAATCTATGGTTAGGTTTTCGTGGAAAACCATAGAAAAGTGCATGAAAGCTATCTAGTTGGGTATACATGGTTTCAGACCATGGAATGAATGTATAATGGAATGTAGGAGCAAGCCATAGGATCCCAAACACGAAGAATGGATTAAAAGAGGGAATTGGACCAAAGTGCACCAAGGATCGCACCCAGGGTCGATGACCATCCGACCCTAGGTATTCCTGACCATCGACCCTCAGCATTCGGGAAGTCCAGAAAGAGGGAAGGGTCGATAGAACCATTGACCCTAGCATCGACCCTACCTCCGACCCTCAGTTAACAGCATGGTTTTCAATTCCGAATAAATTCTAATTAAATTCTATCGACTTTGTTAGGTCTTCTAGCAATATAATAGCATTGTAAAGGTGATTCTAAAGCTTGGAAAAATATCTTATAGTAAGCTAAGGTGAGGAACCTTAACTCCAAACTAAATTGGTTAATAATAAACTGTTTTCTATTTCTTGAGTCCTATGCTATGCTTGATTCTATGCGAATATGTTTGTAATGTGCATACAACATGCCATCCAATATTTCTATTACTTGTTCATGCATATTTACTTTATTGTTTATAACATGATGATGATGATGATAGGAATAGGCATGTGCTTGTATCTGTGTGGTTGATGTGCTTGATGCAAGCGAGTATCAGGGGAGGTGTGATGAGAACGTCAATAAACGTTAACCTTTGGCGGGTCTCAGCACTTTAGCTCTATCTCTAACTCAAGTCTTGTGCATTAGCATCGTCGTATCGCCATTACTTTAGCAGAACTATTATGTCGTAGAGTATCAGGGGAGGTGGTCTCGGTCCTTGTAGTCTCTGACTCTACCGAGGGGCCTTAGCTCTATCTCTATGGACATTCTGAGGGATGCTGGGGTGAGGCCTTGGATACACTTTTTGGATTAGGATTGGTTAGTTGCGAGCCCAGTTTGCAGCCCTCGCCAATAGGGGCTTACGTGTTGGTATGGCACTATATAGCAATAAACGTAACCTTTGTTATATAATGTTCATGATTGGGTGCATGTGAGTTGACGATAAACGTGATCTTCGGGTAACGTCACACACTCGTGTATAGAGGCGGAGTCAATAAACGTGACCTTTGGCTACCTAAACCTTTCTATTGCATACTGCAAACTTTAAAACCGGACCAAAGATATAAATTGACTTTTTGCATGCATATGTATTGTTGCATTGTTTTGGCTACTCACTGAGCCGTGATGTGTGCTCACCCCTCGACGTCGAATATTTTTAGTTGATGATGCAGGTTATACGGTTGAAGATTTAATAAATGCTTCTGTGTACGGGATGGTAGCGGCGATGGAAGCTGAAGCTGAAGTGGATACACACGACTCCTCTTGCGAGTGCAACTCGTGTGTATTTGACTAGATATTTTATAGGTTTCTTTATTTGGATTTATTAAGACATGTATTTGGTATTTAAATATTTATGTCTCAGTTGAAACAGAATAATTTGTTATTTAAATTTTGATATCACATAGATTCTCAGTTCATCTTATTATAAGACTTTCGCTATTGTGTATTTACTCTGATTATGATTACGGATGTGTGTAAGTTGGATAACGCGGGGATAGCCTATTTGAGATCCTGGTTGAACCGTTGGTTATTTAGCGGTTCATCACACCATTCTGGTTAGACCAAAATTGGGGTGTGACATTATGTGTAGACTATCGTGAGTTGAACAAGCTCACGATTAAGAACAAATACCCACTTCTGAGAATCGATGACCTGTTCAACCAATTTCAAGGCGGTATGGTCTTCTCGAAGATCGATCTTCAGTCAAGGAACCATCAATTAAGGATCAAGGCTGGAGATATTTCGAAGACTGTTTTCAGGACGAGGTATGGACATTATGAGTTCCTTGTGATATCGTTCGGATTAACCAATACCCCTGTCTCGTTTATGGAACTGATGAATCGAGTGTTTCATGATATGCTGGATACTTCGGTCATCGTATTCATAGATGACATATTGGTCTATTCCAAAAGCAAGGAGTCGCATGCAACACATTTGAAAGCGGCCTTACAACATTTGAGAAAATAGAAGCTTTATGCAAAATTCAAAAGGTGTAAGTTTTAGTTGAATGAAGTGGCTTTCTTGGGTCACGTTGTGTCTGTATAATGAATTAAAGTAGATCCTAGCAAAATAGCCACCATTGTAGGATGGAAAGCACTAAAAACTGTTGCTGAGATCTGTAGCTTATTGGGTTTAGCTGGTTACTATAGGAGATTTATGGAAGACTACTCTAAAATCGCAGTGCCACTTACTAAGTTAACCAAGAAGGGAGAGAAATTTATATGGATGGATAAGTATGAAGAATGCTTCCAAACTTCGAAGTTGAAATTGGTCTCTACACCCATCTTGACCATCCCAGCGCTAGGGTTACCATTCACCATATATACGGATGCCCAGGTTTTGGGCTAGGATGTGTGCTAATGTAGGGAGAGCAGGTGATAACCTATGCCTCGAGACAACTAAAGGAACATGAAAAGAAGTACCCTATGCATGACTTCGAGTTAGCTGCGGTAATTCATGCGATTAAAACTTAGGGGCATTACCTGTATGGTGAGAAGTTCTAGATCAAGTATGATCACAAAAGCCTCACCTATCGCTTTACTAAAAAAAGATTTGAATATGAGACAGAGAAGGTGGTTAGAACTACTAAAAGACTATAACTACGACAACTAGTACTACCCGAGAAAGGCGAATGTTGTGGCTGATGCGTTGAGTAGAAGGGTTAGGTTCTCACCCACCTCCATAATGGATATGTTATGAAGTCTTGATGACTCTAATAACTGCTTCTAGGGTGGGAAAATGATTCCCATCGCTAGAATAAATGTAAAAATAATGGGGAGTCAAAGCTCCCCAAGATGAGACCATCGTCCTTAGTTTGAGTATGGTTTCCAGACTTAAACTAGTGGATTTACAGGAGGCTAGGACTGGCCTCTGCCTCCAGTCCGATTATGACCATTTATTTGGTCTAGCTAGAAAAGGGGCCGACAAGGCCCATTCCCCTACTAGACTTATGCCTTAGTCATATTTTGGGTGGAGATGAGCCGGAGGCTAAACCAGCAAAAACATCATCCGCCATTGCCTTCGCCTCATTTTTTGATAGATGACTTAAGTATTAAAATAAACCAGAGGCTCCGTATCGGTGGCTCCGCACCAGAGTCACTACTTAGGATATACACCGTGTTAGACCCGTACTCCACTAACCCGGTCTAACCTGGTTAACATGTCGTGACAGGTCTTCTCATCATGACCGGGTTGGACAAACCAACCAGATGATAGACCACAAAGCTAGATATGTGAAACTATCCCTTCGAAGCTTGTCCAGTCGGACAACCTAAGTTGTTCGGTCTACGTATTAGGCTACTGGTCAAGCAATCGGTCAATCCCAGTTTAGAGTATGAACTTAGAAAAGTTTCCTAGTTGGTGTGGGTTTACTCTCCTAATTGGGAGAGGACTCTAATAGAAGGTTACCCCATATAAGAAGAACAAACCTCCACCTTCTCTCACTCTTTTGATCATCCATAAACCCTAGATCTGAGAGAGAGAGAGAGAGAGAGAGAGAGAGAGAGAGTTAAGAAAATGCTTGGAGAATAAGGGGGCTCTAAAGAAGGAAGAAGAGGAAGAACTCATCGACGGTTTCTAGCAATATTCTTCGAGGAACCAACGGTAAGTTTTTTCATTATTGTTCGTAAGTTAGGGTGGGTGTGAGGTTGGATTCATAGCCGTTGGAGGCAGTGATCTGATTTCACTATCAATAGGGTTATAGATTTAGGGTTATGGGGTTATGTGTTCTTCAAATCCTAATGGTGAGGTATTCTTGACCTTAGAACAGTGTAGGATGAACGCTAAAGGAAGTCTAAGAATTTATCTGAAGAGGAAATCAAACTGGAAGACAGCCTGGAGAATGCTCCATAGGTTTTTCGGTCTATGTTGTCCGAAAGCACCCAGAGTGGGACCGGACAGACCATCGGATGCTATAGGGAAGCATCTCAAGGTTGTCCGATCTATTGTCCAGTTGCACCGTATACAGTGCCAGACAGTCGACCGGACAATGTTCGGAAGGCTAAAATGCCAGACCGAATAGTCAGTCTGAACTCTGGATTTTCTGACATAATGTAACCTAACTTAATTCTGTTCGATTCTAGGACTTGCACTTAATTCAAGTTACTTCCAAGGTCTATAAGAGATTCAACAACACTCAACAGGTGAGGGACAAGACCCAAACTAATTGACTAATAACAGACTACCATGTCTATTGTATGTTGTTGTGTATTGTGTTTGTGCATATAACATGCCATCCACTGTTTGCTATAACTATTCACGCATATATTATATTATTGTTCCTTTATGCTTATGATGACTAGGGTAGGCATGTGTTTGTGTGTGGTTAGTGCGTTGAGTGGAGAGAGGTGGTAGCCTCAAGCCATTGTTCGGATGAGGATGGACAATCTGCCCATCAGTGATGAAGAGTTAGAGGCTCGCCCTCGTCCGCTCAGGAGGGTAGTAGCAGCGGCAGCAGCCAATGCGGCTCATGCAGAAGAGACAGGGGATGATGGTGATGGTGATGATGATTAGATGGAGGACATTCCAGCACCGGCACCACAGCCCACACCTGCAGCGGGACCATCCCAGCTCCTCCCGATACCGTGATGGGTATGTTTGTGGAGATTCGGGATGCCCAGCGTGAGATGAGCCGTGACCTAGGGCGCCTTTCTCGCAGCCTCAGAGTCACGCAGGAGCAGTTACACTGGCTCAGGGTAGCTTATGAGTGTGACTATGACATCACTGATCCTATTCCTCCTATGCCCTCATCCCCATGATAGATCTTTTATTTTCTCTCCCTCACAGCATGGTTTTTATATAACAGAATAATCGTCCGGCTCGTAGACTTCACCCTGTGGTACAATTAACTCTTGATACAGTTTCCTTTTTAATTTAATAGAAGTTTATGATTTTTTTCACTTGTCATTAAGGTTCCTATCTAGAGCATATCTATTTATTAATTCCACCTTCAGTAT
This sequence comes from Protea cynaroides, assembly GCA_028583415.1. Classification (NCBI taxonomy): domain Eukaryota; kingdom Viridiplantae; phylum Streptophyta; class Magnoliopsida; order Proteales; family Proteaceae; genus Protea; species Protea cynaroides. Next base: position 325,618 of record CM053265.1, read on the forward strand.
AGTACATTATGCTCTTTGGTATTTAGTCTCAAACATCAAACAAGTGCTTAAGGTGTGTTTTTATTAAGACTTTTAAATTCTTCCTATCTCAATTCATCGACTCAGTTAAGTGCAAATATGGTCTATTGGACAGAGCCTAAGAGCTCTGATACCAAGTTGTCACACCCTAATTCCGGCTGAACCAGAAGTGTGAGTGAACCATCACTGAACCAACGGTTCGCACCAGGATCTCAATAAGACCGTGTCCACTCATACAAACCATTGCACATAATCATAATCAGAATACAATAAAATATAGTGGGAGTCTTAAATTAAATGAACTGAGTTCTCTATTGATAATTTAAATAAAATATCAAATTATTCTCCACACCAAAACGTAAATAAATATCCTTACATCAATTGTAAATCCATTGAAAATAAATAAATAAATTAAATCAACATCCTAGAGGTACACGCAGAAAGGGCACTCGCATGAAGCGTCATGCTCGTCCTCTCCTGCTTGCACTTCTAAATCAGCAATACCTCCATACGCCGGAGCATCCATGTAGTCCTCCATAGTATAACCTGCATCAACATCTAAAAACATGTATATATATACGGGGTGAGCTCACAACTTAGCTCAGTAAGACAATTGGACAATGCAACAAACATATGCATGAGTAACATTCACATTATGGTCTGGTTTTAAGTTTGTAATGTGCTATAAAAAAGATTGGCGGCCACCGCACCACTATACACGAGTGTGTGAAGCCACCCAATGGATCAAACACCACTGTCGTCCCACATGCACCCACCATGGAATAGAGATAGAGCTAAAGCATTCGGATCAAACACCACCAACACTTCCCCTGATACCTTACCCATACCAACACGTAAGCCCCTATTGGCAAGGGCTTACAAACTGGGCTCACAACTAACCAATCCTATATGTCATCACAGTAGGCTCTATCCCAACATAGCTCCCTACAGCATAGAGATAGAGCTAGAGTCTAGTGGCCAGGCCGGAGACCACAATGCCACTTCCTTCCCCTAATACCCTACCCGCACTAAGCATGCTAGGACAGAACGATACAAAAAGGTGCTAGTGTGAGGAATGATCCCAGACCCCAGGCCCTTCCCATTCCACACACCAATGAAAACAATCACATGCCTAACAGTCACATCCTAACTAGCGAGTATGCATGAACAATAATAATAACTAAAAATAAAGATGACATGTGAGTATGCACAAGCACCATTCCATAGAATCATAGTTTTTAGCAATGTTTTGCTGTTATTAAATTATTAGGGTTTAGGTCTGATTCCCTTACCTGATGCTTGATTGATAGCTTGCTCCGCGTCACAGAATCCAAACTTGCTATCACAAGGTCCTACACGATATTAGGGTTGAGTTAGAATAGTTTTTCTTAGGATTTACGTTGGTCGGAAAACCAACAAGGTCAAAACACTCATCACAGTGTAGACTGGTCACTGGTACCGGCTATGGCACTGTGGGGAGAGGTGCCACCCATATGGTCTACCAGTCCCCACAAACCAGTCTCCGGGAGATATCGGTCGCAGGTACCAGTCGCATAGGGTGCGACCGGTATGGTCGACCGGTATGTCTCTGAAAGACCATACACCCGGTTCTCGCCTTCCGTCGGTCACCCCCTATTGATTCTAGGGTTTCTCCTATACATTATAGGTTTGAGCACTGAGTTAGATTTGTTTCCAACTCCATCCAAGTCCTAGTTTCGATGATCTTCAACTTAGAACTTAAATCTAGGGTTTACCGACTGGATTAGGGTTTTACGGAAAAATATGGTTTAGATCAATACCTCGCCTCGCATGGTCTTGATCCAATCATGACTAACCTTCTACAACGCTTAACTCAGAGGAAGGTTTAAGCATTTACTGTTGGTTTGCGGTAGAGTGTTCTTCGTCCAACGGCAATGGCGGTTCTTCCCTCTCCTTCTTAGCTCTTTCTCCTTCTTCAATCTCCTTCTCCTCTCTAGGGTTTGTGAGGATCAATGAAAGGGATTTAAGGAGGTTTAGGGGTCCTTATATAGACTAGGGTTAAGTTTAGGAAGTCCCCTAACATTAGGAAAGTCTTTGGTTTAGAATTTGGAAAGTGAGTCCCGCAGAGATTCGTTCTGGATCTAGTGGTCTGCCTGCGCAGGCTATACCGGTCGACCGGTACCATAGACCGGTACCATCGACCTGTATGAAATATTTATCATACATGGGTCTGTTTTCGTACCTGGTTGTCATTCCTTTGTCCCGCCTGGTCCGGTGATAATTGGAAGACCTGTTTATGACATGAATGAAAGGTTTAGATCGGGTTCATGGAGTGCGAGTCTTACACTCTAAGCATGAATCTAGAGAGAGAGAGGCAGATAGAGAGAGAACGTTCTACGAGGGCCTACAATATATGTTTGTTATGACCCACAACCTACACCCCACCCTAACGAATAATAAAGTAATGAGTTTGGAAGCAATTATGAGGAAGTGGCAGCCTTTAATCCCACATCGGTTACATGTAGAAGGCAATAAGAATATTAAACAATGTGGGATTAGTCGACTCATTACTCATTGAAGATGCAGGTTAAAATATTGATATGGTACGGTACACATTTTAAATGACAAGGCTTGGAGTATGGAGTATTTTAAAGTATTTTTTTAGGTCATTATGGCAATACGCGTACTAAACGGTTGAGTATGATACGGCAATACAGTACGTGTTTAAAACGAGTTTTAAGTAACAGAGATTCTATCTCTGTTACATATTGAAAGATGCTAGGATATGGCCATAGGTACACTTGCTATGACAACTAGGATTGGTTAGTGACAAATCTAGTTTGTAAGCCCTCGCCAGTAGGGGCATACGTACTGGTATGAGGTAGAGTATCAGAGGGGTGTTGGTGGTTTGTAATCCATTAGGCTTTGGCTCTATATCTATCTTGTAGTGAGTGTTGTGGGACGATGTTGGTTTTAGTAAGTGCCTGACCATTGGGCGTGCTCACACTCTCGTGTATGGAAGTTGGGATTCGTTCTGTGATACGAAGCCTAACTTTACCATAGCACATTGCAAACTTAAACCATACCAAAGTATTGAATGCCACATCATGGATATTGTCTATTGCATAGTTTTGTTTCTCATGAGCTAAGTTGTGAGCTCACCCCACGACTTCATTTCTTTTTAATTGATGATGCAGGTATGACGGTAAAGGACTACGTTAATGCGCCATCCTTTGGACACATGGCAGCTATAGATATGCAAGCTATGGAGAACGAGCATGACTAGTCATGAGAGTGCTTTTATTACATCTACTCTTAAGATTTCATTTTATTTTAAGTTGAGTTATAAGACTTGTAAACTTATTTTAATAGTTTATGTTTTGGTTTGAGATAACTAGATAATTATAATTTATCACTATAGAAACTGAGTTCATTATTTTCGCTATTTCTTATTTACTCTGATTATGGTTGATGGATTGGTTTGATTGTTGACACGATCCTATGTGATCCTAGCTTGAGCCGTTAGTCCATTGATAGTTCATTCACACTTTCGGTTTGACCATAATTAGGGTGTGACACACTAGAGCCTTCGTGGGTAAAAAGGGGTTGGGTAAACTTTATGTAAGACGGAGGCTTAGCCAAAGGTACAACCATCCGGTGTTGCCTCTACTTCACTCACAGAAGGTTTATTGTGATAAAATGGATATGTCGGAGGCTTAGCCGAAGGCATAACCATCCAGTCTTGCCTCCTCTTCACTTATAGTGAGTTCTCTATGTTAAATAAAACTATGCTGGAGGTTGAGCCGGATGGCATAGCATTCGCATACACCCTCCGGTTCAGGTTATAATGGAATTCTTTAAGTATAAATCAGTGGCTAATTTCGAAGGATACACTATCCAGAAATTACCATCCGCTTCTAGCTCTATTAGCCAGTATGCCTAGCTAGGACCTTTGGGGACCAACCGTTGGGTTCTCGGCTTACCTTGGGACCCGCATGGGCACATTTAGGACATGTCTATGCAGATTAAAAGCTACCTAACTAACATGATCAAGTTATCTAACTAAATAGGTAAACCAACACAGGTAAGGAAGAAGCCTTTTGCCAGGTTCAAGGTTCAACAACACTTGTAGTGCCATCAGGTGAGGGATCGGGTCCATAGTAACTAGGAAATATGACGCATGTCTATGATTTATGTTTATAACATGCCATCCAATTGTTGGATATATATGAGCATGCATTTGCATTATTACAATTATATTTGGTTGGATGGTATGTATGTTTGGGTATGATGGTTCGTGTGACGTATGGGTACCCAAAGGAGGGTGACACACGGATACACGAACCACGTTCATGATGCTAATACCTTAGTGGGGGCACGGTGGTTCATGGGAGTAGTGCCAGAGATCTCTACTGGGGTATAACCTATTTATATTAATGCATATGTTCAATCATGTTGGAATTGCTAGCACCTTAGCGGGGGCACGATGGTTTAATAGAGTGGTGTTGGGGATTTCTACTAGGGTGTAGCTCCATTTACTTTTATGCACATGATAGACATAGGTGGTGTCATTTCCCTTGTTTCTACACCCTTACCAGTAGGAGTTTAGGTACTAGTATAGACTTATACTCCTTAGGCCAGGGGCCTGTTGCGGGGAGAATCGGATTGGACTAGGGTCTTTGATGTTAGATGGGGTTTATGATGACTAGCCTGAGGGTCAGGGAACTATTGGGGGGTTTGCTTGTATAAGTAGTTTAACGGTTCAGGACCGTGTACTCTACTTTTACCTTGCCTGGTATATGAGAGTTTGAGGCCAAGGGACCCAATGGGGAACAAACATCGAAAACCCTTAGGCTGATGATGCTCTAATGAACATTGCCACCATCTCCCCCTCATCCCCTATCCATACCAACACTTGACCCCTAATTGGCTAGGGTCCAAAGAAATTTTGAGGTCTCTGCTAGTAAGTAAAAGTTCCTTGTAGATGAGGTCCTGGCAGCGTCACTAGTACGAGTGAGGTATATCCACCCCTAAGTTCCCATAGCCGCTCTAAGAGAAAGAACTCTCGAAGGATCCTATCCTTGAAACTCTAAATGCACCATGGTGAGGCCTGGCCACACTCACTAGGGTTACAACTCCAACGTTGTCACACCCCAACAAAACCAATGAATGAACAAAACAAAAAGAGAAAAAAAGAAAAAAAATCTATTTATTTTGAGATCCATCTTAAGCTAAGAAACCAAAATGACTAATTATGAGGACAAAGGTCCACCCACGCTGAAATGGACGGTGAATGATTTGGAGTCACCACCTAGATTAAGGACTAGGACCTAAAATGTAGTCTCATCCTGAGATAAGATTTTTATTGACTCATGACTCAACATATCGGCTTTGGTCTATCAAAGAATGGGTAAGCGTTCAAGGTACAGTTTGGGAAGGTGTTAGGCACCCAAAGCTGCCCAATCTGAAAATCGACCTCTTATATGATTCTACTTTCCTTAGACTCTATGGTTTTGACTGTTCATGGTCAATGAATGATGACTATGGCTCATGGGGGTTCCTATGTCAAGTTGCTAAATTCTTCTAACCTAAATTCAGCTAAACATGTTCTCAAAGTAAATAAACAAACAAAATAATATACAGTGAACTGAACCAAATATGGTTCGGTGATGGACTAAATCTGAGATGTTCAGAACATCTCAAGTTGCCTACGTATTCCAATCCTGAAAATCAAGTCCAAAACGTAGTTCGAAATAGCAGGTGATTAAAGTTTATGGATGTGGATTATGATTAAGCTTCCTTAGATTCAATTGTTAAAGTTGAAATTTATGTTTGATGATGATTGAAATTGAATCTAGAGATAGCCTAATGTGGATTGAAGTGAATATGGGTATGGATATGTATATAGATATGGACGACCTAAGAAGACTAAGGTGTGGTACCATACTTGGAGAGTCCTCCAAGTTGACTACGTATTCCAGAGGTCCTGGAAATCAAGCACAACGTAGTTCGTTGCTAGGTGGATCGGATAGCCTCAGGGACTAAGATGTGCAAGCACTCTTAGGGAGTAAAGTATGTGTACTCTCAGGGAGTAGGTATGTCTCTCAGGGAGGAAAGGTTTGTCTCTCAGGGAGTAGAATGTGTCTCTGAGGGAGTAGAATGTGTCTCTCAGGGAGTAGGTATGTCTCTCAAGGAGTAGGTGTGTCTCTTAGGGAGTAGGTGTGTCTCTCAGGGAATAGAGTGTATGTCTCTCAGGGAGTAGGGTGTGCCTCTCAGAGAGTAGGTTGTGTGAGGGTATATTGATTGAGGTGTGAAACCATATCTGGGAGTTTCCCAGACTACTTACGTATCTTAGGGTTTTTCCTAAGAATCAGGATCCGCGTAGTTCAAAATAGATGTTCATTCGGTGACCTGCTTGGATCAAAATATGGGTGGTCCAGCTAAACCAAATGATGATCCTAGATGATTTATGGTTGGATTCACATCACACCTATCTAGGTTTCTGCACCTTAGAGGAATGAGTTGAAGGGTTGGGATCCTCCTAAAGCTACCCTTCTAACATAAACCCTAATTTTTAGAATTGTTGGGCTAGGCTTCATGATTCTTGATTAAGGCTTTATCTTTTTCGCTTTTACCCTTCTCTGAATGTGGGTGCCTACATGCACATCCCCACACCTAAGAATGTTCTCTATCAATGTACATGCACAGCAGTTCGACTAGGGTGTAGCAGAAAGTAAGTTCTTTGTCGACAACATATATCATTCAAGCATGGCATTAACAGGCATATTAAACATGGTAGTATGCACAAAGCTAGCAGTGTAAGCATTCTAAACATGGTAGTGCACAATATTGCAGTGTAATCAAGTGAACATGGCAGATGTGTGGATATAACAATGTAGACAATATCAGATCCTCAATCTAATGGTTATATCTCTTCAAAAATTGATGATCGTGGTCAACACTTAGATTTCATCAAAATAGCCAAGATCAACGGCTCAGATCTCACAAAATGATAATCTAACGGTTCAAATCACTCAAAATCATAATCCAACCATTCAGATTCATTTAAATCATTTCCAAAGACAATCTAGTGGCTTAGATTGCTCATCATGATAATCCAACCGCTCAGATTGATTAAAGTCACTTATCAAGACAATCCGATGGTTCAGATTGCTTAACATCACATCTAAAGACCATATTAAAATTTACATTAAAAGATTATGATCAAGGATGTATTTTAATCACATCAAAATCCAAATCAATGGCTATGATCAATTCTCAAAAAATTCAGATCATGTGGTTAGATCAACCAACATTAAAATTTTGATCAAATGGTCAGACCAATCACATTAAATCCCATCACATGGTTGGACCAATTACAATTCCCATCATATGGTCGGACCAATCACATTAAAATTCTCATCACATGGTCGGACCAATTACAATTCCCATCATATGATCGGACCAATCACATTAAAATTTTCATTATATGGTTAAACCAATCACATTAAATTTTCCATCACATGGTCGAACCAATTACAATTCCCATCACATGGTCGGACCAATTACAATTCCCATCACTTGGTTGGACCAATCACATTAAAATTCCCATTATATGGTTCGACCAATTACAAAAAATTATTATCATATGGTTGGATCAATTTTTATAACATAAAATTTTCATAATTGGATCAATTCCATTCAATTTCCACAATCGGAACAATTCCATTCAAATTTCCACAATCGGATCAATTTCATTTAATTTTCTCAATCGAATCAATTTCATAAAATTTCCAGATCAATTGGGACAGAATTACTATCAATATAGATCAAAACAGATTTTTTCAATCAAAGGGATCAGATTTAATTAAAATATCATACCAATATGAAATCAAACAATCACAAGGAATAAAAACAAAAACCACCAACCTGGTTTAGTTTTTACTTGGCCGAAAGACTAGTGATGAGGTTTTGTTGTTGGTGGTAGGCCGATGGTGATGGTGAGTAGCAGCTGGTCAGCGGGCGATCACAGCGATATAGGTCCGATGAAGGGTGGTCGCAGATCAGGTTGATGGCCGCAGGCTAGGTCACTTGGGATGGTAGCAGTAGGTGAAGGTGGATGGTTTTGCATGAAGTATGGTGAAATAAGTTCGAGGGTCACAGTTCAAGGGTGGCTGCTGCAAGGCGGTGGCGATGGGTTACCGGTGATCGCAAATGGTGAGGAAGAGGAGCAGGAGTGGTCGGGCTGGTATGAATGGTTGCCACAAGTGAATTCCCTCAACTTCCTCTTTTCTTTTCCACTCCTTTTTTTCTGTTTTCTTTTCTCTCTATCAACTTCACTCTTTCTCTCTAACTCTCGAAACCACTCTGTATTTTCTCTCCCTTGTCTCATCCAGTTTTTTCTTCTCTTTTTTTTCTTGGCTTCTCTGGGCCAACCTCCTCCTTCTGGTTCGGTGGTCTGTGGGGTTCTTTATAGGAGAAGATCCTCAAACAATGATGGCTACAGTTGGAGTTTAATGGGAGATGGATCAGATGGGAGCGGGACTCGATGGAGATTGGTCGCAGTAGATTTGGGGGGGGGGGACTAGATGAGAGAGAAGTGGTTGGGCAGGTCTGTAAGACCCGCACTCCGTAAACCCGGTCTAAACCTTGGTTTTGTGTCGTAGTAGGTCTTCCGATCATCACCGGGCCAGACGGGACGAGCGGATGACAAACAGGTACGAAATCAGATCAAAGACGGTCAAATATTCATCATTTTATGTTGATCGGTCGATGGTACCGGTCGACTGGACAGCTCTGCGCAGCTGAGTGCGGAGATCCAGAATTGGATCTCTGTGGGTCCCATTTTCCTAAACCCTAATCCTGAACCTTCCTAATTCTAATAGGGTTACTAAACCCTAATTCTAGCCTATAAATACACCCTTAAACCTCCTCAAATCCTTTCCACTGTCTCTCACAAACCCTAGAGAAGAGAAGGAGGTTGGAAAGGAGAAGAGGCTAGGAAGAAGAAATAGGTGCCGCCATTACCGTTCGACGACGCTCACATTACGCCAGTCAATGGTAAGTGTTTTAATCATTCTTCTTACCCTATGACTTTAGGTTAGTTGTGTGGGTAGATCAATACCATGCAAAGTAGGTATTGATCTAAAACCCTAAATTGGGTATTAAACCATAAGTTGCCGTCAAACCCTAGATTCAAGTTCTGAGATGATATTCATCGAAACTAGACTTGAATGAGTTGGAGATAACTCTAACTCAAAGCTCAGACTTAGAATGGATAGGAGAAACCCTGAAAATCCAAAGAAATCGATCGACGACAGTCGAAAAACCAAGTGTATGGTCTTCCGAAGACATACCGGTCGACCATACCGGTTGCTAGGTTGCTCACAGAGCTGCAACCGGTATGTTGCGACCGATCAGCTCTGAAAGGCTAGTTTTAGACTTTGTTGGTTTCCGACCAACGTGAAACCCTAAGAAAACTATTATAATGAAACCCTAATAATATTGTAGGACTTTGTGACTTCCCGTTTGGATCTTGCGACGTGGAGCAAGCTAACAAACGAGCGTCAGGTAAAGGAATCTGACCTAAACCTAATAATTAATGGACAGTAAGTCGATGTTAATCACCTGATTATATATGATGTGATGTTTGTGCATATTCACATGCCATCTTTTCATTTCAGTTATTATTACTGTTCATGCATTGATAGGATGTGATTGTTAAGCATGTGGTTGTTTTCGTTAGTGTGTGGAGTGGGGCATGGGCCTGGGATCATTCCTCACACTAGCACCTTTTGTAGTATTCCGTCTTAACATGCTTGGTACGGGTGGGGCATCAGGGGAAGGTCGTGGTACGATGGTCTCCGATATTGATGCTGGCCTGGCCATGGTTATGTGGCATTGTGGTCTTCGAGATCGACGCTGGCTTGTCCACGATGCTTTAGCTCTATCTCTATGCTGTAGGGAGTTATGTTGGGATAGGATCTACCTGTGTTATGTTTTTATCCTAGTGGGTTAGTTGCGGATAGGGCATCAGGGGAGGTGTGGGAATGCCTTAGATCTATCTCTATGCCGTAGACGACTGTGCTGGGATAGAGCATACATTGATGACATATAGGATTGGTTAGTTGCGAGCCCAGTTTGCGAGCCTTGGCCAGTAGGGGCTTAGGTACTGATATGGGTAGAGCCTCAGGGGAGGTACGGGGGTATCTTAGCTCTATCTCTATTCCATGATGGGTGCATGTGGGCCAATGGGGGTGTGATCCATGAGGTGCCATACACTCGTGTATAGAGGTGCAGGGGCCACCAAACCTTTCTATAGCACATTGCAAACTTAAAATCAGACCACAGCATAAAATGATTGTTACTCATGCATAATATTGTGAAACTGTCTAATTGTCTTACTGAGCTAAGTTGTGAGCTCACCCTTTGTATATATACATGTTTCTAGATTTTGATGCAGGTTATACGGTGGATGACTATATGAACGCTTCGACGTATGGTGATGTTGCTGCTCTGGGTGTACAGGCAGGAGAGGACGAGCATGACGCTTCATGCGAGTGCCCTTTCTGCGTGTACCTTTGATTTGACTTTTATTTATTTTTATTATTTTCGGTTGGATTAAAGTGATGTAATGGTATTATATTTATGGTTTAGATTTGAATAATTGGATATTTATTTAATTTATCAATAGATACTCAGTTCCTTATATTTTAAAGACTTCCGCTGTACTATTTATATTCTGATTGTGGTTATGTGTAATGGTTTGTATGAGTGGACACGGCCTATTCGAGATCCTGGTGTGAACCGTTGGTTCAATGACGGTTCACTCACACCATTCTGGTTGGATCAGAATTGGGGTATGACAACTTGGTATCAGAGCCCTCGGGCTCTGTCCAACAAACCATATTGCACTTAACTAAGTCGATGAACTGAGTTAGGAAATATTAAAATTTTTTAGTACAAACACACCCTAAGCATTGTTTGATACCTTAGACGGATTAAGAAAGAGCATAATATTCTATACTAAATATGAAACTTAACATGTGCACATATACTAGTTAGGTGAAACATGAAAACTTTCATTAAATAGGAAATGAGTATCAGATAAAATAGTGCTACAGGGTACAGTCCACAAACCGAACAGTTACCCTGTTATATAAACAGTCATAAGAGAAGAAAAATAAAAAGGGACAATCATGGGGTAGGGGGCCAGGGAGGAATAGGGTCTGCTATATCATAATCTCGCTCGTAAGCGACCCGGAGCCAGTGCACCTGATCCTGTGTGATTCTGAGGCTGCGAGCCAACTGCGCCAAGTCACGGCTCATCTCACGCTGAGCGTCCCTGATCTCCATAAACATACCCATCATGGTGTCGGGAGAAGGCTGATATGGTCCAACTGTAGAGGTAGACGATGGTGTTGCAGGTGTAGGCTGTGGGACAGGCACTGGTGCTTCCCCAGCCATATCGTCATCATCACCCCCAGCCTCTGCCGCATAGGCCGCATTGGCTGCTGCTGCTGCTGCTGCTGCGGCTGCTACCCTCCCGAGTGGGCGACGGCGAGCCTCTAACTCGTAATCGCTAACGGGCAGATCGACCATCTACATCCTCTGAATAGCCTCCCAGTCAATGTCGGAGGTCATGGTATCCTCAACAGTCACCTCGCCTCTCATGCTCACACCCAGGCGACGTAGAAGGAAGGTGATGAGACGACCGTATGGAAGGTTACTGGCCTGATCGGCCAGGGTCACCTGATGCATGGTCCGGATGATGAGGTAAGGGAGAGAGACCCGCTCCCCGGTGCAGACGCAGTAGGTGATGTACTGGATGATGCGGCTGTAGACTCGAGCTAGGGGCTTCAGACTAGCTGCCTTCATAGGAGCCCCAGGATTGAGGATCTGCTCTGCGATCTCTCGGCGTAGGTTCTCGCTCAGATAGCCCTTCACCTTTGGGGGGCAGTATACTAAGTCTCCATCATTGGGTACTCCCAGCAGATCAGCTAACTGGTGGGTGTTGAAGGAGATAGGTACACCCTTGACGTAGCTGGAGATGCGCAAGTCCCTACCCTGGTTGGGATCGTTGACATCCCCATGCAGCTCCAGGTTAGCATAGAAATGCTTAACCAGGTTGGGACGGGTGGTATCTGTGAAGGATATTACTGGTACCCACCCAAGTGCGTCGAAAGCGGCTCGCACATCGAACCTCTCCAACTGATCCAAGTTAACTCGACGCCCAGATTCGATGTTTTTGCTATCGAACCATGGGAAACGAGCTTGTGCCTCCAAGGATTGAAACTAACGCTCGTCGAGTTGTGGAGCGGGTGGCTGAGAAGCGCGAACGCTTGAGCCATGAGGACGTTTGCCCAATGCACGTCGTGGAGCCATTAAACTGCAAAACAAAAGAAAATAAGAAGAAAATGTTAGATTTTGTCGAAATTTCGACAGCATAACGACTGTAATTCGAGAAAAAACCTCGAACTCACCCAAAAACATGGGGAGGAGGACTTACGTAACCCCCACACTCTTCAACAAACCAATCACAGGCAATTACAATAAGAAATTTCAGGAATTTGAGAAAAATCAAGAAATTTTGAATTTTTTTTGAAAACCTAGGTTAAAAAGTGTAAAAATTCTATTTTTATCAAAACCTTTCGGTGGAAGTCCAAATAGGTCGAGGGATTTTTCTCTTAGGGGTCCCTAAACCCTTTTTAAGTCGAAGGAAAAGAGTTCCTACGGTTGGAATCTCTCAATCAAAGAAAAACCTAAAATTCTACATAAAGACGATGGAAAAATTATAAAAACTTGAAAGAGAAAGAAGAGACTTACCTGGAGACGATATGCCAAGTCCGAATCGCAAGAAAACCACTTCTAGAGTGACCGGTCGGACTGTAGAAGCTCGGAAGGGCAGAGAGGAATCGCCACCGGAGAAGAAAGGAAAAGGAAAAGTGAGATTTCTCTCACTTTTCGTGATTTTAAAAGCAAATCTGGGCATACCAGTCGACGGTTTTGCCTATACAGGTCGACCGGTATCCCTACAAGCATGCGACCGCTATGTCTCGGTCAGAATTTTAATTCTGACCGGTCGACTATACCGGTCGCAGCACTGTCTACAGAGTGTCGACCGGTATCCCTCTAGGCATGCGACTGCTATGTCTCGGTCGGAATTTTAATTCTGACCGGTCGACTATACCGATCGCAGCATATTCTACAGGGGTGCGACCGGTATGATGCGATCGGTCAGCACCAGAATAGCCAGAAAAATCTCAGAAAATTTTAAAATTTTGTAAATTTAAATACTCCTTTTTGCGACTGTTTCGCCTTATATTGTTCAAGACTAACACCACTATTGCTTCATTCTCATGTGTTATGTCTTCTTCTCAGATTCAAACAGAATAGTCTGAGATGGTGGGCGGAAACGGTCATAGGGGTCGGAAGCGTCACCAGGCTAGGATGCGCCTCGAGGAAGAAGAACAGGTTAAACCAGGCCATGTTAGAGAGCCAAGCCCGAAAGTTGAGGAAGAACAGGTTCTAGAGGTACCGACAAATTTGCCTGGCCCACCTCACAGGAATTCTGAGACCATTGTTACAAACCTGGTCTATCAGATGCAAGCTCAGCAGAAAGAAGTCCTGAGCGAGATACTGAAGATGTTCAGGCCACCGGGTTCTGTTTCCACTGGAGGTACGCCCGAGTCTGGAGGGAATAATACTACACAGCCGACGCATGGTAGTCCAGGACTGATGGGCCAACCTCAGAATGTACCACCACCGCACCAGTTTTCGTCATCTTCTGCTTATCAGGGAGCGTATCCGTATCTACCACCATGGTACGGAATGAATACGTAGGGACAACACGATCTGAGCAGGGCGGTGGATAGATTCCTAAAGTTGTAGCCTTCTTCATTCACAGGTAAGACAGGGAAACCATTGTGGCCAGCATAGTGGATTGTAGAAATGGAGAAAAAATTTCGACTGATGACTTGTTCAGAGGATGAAAAGGTCCTGTTTGCCACTCACATGCTGAAAGAAGATGCAAATGCTTGGTGGAATTCTACACGGGAATATTTGGAGATGAAGCATGCTCAGGTGGATTGGGAAGTGTTCAAGGTTGCCTTCTTCGATAAGTGTTTTCCGAAGAGCTTCAGAGATTAGATGGAAAAGGAGTTCCTTAATCTACAGCAGTCTCAGTCGACTGTGGATGCTTATCAGCAGAGGTACGAGGAGTTATTTTTCTTCGCACCGGCAAGTATGCAAGAAGAAGAGACCAAGACACGCAGGTTCACCATGGGACTGCATGGAGGCATCAGAGAACACATATTGGGACTGGACCAGAAAATTTACAATGAGACTGTGCAGGTTGCGAGGGTGATAGAGTCCAGTCAGTGGGACAGCTTCTTCGCTCAGAATAGGGGAGTGAAGAGACCCGCTATTGAGAGTTTCGGTGGCGGTAACAATAGACCTTTCCGCCCATACAGGGCTCAGACCGCTACAGTGCCTGCTAGGAACAATGCGGCCCCACCTGTGCCACAGAACGCCGGATTCAACCCGAATATCAAATGTTTCAACTGTCAGCAAGTGGGTCATATTGCAAGGACCTGCACTCTACCTAGGAAGCAACCTGCCCGGCAAGGAAAAGTTTATGCGGTCACCACTGAAGAGGCAGCTGCATCACCTGATGTGGTCACTGGTACGACTCTATCCCTTACTATTTGGCTTACTATTTTCATTGTGTGTATGCGTATGTAGAACTAAGGGATAATAAAAATTCCAGGAATTGTAAATGTAGCTGGTATACCTGCCAGAGTATTATTTGACTCTAGGGCCACGCACTCCTTTGTTTCTATTTCCTTTGGAAAGCGAATGGAGTTACCAATTAAGCACTTGATCCCAAGCTTGATAGTTCGCTCTCCGCTAGGAGTCGAAGTGGCTTTGACTGAATGTTATGGACCATGTACTGTATGTATTGAGGGCCGAGACTTAGAAGCAAGTCTGGTACTACTCGAGATGGCAGACTTTGATGTCATCTTGGGAATGGATTGGCTAGGCCATCATTCAGCTATCCTATTATGCGGTGAAAGGAAGCTTGTGCTCACAGACAAAAAGGGAAAGGAGTATAGCTTTACTGGGATCAGGCTATCTAGGAAGCGGAAGCTGATCCTCTCCGCCCTAAAAGCTAAGCGATGCTTAGAGAAAGGGGGAGTGGGGTATCTAGTATCTATAGTCGACATCACGGCGGAGTCACACAAGATGGAAGATATAGATGTGGTTCGAGAGTTCCCAGATGTATTTTCAGAGGAGCTTCTGGGTCTACCATCGGACAGGGCTACAGAGTTTGTAATAGACCTTATGTCAGGTTTGACGCCGATGTCTAAAGCACCATACAGGATGGCCCCTACCGAGTTAAAGGAGTTGAAGACCCAATTACAAGAATTGTTAGATAAGGGTTTCATACGACCTAGCATATCGCCTTGGGGAGCACCTGTATTATTTGTCAAGAAGAAAGACGGAAGTGTAAGGCTGTGTATCGACTACCGTGAGATGAAGAAGTTAACGATCAAGAATCGGTATCCTTTGCCTATAATCGATGACCTGTTCGATCAATTGCAGGGTGCAAAGGTTTTCTCGAAGATTGATCTTCGATCGGGGTATCACCAACTGAAAATCAAGGCTGGAGATATTCCGAAGACTGCTTTCAGGACGAGGTATGGGCATTATGAGTTTCTAGTTATGTCTTTCGGGTTGATCAATGCTCCAGCGTCGTTCATGGAACTGATAAACCGAGTGTTTCATGATATGTTGGACACTTCGGTCATCGTATTCATCGATGACATATTGATTTACTCAAAGGACATGGAGACTCATACAACACATTTGAGGGCAGCCCTACAACGGCTAAGACAAGAAAAGCTTTATGCTAAGTTCAAGAAGTGCGAGTTTTGGCTGAAGGAAGTGGCTTTCTTGGGCCATGTAGTATCTGAAGATGGTATCAAGGTTGATCCAAGTAAGATAGCTGCTATAGTAGGATGGGAAGCACCAAAATCTGTTGCGGAGATTCATAGTTTCCTTGGGTTGGCTGGTTATTATAGAAGGTTCGTGGAAGACTACTCCAGGATCGCTGTTCCACTTACCAGATTGACCAAGAAGGGGGAGAAATTCATATGGATAGATGAATGCGAGAAGTGTTTTCAGACTCTGAAGTCAATACTAGTCTCTGCACCTATCTTGACCATCCCAGAACCAAGTGTACCGTTCACCTTATATACGGATGCTTCAGGGTTGGGTATTGGGTGTGTATTGATGCAAGGAGAACAGGTGATTGCTTACGCATCAAGACAGTTAAAAGAGCATGAAAAGAACTATCCTACACATGATTTGGAGCTAGCAGCAGTTATACATGCAATCAAGACTTGGAGACACTACTTGTATGCTGAGAAGTTTCAGATCAAGTCAGATCACAAGAGCTTAACTTATCTTTTCACTCAGAAGGATCTGAATATGAGACAG
This sequence comes from Protea cynaroides, assembly GCA_028583415.1. Classification (NCBI taxonomy): domain Eukaryota; kingdom Viridiplantae; phylum Streptophyta; class Magnoliopsida; order Proteales; family Proteaceae; genus Protea; species Protea cynaroides. The sequence goes on from CM053265.1 coordinate 342,115, forward strand.
AGGAGATGGCTAGAGTTATTAAAAGAGTATGATTGTGACATCCAGTATCATCTGGGTAAAGCAAATGTTGTGGTTGACGCCTTAAGCAGAAAGTGGGCATCGAAACCTGAGGCAGGACCAAGTACAAATGCTGCATTATGTGCCGCAGCCTCAAGTTCAATTGAAGATGATGAAGAGTATATAATAGAAACTGCAGAAGATCCAGTCGAGTAAGGCTTAATTCATAAGTTCACCATGATGTTCGTAGCTTTGAAGATCTCACCGGATCTAGTTGATGAAGTCAAGTTAGCAATCTTACAGGATCCACATCTCAAGACAGTACAAGAAGACCTAGAGAAGGGTACGAGCAGTCCTGACTTTACCTTGGATTTAGACAAGGTACTCAGGTATTGTGGACGGTTATGTATACCTGAGAGTGAAGACTGCAATATCAGAGATCGAGTTATGACTGAAGCTCATTACACCCCATATTCGGTACATCCAGGAAGTACCAAAATGTACCATGATTTAAGAAGACTATATTGGTGGAGGGGTATGAAAGTAGATATAGCTCGTTTCGTGTTCCAATGTCTGAATTGTCAACAAGTTAAAGCAGAAAGGTAGAGACCCGCAGGTTTACTACAGCCATTACCAGAACCTGCCTGGAAGTGGGATTGTATCACCATGGATTTCGTCACTGGCCTACCTTTGACACCAAGGTCAGTGGATGCAGTTTGGGTTATAGTCGACCGACTCACCAAGACAACTCGATTTATTGCGGTCAGACCTCAGTTTACCATGGAGAAGCTGGCCAAGTTGTATGTTGATAATATAGTCAGACTCCATGGCGTTCCAGAGAGTATAGTATCTGACAGAGATCCCCGTTTTACATCAAAGTTTTGGGAAGGATTACAGAAAGCTATGGGAACAAAGTTGAAGTTCAGTACAACTTTTCACCCTCAGACGGACGGACAGTCAGAATGAACTATTCAAATTCTAGAAGATATGCTCCAAGCTCGTGCATTAGATTTCAAGGGAGCTTGGGATGAGAAACTATCACTTATCGAGTTTGCTTATAACAACAGTTATCAGGCTACAATTCAGATGGCCCCATATGAAGCACTCTATGGGAAGAAGTGTCGTACACTTCTGTTATGGAACGAGGTGGGAGAAAGAAGAATTGTAGGACCGGAGTTTGTTGAAGAAACTTACCGAGTGATTGATCAAATCAAGGAGAGAGTAAAGACAGCTCAAGTTCGACAGAAGCACTATGCGGATAATCGACGTCGAGATCTGGAGTTCGCAGTGGGTGACAAAGTATTCTTGAAGGTATCACCGGTGCGAGGTCTGAAACGGTTTGGTAAGAAGGGGAAGCTATGCCCCAGGTATGTGGGACCATATGAGATATTGACCCAACGTGGTAATGTAGCATATCAATTGGCTCTACCACCATCTATGTCAAGCGTTCATAACGTGTTCCATGTATCATTACTGAAGAAGTATGTCAGAGATCCATCGCACATCTTGACCGCTGATCCCCCAGACTTGACTGAAGACTTAACATTCGAAGTGGAGTCTGTGATGCTCTCAAGTCGAAAGGTACAACAACTTCGAACCAAGGATATCCATTATGTGAAGGTGCATTGGAGAAGCCAAAATGTTGAAGAAATTACTTGGGAGGAGGGCGCGATGAGGAAGGAGTACCCTAACCTTTTCGATGATCAAGGTACGTTCAAATTTCGAGGCCGAAATTTCTTTTAAGGGTGGGGGAGTTGTGAGACCTACATGCAAATTTCGGGACGAAATTTCTTTTAAGGGTGGGGGAGTTGTAAGACCCGCACTCCGTAAACCCGGTCTAAACCTTGGTTTTGTGTCGTAGCAGGTCTTTCGATCATCACCGGGCTAGACGGGACGAGCGGATGACAAACAGGTACGAAATCGGATCAAAGACGGTCAAATATTCATCATTTTATGTTGACCGATCGATGGTACCGGTCGACCGGACAGCTCTGTGCAGCTGAGTGCAGAGATCCGAAATTGGATCTCTGTGGGTCCTATTTTCCTAAACCCTAATCCTGAACCTTCCTAATTCTAATAGAGTTACTAAACCCTAATTTTAGCCTATAAATACACCCTTAAACCTCCTCAAATTCTTTCCATTGTCTCTCACAAACCCTAAAGAAGAGAAGGAGGTTGGAAAGGAGAAGAGGCTAGGAAGAAGAAAGAGGTGCCGCCATTACCGTTCGACGACGCTCACGTTACGCCAGTCAACGGTAAGTGTTTTAATCATTCTTCTTACCCTATGACTTTAGGTTAGTTGTGTGGGTGGATCAATACCATGCAAAGTAGGTATTGATCTAAAACCCTAAATTGGGTATTAAACCATAAGTTGCCGTCAAACCCTAGATTCAAGTTCCGAGATGATATTCATCGAAACTAGACTTGAATGAGTTGGAGATAACTCTAACTCAAAGCTCAGACTTAGAATGGATAGGAGAAACCCTGAAAATCCAAAGAAATCGATCGACGACAGTCGAAAAACCAAGTGTATGGTCTTCCAGAGACATACCAGTCGACCATACCGGTTGCTAGGTTGCTCACAGAGCTACAACCGGTATGTTGCGACCGGTCAGATTTGAAAGGTTGGTTTTGGACTTTGTTGGTTTCCGACCAACGTGAAACCCTAAGAAAACTATTCTAATGACACCCTAATAATATTATAGGACTTTGTGACTTCCCGTTTGGATCTTGCGACGTGGAGCAAGCTAACAAACGAGCATCAGGTAAGGGAATCTGACCTAAACCTAATAATTAATGGACAGTAAGTCGATATTAATCACCTGATTATATATGATGTGATGTTTGTGTATATTCACATGCCATCTTTTAATTTCAGTTATTATTACTGTTCATGCATTGATAGGATGTGACTGTTAAGCATGTGGTTGTTTTCGTCAGTGTGTGGAGTGGGGCATGGGCCTGGGATCATTCCTCACACTAGCGCCTTTTGTAGTATTCCGTCTTAACATGCTTGGTACGGGTGGGGCATCAGGGGAAGGTCGTGGTACGGTGGTCTCCGATGTTGATGCTGGCCTGGCCATGGTTATGTGGCATTGTGGTCTCCGAGGTCGACGCTGGCTTGTCCACGATGCTTTAGCTCTATCTCTATGCCATAGGGAGTTATGTTGGGATAGGGTCTACCTGCGTTATGTTTCTATCCTAGTGGGTTAGTTGCAGATAGGGCATCAGGGGAGGTGTGGGAATGCCTTAGCTCTATCTCTATGCCGTAGATGACTGTGCTGGGATAGAGCATACATTGATGACATATAGGATTGGTTAGTTGTGAGCCCAGTTTGCGAGCCCTGGCCAGTAGGGGCTTAGGTACTGGTATGGGTAGAGCATCAGGGGAGGTACGGGGGTATCTTAGCTCTATCTCTATTCCATGATGGGTGCATGTGGGCCAATGGGGGTGTGATCCATGAGGTGCCACACACTCGTGTATAGAGGTGCGAGGGCCACCAAACCTTTCTATAGCACATTGCAAACTTAAAATCAGACCACAGCATAAAATGATTGTTACTCATGCATAATATTGTGAAACTGTCTGATTGTCTTACGGAGCTAAGTTGTGAGCTCACCCTTTGTATATATACATGTTTTTAGATGTTGATGCAGGTTATACGGTGGATGACTATATGAACGCTCCGACGTATGGTGATGTTGCTGCTCTAGGTGTACAGGCAGGAGAGGACGAGCATGACGCTTCATGCGAGTGCCCTTTCTGTGTGTACCTCTGATTTAACTTTTATTTATTTTTATTATTTTCGGTTGGATTAAAGTGATGTAATGGTATTATATTTATGGTTTGGATTTGAATAATTGGATACTTATTTAATTTATCAATAGATACTCAGTTCATTATATTTTAAAGACTTCCGCTGTACTATTTATATTCTGATTGTGGTTATGTGTAATGGTTTGTATGAGTGGACACGGCCTATTCGAGATCCTGGTGTGAACCGTTGGTTCAATGATGGTTCACTCACACTATTCTGGTTTGATCAGAATTGGGGTGTGACTAGGTCTCATCGAACAGGTGATGTGGTGGTGCTCTTACGGCCGGGTGGTATGGGTTTGTGTAGGATATGGATCGGTGGAGAGATTTCAGGAAAGTGGGTTGGGCTCAAGAAGCATGGGATGATAGGCATGGTGGTGGATAGGTAGGTGGCAGTGAGTTTGTCACACCCTAGTTCTGATCTAACCAGAATGGTGTGATGAACCGCCAATAAACCAAAGGTTCACCCAGGATCTCGCATAGGTCGTACCCACCATATTAAACCAAACACACATTCCACATTAATAATCAGAGGTAATAAACAAATAAACAAAAGTCTTACAGATAATGAACTGTGAGTCTAACAGTGATAAATAAGTATTTAGTCCAATTATCTCCAAACCACAAGACATAAAAATAAATAATCAATTACATATCCGATGTTCAAATTAAAACTAAACTTAAGTAAAAAAAACATTGGTTGCACTCGCATGATGAATCATGCGCATCTTCTTCAGCTTCTAAATCCATCGCAGCAACGTGTTCATATGTCAGCGTATTCATATATTCTTTAAACGTAGGACCTGCATCATCAACTAAAAATATTCGACGTCGAAAGGGTGAGCACACATCACGGCTCAGTGAGCAAACAAAACAATGCAACAAACATATGCATGCATTCAATTCATATCTTTGGTCTGGTTTATAAGTTTGCAATGTGCTATAGAAAGGTTTGGTGGCCGCCGCACCTCTATACACAAGTGTGTGTGAATCCGCCCAATGGATCAAACACCATTGTCGTCCCACATGCACCACCATGGAATAGAGATAGAGCTAAAGTGTCCGGATCAAACACCGCCAACACTTCCCCTGATGCCCTACCCATACCAATACGTAAGCCCCTATTGGCGAGGGCTTGCAAACTAGACTCACAACTAATCAATCCTAATGCCAAATAGTGTATCCAAGCCCTAATCCCAACATCCCTCAATACGTCCATAGTGATAGAGCTAAGGCCCCCGACAGAGTCAGAGACCACACGGTCCGAGACCACCTCCCCTGATGCCCTACGATGTAATAGTTTTGCTAATACAATAGCGATACGATGATATTAGTGGGCAAGACTTGAGTAGAGATAGAGCTAGAGTCTGGTGACGAGGTCGAGTCCTCCCCCTGATGCTCCACTCGCATCCAACACACTAACCACACACATACATTCACATGCCTATTCCTAGCATCATCATCATGTTATAAATAAATGGAATTAAATATGCATGAACAGTAATAGCAGGAATATTGGATGACATGTGAGATGTACATTACAAGCATACAAGCATAGAATCAATCATGGCATTGGACTCAATAAAAATAAACAGTTTGTTATTATCCAATTAGTTTAGGTCTTGTTCCCTTACTTGTTAGCAATTCTCGATGTCCTTCCAAGCCTTAAAATTCTCTTTAAATTGATTTAAAAACCTAAAAGTTATATGAATTTAAGTTAGGATTTATATGTGACATGTTACAGTAGTCGAAAATAGAAATAGAGCACTGATAGGTGTCTGATTGGTCCTATGGTCTCATGCTGTATCGACCTTACTATCTACGGTCGCATATGGTGCGACCGTAGCTGTGACCATATGATTTTTGAAATCTTCCCGAATGCCTAATGGTCGATCCTCTGGTCATACTAGTCATGCTATGGTCGACTGTAGCTGCTACCTTGAGATTTCTGGTCACAGTTTACATGAAATTTGAGTTTTTCCTGGGTCAATTCTTCTGTTACTTCAATGAATTTTATTCTAAGGTCATCCAATGACCATCATTAGTAATTTCTTATCAACCATAATCATCAAATTCACTCATTGTGGTTCTCCTTGGGATTTTCTCAATGAAATCACATAGATCATAATATGTTGATATTGCCTATCCTCCATAGAAGTCTTATTCCTTAGAGTTTACATCTCCAGAGATTCATTTCATACCTTTGCCTATGATAGAGAGCCATTCTCTTCTCAGCAAACTCTTCTCCTTAGCTTTTTCCTCTTCTCCTTTTCTTCCTTTTCTTCCTTCTCTTTCTCTAGGTTTACTAATGTTCTAAAAGAGTGAAAAAAGGCTGAGGGACGTCCTTTATATAGAGAAAAACTCTCCATATAGAGTCCTCTTTCAATTAGGAAAGCAATCCCTTAGTTTAGGAAAGTTTCCAAAACTCAGAGTCTGATCTGGGGTCTCACGATCGATCATACGGTCACATAAACCGTCGATCGTAGGGTCGAAATCATCGACCGTGGGGTTCTGAATTTGAGATTTTTGATTCCCTTCCTTATAGTCGACCATACCTACCCAGGCATGCGACCTTAGGTATGTTTTTAGTGTTTTTAACTCAATTCTCATAACCCGGTTTGTGATCTATCTTCACACGCTCGGTCCACTTGGTCTATGAATGATGGAAAGACCTAGCACGACACGGTTAGACCAAGTTAGTGGAGTGCGGGTCTTACAACTCCCCCCTCTTATATAAATTTCATCCTAAAAATTCGCACATACCTTCCGAGTCGAATAGGTGAGGATATTGCTTCCGCATAGCGTTCACTTCTTCCCATGTAACTTTTTCTATATTTTGGCTTCTCCAAGTAACCTTAACGTAGTAAATGTTACGGTTGCAAAGACATTGCACCTTCCGACTAGTGATCTCAAAAGGTACTACGCCAAACGTTAAATCTTCAGTTAAATCCAATGGATCCTTAACACGTACGTTGGATCTCTGACGTACTTCTTGAGTAATGAGATATGAAATACATCTTGCACACTTGACATGGATGGTGGTAGTGCTAACTGATATGCTACTTTTCCATGTCTATTTAGAACTTCATAAGGTCCAATATATCTGGGACATAGTTTTCCCTTCTGTCCAAACCTTTTCAAACCACTCATAGGAGATATTTTCAGAAATATCTTATCACCTATGGTGAATTCTAGATGTCTGCGTCGATTATCTGCATATTGCTTCTGACGGTTCTGAGCTATTTAGACTCTTTCCTTGATAATGTCGACTACTCGACAAGTCTTTTCAATAAACTTTGGTCCAACAATACTTCATTCTCTAACTTCATTCCAAAACAAAGGAGTTCAACATTTCTTACCATACAGTGCTTCATAGGGTGACATCTATATAGCCGCTTGGTAGCTGTTGTTATAAGCAAACTCAATCAAAGACAATTTCTCATCCCATGATCCTTTGAAATCAATAACACAAGCTCGAAGCAATTCTTTTAAAATATGAATAGTATGCTCTGATTGTCCTTCTGTCTGAGGATGGAATGCAGTACTAAACTTCAATGTTGTACCCATAGCCTTCTGTAATCCTTCCCAAAACCTTGAGGTAAAGCACAGGTCTCTGTCGGACATAATGCTTTCAGGTACACCATGTAATCAGACAATATTATCTACATAAAGCTTAGCTAACCTCTCTAGGGTATACTGAGGTCGTTTAACTATGTGTGAGGACAATGGGAAATCAACGTGATCCTCCTCGGGATGGAAATGTGCATCCTGTATCGATGAAGATCGATTGTACTGTTGGAGTCGCCACCTAGATTAAGGTCTAGGACCTTAAAAAATGTAGCCTCACCCTAAGGTAAGACTTCTATTGACTCGTGACCCAATGTATCGGTTCTTTGGTCTGCAAGAGATCGGGTAAGTATTCAGGGTACGGTTATGGGAAGGTGTTAGGCACCCAAACCGCCCGATCAATATCGGCCTCCTAAACTTTCCTTAAATTCTAATTTTGACTGTGCTTGGTCAACTGGATGACTAGGGTTCAATAGGGGATGTCCTAAACCAAGTTGCTAAGTTATTCTAATCGAGGGTTCAGCCAATCATGTTTTAAAACAAATAAACAAGCAAATGTAATGTACAATATTATACAGTAAACCGGACCAAAGAAGGTTCGGTCTTGGACTGAATCTAAGATGTGTAAGACATCTCAAACTGCCTACGTATTCTAATCCTGAAAATCAAGTCCAAAAACGTAGTTCAAAAACTTGTGGGAGTCAGATTTGGAATGTGTACCAAAATCCTTCCATTTTTTGTCAATAGGATCTAGGGATGAGACCTAAATTCCTACCAGTTTTATTTGGGATGTGTACCAAATTATTTCCATTTTTGTCAATAGGATCTAGGGATGAGACCTAAATTCCTACCATTTTTATTTGGGATGTGTACCAAATTCTTTCCATTTTTGTGAATAGGATCTAGGGATGAGACCTAAATTCCTACTATTTTTATTGTTTCCATTTTTATCAATAGGATTTAGGGATGAGACCTAAATTCTTACCATTTTTACTGTTTCCATTTTTAGGTTTTTAGGGTTTCCTATCCCTTTTCATTGTGATTTTCATTTTTTAGGGTTTTATACCCTAATTATTCTCTTTATTCTAAGGTTTATTTTGCCCTAATTATTCTTTTCATTTTTAGGGTTTCACTACCCTAATTGTTCAATTCTTTCCATTTTAGGATGTATCTTGCCCTAGTTGTTGTACAATGTAAACAATCTAACATAGCAATGTGAGCTTAAATATAGCAGTGTAAGCATCCAAATATAGCATGTTGGAAATATATTCAAATTTAGCAACAAATCAGTCAAAGATGACAAGTGAGCATGTAAATCAATACAAACATGGCAGTAATCATCCAATATGGCATGTGAGCAAGTGTAGCAGACAAATATGACAATAAACATGTGTAGCATTCCAATCATGGCAGTGTGACCATTCCAATTATGGCAGTGTGACCATTCCAATTATAGTAGTGTATGCATACGAGCATCCGAACATAGCATGTGAACAAATATAACATCAAATATGGCATGTGAGAAACAACCAAAGCATATGAGAATCAATCAAAACATGATGGAACACGCAGCAAGATGACAACTTCGTCAGGCTGGATCAAAATGGGCACATAGGGCACTGTACTTACTCAAAAAATTCTTAACAGATATCATCGGAAAGAGGACTCAGAGGCCAACATTTTGTCTCAAGGAAGCTAATCCTAAAAGAGACCATAGGCAGGTCGAAAACATTCCCCAAGTACAGGCAAATACACTGGTCAGGTCTGTTCCAGATTCTGGCTAGTGGTACTATAAAATCAATATAAAATCATATAGCTCATGAAAATAAAATCCGAATACATGATCAGAAAGAAGACTCAAAGGCCAATATTTTGTCTCAGGAAGATAATCCTGAAAGAGACCATAGGCAGGTCGAAAACATTCCCCAAGTACAGGCAAATACACTGGTCAGGTTTGTTCCAGATTCTGGCCAATGGTACTATAAAATCAATATAAAATCATATAGCTCATGAAAATAAAATCCGAGTACATGGTCAGAAAGAGGACTGAGAGGCCAACATTTTGTCTCAAGGAACCTAATCCTAAAAGAGATCATAGGCAGGTCGAAAATATTCCCCAAGTACATGCAAATACACTGGTCAGGTCTGTTCCAAATTATGGCCAGTGGTACTATAAAATCAATATAAAATCATATAGCTCATGAAAATAAAATCCAAATACATGGTCAGAAAGAGGACTCAGAGGCCAACATTTTGTCTCAAGGAACCTTATGCAAACAGAGGCATCTTCCTAATGCTAGACACCAATCTCAGACATGCATTAGCAGTATACTTTGACTTTGAAAAAAATAACTGACAGAAAGGATGGATCTCCTACCTCAGGCTTCTTCACTCTGCTTTTCTCCTTTGCATCTTCTCATCATCCTCCTTGCTGCTTTTCTCTGATCCTTCTCTCTTTTTCCTCTAGATCTTCCCTTCTTAACACCTCTTCCTCTCTCTCTCTCTCTCTCTCTCTCTCCTTCTCTCTTTCTCTATTTTCTTCTTATTCTCTTTTCTACCGATTTTTTTCTTTTTTTCTCCCCTCTTGGACGTCTCTCCCCCATTTTTTTTCTCCCAAAACCTAGCCCCTTAGAAAAATCACGTTTTTCCTCCTTTTTTTCTCTTCTTCCCCCTTTTTTTTTTCTCTCTTCTTCCCTTCTTTTTCTCCCAAAAACGAGCTTCCTAAGCTTTTCACGTTTTTTTTTCTCTTTCCCTTTTTTTTTTGGAAAAATCCCCTCTTTCTTCTCTCTCTCACGTCCCTTTTATTTTCCCCTTCTTTCCCTTTTGAAAAAAAGATCTAGAAACCCTAAATCTTTTCCCTTTTCACGTCCTCTCTCTCCCCTTTTTTTTCCTCTTTTTCTAAATCCATCTAGAAACCCTAAAAAAACTCCCTTTTCATGTTTCCTCTCTCCCCTCTTTCATTTTTCTTCTCAAAATCTTTTGGATTATCTCAAAACCCTAAATCCCCTTCTCTTTCACGTTTTCTCTCTCCCTTCTTTTCTTTTTCTTCTCAAAATCTTTTTGATTATCTCAAAATCGAAATCCCCCTTCTCTTTCACGTTTTCTCTCTCCCCTCTTTCCTTTTTCTTCTCAAAATCTTTTGGATTATCTCAAAACCCTAAATCCCCTTCTCTTTCACGGTTTCTCTCTCCCCTCTTTCCTTTTTCTTCTCAAAATCTTTTGGATTATCTCAAAACCCTAAATCCCCCTTCTCTTTCACGTTTCCTCTCTCCCCTCTTTTCTTTTTCTTCTCAAAATCTTTTGGATTATCATTTACATATAATAATATATATTATATACATATATACACATATATTTAATAACATATATATATATATATAGTATACAATATATATAATATATAAATATTATGCACATAGATGAACTGATTCGAAATGGATTGAGACTGACTTGAGTTGACTAAGTTAAACTGATTGGGTTGAGCTAGGTTGGACCAGAACTGGCTTGAACTGAGTTGACTGGATTGATTAGAATTAATTGGATTTTCTCTCTATTATTTCATGGGCCATTTCCGCTGTCATCCCGTACGGAATTTTTCAATGACCTCTATTCTCAATTTTCTACATTCACTTCGTAGAACACTAAAAATGAGGAATATTGAAACTTGAATCACCTCATTTGGAAATAAAATGGCCAACTTATGACTTTCTGAAGTTTAAGCAGGCCAATTATCGATAATTTGGCTGACCATTCTACATGAGATCCTTCGAAGGCTTCTATCGAAAATATTTTACGTCCACTTTGTAGAGCACTAAAAATGGAACATAACGAGACTGGAATCACCTGACTTGGATATGGGATGATCAAAATATGAATTTTTGAATATTAAATGACCATTTTCATATGTAATTTTGCATGGGACCATCCGGAGACTTTTACCCGAGATTTTTCACGTTCACTTTGTAGGACATCACAAATGAAGAACAATGGCCTTGGAATCGTCTGAATCCAACGTAGAACGGAAAAGATATGAAGCTTTGAAGTTCTAACGATAATTTTGCATGAAAGCTTGCATGGGACACACTGGTGACTTTTACCCGTGATTTTTTTACGTCCACTTTGTAGAACATCATGAATGAAGAATAATGGCCTTGGAATCATCTGAATCCGATGTCGGATGATGAAGATATGATGATTTGAAATTCAAACAATCCGATTTACGATAATTTGCATGAAGGCCCCTGGGATTATTTATAATAATTTTAGAAACCTCCCTTATATGTATCATCCGACTAAAATGGTCATATCTTCTTCATTTGATATCAGAATTGAGCAATTCTGGTCTCATTTCGAAGATAATTCTATGACCTATGCTCCATGCAAAATTATAACCCATGACCTTGCTGTGGATCCATTGAAAATTTCTTCAAATTCACAGATCCATTGAAAACTTCCTCAAATTTACAGTCAAAAATCCAAACTTACGATCATCTTTCTCCTTTTGTTGTCCACATGCCAGCAGGACTTTGTTTAGCTGGGATGGCAAAAATGGGGTGCTTACAGATGCCCCTCTTCGGCCGAGATTGTTGGCAATTGAGGCCGAAGACAAAAGTGGCCCATTTTTGCATTATTCTGCACTTGATCTGGGTTCTAACATTGCTCCCTTGAATTGATGCTGTAATTTTTTTTTTTTGACACTGTACAACAAAAAACTGTAGATGTCAACCTCCTTGAGTAGCGACCTTATCAGGTCTGTGACTTTGGCTCAAGACCGCTCATGGTGTAACTGTAACTGTCAAGCTTCTTGAGTAGCGACCTCATCGGGTCTATGACTTTGGCTCAAGACCGCTCATGATGTAACTGTCAAGCTTCTTGAGTAGCGACCTCATCGGGTCTGTGACTTTGGCTCAAGACCGCTCATGATGTAATTGTAACTGTCAAGCTTCTTGAGTAGCGACCTCATCAGGTCTGTGACTTTAGCTCAAGACCGCTCATGATGTAACTGTAACTGTGTTTTGTGCTCTGGATTTGTAATCTCTGAATGTGTTTCCTTTGGATGTGTATCCTTTGGGTATGTATCCTTTGGATGTGTAGCCTTTGGATGTGTAACCTTTGGATGTGTATCCTTTGGATGTGTAGCTTTTGGATGTATAGCCTCTAGATGTGTAGCCTTTGGACCGAATTTGGGGTGTCCCAAATTGCCTACGTATCCTTTAGGATTTCCGTCCCCCCAGAATCAGGTTCCGCGTAGTTCGGGCTAGAGCTTTCTCTCTCTTCCCATGATCTTTCATTCTTTTCTTTGCTTGTATCTTGTTCTCTTTTCCATTCTTATTCTGCTTTCTTCATTCTTCTTTCTTCTCTGTACTTTCACCTTTCTTTCCTTTTTTCTTTTTTTTTTCATTTGTCTTTTTCTTTTTCTTGTTCTTTTCAATTCCTTTCTTCATCTTTCTTCATTCCCAAAATGGGTTGAACTTTTCATAAATATTGAGGTAGCCAAAACGGGGCTCAACATCTCCACTTTGTCCACTAACATTGCTCGAAATCCAAGAGGAACTAGAGATCATGATTTGATCGACTTTCCTTGATTTGACTTAATCTAGACTGAGAGAAAATATGTTTCTTTTCTTTAAAAGGCAATTTTGATATGTTCTGCATTCCTGCCAAATTTATATGGGTTTCACTTTGATTAAAGGGCAATCAAATGATTTGTTAGTTATGAATTTAGTTTGTAAGCCCTCGCTAGTAGGGGCATACATATTGATATAGGGTATAGTATCAGGGGGAGTGCTGGCAGTATGTGATCCGTTAGGCTCTAGCTATATCTCTAGCTTGTAGCGAGTATTGTGGGGCAATAGCGGTGTGTGATCGATTGGGGGTGCTCACACTCTCATGTATGGAGGTCTAGTTGTAGCTTATCCTTACCATAACACATTGCAAACTTATACCAAACTCAAATATATGAATTTGACATCATGCCTATGTTTGTTGCATTATTTTCTTCTCACTGAGCTAAGTTGTGAGCTCACCCCACAATACCGTATTCTTTTAGTTTCTGATGATGTAGGTGTTGTTGTCGAAGATTATATCAATGCGCCAACGTATGAACATGTAGCGGCTATGGACGTGCAGACGATGGAGGACGAACATGACTCTTCATGCGAGTGTTTCCATTGTGTTTATACTTAGTGACTTATTTTCTTATTTGGAACTTGTAATAGATATTTATTTATGTTATGATCAACACTGAGATAATTGATTTATTTATTTATTTATCACTTAGTCCCCAGGTCAGTATTAATAAAGATTTTCGCTGGTTTATTTATATATTCTGATTATGTTTGAATTGATGGTTTGATTGTTGGCACGGTCCTTGTGAGGACAATGAGAAATGATGATCCTCTTTGGGATAAAAAATATCCGTATCAATGAAGATCAAAGTCCTGTTGGAGTCGCCACCTAGATTAAGGTCTAGGACTTTTAAAAATGTAGTCTCACCCTAAGGTAAGACTTCTATTGACTCATAACTCAATGTATCAGTTCTTTGGTCTGCAAGAGATCAAGTGAGTATTCAAGGTACGGTTATGGGAAGGTGTTAGGCACCCAAACCGCTTGATCAATATAGGCCTCCTAAACTTTTGTTAAACTCTAATTTTGACTGTGCTTGGTCAACTGATTGGCTAGGGTTCAATGGGGGATGTCCTAAACCAAGTTGCTAAGTTATTCTAACCTAGGGTTCAGCCAATCATGTTTTAAAGCAAATAAACAAGCGATGAGTACAATACTATACAGTGAACCGGACCAAAGATGGTTCGGTCTTGGACTGAATCTGAGACGTGTAAGACATCTCAAATTGCCTACATATTCCAATCCTAGAAATCAAGTCCAAAACATAGTTTGAAATGGGTTTTGTGATTAAAGATTATGGAAGTAGCTTATGCATGTGCTTCAATTAGATTATTTATTCAAGTTGAAGTTTATGCTGGATGGATGGTTGATGGATGGCTTTGTACCGTATTTGGGACTCTCAAATTTCCTATGTATTCTAGGGTTTGCCCTAGAAATCAGGTACGACGTAGTTCAAAAGGATTGTAAGAGTCGAATTTGGAATGTGTACCAAATTCCTACCATTTTTGTTAATAGGATCTAGGGATGAGACCTAAATTCCTATCATTTTTGTTAATAGGATCTAGGGATGAAACCTAAACTCCTACCATTTGGATTTGGACTGTGTACCAAATTCTTTTCATTTTTGTCAATAAGATCTAGGGATGAGACTTAAACTCCTACTATTTTTGTCAATAGGATCTAGGGATGAGACCTAAACTCCTACCATTTTTATCAATAGGATCTAAGGATAAGACCTATACTCCTATCATTTTTTCCATTATAGGGTTTATCTTGCCCTATCATTTCATTATTTCAGTTTAGGGATCTCCTACCCTAATTATTGCGTTCAAAGATAACAATGTAAGCAATCCAACATACCAGTATGAGCTCAAATATAGTAGTGTAAGCATCCAAATATAGCACGTGAGAAATATCCAAATTTAGCATGTGAACAATATAGCATCAAATATGGCATGTGATTAGTCCAATATAGCATTTGAGAGCATTCCAAATATAGCAATAAGCATGTGAGAGCACTAATCAAGCATCGATCATCAACAATGTGACCAAGATCATATTTGATCGACTACTCAAACTTGATGTAATCAATCATCATCAATGTGATCAAGATCATATTTGATTGATGATTCAGATTTACTTAAAACATTCATGAGGTCAATCTAACCGTTCAAATTTACTCAAAATCACTCACAATAAAGATTCAACCGTTCATATGGTTTAAAAACACTTATGATCAAGATTCAATGGATTAAATCACTCAAAAACATAATCTAACCATTTAGATTCATTTAAAATCAATCCTGATGAAAATCCAATGATTCGGATCACTCAAAATCATAATCTAACAGTTCAAAATCAAATTTGACATCCATTGGTTCATATTTAATCACCCAAAAATCCAAGATCATTATCCATATTTTATTTCTCCAAAATTTATGATCAATGACCATATTTAATCAATCATCACATATATAGATCAAAGGTAAAAAAAATTATCATTCATCACATTAACATTAGGATAAGAGGCTCACATCAAATCATCACATAATCAGATTATGGGGCTCAAATTAATCACATTAAAACAATATCAAAAAATCCAATTTTTTATGGACCGATTAGATCTAAGGGTTGAGAGATATGCTGGTCAAGTATGTGGGAGAGTAACTGGTTGCAGCAAGATTGGGGTTTGATAAGAGATGTTGGTGTTGTGCGGGTAGGATGAAGTGTAGTTGCCTGGCCGTGGGTTGAGGTGGTGTTGCACAAGGTGGAGACAAGTGTTAGGACAGTTGGGAATGGTTGCAGGCGGCTGGGTTTGAAGGTGATTGGTTTGGGATTATAGATGGTGGCAAGAATGATAACTAAATGGTTGGTGCTGCAGCAGGGTATATGGGAGTGGAGTGAAGGTGGCTACGGGATTTTTCTTAGTGAGTAAGCAGATGTTGAGATTGGTGCTGGGTAATAAGGAATGATGACGCAATGTGGTGCATGGAGAGTGATTTACGGTTCTGGTAGTAATCAGATTTAGGTATTAGAGTTAGGTTATGTACAGGTGGGGGTAGCTAGGTAGTATGTGTTGGGGTTTGAATATGGGGCTTAATGGCGCAATAGGTGTTGGGCAGTGGGTTTATTGTGAGGTTGCCAGGTGTGGCTAGGTTTTGAGGATGATGAGGTGGGATATGAAGAAGTTGCAGCAGGTTCAAAGAGGGTAATGTGGTATAGTAAGTCGGTGGCTAGGTTCAGGTGTAAAGGATGAATAGGATCTATAGGTGGGGATGCGGGGTTGTGATAGATCGCATGAGTAGGTTTTAGGGATTATCGGTATAGGTGTGAGTTGGTTGCAAAGTGGGATAATCGGTGGGAAGGCTGTAGGTTGGGTAGCTGGCAATGTTTGGTGGCCGGTGGAGGTTTTGACAGATGGGAAGATAAGCTATGAGTGAGGTAGTTTTGAAGGTGGTGGTGGCCGATTGCATAGACTTAGGGTATAGCAGGAGTAACAGGTGGCATGGAGGATTGTGCCGAGTGGAGTGGAGTTACGGTGGCTCTGCAGGTGGTTTATTGGGAAGTGATGTGGGGTGTGAAGGAGGGCATGGGCATGATCGGGTTTCAGGTAATGAGTGAGAAGATGATGGCAGTTGGCGATGATGCATGGGATTCAGTTAGGTATTAGTTTAGGTTCAGTTATGGCCAGTGGGATAATGTGATGGTAAACAGATTAAATTTGGATTGTGTTGCTGTAGAGGGGTGATAACCAGGTGTTATGTATAGAAGGATGATCACATGGTGGTAGATCTGGGTAACAAGATGGGAGTTAATGGCTAATGGAGGTGAGCCAGGTGTGAGTGGGAATTGGAATTGGAAGAAGATGAGGGGATTATCGGCTTTGTAAGTTTCAAGGATCTGATGTTGTGCAGGTGTAGGGGTGAAGGGTACAACAGGAGTGATGGTCGGTTTCAAGTAAGAATGCTTACCTCTCTTTTTTCTTCTTGCTTCTTCCTTCTGTTTCTTCTTCTTCTTCCTCGAGCTCCCTCTGATTTTCTCGGTTCTCCCCTCCTTCCTTTTCTCTCTCTCGAATTCTCTCTTTCTCCCTCTCTTCAGTCCGATCTCTTCATCTCAATTCCTCCTTCTTCTTCTTTTTTTCCTTCTGTTCTTTTTTTTTTTTTGCCATAAACTCTCTTCCCTTTTTTTCTAATTTCTCTCCGGCCAATCCTTATGATTTTCTTTCTTCCTGCCGAATTCTCCAGATCTAGGAAATCACATCGCCCTCATTTTTAACTTTCTTTCCTTCTTCTTTTTTATTTTTTTTATTTTTTTTCTTCTGTTTTCTCCTTTCCTATCTAAGAATCCGACCCTTCCTTAACTCCTTGTTAGTGATAAAAGGAATAATCCTCTCTAAAATTCAATCTCAGATTCTTCTCTTCTCCCTTTTAGAACCTGCCATATTTATCTTTCTCTTGACTTTTATTCTTTCTTTTTTTTTTTCTTCTAAGTAAAGCAATCACGTGCTACCCTCTATCTCTCTTCTCTTCCCATCCTTGTGATTCTTCGTTTTCCTAGTTTTCGGTCTCCCTCTCTCGATTTCTTTCCCTCTCTTTTTCTTGTTTCCTAAAACCAACCCAGCACCCTTTCTTTCTTCTCCATGTCCACGGCTCTCTCTCTCCATATATGTATATTTATACATATAGTATGTATATATGTGGTATTATATGTCACCATATATATAACATATATACGTAATATAGCATAATATGCATGTACTCGTACACATAGGCTTAAATTAATTTGGACTGGACTAGTCTAGCTAAAATGGCATGGGTTGACATTGGGCCAAGATTGGTTTTTTCTCTCTCTATCATTTTATGAGCCCAATCTGACTGCAATTTCTCACGGGATTCTTCGACGATCCCTATCTCAATATTCCACGTCCACATTGTAAAGAATAAAAAATGGAACACACCAGAACTAGAATCAACTAATTTGGATGTGGGGTAACCAAAATATGAATTTCTAAAGATTAAATCTTGCAATTTTGTATGAAGCCCTTAGGAGACCTCTATCCCAAATATTCCACGTCAAATTTGTAGAGCACCAAAAATGAGGAATAATGACGCTTAAATCACCTGATTCGGACGTAGAACGGCCAAGATATGAAGAAATGAAGTTCTATCATCTTACGATAATTTATGAAGAAATGAAATTCAATCAATCCAACTTACGATAATTTACATGAAAACAACTGGGATTATTTATGATAATTTCAGAAACCTCCCTTGTACATATCATTCGACTAAAATGACCATATCTTCTTCACTTGATATCAGAATTGAGCAATTCTGGTCTCATTTCGAAGACAAATCTATGACCTATGCATCCATGCAGGTTGCAAGCCAAAACCTTGCTGTGGGATCCACCAAAAACTGTCTCGAGGTCGCAATCAAAAATCCAAATTTTCACTCATCTGTTTTCCTTTGTTGTCTACTCACCGAGAAGACTCTGCTTAGTTAGGGATGGCAAAAATGGGGTGCTTACAGTCCTATGTGATCTTGTCTTGAACTGTTGGTTCTTATGACGATTCATCACATTTTTGATTCATCCAAAATTTGGATGTGACATAACCCCATATTGGCTAGGGTTGTAGAGCATAGAGATCTGTTACTAACCAATCATAACATGTAAATCAATGCTATTATAGCCATCCCTCAATAGGGTTCTGTCTGTTCGCCCCCACCTGGACTAATTTGATCTACCCCTAGATATAAATATCCCCCTGCTAGGTACAGGAGATGGAAAGCAGTGGTTACATGGTCCTACGAGCCCCTCTACTCAGTCATGTGGGACCACATGGCATAACCAGACATCATGTAGTCAATCATCAATCAATAGTAAATAATGCAATTGCATGAGCATTTATCACAGCTGTTGGATGACATGTTATCGTACAATACGCAACATAGACATGCATGGTTCATTAGAAACACTCTGTAAAATAAAATAAAACATATCCCTCACATGGTAGGTGAGAACTACTAGTCGTATGAGTGTCAGAGGTTTTTCCTTGCACTCTCACGTTGCCACCTATAATATAATTATAATTATTATCTTTTAGTTTGGTCTCAATGGTTTTACATAGTTTTGCTCTCATATGTATTGTTTTTAGCCAATAAGGGAGGGTGGATGGTCAAGATTAAGTTATGGACTCATTCCCCCTTCTTTGGTCTTGCCCGATTGTAGGGACACTGATTGCCATCTGTACCCAGTCCCTCATCCGGAGTTAGATTAGGCTTACTTGTCATCATCCGGCTACAGATCCGGTCGCATAAGACATGCGACTGGTCACATCCAGGGTTTCTCGGGGATCATCGACTATAGTTTCAGTCGTAACAGATACGCAATCGGATCCTCAACCGTTTAGTTCCTGAGGGATCATGTCTGCTCTATTGCTCGGGTTAGGTAGTCGGTGACCCTTGGACAAAGTCCTCTGTCGAGATCTCTGATTGTCTTTCATTGTTGGTCGTACCTTTTGGTTTTTTTAGGTATGGTTACGTATAGGGTTCCCACTGATGTTCGTAAAGTATCTCTTTCCTAAGTTTCACACCTGGTAACATTCCGTGTATAGGACGTATCGTTCTAGTTGCCGTCGATTTGTCTGACGGGGACTGCCATTATAAACAACCAACAATGGCCGCCTGAGGTTCCATCCACACAATCCTTAAAGGATGCTTCATCCTTGGTAGGGTTACTCTATATGCCACGGCTGGAATATGAATGCCCACAATACTTCATCATCTTATCTTCTGCTCTCCTTCTTCTTCAGATTTTCCATTCTTTTTCCTTAAAACGCGTCAGAATGTTTTAGGGTTTTTATGAGGTTAGGGAGTTGGCATAAGGGTTTATTAAGGTTCTCAAGGAGTCTCCCACTCCCATTAGATCTACAACTCCCTAGGGGATAGAGTCCCACGTGGTATGTGTTGACTTGGACATGCACATGGACTCGTCACTCTTCCTCTCAGTGGAAGAGGTTGGTGTGGGGTGGGCCCCACACCCATCCCACTTTATGTGGAACACAAATTCTGTCTAAATTCCATGTGTACACCTCCGGTTGCACTTGATATTGGTATTTGCGATCAGATCTGTGCAACTGGATAAGGTAATTGGTTATTACACCGTCTGAGTTTTTGGGGAGGTTTATTTACCTTGTTACCATCTTGGTGAAGATAAATATGATACACGTAAATACTCCCAAGTAGAGCACTTATTGCATGGAATAGATGGGTGATTGCACGACATGTGTACAATATGGGGGGATGTGCAACCTTTGATGGGCATGAGACATAGAGAGGATTGTGACAACAAAGCCACTCTACCATTTACAATGCCTTGTTGCGTCTTTAAGTTTTTTTTTTTTTTTTTTTTGGGTAAGTGTCTTCAAGTTGTTTGTAAAGGATTCTAATCCAGTTTTTTGAATTTAATAGTAAATTCTAATTCAATTATACCTTACTTGTCTTAAAATGTGTCATATAAGATATGCGATATTGTTGACTTAGGTAGATGCCAAATTCACTTGGGACCAATAAAGGGTGTCATGAGATGTTGTAACTTAAATATGAGGTTTTTTTTCATAGGCAAATTTAGAAATATAGAAAATTATAATTTTTTTTGGTAAAAATAGAAGAAGGAAGATGAAGTATTTTGTTTCTATCTATCCTCTTGAAATTCAAACCCTTTCTCTCTCCTCTAGGTGATCAGTTATCCGTCTTAAGATTCTGATATATCGGTGTAGATCTCTCCCAGAAAAAAAAAAAAAAATTACCCTTAACTTTTAATCAATAATCAATTTTAATAGACCGGCCGTTGTATACTCTTTTTTTTTTTGGGTAAATGGCCGTTGTATACTTGTTTTATCCTTCCTCCCTCTTCCAAGACAGTAACCGACCAAGGCAACTCTCCACCTACGGTTTTCGGGGGCGATCTGCTCTTTGGGTTGGGTTTGGGGCAGCTCCGGAGACCTTCCTCTGCATCGTTAATCGAATGTCGTGTTGGATTTCGATTTTCCGGAGTTTGGTTTAGGCGCGTCACCGGTCTTCCTCCTCCATTCCAGGTTCGTTTTTTCTTGTCATCCACCACTGATTGATTCTAGATTTCCCTCCTGGCATTTCTTTTGTATTTACCATTTTATCTTCGCATTGGGTGCGATTCTGGATCATTTATCAATTCCTTATGTATTTTGTTGGTCTGATCGCGATCACTCTCCTATTTTTCCCTCTTAGGTGATGCTGCTGTGAGCTATATTAGTTACCACAGATCTGGCTTTTATTATGCTGAGATGAGCTCTACCATTTATGAGTGAGCTGTTTTCCAATTTGAATAGAAACCAATTCAATGGTTTGTTCGCTTATACGTTAAAAAAAAAACCAGTACGTTGCTTAAGCCCTAGTTGATTGCTGGAATTCGCTTGCTTCAGGAGTTACCTTTCAACGAATTATTCATCATTTTTGTTGTCTCCTTACTTTTCCCCTCAAACTCTATGCTTCAGGACTTCGTCTTCTACTTATCGATTCTATTTATTTCAACCGGCAACTCTGGAATCTAAACAGGTTTAAAGTCGTCTACAGCTAATCACGTGGGGTTCAGCTAGAAAGAAATAACAGTGTTATGTTGCACCAACTTTTCTCCATGTTCATTTAATAATTTGCTGCTAAGCTCGTTCTCAGTCCATTTATCCTTTTTAAAGCAAACTGCTCAATAGCCTTATGAAACTTAATGATCACTCAGACAAGTACACAGAAATACCCCCTATTCTCTAGTTGCAATTTTAACTGTTATTTAATAAACTACTATTTTCAAAGTTTTGGAAGTGCTTATCCCGTATGACAAAGCAAGAGGAGAGAGGTCACTGGGCATGGAAATTGAAGCGTATAATTGGTACTTATTGATATTGGATTCATGACAGCCATTAAAGATGTGGATATTGAAAGACTTGAGGAGCAGGGAACTTGGGCGACTCTAGATCAATGGTGATGGGATTCCATGGAGAGTACATGTACATGTAGGTGATCCGATCTCGTCTCTCAATAGCCAATTCTCTTTGCTGCGTCAGCCGCAACATAATATAATAATAACCACTAAGGGAGTTGAGCTCTGTTGTCTCTCCTCCTTGGTAGGCTGCTGACCCCTCACACCCCCCCGGGTTCTCCGGTGGGGGTTACCTTTTCGGCCTACCAGTCACCATGGTTGGACCTCGGGAAGTAGTGCTTGCTCTCGAAGCAACCCCTTTCTCCTTGTCCTCTGTCTTGTTCTCTGAATCCTCCTCCCCTCTGGCTTCTCTTGCTACACCTACTCCCACCTCAAACCATACCCTTTCGGCCCTTCCCTGCCTAATCCTGGTTCCCTTTCGGGTTCAAATGCAATTCTTGAAACTGATCCAGAACCTCACACCCTCCCCATCCCTCCTTTCTCAATTCTTGCCCATATCCCTTCTGCTTCTTCTTCTACAGCTTCAGTACCTAACCCAATTCCGCTGGCTTCAGTACAACCATCATCTCCTTCTTGCTTGCTGCCTGAGAGTCCGGCTACCTCTCTGCCGACACCCTCTGTTGAAGTTTCGTTGTTTGATTTCCCTCCCCTCTGTCCGACTACTTCCCCCCCTGACCAGCTTCCCTCGTCTTCTCAAAACCCATCTTCTTCTTCTCCCCATAAATCCAACCCTCGGATTGACGCTTCTCCTGTTTATGGTAACCCTAAGCCTAAAACGAAACCTAAACCAAAACCTTTGCGTTACATCGAACCTGTCATCAGAGATTCCCAGAATAGAGGAGTTTGCTCAGTTGAAGCAGGTGCTGATGAGCTTCAAGATCTTGGGAATGCAGCTGTTGGTTTTTTTTAATGGGGCAATGCTCTAGTTTTACTTTTGTGAAAAACTCCCTGCAGCAATGGAGCCTGAAAGGGTATTTTGAAATCTTCCTCATCTTGCATGGCGGATTTGTTTTCTGGTTCTTCGAGAAAGAAGATCGTGAAAACATCCTCGAAGCTGGGGTTTTCTTTGTTGGGGGTAAATCGATTTTCTTCAGAGTTTGGGACCGTAATGTGCACTTGGGGGTTATCGGTTTGAAGACCATCCCTCTCTGGGTTACCTTACCAGGATTACCACTACATCTTTGGGGTGAAGATTCTCTTAGTGCCATTTGTTCGGTATTGGGGAAACCATTGTACGCGAACCACATGACTTGCTTTAAAGCTAGAAAAGCCTTTGCAAGAGTATGTGTTGATTTTGATTGTTCGACTAAAATGAAGGACACTATGTTGATTGAAGATGACGAGGGAAATCTCTTTTATCAGCCGGTGAAATACCAATGGCAGCCCCCCCCACTGCCTTCGTTGTAAAATTTTTGGCCATGCTCAGAGTTCTTGCCCAATGCTGAAGCTTCAAGAACTTGCAAAAGATGTCTGTCCGATGAGTCCTTCAAAGCCTTCTAATGGGGGAACCTCGGATTGTGATCCGGTGCTTGTCCAATGTTCTAAGAATGTGACTGATGGTAATTCCGGTGAGCCTTCCGTGGCGGGGGAGGGGTTTGTCGAGACTATCGGGAAGAAGTCTTCTCGGGCTAAGAAGAAACACCGGGACTGACTCTTCTTCGGGTTTTCTTAGACTTGATATCCAGGTCTCTCTTCCTTTAAGCCACGTGGAGGCTAATCGAGCTCATGTTCGGGTGAGGAAGACAACCTCAGTGGGTCTCAATGAGCAAGCAGGTATGAGTGAGCAGGTGGGTCGGGGTGAGCTAGAGGGGTCGTTTGATCATGATTTATGGCCGTTGGATGGGAGCCTTCAGCCAGGGGGCATTGAGGTAGCTGTTGGATCGAAGCATATATCTCCTTCCCGCTCCCCTCTCCAAAACCCTAATGATGACGTGTCAATTCCCTTTCTTTTTGAAGTTCTTTCCCTCCTTCTAGATGATGTGGATGCCCTCCCTTGCCCGTGGTCCAGTGCTCGTTGTCGGTTGATCAGTCTCATGTGTCGCCTTCCTCCCTAGGTATGGTGTCAGCGTCTATCCTTGTTCTTCCACCTGGCCAACCAGCTAATACTGTGCCTTGCCGCTCCGTTGATTTGCAGTTGGCTCCCTCGCCTGACTTGGTAGGTAAGGGAAGGTCCTGCAAATATCAGCCTTCCACCTACAACAGGCTTGTCGTCCTTCAACCCCAAACCCTCTCTATCCACCTGAATACTTCTAGCCCAAGTAACCCATCCCTCTTGTTGCCATCTCATCAAGTCCCCTCTCCTCCTTGCAGCCACCTGTCGACTATGCCGTTACCCCATTCGTAATCCGATGTCTCTTGCCAGTCCTCTCCCTTCCCATTGGCTAACTCATCTGTCGCTATTGTGATCGGGAGTGCTTGCAGAACTCCTTCTGCAACCTTATCAACTCCTTGCAGCTCCTTTGACCCTGTCCTTTCTCTTCGTCCCAATAGCCGTCCGGCCCAAAGTCGTAGGGTCTTAAATGATCCCCCCTTAGAGCAAGCTCCTCCTCTTGTATTTGGATTGCCTGATGTAGGGGACTTGAGAATTAACAACTCTGCGGCTAAGGCTCCCTCGGCTATTGGTTATGAGATCTCATGTTGGGATAAGGGAAACTGATCTCCTCAAAGGAAAAAAGTGATAAAGACTTTGTTGACCCATGGTATGGCAATCCATCTGCAAACTTTTTGTCAGACCATTCTCCTTCATCCATTGATCCTATCCCCTTGGCAACCCTGCATCCGCTCTTTTATTCAGGTGATGCAAAGGGCTATCAGAGTGAACAAGGGTGGTACTCTCGAGCTAAGTATTCCCTTAACTGCCAATCGTCGGATGATGATGATGAAGATCAAGATCAAGATGGAGAGCAGCAAGAGGATGGGCGGCCAAGGTCGTGTAGGACCTAGCCAATTAAGATGAATCAGATCTGCTTTTATTAGTTGTCTCGGGTTTTCTTGCTTGTGGGTTTCGGCCTATGTTAGTCCGAGCCTATTTCGGCTAGGTCTGGTTGAGTTGTTGGTTTTCGCTGACTTGGGCCTCGGTGGTTGGTGTAGGCTAGGTTTTATGGTTGGGTGGTCTTATTGTAGAGGGCCTATGTTGCTTGGAGTGGGCTTGTTTTTGTTGGCTGCTATCTGTGCTGTCTGGCTGCTTTTTGTTTTTGGCGGTTTGCTGTGTTCTCCTTTCTGGGTTAATAAATTATCTATCTACCCAAAAAAAAAAAAACTTTGGCGACATGTCGCAGCTCTACTTTCCCCTTTCTTCACCATTTATTACCTCGAGTTGTATTTTGTGTTCTTGTCTACAATGGTTTACTTTGATGTTTTTACTAAGGACAGTTGTTGGTTATTTATTTTAACGGGAAAAAACCCCGACAACTAGATGGGATTTTGAGTTGGCAAATTATTTGTGAATGTACCCTTCCCGATTGGTGGATTCATATTAGCCGAGTGCATGTGTCTTAATATTTAGCAGTGAGAGGTATTTGACTTGTACTCACATATACAACAACAACAACAACAACAACAACAACAACAACAACAATAAAGCCTTATCCCAACTAAATGGGGTCGGCTACATGGATTCTTGTCTTTTGATCAGCTTTGTTTGATGTCATACTCGAAACAAGGCGTAAGCTATGTATTTCTTTCTTCACTACCTCCCCTAGAGTCATCTTAGATTTGTCCCTAGCTCTTTTAGATCATTAAATTTGAATCAAATCACTCCTTCATACTGGACAATCTAACGGCCTCTATGAACATGGCTGTACCGTCTCAAACGACTTTCTCATAGCTTATCATGTATCGGCCCTACACCCAAATCAACTCTGATACGATCATTCCTTACCTTATTATTGAGAGGAATGATCGACTTGTCTAGATTGACAGAGATCATGCTTTATTTATAGAGAAAAGAGAGTTACATAATAAATGTGGTAGTTGCACATAGTTAATGCAGTAGGTAGGGCAGCAGTCCTTCCTGTCAAGGAAGGCTGCTGCACATGGGCAATAGTCCCCAAAGTTAATGACCCATATGGACAGTAGTCCCACAAGTCAAGGAAGGATGCTCAACAGCCCCTTTTTGTCAAGGACCCTAAAGTCAAGGAAGGGCCCCTTGCCTTCTAGATGTTACAACACTCCCCCTCAAGTTGGTGCATAAATATCATGCATGCCCAACTTGCAAACTATTGGATGGAATAATTTACTACTTAACCCTTTAGTAAAAACATCAACTAATTGGTCTCTAATTTTGACAGAACTCAAATTAGTCCTTGCTCCAGCTTTTCCTTAATAAAATGTCGATCGATTTCGACATGCTTGGTGTGATCGTGCTGGGCAGGATTGTGAGCAATAATGATCGCTGATTTGCTATCACAATAGAGCATGATAGGTAGTGGAACAGGAATAGCTAAGTCACTCATTAGTCGTTGGAGCCACATTAACTCGCAAATGCCTTGAGACATAGCTCGGAACTCGACCTCAGCGCTAAACTGGGAAACAACTTGTTTCTTGCTTCGCCAAGTGACCAAGTTGCCACCGACAAATGTACCATACCCAGTAGTCGAACAACGATCATCAGTGGAGCTCCCCCAATCAGCATCAGTAAAGGCCTCGACCGGTAGGTGACCATTAGAAGAGGGAAACACCCCTTTGCCGGGAGCTGATTTCAAGTAACGTAAGATGCATAACACTGCTTCCCTATGGGTAGTATAAGGGTCATGCATATACTGGCTGACTAGGCTAACAGCAAAAGCAATGTCAGGACCAGTGTGAGAGAGGTAGATCAATTTGCCAACTAACCTCTGGTATTGGCCTTTATCAATAGGGACCCCGTCCTTGCTAGAGAGACGAACATTAGATTCAAGTGGAGTATCGGAGGGCTTACAACCAAACATTCCTGTCTCTAAAAGAAGATTTAAGGTATATTTCCTCTGAGATAGGAAAAGACCCATAATGGAACGAGCAACCTCAATGCCGAGGAAGTAGTGTAACTTTCCAAAGTCTTTGATCTCAAATGCTTGACCCAAATAACTCTTCAAATGCATAATGTCCTCTGTATTACTTCCAGTGACTACAATGTCATCCATGTACACAATAAGAAGAGCAATCTTATCACCAGATCGCTTGATAAAAAGGGTATGATCAGCATGACTTTGATTGTAGCCATTCGACACCATTGCCCTATGGAAGCGACCGAACCGTGCTCTAGGAGATTACTTTAGGCCATAGAGGGCTCGCTTAAGCTTACAGATCTTCCCTTGTATCGCTGAGGTTGAGAACCTAGGAGGAATGTCAAGGAACATCTCCTCTTCAAGTTCACCGTGGAGAAATGCATTCTTGACATCGAGTTGTTGCAGATCCTAACCTAGGTTAACAGCACAAGAGAGTACTCGAACAGTATTTAGCTTTGCAACATGTGCAAAAGTCTCCTGATAGTCAATGCCAGTCTGAGTGAAGCCACGAGCCATTAACTGGGTCTTATACTGATTTACAGTACCATCAATGTTCTGCTTTATTGCAAACACCCACTTACAATTCACTGTATGTTTCTGAGGGGAAAGAGAAACTAAGTCTCAAGTGTCATTCTTCTTCAGGGCTTTCATTTCTTTAACCATGGCCGCCTTTCATCGGGAATTGGTAAGAGCCTCCTGCCAGTTTCGAGGAAGAGAAATAGAAGACAAAGAAGACACAAAAGCCCGATAGTCTCATTCGACACCACCTGAGCAATAGGGTGATGCGTACAAGAGATGGGTCAGAAGAACTAGGAGAAGAACTAGGAGAAGCAGGTGCGAGATTACCAGATGGAGAAGCAGGTGCAAGATTACCAGATGGAGAAGCAGGTGCGAGATTACCAGATGGAGAAGCAGGTTCTCTTCCGGACAACAATGGGTAAGTCAAGAGATGGGTTAGAAGAACTAGGAGAAGCAGGTGCGAGATTACCAGATGGAGAAGGACTGTGGTCAAAACTTGGATCAGGAGATGGTGATAAGCTGGGTAGACGAGGTGCAATGGTGGTGGTGTCTAGGTGCTGTGGGTGGCGCCGAACATAGACCCCTGCAGGGTTTTGTATCTCCCCTTGGACTGGTACAACTGCTGGAGGCACATCCTCATGTAATGGAGCAATAAGAGGAGCAACAACCGGCACATCTTCATCATCCCCGAGTACCAGATCCCCTTCTGGAAGAGGAATTGGTGAAAAATAAGAGACAGTCTCATGGAACACTACATCCATAGTCATGAACATATGCTGGGAAGGAGGGTATAGCACCGATAACCCTACTAAGTAGCAGAGTAGCCAACAAATACACGCTTGAGCCCATGAGGCTCCAACTTGCTAGGATGCTGATGATTCCATGCAAAACACACGACCAAAAACACGTGGAGGGATGGCAAAGTTGGACGGCCCCGTTATGGTAGTAATAGGAGCATGGAAATCCAGAACACGAATCGACATCCGGTTTATCAAATAGGCGGCAGTCAGAATAGCATCACTTCAATACTGAGGAGGAACTTGCATCTCAAACAAGAGAGAGCCAGCAACTTCCAGTAAATGACGATTTTTGCGCTTAGCAACACCATTTTGAGTCGGAGTGTTGACACAACTAGTTTGATAAAGAATCCCCTGAGCGGCCAGATAAGACTGGAAGACACCATCCATATACTCAGTACCATTGTCGCTACGAAGGATCCAAATGGTAGCATCAAACTGAGTGCGAATCATGGTGTGGAACATTTGAAAGCAGCGGAAGACCTCACTCTTGTAACGAAGGAGGTAGATACA
This sequence comes from Protea cynaroides, assembly GCA_028583415.1. Classification (NCBI taxonomy): domain Eukaryota; kingdom Viridiplantae; phylum Streptophyta; class Magnoliopsida; order Proteales; family Proteaceae; genus Protea; species Protea cynaroides. The sequence goes on from CM053265.1 coordinate 370,908, forward strand.
AGTGACCCGAGTGTGATAGTTGATGAAGGTAACAAACCAGTGAAAATCAGAGACAGAAGTACACCGAGCAGGGCCCCACACATCAAAGTGAATCAACATAAAAGGAACAACACTCTTTTTATTTAAATTAGAATAAACAGAGCGAGTTTGCTTGGCTAAAACACAAGCATTGCAAAAAAAACTCCTTAGAATTAAAGCGCTAGATAAATGCGAAACATTTTTAAAGAGAGTCCCCACTGGAGGATTGCCCAAACGTTGATGCCAAAGTGACAACTCAGAAGTAGTAGTCGGCGTGGAATCTGTCTGAAGTGCATAACGAACAATAGGAAGCCCATTCTCCAGCAAATAAAGACCACCATGCACCTTACCACAACCAATCGTTCTCCCCGTCACCAGATCCTGAAAGAGACAATGGGTAGGATAGAAAGTCACTTTACAATTCAGATCATAGGCAAGACGGCTAATAGAAAGAAGGTTAGTAGTAAAATTCGGTACATGAAGAACAGAAGTTAACGGTAAAGTGGGAGAACACACAATGGACCCCTTCCCAGAAACAGAGGAAAGGGAACCATTGGCGACATGAACCTTGTCCTTACCAGAACAAGGAGAATACTGAGAAAAAAGACTAGGGGCACCAGTCATGTGGTCAATGGCACTGGTGTCAATTATCCAAGGTTGAGAGACAACCGATGCACAATGGCCACTAAAAAAGATACCTGAGACAGCAGGGTTGGAGGCAGAATCAATCGTGGAAATGGCGGCGGTAGAAGTAGATGGCCTAGACAAGGGTGGCTCCAGACGAGTCATGAGGCATCATAGCATGGCAAGCTCGTCTTGAGACAGAGAAGAACCAACACTGGCAGTGGCGCCACCGATGAGAGTAGACTCAGACATTTTAGATTGATAAGTAGAGGAGCCATGGCCCTGACCACGACCACGACCTCGTGACGAACTTGCGGCTGGGCGACCATGGAGTTTCCAACAAAACTCCTTGGTATGTCGTTCCTTACCATAATAGTCACATCGGATAGGCTCTCGGTCAGAAGAAGAGAGATCACTGGAACGAGCAGAGCCACTGCCACTAGACTGAGACCATGACCCAGAAAAAAGAGCTGAACGGTCCGGATAACCATGGGATGATAGACTAGGTGATAACATGGCAGTGCGACGATTGTCTTCCAATTGTACCAAGGAGTAGGACTGCTCTAATGAAGGAAAGGGATCATGACTAAGCACTTGAGCGCGAATCTTGTCATAGGCAATGATCAGGCCAGCCAGAAAATCTTACACCCGATTCTTGTCTTCTCGCTTCTGAAATCCGGTTGTATCGTCAGTGTAGGTAGCTTGGAAAGTATTATAGTAGTCCAACTCCTGCCATAAACTGTGCAACTCAGAGTAGTACTGAGACAAAGAAAGATCCTGTTGTTTGGTTTCATGAAATTTTTTCTAAGTTCATAGACCTGTGCATCATTCCCAATTTGGGAATAGGTTTCCTTGGTTGCCAACCAAATTTTGGCTGTAATATCTAAAAGAAGGTAACCTCGAGCAATTTGTGGTTGCATAGAGTTGATGAGAAAAGACATTACTAATGAATTAGCAGAGCTCCACTTCCTCTGAGAATCACCTGCAATTGTAGGTTTTGTCGTTTCGCCATTGATGTAGCCTATATAGCCTCGAGAATCAATGGACAAATAACAAAACCGTGACCATATCAAATAGTTGCTCCCATAAAGACGAACAGAGCTCACAGGGAACGAGGGAAAATGGGTATCGCGACCTGTCCCGTTAGTTCCAGAGGAGGCGGTAGTAACGTTGGACATGATGACGGAGCAAAGAGGTCAAGAATCAATTGTGACCATAGACAAAAAATCGCTTGATACATCATCGTAGGAACATGTAGTTCTGTAAATCCATGTAAAGCATAGAGAATTTTGTAAAATAGAGTTTCTTAGATCTCCACTATAGTCTAATATGAGAAACTAGCCTTAGAGAGGGCTCTCGGTGGGCTAAGGCACCACCACTGAGAGCTGCTTTTGGTGGCAAACTGAGAGAGAGAGAGCGAGCGAGCGAGAGAGAGAGAAAGAGAGAGAGAGAGACGCCAGAACTTTGAGTCGAGAGAGAAAGGGTGTAGGAAAGAAAAGAATCGAGAGAGAGACTCACTAGGATTTGGTTGCCAAGGAGGATCTCTGCTCTGATACCATGTTAAGAGGAATGATCGACTTGTCTAGAATGACAGAGGTCGTGCTTTATTTATAGAGAAAAGAGAGTTACATAATAAATGTGGTAGTTGCACATAGTAAATGCAGTAGGTAAGGTAGCAGCCCTTCCTGTCAAGGAAAGCTGCTGCACATGGGCAATAGTCCCCAAAGTTAATGACCCACATGGGCAGTAGCCCCATAAGTCAAGGAAGGCCTCTTAGCAGCCCCTTCTTGTCGAGGAAGACTGCTGCTCTACAGTCAAGGACCCTAAAGTCAAGGAAGGGCCCCTTGCCTTTTAGATGTTACAACACTTATCCTTCCTAGTTTTGGCACACATCCATTTCAACATCCTCACATATTTGCACCCAAATTCATATAACCGGCGGTAGGGGTGATTATCAATTTGCTCCACCACCTTAAGTGACAAGCCTTAAGTTTGGAAACTATCACAGGCTGTGGCCTCAAGCCGCAAGCTCCCAGTTTGGAGCCACCGGTTTGAGGCTAGCACACCAATGTGGTAGTTACGGCTCTGTTTCCCGTATTGATTTGTTTCTGTTTCATTGGGGCTTATAGTAAAGCTTAAACGAAGTACTAACCATATGATCATATTGAAATATTTACCGGGTCCGGGTTTGTAAACTCCTTTTCCTGCTCGGGACCTGTGACGATAACCATGGGAAGACCTGTAATAGACCAAATTCCAAGTTAGTGTGGGATTTTAGGAAATGGGTCTCACAACTCCTCCCCCCTCTTAAAAACAATTTCGTCCCCGAATTTTTGCTCACCTGGTTCATTGAAGAGCTGGTGATATATTTCTCACTTCTCTTTTTCTCTTTCCCAATAATGTTTCTCTACTGCATGATTTTTCCAGATTACTTTTACATAAGAGAGGGAGCGATTTTTAAGTTCTTGAGTCTTTTGATCCACGATCGCATAATTCTACTTCATAGGATAGATCTTCACTTATCACTGGGGGTTCCGCCATCAATATATGTGAGGGATCCATGATGTATTTCTTCAGTAGAGACACATGGAATATGTCATGCACACTTGATACCGCCGATGGTCTAGCTGGTCTGCCATTGGTCCTCTTTTCCCGAGGATCTCATAAGAACCTACATATCGAGGGCTGGGCATTCTTTTCTTGCCATGCACACCTGATAGCGCCAGTGGTAATGCTAGCTGGTCCGTTATCAGTCTTCTTTTCCCGAGGATCTCTTAAGGACCCACATATCGAGGACTCAACTTTCCTTTCTTGCCGAACCTTGTAATGCCTCTAAAGGGAGAGACCTTTAGGAATATCTTATCTCATACTTGAAATTCAAGGTTTTTACATTTGATATCCGCGTAGCTTTTCTATCTACTTTGGGCGGTCTTGATTCTTTCTCTGATCAGACCCACTTTCTCACAAGATTTCTATACAATATCCGGCTCCAGAATTCGTCATTCACCAACCTCATTCCAATACAATGGGGTTGATATCTCCTTCCATATAATGCTTCGTGTGGCGTCATGCCTAATGGTAGCATGGTAGTTGTTGTAAGCAAATTCCATCAGTGGGAGATTCTGATCCCAGTTACCTTTGAAATCAAGGGCACAGGTTCAAAGTATGTCTTCCAAAATTTGTATTGTCCACTCAGATTGTCCATCTGTCTGAGAGTAAAACGATGTGTTGAATTTTAGTTGAGTGCCCATGGCATTTTGTAACCTTTCTCGGAATTTTGATGTAAAGCGTGGATCTCTGACAGATACTATGGTAGCTGGAACACCATGTAATTATACTACTTGGTCCACATATAGCTGGGCTAGGCGATCCATGGTAAATTGGGCTTGAACAACCACAAAACTAGCAGTTTTGGTGAGGCGGTTTACAATTGGGGTCGAAGCATGTCTGCCCCTAGCTCTTTTAGATCATTAAATCTGAATCAAATCACTCCTCCGTACTGGACAATCTAACGGCCTCTGTTGAACATGGCTGTACCCTCTTAAACGACTTTTTCACAGCTTATCATGTATCGACACTACACCCAAATCAACTCTAATACGATCATTCCTTACCTTATCCTTCCTAGTTTTGGCACACATCCATCTCAACATCCTTACATATTTGCACCCAAATTCATGTAACCTGGGGGGGAGGAAACTATCAATTTGCATGTAATTACAAATAGAAAAATGAAGATGAAATGAGATTAAATGAGAAAGGGAAAGATAGAACATTATTTAGGAAGGAAGCCTTAGGTACCCTTTTGGATATCTAGCTTCAGTTTGTGACGGACTTGAAGAATGGTGAGTTTTTAATGCTTACTTTTTTCTTTTGTTTTTGAGAATTGATTTTAATTTGTATTCCTAGGGGGCAGCATGAATTTGTTAAATTTTCGGTGCTTTTAGCCTCCCAACATATGATTTTAGGGCTTTTTTTAAACCTTGCTATGGAGTTGGTTATCTCCATTAAGTAGGCATCCAAACCACAGAAACTTGATGTACTTACCCAGATCCAGAATACCTAATTAAGTTGCTCCATATATTTTCTTGATGGAGAATATTCAATTACATTGTTGATAGTTGGGTAATGGCTTGATGGTCAGCCTGGTGAAGCATTCTGTTGTTCCTAAGTTTTTAAATCAAAGGGAAGACTTATCTTGTTGGATTTGTATTGTCTGTAAGGCTGTTGTAGTATTTTGGGACATGTAGTTGGTGGAAAGACTTGTTCAAGAATCAAGATTAACTAGTGGAGACTCTCAAGTGAGGATTTGGTTGGGTATAATTGGAGGGCAATCTTTATAACTAGGATTATTTGTTGGTTGTGGTCTTTCTATTGTCCTAGTACCTTTGTGATGATGGACCAGTTAGTACCTATGATGGAGAATCAATTTCTTAGGTATGTTGTATGTTTTCCAAGGCATCTAGGGCTACACGGCAAGGCAAATTGTCGTTAAACACCAAAATTATGCCTGAAAAGTTGATTGTGCTCTTATTGTTATGTCATTAAGTACAGACATTGTAACTATTAGCGTGGTTCCTCTGCTGTGATTTGCTGCTTGTCCTTGTATAATTCTTTTCCTTGATGAACATATATGCCTTTTTTGTGCATCATTTGTGGTTATAATGGTTCTTTACAATGTAAAAATTTGATATGTGTCTTTGTCTTTTTTTTAAGCCTGTAGGTAGAGCATTACTAGCTTTTTATTTGTTAAATAAAACAGCACATACGACTATTCTCTTCATCATCTAAAATTTTTCTAGGACTCCCCCTTCTTAAGACTTAGGCTCTTTTTGGTATGTATTATATTTATGTTTATGACTTATTTATTACAAATCATTAAGAGAATAAATTACATGTCATAAATAGTATTCCTTTGGTACTATTAGATATAATAGATTATATAATGAGAAATAGTTTTGGTACGCATAATGGTGGTATAATAAATTGAATATGTTCAGCTACAATCTGCAATTCAAGTAGGATATTCTGCGAGAAAAAAATTCCTGACAGTTCAAGATAATTCAGCACGGGTAAGCTCCCAATTTCTGCTGGGAATTTCCCAAAGAGATCATTATTCGCAAGGTTAAGTTCATGGAGCTCCTTTAACTACCAGGATCTGGATGGAAGCTCATTGGAAAGCTCGTTACTGTTAAGAGCATGGTGAACTCAATGTGCTTCCTCAGTGATCCAGGGAGAGGTCCAGTCAGCTGGTTATCATTACCAAAAAAAATAAACAAGATTCTCCTCCAATCCAATCTCATTGGATATTTTGTTTACTGATATTAGCAGCACAGAGAGATTCAATGCCACCTGTATCATTGTTGATAGATATCTTGCAATAGAACAAATTCCCAACAAGCTCAAGCAGAACGTCGATGGAACCTCACCCGATAGTCGATTGCCCATCATTCAAACTCTAGCCAAGCTTGAGAAATGACTGAGGCTTTCCTGAATCTGCCTAGTAAACATATTAGAGATGAAAAGCAGCTCTTGTAGAGAACCTTCGGTGCACAAATTCGCTGGTATCTCATCAGAAAACTGATTTTGCGAAACGTCAATGAATTTGCTCTTTGGGAAATTTTTATGTAAGCTGTTTCTCGAACTGTTTCAATTCATACAAATTCATGGACTTGCCGACCTTTTCAGGCAAAGTTCATTCCAATCGATTTTCATACAAGGTCAGCGACTCAAGAGGTAAAGCGCACAGCTCATCTAGAAATCTGGAATCATTCGTAGGGTTTCAGCTTGCAGGGTAAAAATCGATAGATAAAGAAGACCACATCAAGAAAACAAATCCAGTTAGATGAAGAGCCATTAGTTTTGATAATAAACCAGATGAGAAAAAAAAATCGAAATGGATTATATGGAAACCTGATTTTAGAGAAAAAAATTTGAGTTTCGATTGAAATCCAGATGAGTAGTTAAAAATGAACCAAATGGAACTCTTTTTTACTGAGTGTGAACGAACCTGAAATCAGCAAAAACTTCTTTCTCTGTTTCAGCTCTCTTAGTGTCTTTGCGTCTGCTCAGAAGTTCGAACCAAAGTGAAAATACAGAGTTTCATAGATTCTCTGCTTTGGGTTCCTTTTTTAGCAATGAGACTTGAGAGAAAGATTGCAGAGTCTGTGAGAACAAGTTGTTGAAGAGGGAGAACTCAGAAATATGAGAGAGAGAGAGAGAGAGAGAGAGAGAGAGAGAGATATGAAATGGAAGAATTGTTGGGAAGGAATGGGATTGCAGAGAGGTATTGGAAGAGATTTTTATAAAACAATGGAATTACCTTCCTACCCTTGTGTTTGAGCCATCAGGACACCTACTTGCTCATTAGAGTTTAGCGCATAAACAGACTATAATCCATTATAACCATAATGCATAATGAGGTCCTTACCTATTTATGAGTCTAGTTTGATGTAATTTATTTTAAATGAAAAGAACAGTTATAATTTATAAATCATACCAAATACGTGCAAACAGTGAATGTATAATATAAATGATTCTATAAACTATATCAAAGAGAGCCTAAAGGACAAAATTGAATGAATGAATTAAGTTGAGTTAATAGAATTGTGACCTGCTGTGCGTGTGGTCTATCTCTCTCTCTCTCTCTCTCTCTCTCTCTATATATATATATATATATATATATGCGAATGTGAGTACTCTCCACCCAGGTTAGCTTTTCTACCCACTTTTCTTCATTCTAATTTTTCGTTTCTTTCTCTTATATGATCTATTAGTCCTGCCTGTTCCTTCCCTTCCCCTTCCTTCTTTCTCATTTATTTCTGTTCCTATTATTTTGCTATTTCTTTTCTATTTAACGGTACTGGCAGTCACTTTCTTGGATCAAACTCTTTGAAGTTCCATCAGTTTGGCCTGAAACTTGGGTATCACTGCCCCTCAGCTAAGGGATTCCATGGTCTGGAGTCACCCTCAAAAAGGCACTAACCCCCCCGGCGGCGTATTTGAAGTTCCCGTAATACTCCCTATCCCATTTGAGTCATTCCGACTCCCCTTTTCTGCTCCAATCCACGAAGAACCTCCCCTTAAAGTCAAACCTGGTTATATGCTTGACCGCTAGATTCTCTTTGGTGAATGTTAAGCCATTATTTTGTGGGCTGTTTGAAGCCTTTGTTGGTTGCTCAATAGCCCAGTGAAGCATTGATCTCCCCTTGAAGTTTCTTGTTGATCTGAGACCCCTCCCAGATGAGTTATGTCACCCTGAACAGGAACCAGTCTTTCGCCTTCTAGTTCTATTTTATCCATCTTTGTTTAGAATTAATTCCTGAAATGTTCCTATCCTTTCAACTGATCCTTAAGGCCTTGTTTTGCTCTTGAAATTACAATTCTGTCATTGGCTATGTGTGCTCCTTGTTAAAGGATTCTATACTTCCATTTATTTACAATTTTGCTACCGCCTCTATTGCTGAGCTTTTATATAAGCACTTTGGTAGGCCCAATGGCCCATAGTATATCCAATCAAGGTTTCCCTACCTGGGCCCGCATCAAATTGGTATCAAAGACAATTTCCTGCAGACATATTGAGTAACAATGACTTTTTTTTACATGTTTATACCAATAAAGATGAAAGTGACACGACCATTGCCATTTTATCTGAACGGGTTTCTGTTTTGAGAAATCTCACGAAATGCAGAAGAGTATGGATTCCAACTTTGCTTCTATCTGGGATATGATGATATCTTTGTAAGCTGCCATTGATAGGCTGGCATCATCCAAAAAAGGAAAGAGTCCCATGCTTGGGGATTCCTCCAGTTCTGTCCCACATGCAAGGTGGAATTAAGAATTACACAAATCAAACCCCCACTTGCAGCAGGATCTTATTTGAACCATCCCAGAAATTTCAGAATAGAAACTTTAAAGAAAATTGAACTTATCTGTATATCTGTCCATTAGAAGATCACCATAATTGGAGGGGATGAACCCAAGGATACACTGAATAGCATACTCGAATTTGGACATCAACCATGGAATACAGAGCTGTGAATTTTTGAAATCAGGCTATCCTCTGCTGCCGCCACTGGTACTAGCTGAACAGGAGAGTCTGGTTACTAAACTTCAATTTCACAGTAGTGAATGATCAGGAACAGTAGAGCTGGTGTCGCAATTTAGTAGGGAAGAAGGAGAGATCAAAGGTATAAAAATTAGAATAAAGAAACAAGGAAAAAGGCCTTTCAGTTGAGTTTCACAACCAAGGAGACTCAACCAAAATTTCGAACAGAATTTTTGGTCTTCTAAAGTCTGTCTTCCTCTTCATCTTTACTCATATATATAAACTTTGGATGATTACAATCTATGGAAGAGTTCGTATCGGAGGTGAAAACGAAAATGAAAATTCTCTTCGAGCAGTATACCCCGTTTATCTCCTCCATTCATGTTTACCAGGGGATGGAGTGGGTACCAACCTGGAAAGCCATACCTTCGAATTCCGCTAATTTCCTTATGGAATGTCCAAAAATAAAACATGAATAGGAATAGGAAACTTTCTTAATATACTTATAGAAAGTTTCCAAAAAATAAACTAAGCAACTTATTTTGTTCTATAAACTGAAATATACTCTATCACAAATTTAGGAAACTAATCAAAAGAAACTATGGAGAAGAAGACAAGAAATAGCTTGCACATACAAGCTGTATATGGCTGTATCCAACTGTTGGTTTGGCTTCAATTTGGCTTGCGGCTGGCTTGGTTTTTGGCTTTTTGTTTCTTTTGCCTTCTAGTGTAAACCTGAAGTGCATCAACTATACACCACTATCACCACCACTGCCACAATTTACACAACCACCATATTGTGTAGCACCAACGTATGGAGCCAGCAAACACGGAGATCCTTTTGATGTTGACAAAGGAGCATGATCGGACGTGCTTGATTTTTACGGGGACCACAATCGGGAGCAATACCTTGATCAGGTCCATTGTTTGGTGATATTTTTCAGATGGTATGGGTTATTTGAGGACAGAAAAATTATGTTTGCAGAATACAAATGGTCCTGGGTTTGTCAGGAATCATATTAAACATATCAGGGGTCATATCCACCAAATATGGAGTCAAGACTCCATGTTTAAATTTATTTAAAAGCTTCCCCAAACTCGGGTTACAATACAAACAAACTCTGTCCAGTCTTACAAAAAAAGTATGGGAAAAGTACTTCCGAATTCAAATGACTCAGATACACAGGATAAAACTAGACTTGATGCATACCTAAAGGTAAGCAAGCCAAGATCGGAGACTGGTAGAGAATATACTCCATTGTAAAATAACATACATGCGATGGTATTGATGATAGTTGAAATATGAAGATAAAAATCGATAAATGGCAGTCTAGAGTCCCACTAGTTGCCCAGCCATAGGAGTCCCACCTAGGCCCCCTTGTTTCTCACAAGCACATTTGTTTCTAACAAGTAAGTCTCAAATAAAAGATTTTCACAAAGTTCTGGATGCTGTAACAGCAACCCATAATTCCATTATGTAGGGAAATAGAAGGCTTAACAACCCTTTGGTTTCATGAACTTGAATTAAATGGACTGTTCGAATTCCAAGACTAAATGAAATTCTCAACACCTAAAAACTAAAACCATACACTTAGGAAACAAAAACAAGACATAGAAAACATTAATGCTGCTTTGGATAGTAAAACTCACTACATTAATTTACCTAGGAAAAAAAAAAGAAGACTTGGTTAATAAGAGTTGCCTAGAAATCACTCCAATAATGACTGTTAAACTTTAATAATGATTCTTAGACTTCGCTAATGACTCTTAGACTTCTAAATTCGTATAGACCACTTATCTCCCATATTTGAACTTTCAAAAGAGATCCAATACAAAAGAAAACATAACAAATCCTAGCTCATAACCCATATAACCCAATAGGCTATTTATTAACCCATTAGACTAGGCTTTGGGCTTGGTTTGGGCTTGTTCCAACCTGAATGGTTGTGCTGGAATCTATCTACATCAACTCTCCTCTTCTCAGAAAAAACTTGACCTCGAGTTTTGTATAGGCGAAGAATCAGTTGCGTGTGATACACACCCAACTTCAGCCCATAACAGTATTCTGGTAGCACACAAAACTTAGGAATGTAGATGTAGTCTTATAGGCGTGAAGCTCGCTCTTCAAAGTATTTCGGCGGGATCACGAATTCAATGTGCTCAACTTCATAATCAACACCAAGAATATCATTGGTAGCAGTCACAATGTCATGTGGAACGCTTGTGAAGTCTTTTTTAATTATAAATTCTTTAGTCGCCACCACTTCAATCTTGTCCTCTTTTCCCTCTTTGACAAAGTCTTCAATGGTAGGATCTAAAGAAGGAACATTGTCCACCTTGTGATTAATCTTGTTTTCAACTTCAACCTCTTCAATGTAAACCTCTATAGTAGGTACATCAATGTATTCCGGTGGGGGAGAGGTGCTCCATGGTGGAGGGAAGGTCTCAAAGGTGGAGGAAGTGTTCCGGTGGAGGAGAATGTTTGTTATGCCCTAACTTTGGACAATTCGAGGCAATTGAGTATATAACTGATTCATGGACTCATGTATCTAATTCATTTGTTCTTATTTGTGCCATTGTTCCATTGCTGTCACTCGATCAGACAAGGACTTCAATAAATCCGCAATATCTTATAAAGTAACAAATTTACTTACTTGTGGTACAAAACTATTCTCGTTTCTAGCCATGGCTCTGATACCAATTTGATGCAAACCTAAAGGCAAGCAAGCCAAGATTAGAGACTGGTAGAGAATATAATCCGATGTAAAATAAAATACATGCGATGGTATTGATGATAGTTGAAGATATGAAGATAAAGGTAGATAAATGGCAATCTAGACTCCCACTAGTTGACCAGCTATAGGAGTCCCACTTAGGTCCCCTTGTTTTTCACGAGCACACTTGATTCTCACAAGTAAGTCTCAAAGAGAAGATTTTCACAAAGTTCTGGATCAAATTTCTGGATGCTGTAACAGCAACCTATAATTCCATTATATAGGGAAATAGAAGGCTTAACAACCCTTTGGTTAAATCAACTTGAATTAAATGGACTGTTGGAATTCTAAGTCTAAATGGAATTCCCAACACCTAGAAACTAAAACCCATACATTGATAACAAGCCCTAGACTTAGGAAACAAAAACAAGACATAGAAAACAATTCCAAGACATAGAAAACATTAATGCTGCTTTGGATATTAAAACCCACTACATTAATTCACTTAGGAAAAAAAAAAAAAAACTTAGTAAGACTTGCCTAGAAATCACTCTACTAATGACTCTTAAAATTTAACAATGACTCTTAGACTTCACTAATGACTCTTAAACTTCTAAATTCGTATGGACCACTTATCACCCATATTTGGGTTTTCAAAAGAGGCCCATTACAAAAGAAAACATAACAAATCCTAACCCATAACCCATATAACCCAATAGGCTACTTATTAACTCATTAGACTAGGCTTTGGGCTTGGTTTAGGCTTGTTTCAACATGAATATTTGTGCTGGAATTTATCTACATCAAGACTTCACAAGGATCATTACCACCAAATATGGGGTCCATCCCTAAGTCCATCTAAAAGGTTTCCTAAACTTGGATTACAGTACTGTCCAGAGTCTGCTCAGACCCTGTCCAGTTTTACCAAAAAATATGGAAAAAATACTTCCCGAATTCAAATGACACTCAGACTGCACAGGATTAAAGTGGACTTCTACGGCTACATTCACTCACAATTTCATTCCAAAACTATAAGTGGTCAACACATTCTTATTCATCACAAATCAATACAAACATTCTGTACATTATCTGTGTACAGTGGGATATACAGGTGGGAAACCAAGTCTCCCCTATTCAAATGAGCCCAAATTTTTTGAGGCTTACTCTATGCTTGGAGGGATTTCCCCCACCAAATTTCATGGCAAGATAATATTTCTAGATTCCATTTGAGCCCTCTCCAAATTTGGGCTCAGAATCCGTCTTACCAGAATTGCAGCTCCATTGATGTATTTGTTTGCCATAGCAAATGACATCGGATGGAACTCCAATTCGGATCAGATCTGTAACTTATAGAGAATGATGCATGAAAAATATTAAATCCCCTTAAACTTATCATTCAACATACACAAATTTCACATCTTGAGGCATTGATTGGATCTTACATGTAAATCTCAATGCACACATCCATTGTCAAACATGAAGAGGAGAATGAGATATGAGGTTAGGATTTATACCTTGGCTTGAAGATGGATCAGAAATTATACCCAAAGATAGTGGGCTTTAGCTCATAGATATTGAGTCTTGAATGTGGAGGATGGAGAAGGAGATGCAATGGACAACAATCCTCTTCTTCATCTTCTTCTTTCTTTTTTTCTTCTTTTCTCTCTCAAGCACACTTACACATAATTTTGGGGAGGGGGTTAGCTGCTGTCCATGAAATTGAGAGCTCGAAAATCTCTGGAATTACTTATTTAGACCAGGGTTGTGAATGTAATTTTATACATGTCTTATTGTCTATTATGTGATATTGTATTGTGGAGGGATTGATGTGCAAATTACTTACTTTTATTGGAAGATTTTAGGTTACACTCCACGGCATCTGGGCACCTCGGCACATTGGTATGACACTATGACCGAGTAAATCTGACCACAGAGTACTCCTTGGCACCTTGGCACCTCGGCACCTCAGCACCTCAGTAGGAACGAGGAAACCTGACCGCGGAGCAATCCTCACCAGCTCGGTGCCTTGTAAGGCATCTGTATGTTGCAAGTGGATTAGAAACACAAAATGCCTTGTAAGGCATCTGTATGTTGTAAGTGGATTAGAAACACAATATAAAATTAAAAATAAAAATAAAAATAAAAACAAAAAATAGGCAGCCAAGGATCGCAGATCATGGATCATGGATTAGGCAGACTTCTCATTAAAATTCTGATCTCTGAATTCCACAATGGCAGACCGAATCAATTCAGCTACACGGGGTTATACAAACAAGTGAGTGCTATCAAGCACATGTATTATAAACTTGTCTGAAGTCGGAAGTGAAGAATTCAAGTTAATGATTGTGCCATGGGTATGTCACCGAAAGAAATAGGACACATTTCCATCAATGGAGAATAAAAAACACAGTAACACGAATAAATGCGTGCTTAAACATGGTAAGTGTTGAAACATGAAAGCACCTCCCAGAAGTTGACACTACAATCCAATAAATAATTAATGGAACATCCTTCAACAGATAGTGTTGTCTCAAAAAAATTAAAATAAAAAGCAAAAAAACCTCAGTAGTCTATAGAACACAAAAGCATCAGCTATCTTGATGGTTAGGATTCTTGGAACCATTTGGGTGGTGGCATGATGCAAATAATGAGAGTTTGAGCCATCTAAGAGATACCCTCAATGAGTGTTTCTGGTTGATGAGGAAATATACTGTCCAGTATCTAAAGAGGTCAGACCCATCATCCATGATCAGAATTCGGAATGTAACGGCCTTGTTATATTCTAACTAAAATAGGCGAAAGGAGGAGGAGGGAATTGACACTAAATTTATAAGGGAAAAAAGGAAAAGCAAACCAAATCTCTATATTATTTACCATGTGATAAACAGCCCCTTGGTAGCATTGACCATTGTGTACGAGCAATCTTAATGTAAACACTTTCAACTGCAATAGGAACCAGTACGAAGTAATGAGAAGTGAGCACCGATCAGAAAGGTCTAACAAAAATCAGCAGCCACACTAATTAAAGCCAGAGAATTGTATGGAACCCAAACAAATGTGTATTGATATTGTACAAGATTCAACTCAAGTTCATCACTACAACAGATTAGGCAATTGATAGTTAAAGTTTAACTCCTAGAAGAAAAATAAGCACGTCGAAATTAATTCTAGAAATTTCCCACAAAGAAATATAAGTTAGGACGGTTAGGATTCAGGGGCATCAAACAAGATGAATTGACTACTACTGTCATCGTAAATACAGGATGCTACCTCAAGTGTTTAGTTCTCTACATGATATGCTGGAATATATTAAGTTGATAGAATATAAAAAGGCATATGAGATCATCTAAAACATATCATGACAAACAAACTTTGAGATCTTACTCACAACCCAACACAAAGTATTGGGTAACAACATAGAGAATAGAGATCCTCTGTAGGCAAGAAATGTATTGTTCAAAAGCAATCTTATATATATTATAGGAAGCCAATAGATTAATTATTTCCTTCAAAGTTCATCACCTCGAAACAAACCACTTAAAATCATGACCATCAACCTAACACCATGACCATCACAACCATGGCCCACCTCAGTAACGTTAAATCAGCATGGCGGTCAGGATCTCACTGCCGCTTGGCAGTCACTATAGAGGATCTGGGTTGTGTATTTGTGTGTATTTGTTTGGGAATGGGTTGTGTTTGGAGCTCCAGTTAAACCGACAGATCCTGGTAAATGGCTGATGAATCCATTCCTTTGTAAGCATGGTTTAGGTATTTGGATCATAATCATTCCTGATATTGATGTGATTCTTCATTCTCATTCCAAGAATGTTATAAGCATGATTTTAGGTATTTGGATTAGATCCGTTCCTGATATTGATATGATTCCTCATTCCCATTCCAAAAATATTAGGGAGTCCTCATTCCCAATTTGGAAAGTTGCTAGGTAGTTCAAGATGCGTATCCGGAGTCCCAGGTTCGCCCGAGCCAGTCAATAATCAACTATTCCTGTTTTCAATCGACAATGGGTGTCTGGATCGGAAGCATTCCGATTATTGATAGTATTCTTCATTCCGATTTTAAAAATGCTTGGGAGTCCTCATTCCCATTTTCGAAAGTTGCTAAGTAGTTCCAGATGCGTGTCCAGAGTCCAGACTTGCCCGAGTCAGTCAATAATCAAGTACTCCTGTTGTCAGTCTATAATGGATATAACGGGTGGACAATGTAAGGAGGTGCGTTATAAGCCACCCGCGTGAGTTAGCTGCTGTTACTTTATATTTCTGGGTTGTTCATTTTCCATTCCCGTATCTACAATCCCCCATCATTGAAGAAACGCCTTTCCTTTTCCCTATCTGTTATTTAGGGTTTTCAACAAATGCGTTCGTTTCAGACTTATTCTGAGAGATTGAGTCTGGTTTTTCTGTCTACCTGTTAAGTTTCGTCGCCTTTTTCTTGTCGCTTAAGTGCTTGATCGAAGGATCAAACTGACGACAATTGTGTGCGCTTTCCGTTCGATTTCCGTTGATTGACACTGGTAAGATTTTGCCTTAGCTTTTTTTTTCCCTTCAGTCTGATCTGATTCATACTTAGTGTTTTTTTTTTCCATTGTTCATAAGGGTTTGTTGGTGGGATTAGTTTGGAGTAAGATGAACCCCTCCCTCTTGTTTTAAAATATTTTCCTTTTGTTACTGTGTCTGTAAGTCTGAATTTCTTACGTGTGATGCATGTGAGATCTGGTGGATGGTTTTATTTACTTTTATTGTTGGGGAATTAGCTTTTAGATTTATTTCCCTCATCCTGGGATGAAGGTTTCTTATTATTTGTTTTTTGTTGTTTCAGTTTCTGTTCCTTTTTGTTTTCTAAATCGAAGGTAGAGGAAGTATAGAAAGAATGTTTGAAGGCAATTCAGGCGTTAAATATACAAAATTTAAAGTACAATTGTTTTAGATTTACCGTCATTGTTGCTTGTCTAGCACATTTAGCCTGATCAGTATGGGTTTGCAGTTCCGGGGGAAGGGGGTTTGGGCATGATGATCTATTTACGTCCCATTTGAGCTCAGTGAATTAGCCTTTAATCAGATCATGTAACGTTTCATAACAACCATGAAGTCTTAGATAATGTCATGTGTTGTGTTGTATTGTATTATATTGTTGATCTCAGAACTACTTTATGTGTGTAATTGTAAAAACTATGAAATATCTATTTTCTTTAGCTTGAAAAATATGTGTATTGATAAGTGTTTTTTTTCCTATGCAGAAACGGGGCTTTGAAATGCAGGCATTGTATGCTTGTTGGCACCTGTAAAGCAAATTTATTGGAGATATAACGTAGAGATGCGGAGCTACAGCAGAGCAGTAAGTGTACTGTTGATTTATAGAAACCTACTTATTTGTTCTGTAAAGAACGGATTTTAATGAAATTTATATCAGTTTAATTTTTTACTTATGCCTGTTTTTTAAATGTTTAGGAACTTCATCAAAATGATGAATATTTTGATGAATATGAAGAGGATGGGGAAGGTGAAGAGGCCGATGCAATGGAAGAGGATTATTACCAAGAAGAAGATGATGAAGATGAAGAAAAAGAGGAAGAAGATCCAAAGCCAACAAAGGAGGAACTTGAATACCTTCAGTCGAGGCAGCGGATAAAGGAATCTGTTAGGAAGAAAATGAAGAAGGAATCTTCTGCTGTTTCCAAGCAGTCACTGGAGAATAAAAAAAAACTTCCATATGACAAGTTAGTGATATATAATTTCTTTCCCAATTCTCTTATTCTCCTGCATGTCATTAGTTTTCTTCAAGCACCATCTTACACATATTAGTGATTTATGATTTCTTTCCCAAGTTTCTCATTCTCCGGTATCTCATTAATTCTCTTCAAGCACCATCTTCCACATGGTTTACAGTTTCAATGAAGTTAACCCCACGTTTATTGTTTATTTCTTCCACGTGTTCTTCATTCTATAAAGTATTGCTGACAAGACTTAAAAATCTCTGTTTATATAGCTCCATGTGTTCTTTACTCTATGAATTTTGGCTGACAGTATCAGGACTTCCGTCTACTTCACTAAATTGGAATTTATTTGTGATGGGAACTATTTCATTTAGAAACCTTCAGTTCTACTGTCAAAAGAAATGTCCACTCTGACAGAATCATAATAATCTATTGCATGTGAGTCTTGGCATGATAGTTAAGAATGGGTTATGGTATTAATGAATTAGTGAAGTTTGTGATGGCATGCTTCATGGTTAAGCTCTTGATTTCCACATGTAAAATAGCAGTCACTTGAGATCCAGGAATTCCATCTGGTTTATTTTTTAGGCATCTGCATAAATCAATGTATATGCTAAATAATGATAAGCTTGGCAGAACAACCTCTCCCCATCACCCAAAAAAACCAAAGAAAAAAAGCTTTCAAATTTTACTGTTTTGCCGTGGAAGAATGAACGCAAAAATGACATAATGATAGGTAGTGAATATTTCAGTCTCTGATGGTTGGTTATGGATATGTCATGTTTTATTGCTATCTTATGCTCTATATCTTGGTAACTTGTTTATAGATGATGTCATTCCTCATGTTGCAGTGGATC
Organism: Protea cynaroides; assembly: GCA_028583415.1. Lineage (NCBI taxonomy): Eukaryota > Viridiplantae > Streptophyta > Magnoliopsida > Proteales > Proteaceae > Protea > Protea cynaroides. The sequence continues at coordinate 388,902 of CM053265.1, forward strand.
TTGCTTTGCAGTTACGGATCCTTTTTTGGTCCTTCACAGCCTGTTATTGCACAAAGAGTTATCCAAGAAAGCAAGTCACTGCTAGAAAACCAGCATTTGGCTTCTAAGGTCTCAAATCCTCTTGGTGTATGTATCGCAAACCTTTTGCTTAGAAGAAGACAGGGATAACATAGTACTGCACATCTGACCTAGTCTCTGACTTGTGTTTTATATATGTCAGAGTTGTCAAGACGCCTGGAGGCCTGTTGGACGACCAAGGCGGCCTGCTTTCCAAGGTGCTTCACCTAAGTTGCGCCTAGGCAACGCCTTGACAACTATGATATATGTTCATATACATGAAAATAATCCAGTTGAATGTTTATTATCAATTATCTGCTGGTTAAGGGCCTTGCCAAGTCTGGGTATGAGATAGTTTCAGAGTTGGATTGCCAAATATGGGTACTTAGTTGGGTATATCATAAATGTACTAATCTTCGAGATAGGATAGACATCAAAACTTGAATTTCACCGTGGAGAAATAGGTAAATCATAACAAAATGCTGACAATATTAATGTAATTGTTTCGCATGTAGTAATATTATATTGTACATTTGGCTGGCATTTGATTTTGGAGAATCCCTGACTGGATGGAGATGCATGGACCTGACTTTTCCAGATATTTGTTACACCCTGAGATTAATGGTATTCCGATTGGTGTCTGTTTTATCACATAACCTGGTAGTTTGGCTGAACCTTTAGAAGCCTTAGCTAGGTTCTTTTGGTTGTGTTGCTTTTTAGCATAACGAGTACTTCCATTGGTAGTTTTGGACCCTTCAAAACTCTGTGTAAACGTGTGCTGTAATGCATTAATATGAGAACGTGGGAAGGATTTGCAGATTGTTTTTTAAAATATCCTGATGCTTTTGCATCCCATTCTGTTTCTTAGTCTTTATTTTAATGATATCTCTTATGTGTATAGCATAAAAAAGCTCCCGCTTCAACCACTGAAGGAAAAAAACCTGCTGTCCAACATACCCCCCCAACAGATCGAGTTGTTAATGAGGTAAAAGATCATTTTGTTAAGACTTTGAGTAATTTTTAAACCCATGGATATTCTCTAACCAATGATGTGGATTATTCTTCTGGCGCAGTTAAAAGTTAAAGCACGAAAGCTCAAGGATGCACGTGATTATTCCTTTCTATTGTCTGATGATGCGGAGCTTCCTGCTACTACCCAAAAAGAGCCTCCACCTCGAAATGTTTCTGTCCCTATTTCTGGTATGTTGGAGATCTACTAAAACATATAATTTGGTTCATTGCTTAAATTATTGTACTTTTTATTGAGGAAACTTATACAGGTTTTTCCTCATGTGGAAGATGCACGATCGGCTCAAGTCTCATTGAAGAGCAACAACCAGACGATGGGTAAGCATGCAAGCAGGCCAGTTTCTAATGGTCGCAAAGAAAGAAAACCGATATCTATTAATTGCAAGATACAGCCTCAAGCATGGCCTCGGAAGGCTGCTCCTACAAGTAGACCCAATTCAAGCTCTTCAGATCCTAGAAAACAGCTTGGTGGTAATGCTGGAAATGGTCCTGGTCGGCCTGTAGGATCTAAGGGATTTTCTTCTAAAATGTCAGCTCCTACCATGAACAAGAAGGTGCCTGCAGTAGCTGCAAAAAATAATGTGGCTGCTGTTCAAAAACCAGCTTCATTGAAGGTAAACCCGTTGGCTCAGAAGAAACATTTGGAACAGGAAAGGGAAACTCGAGAACCTGACAAAGGAAGGGTTATGGCAAAACAGGCAGTGCCTTCCAAACTTCAGGTTTTCATCCCCCCCCCCCCCTCTCTCTCTCTCTCTCTCTCTCTCTCTCTCTCTCTTTCTCTCTCTCTCTGTGCACACTGGTTCAGAGGAGCATATGGATCCACAAAAGCAATAGACAGTATGCTTAGGAAGTTCTTGCCAAGAGCACATAAATATTATCCCATATGCTCTCCATCAGACACATGAACTTGAAGAATCCCAGATAGTCTTTGTAACATGCGCTTATGCACCCCTCCCAGTGGATCATATGGAGAAATATATGCTCATTTGTTTGAATTCTATAGGTGAAGGACCCTAGGCGAGATCCGGTGTGTGCCACTAAGCAAGAGTACCAACCCAAGAAGCAGCCTGCGAGGAGAAAGTTTGATGAGGAAGGCGATGAGCTGGATTACAGTAGCATGATCAGACACATTTTTAGGTGAGATTCTCCTTTGAGATTCGGCTTAATATTTTTCAACATAGGGGTGCAACTTTGGCTGGTTGGTATCAACACTAGGCTAGCTAGGGGATACATACCCTCAAACACACAGCCATGTAATCCTATATTCCTATGTATAAGATACCGTCTCTTTTTTAAGCTACATATTATAATCCTATATACATATACATAATATTTAATAGATGTTTCTTTTGATTTATATCTATATTAGATGCATATAAGTATTATGAGTAAAGTATTTTTTTGCTCATAAATTATATACTTACTTGTGTATTACATATAGATAATAGGTTCTATGTATTAATGTAGCCTACTTATGCATTTTGAGATTGGATTTGGGCTGAGCTAGGGGGCAAGTGTTCTGGGTCTGGGTTGTAGAAGTGATAGACTTGAAATCAAATTGAGTCGGAGCCCTGCCTGACCTGGCTCATTTGGTTAAAAGTTGAGCCCAAAGTTGTCCCGATTTGCATCCCTAGATGTGGCTGAACTGTACACCTGGCCCAGCAGCCTGACATCATGCTGGCTCTTATCAATTCTAACCCAGCACTAGCTGGAAGTCCTATCCCAACTGTTTCAAATTTCAGGTTGGGCCAGATGTCGGGTTAGCTGGGTCTAGGTTGCACCCCAGTTGAACCATCCCAAATTCAAGTGAACAGGCTTTTGTCATGCAGACTTCTGGTGCCATTTCATCTTTTGATAGATATCTTAGGTGGATATTGTTATTCACATTTTGCTTAGTGCTCAAATTAGTGACAGGCCCACATAATTAACTCATATGTTAATTCTCATTCCCACCTAACGTCACAAATTGGAATAGTGCTCTGAATATTTTCTTTGAAAAGCCTCTTTTTATTTATTTATTTATTTATTTATTTTTAATAGTTTGGACCATTTAATAAATAAGGAAAAAAATCCTATAGATGCATAGTATCTAATAAGTTTTTCTATCCACCTTTTCTTATTGATTTTTAATCTTTCCATCCACCTAACTTTCTGCTCTTACTTATATTTTCTATCTCCTCCAAAAAATGTATTTTTTAGTTCTCTATGAGTGGGCATATGGTGTGCTGGTGGTTCATAGAACCCTTTTTTCTTTTTTTTTTTAGGGAAAAAGACAGTTGCCTCCCCTGTACTATTCCTAAAAGACAATTGCCCCCTAAAGTTTCAGGAAAAGACAAACGTCCCCAATTTTTTTTTGGGTGAATAACGTCCCCAATTTTTAACGGTGTTAAAGTGATAATTTTTGTGGACAACTCTACCCTCAACCTTGATCGAGGAAAATGGGAGACATTAACAAAAACTAATGGAGACTCCCTGGTTCTCACCACTCCGATTGCAACTCCGCCCAATGCGGCGACAATTTAGGTCTTCCCTTCCTTCCTTTCCCTTCATCCAGGCGACGGTGGCCACTGCAGCGGCAGCAGCCCGATGGTCAACGGTAACGGGGACTCCAGAGACAAAGAACCAAGTCAAAAAAATTCAGGATTATATCCTCATCTGAGATCGAGAAGGCGTAATCTGCGTACACCATTGAAAAAGCTTCAACTAGCAAATATCAATCCACCAGTAACGCAATAGAGAAAAGGTTTATTTATCAAGATTTTCTAGATTTATTAGATGAGTTTTGAAAGCAACCCACCATCAGGAGAGAAATTTGGGTAGAAATTTCAAAGGAAAGATGTTCGAGAAGGATAAAGGTCGAAGGCGGCAGTAGCGTGACGAAACAGGGTCCTCTTTACTCCGTTGCTGCAACTCTCAGTTCTGATAACTCCGCTTGCATTTGAAACCTCAACCCATTCGAAACCCTCAGATCCCTGTTCAACCCTCATTCGAAAATCCCAAAAGTCCTTACCATCAGATAACTCTACAACTGACCATCAATCGTTTTCTGCCCTAACCCTCATTTGAAACCCTGAATCCCTGACCATCAGTTGTGATCCCTGTTTAACCCTCATTCGAAGTCCTGCAACTCTCCTATTAATTTAAAAAACCAATGATGAAAGGTAAAAGACTGTGATAGGATAAAAAAGAGGCGGAGATTTTTTTTTTTTGGTAGAATTCCCATGAGGATGAGGAATTATCTGGATCAGGAACTGTAGTTTTCTGATCTCCAAGAGTTCAGATATCTACAGTGTCAAGTGAACAAAGTTTTTTGTCTAGCAACAAATATTCTTCCTGATGCAGTAGCAGTGTCATGGATGTATCGACACGAGCCAATTTGGCTACCCAAGCCAAACTTGAACCGGCTCAAACCCAAACCAACCTTTTGGTCTGGAAAGGGTTGGAAGATGATTAATTAGAATAGGAAGTTTCAGTATTAGGTTTCCTTATTTATTATTTCTGTTTTATACCATAGAGATTAGATTTTATTTCATAAAGATGTTATTTACTTTCTAAGTTTACTTCAAATTAGTTTAGGAATGTTATTTCCTTTATAAAGAGGCATGCAATAGAGTAATCAGTAGTGAAGATTTGAAGAATTAATTAGAATGAAGGTTTGTTATTGAATTGGTGCCTACGGCAGAGATTTTGAAGCTTTCTCTCTCTTTCTCTCTCCCTTTGTGTCTCTCTTGTTCATCCCTATGAACCAGAACCAACCCCATCTGTCTCTCTTCCCTCCTCTTTCCTTCTTCTTCTTCCTTTTCCTCCCTTTCTCTTCTTCCATGTTCCCCAGTCCCTGCAACCAAACCTTCTCCCCTGTCCTGCGATATAAGACTGTATGCGCACCTGAGCGCCTTGACCCGAACCCGTGACAATATTAGTTTACTTAGGTCAGAAGTCACTAAGGGCGAAGCGGGTTACTTTTATCAGCTCGACCACCAGGAGAGGGTGGTCGAGGGTGGTCGTAGATCAGGAAAGAAGGCTCTGAAAAACCTATCCGTCAGGAGAAGGAGGAGTCAGTCTTCTTTGAAGATTGAGAGTTCCCGGGAGGAAGCCTTCTTTGTCACCTGTGACGGAAGCCTTCTCCTTTTCTGGGTTGAGGGTTGAGCTTTGAATTCATGGCATGAACAAGGGCCGGGAAATCCATGTTTGATAAGATAAGGATAACGACAGCCCCAATCAAGTGAATCAATCTCTCTCTTCCCTCTTCGTATCTTCCTCAGATTCTGGCTGGAGCTTCCCCTCCCATAGATGAACCCATTCTCCAGCACCCTTGACCTGAAACATCCCCCACAGTGAGACCCAAAATCCTGCAACATATTCCTTCAGTTCTACCGCCAGCTTTGAGTTCAAGGAATTTATTCTACTTTACTATTGTTTGTTTGGATCTGTTGCTACCTGATTTACAGAGGGTTATTAGTTGTGATCTTCTTCCCGAAATCCCATCTTGAAAGACCTTCATATGAGTGAGATAGTTCACTAGAAAAATTTCTGGTTTACCGCCCCTGTTTTGGTTGGAGGTTGAAGACAACTTCAAAGTCACGTTTCTGTTTTGATTATTTTTAGTCTGTTTTCCAGATTTGCCCGAGTTAATTCTCAGCATTGCCTTATGGTCCTAAAGCTTTGTTTGGTTCTCTACAAGGTTATGGTAAACTTCTGATTTATTACAGGACTCCCATTATTGTTGAGTTTTGGATTTATTTACGATTCTGCCACTGTTATCTGAATCAAGTTTGCTAATTATTTGGGTGGGCCTACTAGTGGATCTAATTAGGGTTTTCAACCCAGGATCCCGCATCACTTCCTTTGAAGATGAATCTCCCAGTGGCACTGTAGTTCTCTGTGACCAGCACGATGATTCTGGTTCTCCTCGAACACCGAAGTCCAGACTGGGTTTCCAAAAGAGGCGGAGATGAAGAGGGAAGGTAAGAGGAGAAGCAAACAAGTGGTGGGAAACATTTTTTCTTCTTCTGTTGCTTATTGTTGTTCTCCATATGAAGTAGCAGAGAAATTCTAGAGAGGATCGAGGGAGGAGAAGAAGAATTCTTCATTTGAGAAGAAACATAGCAGCGAATCCAAATTTGAGATGTCGAACCTGGGAAGACGAGTTTATTACTGGAGATGCAGTAACGTTCAAATTTTATTTAATGACTTTTTTTTTGGTAAAAGGTTAATTTGGTCATTAAAATAAAATTGGCCTTCCACCATTAGTATCTAATGGAATATTCCTAACGGCGTGGGTCTATTTGTATTTTAGTAGTGTCTCTAGGGGAGGCATTTGTCTTTTCCTGAAACTTTAGGGGGCAATTGTCTTTTAGGTATAGTACAGGGGATGCAACTGTCTTTTTATCTTTTTTTAAATATTTTAAATATTTGCTTTCCCTTTTTCTCCCTAGTTTACATGCCAAATTAATCTAAGATACAAAGAAAAAAGGTATGTTGATAAGAATGATTTTGATGGATCCATTGCAAGATATGACAATATGCTTGGGGTGGATGAAAATTAGTATGATTTTTTTGTTATTGAAAATATTTTATTGCCTAGAATGTTGTAAAGAGTTGAGTATATGTAATTTGTTTCAACTGTAAGAATGGCAATGCTCTAGATAGATACAAATTATGGAATGGGAACAACGTAAGGAAATGGGCCACTAATTGGATGTGGCTAATTAGTAGAAACCATCTTTATCCTCAGAATCTTCCACTGTTTAATAAATATTTGAAGGTGATGCCCATAGCTGTAACAACTATGGGCTTCCCTGAGGTTTAATAAAAACATTGTCATAGGATCAATTGGTGATGACCTTGTTTTGTACTTGCCCTTTAAATTTGGGCTCCATTTGAGCCTTCAGGCGGCACATATTTTGGCCTACAGGGAGCCCTTCCTGGGTGGCCTTTCCATGAAACCATTCCCCTCTCTTTCTCTGTACCCAACCAGGTTTATGCATATTAACTGTAGCTTGTTTCGTAAGATAATATAGTTCCAGCATATGATATATTGCAGGTACAATCCTAATAAATATGCTGGGCGGGATGATGATGATAGTGACATGGAAGCTAATTTTGATGATATTCTGAAGGAGGAGAGGACAAGGTAAGGATTGTGGTCATCAAGTTTCTATTTTTTTCTCTCTTCCGCGGGCTTGACTTTCCTATTTTCTGAACTCATCTTACTGAAGGATCATTATGCCTTTCGGTAGACTAGAGTTACATGTTCTGTAAATGTTAGGTTGTTCGATAATTAATGATTTGGATGATCCAAGTACAATCTAGACATTGTCAGCGGGTATTAGACACATAATGGAGGTTCAAATCAAACTCTATGATTGTGATGGCATAGGAAGTGAAGAGCTGTGTTTGTACCTGATCTTTATTGAATTATGCCTATATGTTCCCTGTGTTTTTTTTTGTGTTCTAATCTAAACTTTCTGCTTACAGTGCAAAAATTGCAAGAGAAGAGGATGAAAGAGAACTTCGCCTTATAGAAGAAGAAGAAAGGCGGGAGAGGTTGAGAAAGAAGAAGATGCTGCAGCGCAAGCAATGACCATGTAGAATACATTCTTTTTAGGGTTTTTATCTAGTTCAATAATCCAACAGTGTCACATATTTCCATGAAGATTATAGGTTTTTTTTTGGGTTAATATTGTAGTTCTTGCTTGAATTTGTCGTTGTCAGGAATGTGGTGTTAAAATTTGTTCTCTAGTTCCTTCATCCTTATGGTTATTTCCAAACTTACTGTTATTCCCTTCTTTTTTTTCTTCTGTTGTTTGTTTTTCGGGACTCAGCTCTGTACCTTTTTTGGGGGAAGGAAAAAAAATTATCTTCATGAGTGAATTAATCCTGACGACCTAGGTAAAGCTAGTGCCAAAATGCCTGATCAGGGGTATAATAATATGGGTGGGTTTTTTTATTTCTTAAATTACAGGTACTATGAATGTGTCTTCCTGTAATTTGTTTTGAAAGAAAAAAAATAAAATAAATTCTTAGGGGAAATTTCAGCCACACCTCCTGTAGTATATAGTTTAAAATCACGTGGCTATCTTTTTTCACGATAATATCACCAACACCTTCTACTTTTAAAAACATGGTTCAGTCAGGGTTAACTGATGATGCGTCACCGTCCTAAATTTATTAATGGCAGTAATATCCCGCATCGATATGTTAACGTATCATTTTACCCTTTAAATTTTAGATTCCTTTCTCCCCTTCTTTCTTTGGTGAAAATCCCTCTGTTAAACCTGTAGAAGGAAGACAATGAAAATGCCTCGGGCCAAATTTTCCTCCGATTGCAGAGACATTGAGGCTTCCGCAGGCCGCATACTACCCCTATCCTTATCTTCCATCTTCATCTTCCGTGCCTCAGCAACTACAATTGCTCTTTCAGCAAGGCTTCCATCAACAGGTGGTGCTTTTTCACCATATTTGATTGTAGGGAACAACGCCTGAAGTAGAATTCCCAACGCCCAACGACATTCAGGAATCACAGATTTCTAATAAATAAAAGGAAAAATTTCTCCCACCTCCATTGCAGGATACCTATAAGGCAATCACTCCCCAAATTGATACAAAATGTCACTCACCTCCTCTACTTTTGAAAGTATTACCTCCCAATCAATTTGGTGATGAAATTCATCATCACCAATATATTTAGGACCATAATACCCTCAAATTAGAAAAGACCTTTTTCAAAAATCTATAATCTAATTTAAGGAAAAAAAAAGTGTCCATTAGATAACATCTCACTCCTCGATTTTTATCGATACTTTGTCGTTTTCACTGTTCATCGGGGGAAGTATTCTCCACCTTCTTTCCGTCGGATTTCGCTGCCTCTTTGTTTTGACCGCCGCCGGTGTTTTTCTTAGTGGGGCTTAGTAATTGGATCTGGTTGTTCTGTTTTTTGCTCTTGAAACTTCTTCAATTCTATTTTCTAAATTTCTGGTTTTCATCTCTTCTGTAAGATTACAACTTTATTTAAATTCTGTACTATATATACGCGAATTTAGACTCTCCATTGCACTTCGTTCACACACTCTTAGAATTAGGGGTGCAAGTTTCAACCCGAAGTGACCCTGAGGCCCACAAATTAGACTCAATTACCCCTTCTGTTTCTAGCAAAAGTCTTTTATATCTTTTCTATGTACTCTTCTTCTCTTTTCTTTTGTGTTTAGGGTGATGTGACGACTTAATGAAAAATAAAACAAAAGAGAAAAGACAATAAAGATGAGGGAAAAGACAAGAAAAGTAAAAGACATTGATTTTTTTTTTATGGTATACTTACCTTTCCTTAGGCCGAAAAGTAATTATAGTGTAATTCTTTGTTAATTAAGTTAAAGGAATTTTCTTAACATCCGTCTTACCTATAAAATATTATTTTTAAACCTTCTTTCTTTGTTGCGAAATTTTCCCACGTAGGTACTTTCAGGCCCGACAGTCTCTCACACAAAAAGACATTAGTCTTCATTAGAAGACCTTGACTAAACAACATCCCTTCTTGGGCTTTTAGTCTTTCTCGGCCTTTCCTATAGTTTTCAAAGAAAGCTTAAAAATGTTATACAAACACCTTGGTAGAAGACAAAGATCTTAAGAAAAACTCAAAGAAACTACTCGCTATTCATAGTAATAACTAATTACAACACAAATCTTTAAGCATATAAGTACCTCTGAAATCACACCATCAGAATGCTCGGTTAAGCAATTCGGCTACTCAGACTTCACCGTGAGCAATAGTCGTACTCAGACTTCCGACGTTCTTCTCCGACACAGGTTGTCGGCCTAAGAGGAAAGAAAATGAAAAACAAAGAAAATTACAAAGTTGATTACAAGAGAAGAATAGAGGTTGTAGAATGAATATCCTTAGCACTCACTATGCCTCTCAGATAATTGGTGCCTTCTTCTGGAGTTTGCTTCATTATTTATAGCCAGTTCGACTACAGACTTCAGATAGTTTTAAATCCGCAGTTGGATAACGTTTAGATTGTAAGACCCGTATCGAACTAACCGGTCTTACCACCTTGTACCAGGTCTACCAATCATGGTCGAGCCAAATGGACCAAGTGCGTGAAGGAAATAGCAAGATCAGATATGAAACAGACCCAAAAACAGTGAAATAGGGGGTAGGGTCGCATACCCAAACAGGCAGGGTCGACCCCACCTCAGTAGGAAGTCAGACCCCTGAATTTTAGACCTTGGACAATTTAGACCCTAGGGTTGACGGGATCTCCGACCCCTTCATCGACCTTAGGATCACCGACAAAAATCGTAAATAGGAAACTTTCCAAATTTCAAGGGGATTCTTTCCTAATCTCAATGAGACTTATTTTGGGAGGTTTTTCTCTATAAATAAGACGTCCCTTAACCTCTTTCACTCCTTTTGAAATCCTAATTGAAAGAGAAGAGAAGGAGAAGAGAAAGAAAGTTGGAGAAAAAAACTAAAGAGAAGAAATTCAGAGAAACCTCTAAATCTCAGCAAACCTAAGGTATGGATATGCTTTCCATGAATTGTTTAAGACCTTAGAATAGTTCATGAAGAAGGTATGATCTAGGAGAAACCCAAATCATCCATCCATGGGAAGATTTCAATGAAATCCATGGAGGAAATCATGGTAGACAAAGTAAGGAAGTAACCTGGAGTTTTAAGCCATAGAACAAGCATAGAATAGACTGTGGAAGTAAGCCAAAGGACCCAAACTTGAAAGATTAGACTGTAGAATGAAAAGGTCGACTCAAACCACGTGCGGTCGCATGTAGGGTCAATTGGGAATCGACCCTACCAGACCACAGGATCGACCCCTAGCTTTCGGTAAGACCAGAGAAGCTATGGTCGAACCTAGGGTCGATGGAAAATCCGACCCTAGCATCGACCCTATACCCTGGGGTCGCAGAAAACTGCTACCCTACCTGCGACCCGTCCTGTGACCCTAGCTTACCAGCAAGCCTAAAATTGTAGGAATGAATTCTAATTAAAATCTATCGAATGTGTTAGGTTTTCCTATTGATATAAAGGTGATTCTTAGAGCTTGAAAGAGGATTTACACTCAAGCAAAGGTGAGAGAACAAGTCCTAAACTAATTGACTAATATTAATTATTTTTATTTTCTTGAGTCCAATACCATGACTGATTCTATGCGTGTATGCTTGTAATGTGCATTTAACATGTCATCCAATATTTCTTCTATTAATGTTCATGCATATTTAATTCTATTTTATTTATAACATGATGATGATGCTAGGAATAGGCATGTGAATGTATGTGTGTGGTTAGTGTGCTTGATGCGAGTGGAGCATCAGGGGGAGGACGTGACATTGTGGTTCAGTCGGGTCACCAGACTCTAGCTCTATCTCTACTCAAGTCTTGTCCACTGACATCGTCATATCGCCATTACCTTAGCAGAACTATTACGTCGTAGGACATCAGGGGAGGTGGTCTCGGACTGTGTAGTCTTCGAATCTGCCGGGGGGTCTTAGCTCTATCTCTATAGACGTATTGAGGGATGATGGGGTGAGGCCTTGGGTACACTGTTTGACATTAGGATTGGTTAGTTGCGAGCCCAGTTTGCAAGCCCTCACCAGCAGGGGCTTACGTGTTGGTATGGGTAGAGTATTAGGGGAAGTGTGATGCGGTGTGGTCCTAAGCACTTTAGCTCTATCTCTATTCCATGGTGGGTGCATGTGGGACGACAATAAACGTTATCTTTGGGCGACTTCACACACTTGTGTATAGAGGTGAGGCGGCCATCGAACCTTTCTATAGCACATTGCAAACTTATATACCAGACCACAAATATGAATTGAATGCATGCATATATGTGTTGCATTGTTTTGTTTGCTCACTGAGCCGTGATGTGTGCTCACCCTTTTCGAATTCGAATATTTTTAGTTGATGATGTAGGTACCACTGTGGAAGATTATATGAATACTGCTGTGTAAGACCCGTACTCCGTAAACCCGGTCTAAACCTTGGTTTTGTATCGTAGCAGGTCTTTCGATCATCATCGGGCCAGACGGGACTAGCGGATGACAAACAGGTATGAAATCGGACCAAAGATGATCGAATCAGCATAATTTTATGTTGACCGGTCGATGGTACCGGTCTTGGTACCGGTCGACCGGTCAGGGCTACGCAGCTAAGTGTGGAAATCCAGAAATTGACTTCTGAGGGTCCTACTTTCCTGATTTCGAATCTAAGATTTTTCTAATCGTAGTAGGGTTACTAAACCCTAAATATAGCCTATAAATACACCCTTAAGCCTCCTCAAATCCTTTCCATTGTCTCTCACAAACCCTAGATAAGAGAAGGAGGTTGGAAAGGAGAAGGAGTTAGGAAGAAGAAGAAGGTGCCGCCATTACCGTTCGACGAAGCTCACGCTACGCCAGTCAACGGTAAGTGTTTTAACTATTCTTCTTATCCTATGTTAGTTGTGTGGGTGGATCAATACCATGCAAAGTAGGTATTGATCTAAAACCCTAATTTGGCCAATAAACCCTAAGTTGCCGTCAAACCCTAGATTTGAGTTTCGAGATGATATTCATCGAAACGAGACTTGAATGAGTTGGGGATAACTCTAACTCCAAGTTTAGACTTAGAATGGATAGGAGAAACCTTGGAAATCCATGGAGGTTGATCGTCGGCAGTTGAAAAACCCATGTATGGTCTTCCGGAGACATACCGGTCGACTATACCGGTTGCATATAGTGCGACCGGTATGTTGCCACTGGTATCCCTCGGGAGGCTGGTCTGTGGAGACCGGCTGACCATACTGGTCGCCAGTCTTCCCCACAGAGCTGCGATCGGTACATGCCACCGGTCAGCTCTGTGAGGGTATTTTGTAACCATGTTGGTTTCCGACCAACATGAAACCCTAAGCAACACATTCTAATGAAACCCTAATAACATTGTAGGACTTTGTGACTTTCCGTTTGGATCTTGTGACGTGGAGCAAGCTAACAAACGAGCATCAGGTAAGGGAATCTGACCTAAACCTAATAATTAATGGACAGTAAGTTGTTGTTAATTACCTGAATATCTATGATGTGATGTTTGTGTATATTCACATGCCATCCTTTACTTTCAGTTATTATTATTGTTCATGCATGGATAGGAATGTGATTGTTAAGCATGTGATTGTTTTCGTTAGTGTGTGGAGTGGGGCATGGGCCTGGGATCGCTCCTTACACTAGCACCTTTTGTAGTATTCTGTCTTAACATGCTTGGTACGGATGGGGCATCAGGGGAAGGTCGTGGTACGGTGGTCTCCGATATTGATGTTGGCTTGGCCATGGTTATGTGGCACTGTGGTCTCCGAGTCGACGCTGGCTTGTCCACGATGCTTTAGCTCTATCTCTATGCGTAGGGAGTTATGTTGGGATAGGGTCTACCTGCGTATTGTTTCTATCCTAGTGGGTTAGTTGCGGATAGGGCATCAGGGGAGGTGTGGGAATGCCTTAGCTCTATCTCTATGTCGTAGACGGCTGTGCTGGGATAGAGCGTACATTGATGACATATAGGATTGGTTAGTTGCGAGCCCAGTTTGCGAGCCCTAGCCAGTAGGGGCTTAGGTACTGGTATGGGTGGAGTATCAGGGGAGGTACGTGGGTATCTTAGCTCTATCTCTATTCCATGATGGGTGCATGTGGGCCAATGGAGGTGTGATCCATGAGGTGCCACACACTCGTGTATAGAGGTGCGGGGGCCACCAAACCTTTCTATAGCACATTGCACATTACAAGCATACAAGCATAAAATTAATCATGGCATTAGACTCAATAAAGTAAATAATTTATTATTATCCAATTAGTTTAGGTCTTGTTCCCTCACCTTTGATCGATGGTTGTTCCTCTTCCAAGCTTTGTAAATCACTTTTGGACCACTTGAAAACCTAATAAATTTATGGATTCTAAGTTAGAGTTCATATTCATTAATTATAGTGTTTAAATGTCCCATTTGGAATCAATCAGACCTCCAAAAGTTGAGTGGTCGTAGGTGTGGCTGCACTTGTGGTCTCAGTTTCTGTGACCACAGGGTGTGCGATCGATACGTGTGGTAGCATATCATGCGACCACACCCTCCCTGGAACCTTACCGAGGACGTGTGGTAGAACATATGTGCCTCGTGTGGTCAATCAAACTGCGACCCCACGAGTGCTGGTTGACTTTTCACTCTTAATCCAACACTTTCATGTCTTGATTCCTTGGCCTATCATTATGATCCTTCCTATGATTGTTCTATGGCTTAAAATTCACATTTTTACATAATTCTTCACTTTAATTCATTCTCCAAGGATCCTTAGAGTTTTATCCATGGTCTTAGGATTTAGATCTTACTTTGAATCACTATTTCTTCCATGATCTATTCTAGGCATTCAACTAATGTAGGAGATGTTTTGATGTAAGCCAATTTTGGGCTTATGGAACTAATGGATCGGGAGAGTGGACTTATACAAAATCAAAGGAATCAAAAGGGAGGTGAAGTGCAGAAATGGATTTTGAATTTTTGTTAAAGGTAAAGAAAGAAAAGGATATAATTGATAGAAGTGAAGGTGGGGTGACTTACTTCTCTTCTAGGATGTAAATCAACTCCAAAGGTGGCCTACAACTCTTCAAGGATGTAGGTGAAGAATAAAATTCCAACTCTTCTAGGATAGAATGAAACTTCTTCAAGGTTTCAAGGGAGAACTCTTCTAGGTTCAAGAATTGCACTTAGGCAAATTTCATTCATAAGAATCACTTCAAATTGTCTCTACAATACAAACTACTTTGGTGGCCTTTTATAGGCATAATAGAGAAAATAAAAAGACAATCATATCTTTAAATCCACAATAGAAAACAAAAAAATAAACTCTTCCAATGCAAGGGGTTACTCCAATGAGCATTGATGCAAGTTCCAAAGTCTTGATTCAAGGTTCAATGTCTTGATGCAAGCTCCAATGTCTTGAGTAAAGGTCCAAGGTATTGATGTTAGGTTCAATGTCTTGATGCAAGCTCCAATGTAGAGAAGACTCTAGAAATATTGAATAGAAAAGGCCACCTCATTATCCACTAAAGACTTGAAAGGTCATCAAAAAGGGGCTGGTTTTAAGGAGCAAGGGCCAGGTTCATTGGTTCTTTTGTAGCTTGGTTCATACCTTGGTCTTGGGCCAAATGGGCTTTGTAAGCTTGGGCTTTGATGCGGGCCGATCTTCGTAGTTGGACTGCATCATTCCCTCCTTGTGAGAAAGAATTCGTCTCGGAATTCAAGTCTTCTTCATTGGTAGAATTACCCATAAATGGTGTTAAATGACGCACATTGAAAACATCATGAATCTTCATATGGGGTGGAAGCTTGAGCTGATATGCATTGGGATTGATGCGAGCAAGAACTTCAAGAGGTCCAATCTTTCGAGCACTAAGTTTGTTATAGCTTCCAACTGGATGTCGTTCTGGTGGCAAGTAAGCCCAAACATAATCACCGGGTTCATAGATTACCTCACGGCGCCGCTTATCAAAGGTCTTCTTGTAGAGCTTTGTCTTGTCTTGAAGCTTTTGATACACACTTTCATGGATTTGTCTCATTTCAGAAACAATATCATCAACTTTGCCAATTGATTTTTCCAGAAATGGAATGGGTGAGAGGTCAAGTGCCGACTTGGGTTGTCTCCCATAAACAATGACAAATGGACTATAACCTGTAGTTCGATTCACCGAACAATTAAAGGCAAACTCACCAAGTGATAACCGATTTTCCCAAGAGCGGGGGTTGTCATCGATCAAGGTCTGCAACAAGTTTCCCAAAGATCGGTTGACTACTTCAGTTTGGCCATCGGTTTGAGGGTGGAACACCATACTAAACTGCAGTTTGGTGCCAATATTTTTCCAAAGTTGTCGCCAAAAATGACTAAGGAATTTCGTATCTCGATCAGAAGTGATAGTTTTAGGGAGACCATGCAATTTGTAAACTTCTTTAAAGAAAAGATCGGCGATACGGGATGCATCTATTGTTTTGCGACAAGGAATGAAGTGGGCCATCTTTGAGAATCTATCAACCACCACAAAAATTGAATCCATACCTCGAAGTGTGCGTGGCAATCCAAGGATAAAATCCATAGATATGTCTTCCCAAGGAGCTTGTGGTATGGATAAGGGTAAGTAGAGGCCTGCATTGGTGTTTTGTCCCTTTCCCACTTGGCATTTTCGACACTTCATCACATGACGGTGTACATCTTTCTTGAGGTGGGGCCAAAAGTACTTAGTCGCAACTAAGTGTAGTGTCTTGTCTCTCCCAAAGTGTCCTCCGTTATGTATCTCTTCAATCACCTTTTGCCGTAAGGAACAATTTGGAATGCATAAGCGATTTCCTTTGAAAAGGAAACCATCACAAAAAGTAAAATCGACAAGGACCTTGTCTTTTGCATCTGAGAGGAGTTTGGAGAAGTATTCATCATCTTCATAAAGTTCTTGAAAAGATTCAAAGCCAAGTACAGTACTATTGAGCTTTTGTTGACCTGAAATGTACTTTAGAGCTTCATGATCAGTGTACAAAATAAACTCCCTATGAATCAAATATGGCCTCCAATACTCAAGGGTACGAAAGAGAGCATAAAACTCTAAATTGTAAGTACTATAACGGAGCTTAGCACCATTCAATTTTTCGCTAAAGAAAGCGACGGGACGTCCTCCTTGACTCAAGACTCCTCCAATGCCGGTTCCGGAAGCATCACAATGTACTTCAAAAATAAGATCAAAATTTGGAAGAGCTAAAACCGGGGCAGTGCTTAACTTTTCTTTGAGTTGCTCAAAACTTCGTTGGGCTTCATTGGTCCATTCGAAGACTCCCTTTTTTATGCAAGAAGTGAGTGGGGCTGCTAAAGAACTGAAATGGGCAATGAATCGCCGATAAAATGATGCCAATCCATGGAAGCTTCGAACATCATGAACATTGGTTGGAGTTGGCCATTCTTGAATTACTTTAATCTTTGCATTATTAACGGAGATGCCATCCTGGGAGATGTTGAAACCTAAGAAGAGAATTTCCTCCACCATGAAGTAGCACTTGTCAAGGGCTGCATAGAGACTCTCCTTCCTTAGGGTAAGTAGCACTTCTTGGAGGTGCTGCAAATGCTCATTAGTAGTCTTACTATAAATAAGAATATCATCAAAGTAAACCACAACAAATCTTCCAAGGTAAGGCTTCAAGATTTGGTTCATAAACCTCATGAAAGTGGATGGGGCATTTGACAATCCAAATGGCATGACTAGCCATTCAAATAGTCCATCTTTGGTCTTGAAAGCCGTCTTCCATTCATCTCCCGGTCTGATTCGGATTTGATGATAATCACTTTTCAAATCAAGCTTTGAGAAAATGGTAGAGCCAGATAATTGTCCAAGAGATCATCAAGGCGGGGAATGGGAAAACGGTACTTGACCGTGATCTTGTTGATGGCTCGGCTATCAACACACATCCTCCATGTTCCATTCTTCTTTGGCACTAAGAGTGCAGGCACAGCACAAGGACTAAGACTTTCTCAAATGAACCCTTTAGATAAGAGTTCTGTAACTTGCCGTTGCAACTCGGCATGTTCGGTTGGACTCATCCGGTAATGAGGTAGATGGGGAAGAGGTGCACCAGGTATCAAATCAAGTTGATGCTGAATTTCTCTCATCGGAGGGAGACCTGAGGGTAGATCGAATGGAAATACATCTTGAAACTCACTTAATAGTGGTTTCACTTGGTCTGGGATGATTGACATTTGTACATCATACTCCGATTTGTTTAGCATTATATACACAACATCTACGCCTTCCATAGCACCATTTACATCCTTTATTGTGAGCAAATTTGGGGTTGGAGAATTTTCCATCATTGGAGACTTGAGAGGCTCCTTGCTAGGTGCCAAAATAATTCTTTTTTTATCAAATTCAAAAGAATAAGTGTTATTCCTCCCATCATGAGTAGTTCTCCGATCAAATTGCCAAGGACGACCAAGAATGATGTGACTAGCATCCATGGGTAATACATCACACCATATTTTATCATAATATGTAGATGTAATGGAAAGATGAACAAGACATCGTTTGAAAATGGTTACCTCACTACCGCGCTTTAGCCAAGACATTTTGTATGGTGTAGGATGTTCTTTCAAGTCCAATTTCAACTTTCGTGTTGCCTCTTCTGAAATTACATTCTCACAACATCCAGAATCAATGATGAGTTGGCATACCTTACTGAAAATGGTACATGCTGTGTGGAAGATATTGTTACGTAACCATCGGTCTCCATTTTCTTGCTTTGGGGTGAGAAATATTTTTCTCATCATGAGGAGTTCTCCGGTATCGGCATGGAGCACTTCTCCATCTCCTTTATGATATTCCTCTAAAAGATCATCATTATCGACATCCTCATCATCGAATTCATTTTCTTGGTCCTCAAAACCCAACAAGGCACCTTTACCCTTATGAGAGTTTTTAAAATTTTGACAATTACTTGCTCGGTGGCCAATTTCTCCACAAGAATAACATTTTGTACCGACAGAGGAACTTGAACGGTTTGGGTGGTAGGATTAGTAACCTTTGGTTGAGTAGACAATTTTTCCATGTTAGAGGAACGGTCTAAAGAATTACTTGGTTTAGTAGTACTCATCGGATTCCGATTTGATCGATTGGAGGTGAAAGTAGATTGTTGTTTCCGACCTCGAGAACGTTCCACCTTAAGGGCTCTTTGATGTGCATCTCCCACATCCCAAATGTCAAGGACTTCAAGGGCCTCTTGAATGTAAGATTGGAGCCCATTCAAGTATTTGTTCACAAGTACATCTTCCGGATCTATGATGTTGTTACGAATCACCAACTCATTGAACTCATTGGTGTATTGGTCTACCGTGCGTGTACCTTGCCTCAAATTTTGGTACCGTTGATAGAGCTCTCTCTTATATCCCTTGGGAAGGAAGTATTTTTTCATCTTATCTTCCATCTTTCTCCATGAAGTGATGGGAGCTTTGCCAATGGATTGACGTGTTTGCTTCTCACGTCGCCACCAAGCGATGGCCTTGCCTCGAAGGCGCATGGAGATGATGCCAACCCGACGATTGTCCGGGACATTTCTATGCTCAAAAACTTCATTTACAAGAGTTAGCCAATCAAGAATTTCATCAGGAGGATCAGTACCTGAAAACTCCGGAATATCCCTATGGACTTCTTTTTCCCAGTCCCGTTCTCGACCTCCTTGAGGGTAGTGTGGACGAAACCCTCTTGTTATGGGTTCGGATCCTTCTGATAAGGAATCATCCGATCTATCTTCTCTTGAATTTGATGGATTGTTACCATCTCGTAGTCTCTGAACCTCAAGAGTAAGGTTTTGAATTTGTTCTTACATTTGTTGTTGTATTTGTAAGGCTTGTGCTAATGCATCATCATTGATGGTGGTAGTGCGACTACCTCGGCCACTTAGACTACCTCGACCACCTCGAAATTTTGGACCCATAATATTTCTCCTCCTTTGCTCTGATACCAAATGATGTAAGCCAATTTTGGGCTTATGAAACTAATGGATCGGGAGAGTGGACTTATACAAAATCAAAGGAATCAAAAGGGAGGTGAAGTGCAGAAATGAATTTTGAATTTTTGTTAAAGGTAAATAAAGAAAAGGATATAATTGATGGAAGTGAATGTGGGGTGACTTACTTCTCTTCTAGGATGTAAATCAACTCCAAAGGTGGCCTACAACTCTTCAAGGATGTAGGTGAAGAATAAAATTCCAACTCTTCTAGGATGGAATGAAACTTCTTCAAGGTTTCAAGGGAGAACTCTTCGAGGTTCAAGAATTGCACTTAGGCAAATTTCATTCATAAGAATCACTTCAAATTGTCTCTACAATACAAACTACTTTGGTGGCCTTTTATAGGCATAATAGAGAAAATAAAAAGACAATCATATCTTTAAATCCACAATAGAAAACAAAAAAATAAACTCTTCCAATGCAAGGGGTTACTCTAATGAGCATTGATGCAAGTTCCAAAGTCTTGATTCAAGGTTCAATGTCTTGATGCAAGCTCCAATGTCTTGAGTAAAGGTCCAAGGTATTGATGTTAGGTTCAATGTCTTGATGCAAGCTCCAATGTAGAGAAGACTCTAGAAATATTGAATAGAAAAGGCCACCTCATTATCCACTAAAGACTTGAAAGGTCATCAAAAAGGGGCTGGTTTTAAGGAGCAAGGGCCAGGTTCATTAGTTCTTTTGTAGCTTGGTTCATACCTTGGTCTTGGGCCAAATGGGCTTTGTAAGCTTGGGCTTTGATGCGGACCGATCTTCGTAGTTGGACTGCATCATGTTTTCATACCTTAAACTTGTTGAAGAATCATAGCTCTTTTTGAAATTCCTTCTCTTAGTCTTCCTCTTCAATTCTCCTTTTCTTCCTCCTCTTCTCTTTCTCTCTCTCTTAATTTGAGTTCTAAAAGAATGAAAGAGGCTAAGGGACGTCCTATATATAGAGGGAAACCCTCCATATAGAGTCCTACTTTGATTAGGAAAGAATGCCCTTTAGATTAAGAAGGTTTCCTAATCACCGAGTTAGTTATAACATCGTGTGGTCACACATGGGGTCGCAGAATCCGTCGACCACTCGTCCAAAAATTACAACCACACGTCCCAGACTCCAATGGTCTCATTATTCTGAGGTGTGGTCGACCCCAGCTTTTTAGGTATGCGACTATACGCTCCTAATTAGATGATTTTAGGTTCAATTTCATACCTAGCCTTGTGGTTTCTTCACGCACTTGGTCCTCTTGGTCCGACCATGATAGGAAGACCTGATACAAGGTGGTAAAACTGGGTTAGTACAATACGGGTCTTACAAGTATGATTGACCATAAGGTAAGAAACAAAGGTCACTGATCCAGGACCCTACGATTGATGTTTTCAACCCTATGGTCGACCGATTTTGCGACCGTAGGCCATCGACCGTGAGACTCCAGATCAGATTTTGAGATGGAAATTTTTCTAATTTGAGGAGGATTTCTTTCCTAATGTTGGAGAACTCTATATGGAGAATTTTTCACTATATTAAGGACGTTCCTCAGTCTTTTTTACTCTTTTAGAACATTAGTATACCCTAAAGAAAGAAAAGGAAAGAGAAGAAAAAGAAAGAAAAGAAGAGAAGCCTAAGGAAGAGACTGAGAGAAGAGTTCCACAGTGTCACACCCCAATTCCGGATGAACCAGAAGTGTGAGTGAACCAGCTCTAAACCACGGTTCACACCAGGATCTCAATAGACCGTGTCAACCAATCATTCCTAAGCAGTCTAACATAATCAGAGATTAAATACATAGCAGCGGAATATTAAAAATTAACTGAGTACTATGTTGTATTTAAAATAAATATTCAACTTATTCCATCGTCCATCAAAATTTAAATATAATTATTACAATGCTTTAACAGAAAATAACCAAGTCACTGGGAGAAGACACAGAACGAGCACTCGCATGACACATTATGCTCGTCCTCCACTGCCTGGGTATCAATGGCAGCAACAGTACCGTATGCTGGAGCAGTCACGAAGTCATCAACGGTGTACCCTGCATCCAAATCTGAAAAGAATATATATATCCAGGTGAGCTCACAACATAGCTCAGTAAGTATAAGACCAATGCAACAGTACAATATGCATGATATAACATTACAATTTGGACCAGGTATAACTTGCAAATATGCTATGGTAAGGTTTGGCGGCCACCGCACCTCCATGCACGAGAGTGTGAGCACACCCAACAGTCAGGCACCTACCACACTACTGCTGTTGCCCCACATCACTCACTCCAGTATGGAGATAGGGCTCGAGTCTGGCAGGCAGGAAGAACCACAATCCCACGTCCTCCCCCTGATACCCCATACCGTACCAATACCTAAACCCCTATTGGCAAGGGCTTGCAAGTGGGTTCCGTTTCTAACCAGTCCTATATGTCAATACAATATCAATGGCCCTACCCCAGCACGGCTCCCTGCGACATAGAGATAGGGCCCGAGTCTGGTGGGCAGGAAGAACCACAATCCCACGTCCTCCCCCTGATACCATATTCGCACCAAGTCTGCTAAGGTAAAGGCTATATGATCCTACCCCAGCACCACTTGCTACGACATAGAGATAGGGCTCGAGTCTGGTGGGCAGGAAGAACCACAATCCCACGTCCTCCCCCTGATACCCTATTCGCACTGAGTTTGCTAAGGTAAAAGGCGATACGAGAAAAGTGTTAGCCGTGGATATATCCAGGGCACATCCCCTTCACATTCCACACACTAACTAAAATATACACATGCCTAACATCCAACAGTCCTAGCATATGAAATGCATGAATATATAATAAATAAGGAACAACTACATGGCATGTGAGATGCACAAACATCAAGCAATCAGATAAACATAAAGTATTCACAGAGGTTTACTATTAATTAGTTATTTAGGTTTGGGGTCTTGTTCCTTACCTGACGCGTGACAATGATCCCGTTCTGCATCAGAGAGCTTACTCACGTTGTCTACAAGTCCTACATAATCACATTTATATGTTAAAACCCATTCATAAAGGTTACAGGGGTCAGAAACAGACTTGGCCAAACAAACCAAGCTCGGGAGACATACCGGTCGCAGGTACCGGTTGCAGTATTATGCAACCGGTATGTGCGATCGGTATATACCGATTGCACTTATCGGTCTCACTCAGATCTCACTGAGTGAGACCGGTATGTGCCTGTGGTATATACCGCAGGCCCATACCCCTGGACCTATAGTCCAACCGGTATACCCCATGGTTTGGATCCGAGAGCGAGATCTTGGATCTCTCCTCCTTGTCGGCTAATGGTTAGGTCTCTAGGGTTTCTCTTATCCCTTATTAAGGTCCAAGCCTTCTAATGGCCTTCGGATTTTGGCTAGAACGCCATATCAAACTTAGGTTAGATCCGACTGAGGAAACAATGGAAATTATAGGATTTTCGGCTCCGATCCGACATCATAAAATTATTAAGAGGATAGAGCACTTACTGACGGTGTCTGACGGTTGACGGCGTGCTCTTCCTTCCTGGGCGGCTTCCACCTCCTTGCTCCTTCTCAGCTCTTCTCCAGACAGCTAGAGTTTTTGAGAAGGAGCAACGGAGTGTCTCCTTCTCTATTAATAGAGGGAGGCCGTCCATGGAAAGCTTTTCCCTCAGTTGGAAACTTTCCAAGTTTCCATTCTGAGAGATAGGCCCGCTGGAGTCTGTCTCCAGCCGAACTCAAGCATACCGGTCGCACATACCGGTCTGAGTGCCTCAGACTCACTCAAACCGGTATAGTCCGACCGGTATACCCATACCGGTGGCACATACCGGTTGCACTATACTGCAACTGGTATAGTGAGACCGGTATGAGATTACCAAAATCGAGTGGTTCTTGTACCTGAAACTTTACGTGGTTCATCACCCCGCTTTGCCTTTTTCGGTCCAGCTATGATTGGGACACCTGTCATCATATAAAACCACGGTTTAGACCTGGTTTTAGAACACGGTTCTTACACACAGACTCTCTGCAACAAGTAAGGTATGAACCTTATCTCTGTAGCCTTAGAACACTAGGAGTAAAGGCTTCTAATGTAAATTGAGATACCAAACCCAATGTAAGAATGCAACCATGGGAATTGCTAAGCAATCCTCCAATGGGAAACCATGGAGAATAGATTAGAGTGATTAGTTGGTAAAACTAAGAAACATAGCCTTAGAATAATCATTAGGATAAATCCAATTGAAGAGCCGAAGAGTTGACCCAAGAAGGACTCGGATTGAATGTAGTTTGTAACCAGAAATCTCAAGGTCGCAGCTACGGTTGACCATAGCATGACCAACATGATCAAAGTATCGACCATAGGCATTCAGGAAGAATTCAGAAACCATATGGTCACAAGTACTATCGCATATGGTGTGATCATAGGGTATCAACTGTAGGCAGTAAGGTCAACATAGTATGAGACCATAGGACCAATCAAACACCTATCAGTGCTCTGTTTCGATTTTTGACTACTGTAACATTTTACATATGAACCCTAACTTAAATTCATATAACTTTTAGGTTATTAAATCGATTCAAAGAGAATTACAAGGCTTGGAAGGAGATCGAGTTTTGCTAACAGGTGAGAGAACAAGACCTAAACTAATTGGATAATAACAAACTGTTTACTTTATTGTGTCCAATGCCATGAATGATGCTATGTTTGTATGCTTGTAATGTGAATCTCACTTGTCATTCAATATTCTTGTTATTACTGCTCATGCATATTTACCTCTATTTATTTACTATCATGTTGATTGATGATGATAGGAATAGACATGTGATTGTGTATGTGTGGTTAGTATGTTGGATGCGAGTGGGGCATCAGGGAGATGACGTGGCATTAGGGTCTCTGACCTGGTCACCAGACTCTAGCTCTATCTCTACTTAAGTCTTGCCCATTGACATCATTGTATCGTCATTACCTTAGTAGAACTATTACGTCGTAGGGCATCAGGGGAGGTGGTCTCGAACCTTGTAGTCTTTGACTCTGTCGGGGGGGCTTAGCTCTATCTTTACTGACATATTGAGGGATGTTGGGGTGAGGCCTTGGATACACTGATTGAAATTTAAGATTGGTTAGTTGGGAGCCTAGTTTGCAAGCCCTCGCCAATAGGGGCTTATGTATTGGTATGGGTTGGGCATTAGGGAAAGTATTGGCGGTGTGTGATCCAGATACTTTAGCTCTATCTTTATTCCATGGTGGGTGCATGTGGGAGAACAATGTGTTTGATCCATTGGGCGGATTCACACACTTGTGTAAAGAGGTGCGGGGGGCCACCAAACCTTTCTATAGCATATTGCAAACTTAAAAATTAGACCAAAGATATTGAATTGAATGCATGCATATGTTTGTTACATTGTTTTATTTTACTCACTGAGCCGTGAATTGTGCTCAACCTTTTGACGTCGAATATTTTAGTTGATGATGCAAGTCAAACTGTTGAAGATTATGTGAATGCGTCGATGTACGGACACGTTGCGACATGGACATAAAAGCTATTGAAGATGCTCATGATCCTTCACGCGAGTGCAACTAGTGCATTTTTTATTAGTTTAGCTATATTTAGTTATTGGAACATGTAACGGATTATTTACCTTTATGTCCCTAAGTTTTTGAGAAATAATTGGATTAAATAATTATTATATCATTGTTAGACACTCAGTTCATTATCTATAAGACTTCCGTTTAATTGTTTATTATCTCTGATTATTACTGTGGAATGTGTGTGTGGTTTGATATGGTGGGTACGACTTATACGAGATCCTGGTTGAACCGTTGGTTTATTGGCAGTTCATCACAATATTCTGATTAGACCAGAATTGGGGTGTGACAACTTGGTATTAGAGCCATCTCAAGTTCTATCCATTGACTTAACTACTTCCACATGAGTCATGAACTGAGTTAGGATAAAATTAAAAACTGTAATAAGAACACACCGTAAGAACTTGTGTTGTTTGAGACATAAACTAAGAAAGAGAATAATGCACATAAGTAAATGAGAAATGAATTAAATAAATCAAAAGAGAATAACACAAATGTACATCCGAATCAGAGTACGGTCCACAATCCAGACAGTTATCCTGTAGAATAAAAAGGAAAGAAGATAATGGGACAATTATGGAGCTGGGGGTGCTGGAGGAGGAGGTGCCTCATGATCTCAATCATAGTCCTCAGCATATACTCTCATGAGCCAGGCGACCTGAGTATGGATCACTCAGATACTAGCTACCAGATCTACTAACCGCTGGTTTGTAGAGCACTGAGCGATTAAGATCTCTCCTACCTTCTGATTCGTAGCATGTTGGGCCTCCCAAATCTCATGTAGCAGCCCCATCATGTCATCTGATAGTAAAAAGGCCAGCTAAATGAGAAGCCCGAGAAGGACCAGCTCTTGTAGAATACTGTGGTGATGGAGGAGGAATGACATCCACATCCATGTACATCCTATCATCATCTTCCTCATCATCACTCTCGTGTGCCTCTGTTGCTGCTGCTGCTGCTGTCTCTGCATCTGCTGCCGCTACTCGAGTGAGAGGACGTCTCATAGCATTTCTCTTGTCATCACTGACCTATATCTCTCATGCTCATCCTATTGATGGCCTGATGCGTGTCGAGCTCTCAAATTAAATTACCTTACTTTGAAATGTAGATAGTAGCAAGTAAGGGTCGAACCCGCAGGATTGTATGATCAAGATTAAAATATTTAATTAACCTACAGAGAGAAAAACAAATGAAAATGAACTAAGACTCAGAAAATAACCAATTGTTGTACTAAAGTAGATTCTAATTGATCTTATTAGCACAACTTCATTGGCTATCCTAGGTATGGAGGGGGTATGTTTGCAATAAAAAAGAACAGTAATTAATTATCTAAAATGCAAGAATAAAGAGCAAGGTAATACAAATATCAAAGATTAAACCAATAAAAGAAAGCTTCGGTCAAAAGGATACTTACACCATCTTCGTAACCTTGTTCATCGACATAAAGGATAATCAATTCCAATTGAATAATCAATCAAGAAAATTAGGACTAAGCCTAAAATCCTTAGTCTTTCCTTAAGATTGGTCTATTAAAAGATAGCTTATTAATAGTACCCTTAGTCTTAAATCAATCTCAAGTCTAGGCTCTCGATTTGATTCAGGAATAGCATTAACAATTAGAAAGACGATTGAAATTAAAAGTTAAGCACGCACCAGCGTGGTTTAATTACTTTAATCTGATTTCTCCTAGGAATATAACATTAAGTTGTCCATTAACATCAATCCCCATTGCTACTAACATAGAATAATCAATTGATAGCAATCCAATTCTAATCTAACAATCGATTTGATAAATAAATCAATCAGTAGTACTCTTAATCAACCCATTCATCAATCATTCGACACATAAATTGAAAGAAAATTAAATATTCAATTAAAAATCAATAAATAAGAACAAGTCTCACAAGGTTATAATGATGGCTTCAGCTCCGTCTAACCGAAGATAAGAAAGTTAGCCACACATGACATCTTCAAGAACACAAGAATAAAAGAGAGTTGTTCTTCAGCCACTGTCTTCTTTTTCAATCACTCTTGGATCATCTTTACATAGGCTTTACATTGTTTAAATAGCCAGAATACAAGACTAAAATGGGTATGCCTAGATTTGACAACCTTATTACATGAAAATAAAAATTAAACAAAATCCTCATTCCTAGATTAGATGAAAATCATTCCATTATTAAACAATTGTCACCCTCAAATCTACCAAATTTTGTAAGATTCTATAGTTGTGTATATTCTCCTCAAGATTTCCAACAATCAATCAAGGTCTTCCAATAGTGAACCTTCCGTGTGTAGCAACCCTTCCTTCTCTGGTTTAGATTTGGATCAATTTTCTAGATCAGATTTTAAAACCACATTTGGAAGCCCAAACGAACTCTTTCCATGTCAGAATCCTACATGAAATTCAAAACGTTAATATTGAGAGTGCTAGAATTTTTTCATCTTTTATTAGTTAATTAACAATATTTCTAAAATATATCAAACTCATAAAATAAATTCTATTAAGCTTAATAAGGTATAAAACACCCTAAAAATCATAATGCATAAGGAATAAAAATGTAAAATTATACACTTATCATGGCCTCCCAATCTAAGTCAGCTGAGAAGGTGTCCTAAAAAATCCTCTCATCCTCTAGGTTCAATTGTAGACGCTCTAGCAAGGTGGAGATCAACCATCCATAAGGCAAGTTACCTCTCGAGTCAGGCAATGTAGCTCTGTGCATAGTTTGGAGGATGATGTACGAGAGACAGACAGACTGCCTAGTACAGATACAGTACAATAGGTACTGAGTCAGCTGAGAGACCATCTCATAGTGTCCACCTTGAGGGACTAGATTATGCTGGATAATCTTACAGTAGACCCGTGGCTCTGGATGCAGGTTAACCGCCTTCATTTTCCAGCGGTCGTCCTGAGGAATTTGATTGTCTATCTCTGCATGCACCTATGTAGATAGGAACTGGGGCTCCCTTGGTGCACAATAAACCAACTGCCCATCGTTGGAAATGCCTAGGAGATCAGCCAACTCCTGACAGTTGAAAGAGATAAGAACCCCTTTCACCCAACTGGTGATCCGAAGCTCTCTATCCCTATCCACATTCTCTAGGTCACCCTCTACCTGTAGGTGACAGTAGAATTGCTTTACCAAGTTTGTATGGTTGCAAGCCTCGTACAAAATCATTGGAAGCCAGTCCATATCTCCAAATGCCCTCTCTACATCAAACATGGCTAAATGGGCTAAGTTCACACATCGACCGTAGGAGCTGTTCACCTTTGCACATGAATCATCCTCGGCTTCGACAACGGCTCTACAAATAGAAATGATTTAAATCCAAATATAGATCTTCCAAGATTATCATTCAGTCCTATGGGGCTATCCATATTCCAACCCATATGGGTCACTTAATGAATCCAATGTTTCAAAGTACGTTGATTCTGATTCTTATGGTAAATCCTAAGATACGTAGGCAATTTAGGAAGATTTTCAAATACAAATCCACACCTTAGTCTATATGGATTATCCAGATTATAGCCCACTACCCATTTTTTGCCCAGATGGGTCATCCCAATCTTGTCCATAAGGAAGGTTCCCGAAGACATACCTTCTTACCCATAAAGAAAATTCTCAAAGGCATTTTTATACTGTCCATAGGAAAGATTCCCAAAGGCAGACCTTTTTGCCCATAGAAAAGATTCTCGAAGGCATTTTTATCCTACCTATGGGGAAAATTCCTGAAGGCATACCCACTTGTCCATAGGGAAAATTCCTGAAGGCATACCCCCCCTACCCATAGAGATGATTCTTGAAGGCATCTTTATCCTACCTATAGGAAAGATTCCCGAAGGCATATACCCAAATTCTACCCATAGGAAAGAATCCTGAAGGCATACCCAAATCCTGCCTATAAAGAATATTTTCGAAGGCATACCCAAATCCTGTCTATAGGAAAAGATTCCCGAAGGCACATCCTTAATCATCTCAGGCTATCCTTTACCCACTATATTATTTCATAGATGTACCACCCAAACATCAACTCCAATGGCAGCATTTGTCTCGACATCCTAAATTAAGGAGCAGTGGAGCCCAGCCTTGACGATATCAAAGGTCCTCCTCTCCATTTGCTCACTCCTTACTGACCCCAACCTTGATGATCCACTTGTACCTGAAATTGCCCACATCAACAAGAACCAAAGAAGTCGATATGAGGAAACAGCAAAGGCGTGGATCTAGAAATTGTTGATCACAGGTTGACACGAAGAGGATGGATGAATCAGTGTCTATAAAAATTCTTCTAAATAATTCCTTGAAGACACACTGTCCTGAGTTGACACTCCACTCACTGACTACAACCACATTATCACAGAAGCAATCGCAAACGTACAGTCATATGCACAACCACCTCGCTACCACAGAGTGGCCAGGTCTACCAAGTTGTGCACACTCATCCTGCAAGTCATTCCATGCACTTCACAAGATACAAAATAAACACAGTCCACAACACAAGATATACGTGGTTCATCACTACAGTGTGTGATGGCTAGTCCACGGAGTAATGCCCTACGGGCTCTGTATATACTCAATACACTTCTTTTAGATGTCTACACAACAGAGAGTACATACACCCAATTTACCCAGCATAAAACTAGGAGGGCACACAAATGCCAGAAATTCAGGTATCAAGTACCAGTGTTCAACACACGCTGCACACCACGCTTAACCCGCACCCACGGAAAGCAAATAATATAATGAACGAGCTTATTTCAATGCCCTACAATGAAAGCTCATACAAATTTAATTCTCCAACCCAATTATTGTAAGACCCGTGTCAAACTAACCCGGTCTTACCACCTTGAACCAGGTTTACCCATCATGGTCGAGTCAATGGACCAAGGGCGTGAAGGAGAGCGAGATCCCAGGTATCAAATCGACCCAAAAACACTTAAAATAGGGCAAGGGTTGCATACCCAGCTAAACAGGGTCGACCCTCTCAAATTAGAAACTCAGACCCTGAAAAATGGACAGAGGGTCGGACAGTGTCAGACCACAGTGTCAACGGGATCATCGACCCTCTAATCGACCCTCACTTGCTGCCGAGTCTGAAATTAGGAAATTTCCTAATTTTCAATTGGGATTCTTTCCAAATCTCAATGGGACTATTATAGGACATTCCTACTCTATTTAAAGGACGTCCCTAAGCCACTTTCACTCCTTTCACAACCCTAATTGAATTGAGAGAAGGAAAGAAGAAGGAAAAGAGGAAGAAAAGAGGCAAGGAAGAAGACTTAGCAAAAATGAGAAGAATTTCCAGAGAAAAGTATCTTCTCAGGTATGGATACTAATTCCATGAGTTCTACAGACCTTAGGTTAGATATGGTTGAGTGTAGGATTTCGGAGAAATCCAAACCATCCATCCATGGTTAGGTTGTCATGGAAAAACCTAGGATAATGCATGAAAGCCATCTAGGAGGATGAATCATGGTTTCAGACCATGGAACGAATGTTTAATGGAATGTGGAAGCAAGCCATAGGATCCCAAGCCATAGGATCCCAAACATGAAGAATGAACTAAAAACTGGAAATTGGACCTGATTGCACAGAGGGTCACACACAGGGTCGATAGACCCATCGACCCTATGCACCCTGACCATCGACCCTCAGCATTCGGGAAGTTCAGATAGAGGACAGGGTCGATAGACCCATCGACCCTATGCATTCTGAGCATCGACCCTCTGATCGACCCTCAGTTAACAGCATGGTTTTTAAATTGAAAATTAATTCTAATTAAATTCTATCAACTTCGTTAGGTTTGCTAGCATTATAATAACACTGTAGAGGTGATTCTAAAGCTTGGAAAATATCTATTAGCAAGCTAAGGTGATGAACCTTAACCCCAAACTAAATTGATTAATAATAAACTGTTTTCTATTTCTTGAGTCCTATGCTATGTTTGATTCTATGCGAATATGTTTGTAATGTGCATACAGCATGCCATCCAATATTTCTATTACTTGTTCATGCATATTTACTTTATTGTTTATAACATGATGATGATGATGATAGGAATAGGCATGTGCTTGTATGTGTGTGGTTGATGTGCTTGATGCAAGCGAGTATCAGGGGAGGTGTGATGAGAACGTCAATAAACGTTAACCTTTGGCGGGTCTCAGCACTTTAGCTCTATCTCTAACTCAAGTCTTGTGCATTAGCATCGTCGTATCGTCATTACCTTAGTAGAACTATTATGTCGTAGAGTATCAGGGGAGGTGGTCTAGGTCCTTGAGTCCTATACTCTACCGGAAGGTCTTAGCTCTATCTCTATGGATGTTCTGAGGGATGCTGGGGTGAGGCCTTGGATATACTGTTTGGCATTCAGATTGGTTAGTTGCGAGCCCAGTTTGCAGCCCTCGCCAACAGGGGCTTACGTGTTGGTATGACACTATATAGCAATAAACGTAACCTTTGTTATATATTGTTCATGGTTGGGTGCATGTGAGTTGATGATAAACGTGATCTTCGGGTAACGTCACACACTCGTGTATAGAGGCGGTCAATAAACGCGACCTTTGGCTACCTCAACCTTTCTATAGCATACTGCAAACTTTAAACTAGACCAAAGATATAAATTGACTTTTTGCATGCATATGTAATGTTGCATCGTTTTGACTACTCACTGAGCCGTGTTGTGTGCTCACCCCTCGACGTCGAATATTTTTAGTTGATAATGCAGGTTACACAGTTGAAGACTATATGAATGCTTCTACGTACGGGACGGTAACAACAATGAAAGCTGGAGCTGAAGATGATACACACGACTCCTCTTGCGAGTGCAACTCGTGTGTATTTGACTAGATATTTTTATAGGTTTCTTTATTGGATTTATAAGACATGTATTTGGTACTTAATTATTTATGTCTCAGTTGAGAACAGAATAATTTGCTATTAAATTAATGATATCATCTTAGTTGCTCAGTTCATTTTATTATAGATTTTCCGCTATTGTGTATTACTCTGATTATGATTATGATTATGATTATGGATGGTGAAAGTTTGGATAAAACGGGGATAGCCTATTTGAGATCCTGGTTGAACCGTTGGTTATTTAGCGGTTCATCACACCATTCTGAACAGTGCGGAATTGGGGTGTGACAATTATAGTCTAGGTATTCTCATAGATATTTCATCAAACACCTCCTAGTCTACGAAATACAATAAAATAGGAAAATACTCAAGTGGATTACCTTTCGTTAATAATTCCACAATCGGATGCTCACTTTATGTAAGAAAGTCTAAAATCGG
The DNA here is from genome assembly GCA_028583415.1 of Protea cynaroides. Classification (NCBI taxonomy): domain Eukaryota; kingdom Viridiplantae; phylum Streptophyta; class Magnoliopsida; order Proteales; family Proteaceae; genus Protea; species Protea cynaroides. Next base: position 421,406 of record CM053265.1, read on the forward strand.
GTTCTTCAATTTTCAAAGATGTCATAACAAGCTCCATTTTCTTCCTTGGTGTTTTTACAAACACCTTGAGTGCATACCTCCTCTTCACAAACTCAAGAACACCATTAATATAACAAGAGAGCCCCACCATGTTCTTATATATCTTCAATAAACTCAATGAAACATCACACAACCCATAGAGTGTAAATGAGATGAATTAATCATCAATACAAGATCAAACCAAAACGCTAGCTTGGTATTTCAATCAAAACAAAAGAAGCTTCTTCTACGAGCTCTCATTACCTCCATTAATGGCTCATAACCATTCTCAAGCTTATAATAGACCCTCAATGACCTCCTTGAAGGATGATGTAGATATTCAATCCATTAGAACTCACCAAAACCTTTCAAAAAAAGTTTTTTTTTTTCAAAAACCCAAGCCTCTACTCAGTTTTTTTCGTCCCTAGCAGCTCCCCCTCTTCAAATGAAGAAGATGACAATTTGAATCACATAATTTGGAGTTATAATAGAGGAGATATGTTGATTTAAAGATGATGCAATCAGATATCATAAAAAGGTATCTTCACGCCATGTGTACGTAAACATGAAAAACACCATAACAGTCATTTGCATGTGCCAATTAAGTGATCCCATGTAGCGACAGTGCAATAATTTTCATGCATCATGTAATCAAATATCACAAAAAGGCATCTTTCTGCATGTGTACCTATACGTGAGAAGCACTATAACAATAACTTAAGAGACTGAATTTTGCATGTGCCAATTAAATGATCTCATATAGCGGTAGCACATTAATTTCCATGCATTCGATCTTCCTTACATGTCTTCCACCATAGGATTAGAACAAATGTTTCATGATCAACCAAAAATACTCTTGCTTCCCATGTGGCTGTGCCATGTGCATGGCTACTACTGTGCTGTCAGCATGGCCTGCGGCTAGGTGCCATGGTTGGTTGCCATGGTGGCATGCCACATTACCCGTGGATACCACCCATAGACTCTTTCCTCCTTCTCTCTTCAGTTTCTCTCTCTCTTCATTCTATGCTTGCAACATCACATGAGAGATGCTTCATCACTCTCCTTATGTGCTTGAAGGATGCGCATCATCACTAGAGATTGCCACATCACACGGCCTCATCACTAGTGATTGCCATATCACACGAGATAGTGGAACCCACTATGGGACCTGTTTCGGCCCAGATCTGTCATGTGGGTCCACCGAGCTGACTAGACCTGCAAGACAAGCAAAGGCAAGGGGAGGCGGGCCGGATGCCCCGGGTCCACTCCGATGCCAAAGTTAGGGCTCTATGAACAGTCAGTGGGCTCAGTGTTGAGCCCACGAAGATAATCTAGAAAGATGTGTGGGGTAAGATGAGATTCTTCGTCCCAGGTGTCAGAGCATTAATCTCAAGAATAAGCAGTGAGTAATAAATATTCTCGTACCTGAAATCTTGGGATTTGCCCTATTTATAGTGAATAGTGCATATTTTCCAAATGTCGCTTTTACCCTTTGCTCTTGTGTTTGAGTTGGTGAAGGAGCTTTCTGGCGTCAAATAGGGGATCTCCATGTGGCTCGTTGGTCGAGTCCTACGTGTCGAAGTGATATAGCCAGTGTGGCATAATTCCCTAACAGGACCCACACTCTCTCTATTTTTTCTCTCCTCTTTCTATCACCATTCTCTTTCTAGAGTTTCTCTCTCTTCTTTTTCTCTTTAGATTTTCTCGCTCTTAATTCTCTCTGTCTTCTTTCTCTCTCCTCATTAGCTAAGACCAAACCATCAGTAGGACCTCAATGGGAACCAGTGCCACCATAGTAGGGCCCACCCACTTTCTCTCTCCTCCACACCATCAGTTTCTCTCTCCTATTTCTATCAATATATGGCATGTGTGAGTGCTGTCCACATCACTAGTGGGGACCACTGAGTGCTGTCCACATCACCAGTGGGACCCACACATAGTCTACCACCTTGTTTCAGCTTAGAACTTTGTGTAGCACACGTAGAGCTTGATCACACATCGAAACTCTCACTGCTCAATCAACTCTGTGTAGAAACCCAGTCAACTCACTACAAGCCATCTCAATCACACAATAAGGGATGTAGACCACACACACTAGACTGCTTCATCTTTGCCACTGCACTAACATCATTGCCACTTGTACAGACATTATCTCTCCTGCATAGACGCTCTCTTTCCTCATTTCTCTAACTGTATGCACTCCAATACTGTCCACATCAACCAAGTTGCTAACAATGACAACACATGACCAATAGAAATATGTCATGAACTGAATGTGGGTTCAACCCATTCATCAACATCAGGTGATGAAACTCTCCTCTTAAGGGGCTAGCGGGTGGGTGGAGGGAAAAAAAAGGAACTAATCATACAAGCTCATGTGAGATAAATATTCTTCCTGATGTATCAAACTACATCAAAATTTAATGACTTGTTTGGTTTTGTATATTATTAAATATGACTACCGGATATATGGTTCCTTTGTTCATTTTCTTTTTTTCTTTTTTTTTCCCCTCCTTGGTGGGTGGGGGTCCTTGATGGTTCCTTTCTTCTGAATTCTGATTGTAGTATGTTTGCGGGTTAGCCAAAGTTTTAGTTATCCGTGTTGGACATAGTGCTCTAAACCTAGTAATTGCAAAGTTGAATACCCCCGCTGCAATGGGCCTATTTTAAGAAAGAAAAAATTTCATCTACACCCCATCAAAGATTGTTAACATCATCTACACCCACAAGAATGCAGAAACATCACCTAGGTCCCAAAACTTTGGCTGTGGTAATCAAAGAGGTCCACTCCGTCAGTTGATTCCCGTTAGATGCTGACGCCAGCTGAAATAAAAATTTCCATGGACAATACTGTCCTTAAAGTAAAGATAAAATACCATTTTATCCTTCTTCTTCTTCTTCTTCCTTTCCTCTTCTTCTTTCCTCTTCTGCTCTTCTCCATAGTCAGATTCATATGGTAGGAGCTGGTTTGGGGGAAAATTAGGGGAGCTGGCATGGCTCCAATAGATTTATCGAGAAGGCAAGGACATCATCGCCGTAGGCAAAATAAAACCGCCCATGGTTTCTACTTTCCAACCCTCTCTCTGTAAATTCTCTTTATTTAAAGTTTGTTTCTTGAATTTCTTGTTCGAGCAGGGTCCAATCCATCTCTTCCCTTGAATCTCGAGATTCAAAGATAAGAAACAACAGTAGTGAAGAACAGAGAATGAGTTCGGCAAGCAAAGCTTGGATCGTGGCTGCAAGCATTGGAGCTGTTGAAGCACTGAAGAATCAAGGGTTCTGTAGATGGAATTACGCCATGAGATCTTTTTATCAACACATCATGAACAATCGGTTATCAGTTTCTCAGATCAAATGGGATTTCGGTGCTGCTGAACCTTTAAAGAAAACTGCAGCGTTGGATGAACGGGAAAAAGCCAGAAAAGCTGAGAAGGATGAGGAAGTCATGAATCTCATCTGCTGGGGTCCCAACCGTTAGTTCTTTCATTTCTATTTCTATCAATTTTTCTTGTCCTGATATGGTCGTAATTCTGCATCAATGGCCATTACTTCTCAGCTAAATTACAGATTCTTTATTCTGTAGAGTTCTTCAATTCATTTTCTTCATGCGTAGAATGTTTTTTCTTGTTTTGATTTCCAATCATAAAAAACGTTGAAAATTTAGAAATTAACGAGGTAGAACAAACTGAGAAAATAGGGCAATGGATCAATTAAAATTAAAAAACAAGAAATTAAAAAACAAAACCCACAAAAAATAATCAGAACTTTCTCTGAATCTCATCTCTCTTTTTCGTCTCTCTCGTCTCTCTCGTCTCTCTCTCTCTCTCTCTCTCTCTCTCTCTCTCTCGCTGCTGTGTTTGAAGGAAGTTCACATGAGGGAGAGTGGCTAAAACAATATAATTTTTAAAATTTTCAATTTATAATATGAGGGGTAAAACTGTATTTTAATAATTTTAGTGATTTCCGTCAGTTAAGTGGACCTTGGTGATGTTTCTGCAATCTTGTGGGTGTAGATGATATTAACAATCCTTGATGGGGTGTAGATGAAATTTTTTCTTTAAGAAAAAGAAAGCAGTTCAATGCGTGGTTAATCGTGGTATTGCCTAACCCTATTTCTGGCCCATAGTATGTCAAGTCGGAGCCACATGGTCATAGTTTATTAAGGTCTTTAAACACAAGTTTGAGGATAGTTTCAGATATTTTATAAATAGAAACCCACTCTTGTAGCTTTTTTCAATATTTAAGACATGAAGAGGAGAAAATGAAATCATTGCAGACGAATTTTGGGCGACAAAAGAACAACTAAAAACTAGAGATTCATCAAAACCCCATCAGGAGCCAAGAGGATGACAGAAATTATAAAGCTGGATTCGGGGTTTGCCAACGCGCTGCTGAAATAAAACAGCGGAGAAGAGTGACTTGTTGGAGGCTGGCTTGGCCATGGGCTTATCCCAACTAAATGGAGTCGACTATATGAATCCTTACCTTCCGATCAACTCTATTGGAGGTTATACTTATACAAGATATAAGTTATGCACGTCTTTACTCACCATCTCTCTTAGAATCCCAATTTTCTGAAAATCAAAAGGGGATGATATCTTTCGCACCCATTTTCATCTTCAACTAAGCATATAGCATCCTCACATGTCTTTCTCCTTTATGCTACCTTCCATTGAATTCTCTATAATTTGTCTAAGAATACATTCTTCCTCTGCTTGTAGCTGTTGCATTGCTTCTTCAAATGCCTTGACAATTTCTTGATCAAAGACAGAGTCCTCATTGCATTGATTTTCATTCACTGGAATTGGTAAAGGAAACGTACCAAACTTTGGAGTGACATCGAGCCACTGTTTGAGACTGGTTGTGGCTGGGAAATCAATGTCGTCAGTTGGAATTCTGAGTGTTGTTAACCCACTTGCCATTGCCTTTCTTCTCAATCCCCTTTCTGTCTTAATTGCATTTGAACTAGTAGAATTCACCTCCACCACCAGCTCCACCTCATTTTGTTGATGTAGTCTAGGCCTATTCATGAGTACTTCATTAATGGCATTTAGTTCCTTGATTGCATTCTCCTGCCCTCCTATCCCTATTATGTGACTTTCTTCCTTGACATAAACTTCAACGCTATTCTCATTAGCATCCTCACATGCCTTCAATTTTGATCCACAGCCATCTTCCAGAAGCAAATCCTGGGACTTGGCTTCACGTGCTTCTGGCATCCAATTCCTTTCAACCATTTCATCAAACGTTTCATGCACACTCTGTGTAATAACCTTGTTATTATACCCTTGTTCAATTCCGTAATATTCTTTGGTCCCTTTGAAGCTTGCTTTGGCGGGCAATTCACCTTCTGGTAACCAATGAAAGCTCTTTGATCGTTTGCCTACACTAGCAGACCTCTCAACTCTTGATGATCGTGATTGTTGTTGTTTTTCTTCTTCATCTTCTTCTAGGCCTGCCATCAACTCCCATGTGTTGATGACCTCTGGACTCATAGCCTCGAGAGGTGATGATGGTCTCATTTCTGTATCAGATTGCAAGCTCAAGTTAGTAATTTGGAGTTTTGCAGCTACGTTGTTAGCACTGTACACAAGGGCAAGGATATGGTCACCACAATTCCTAGGTAAACATACTTGATCCCAAACGGTAAAGCCTTTGCCCATTCTCTGAAACCTCTGGTCCATGTCTTCCTTCAAGCTCTTTGATCTGCTCATGACTTTCGAAGAAATGCATCCCATTTTCAATCGCTATGAGAAGAAGTTGCTGCACCAAAAAAAGGAACACGTAAAAGAACAATCCCATTGACCCCTGAAAAAAGAATGAAGTGAAATAGATTTGGCCGGTAAATGTCAGCGGCCAATGAGTGGGTTGTCTGTCAATTTTTAAAAATCCACCCACGGCCCAAACCCAATCACCATGAAAAAGTGCAAGCAAATATGATTCATCTCAATTCATACTTAATATGGATTCTTTAAGCAAAACCCAATCAACAAATATATAAATAAAATCAGAGTTTGAATCTAAAAGTATAGCAAACCCAATGTATCCTTCTTATTGTATGCCAATCTAAAATCAAGATAAATCATGCCCAATTTGTGTGCAATTGAGAAGACAGAGAGACTCTGCTACCAGATTGAGTAATGATTCCCATACAAAGGCGTGTGAGCATGAAAAACATGAATCCCCATCGAGTAAGAATAACAAGCAAAAAAACAGGAACGAAACATGATAGAGCAGAGAGAATGAGAACGAAAACGTTTCAAAGAGGAGGTGTCATAAATTAGTGAAATGATTATTCACAAATACATGAAAGCAAGCAAGCAAGCAAGCACCACACCTGAAGAAAAGAAAAGTGAAGAAGGTAATACAAGGAAAAGGGGACGCCGTAACGTGAAATGTGATATGCGGAGAGAGAAACGAACCGGAAGATCGTCAAAGGAGCTAGGAGTGAAACCGGTTCAGTCCTTACCAAAGGCAAAGGACAAGGGAAATGGCAGTGGATGGGGAGCGAGGACTTTAAAAGAAAGACTTTTCTCTGCTTTTGGGTATTAAACTTTCAAAACTTGTATAAGACTTTTGTCTGCTTTTGGGTATTAAACTTTCAAAACTTGTATTCCCAACCATCTTCTTTACAAACATGAAAGAGGAAGGGCTAGAAAGTGTCTCATTTTCTACAGTCTCCACTGTTCACAACATGGATACGCAGATGAGAGTTGTTTTTTGAGCCATGTGTCATGACATTACCTGCGACATTTTATCGTAATTTGCGAAAGAGGTGCAGCACTGCAGCACAGCCGGCCGCTGCCCCCCACAAAGGTTGAACGGCGCTCAAGTCTGCCTAATGCTGGCCCACTCAGTTTTACTGATTTGTTTTTTTTTTTTTTTGCCTAAAATGCGTAGGAAAAAAATCTCTGGTCCCTCGAGTCGTTCAGTCATGATTAGATGGATTGAAATCACAAGACACGCCCCTAGAGTCGTTCAGTCATAATTAGACGGATTGAAATCACAAGACACGCCCCTAATGTATTAGTATACGCGTCTTCCAATTCATCTATTCACGACTAGACGAATTAGATGGACTGAAGACATTTTCAATCTAAATGCATAGCAATTCCCTGACGTTTGGGAGGTCAAGCCGTTTTAAGGTTCCCCACCCCTCCTATCGTCCCACTACAACTATGGAAGAGGAAATTTAACGGGACACATGTCATATCAAGGCTCAAGGAAGCCGTCAAGGTTCCCCACCCCTCAGTCTATTCATATCGGTAGAGGATGGGGTAAAATTAGATTTTTATCCGAGCTATGGTAGACTTATTCTGATTTAGGTATCAAACACCATTTTTGAAACGTGAGGTACCTTTAGAGAAGTTTGTTGAAACGTTAGATACCCATGGTGTGTGGTGTGGTGTGATTTACCCATTTCGATTTATCCGCCAAATCTCTTTCACATAACCTCTGTAGTTATAGTTAGAAACAATAAAAAATTTCATCTACCACCAAAAAAGTATGCGAAACACCATTTACCGCCCACAGGTTTCCGAAATCATCATCTAACATCTAAATTTTTGACACTATTAATCAAAGAGACTCACCCCGTTAATAGAGTCCCATTAGATAATGACTTCATCTTAAATTAAAATTTTCAAGGACAATATTGCCCTTATTGTAATGGTGAAAGACCATTTTAACCTTACACTTATATTTTACCCTATCCCCAAATCGTGAAACAATAAAAGTAAAAAACCCCGATGACACTATGAATCATTTCTTCCCCAATGACACTGTGAAATCTTTCAATCACAGTATTCTATTCTCTCCAACACTTACCTTCAAGTAATCAAAAAGAAGAAGAAAACCATTACTCCGCTTTCGTTTTGTTTCTGTTGGAACCTTGGCCAAGTTGTGATGCTGCCAGCATCTTTGTATTGTATGTGTTGTCATTGTTGGCAACCTCTAGACAGTTGACAGGATGACATGGAGGAGAGAGAATGTCGGCGAGCACAACTGGGTTGATGAAGCAGCCGAAGAGAATGAAGCCCAGTTGATGAGAAAATTCAACTGGTGAGATAGTCTTCAGGTGAAGAGAGAGAAAGAAGAGAGAGAAAATGGAGGAGAGAGAAAGAGGAGAGAGAGTGGGTGGGGACCAGGTGGGTCCCACCTTGGGTGGCCGGGCCAGCATGGCGGCCAGCCCAGGGCCGGCGGGGCGAAGCCCGCGGCACCAGGCCAGCGAGGCCTTGCAAGCATGCCGGGGCCATGCCACAAGCAAGCCCAGCGGCGGCACGCCACGGCCGGGGCATGCGCGCGGGGCCACGCACGCCAGGGCCACGGCAGCGGCAGCCCCCGCGCAAGGCCATGCGCGCCGCGGCAAGCCCGGCCGGCTAGCAGCGCAAGGCATGCGCCGAAGCAAGCCGGCCGCTGCGGCGCAAGGCATGCCTCGCGCGGCAAGCCGGCCGCCGCGCGCAAGGCATGCCGCGCGCAAGGCTTGCTCGGCAGCACCGCGCAGCGCGAGCCCGCACGCACGCGGCAAGTCGGCGCCGCAGCGCGCGCGCGGCAAGCCGGGCTGCGCTGCGCGCATGCGGCGGGCGAGGCATGCACACGACTGTTCGACGAAATGCCGCAATGAAGAAAAATGTCCGAACCTTACTGGAAAAAAATCGACTTACAGGGCATTACCACTCATTCACAGGGGTATTTTGGTCATTTTGAAAAGAGCATATTCCATATGGGAGGCTTGGATCAAGCCACGACAGCGAGTTCCAAATGGAGGGCTTGCAAAAAGGCGGGATTCGGTGTAGCGTCGGATTTGCGCTAGGATTCTATCGCGCAGTCTCTCATTGGTCGGGAGCAAGTTAAAACAGTGAATTGCGAAGCACGGAAGCGGATCCGTGATTCGGTGGAGCGCGCATAAAGCGCGCACGCGCAGAAGATGCGCATCTAAAGGCCGAGATGCATTCTGATCGCGCCTGACGCGATGAGGCCGATCGGACGGATCCGAGGAGATCCCGCCACTCTCTGACCGATCCAACGGTCAGATTACGGAGATTCTCTCTCCGCCAATCAACGGACGACAACGATGTATGTTGCGTCAGATGCGGCGGCGCTATGGTGCGTCGCGGCGCACCGAATCTAGGCCGGAGATTCCATTTGGAATAATCTCACTGGCCGAACTTCTTTTGGCCATATCTTGGCCGTCCGAGCTCCGATCGAGGTGATTCAAAAGCCCACGAGCTTCTCTCTCCGAGTAGAACACCTTGGCAGCGGTTTGAGCTTGATTTGAAGGCCTCTAATGGCGATTTTGAAGGAAACCCTCCATTGAAGCTTCTCCAAGAGAGAGAGAGACTCCTACTGGCAGTGTGAGGCCATTAAAGCTTCGTTGAAGCTTGAAGAGAATGTGAGGACCAGCTGTGAGCGTCCTATGGAGTTGGTGTGTTGAGGAATAAGCTGTGGAGCCCAAGAGGAGGCCGAAATGCTAGCTCAGAGAGGCTTGCATCAGTAGTGAGCAACACCGGAAGGTATACCCGCACGCAAATCCTATTTCTTGTAATCAGTGCTATATGGGAAGGGTTTGTATGAATATTTGATATAAAAATTGTGTAGCCTGTCAAGTGGGTGCTTGACTGGAATTTGGGTTGGTGCCTAGGATACAGTTGTGGCTGTGAATGCGGGTGATGTTGTAGCATCAGGGTTGTGGGTGCAACCATAGTATTCTGTTGTGTATTGGGTATATACGAAACCCTGGTTAGGGTATTGCCCCGTGGAGTAGCCATCACAGTGTGTGATTGGTGAACCACGTTATATCGTGTGTCATGTGGATGTTATTGTGTGTGCATTAGAAGTCTGTGTGCTGCAGGTCTGGGTGTACACACTTGGCAGGCCAAGCCCCTGGTATGGATACCTGTGGGTGTGTGGTTGGTGTGTGCACGAAATGTGTTTGACAGATTGTCTGTGAGAATCTCAAGTAGTCAGCTCAAGGCAGCACAGCACAAAGTGATCATCAGCTCTTGGCAGCCACTTGCATAGCATCAGGCCACATCTGAATAGTGGAAAGGAATTTTAGTGGCCACTGATTCACCCCCCCCTCTCAGTGTCAACCTGGGAGTCACAGTTTCTTTCTTTTATTTGATTACTCACTTTCGTTTTGTTTAGTTAATCATATTTGTCCTCTTTTCAGATTCCTTATCTGGGTTTTACTTTTTTTCTTTTTATTTCTTGTCAAATTCTCTGGATTTTACTTGATCTTCTCTTTTTCTGTCTTTTCTTTTTCTTCGTGGAGTGGAGAATAGGAAGACAGTAAGGGTGCCAAAAATGGGCCTGACCCGGTAGCACGGACCGAGTTGGCTCGAAATAACCCAAACCCAGTCCGGACCGAACCTTAATGGACAGGTTTCGGTCTCAGCTTGTAAAGCCCAACACCGTTTCAGCCCAAACCGAAACCAGACCGGATCGGCCCGTTAAGAAGCCCGAACTAGCCCGAACACCGGTAAGGTTCATCCGGGCCCAATTTCTTAATTTTTATGGTTTTAAATTTTGATGATTATATTACACTGTTATAGTTCACTTCTTGATCCGAAAGATTATATGAATCTATAGTTGAAAAAAGTATGTTAATTATTACAATTTATTGAATTACATACATATAGAAGGAATGATGCTAATTTTATAGATAGAAATAATAAAATAGGCAATATATCTTACATATAAAATTAGCTCAATAAGCTTGATAAGCCCGGTCCGGACCGAATCAGCCCGAAATCACCTCAATAAGCCTAACCCGATAACAAATCGACACCGGACCAGCCCGTTAGTTATTGTGTCTAGTGCAGCCCAACCCAGCCCGAACTCTTAATGGACATGTTTTGGGTTGGGCTTATAAAACCCGACACCGATTCAACCTGGACCGAAACCGGCCCGGACCGGCCCGTTAACACCCTTAGGAAGACATAATTTTATTGCCGCTTATGTTCCTGTGAAATTAAGGATCTATTCTGGTGGGTAGAGACTAGCTGAGCTTACGATAACCCCATGGGGGTAGCTGAGTTGGTAAGAAGCCTACGTCTCAAGAAGCGAAAGGTACTGAGTTCAATTCCTCTTACTATCTTACGGTTACTCACACGTGTAAGACCCATATCGTACTAACCGGTCTTACCACCTTGCATCAGGTCTTCCTATCATGGTATGACCAAGCGGACCAAGTGCATGAAGAAACCACAAGGCTAGGTATGAAATTGAACCCAAAATCATCTATTTAGGAGTGTGTGGTCGCATACCTAAACAGGTGTGGTCAACCACACCTCAGAATAATGCGACCACTGGAGTTTGGGACGTGTGGTCGCAGTTTTTGGAGGTGTGATCGACGGGTTCTGTGACCCCACGTGCGACCACACGAAGTTAAACAGACTCCGTGATTAGGAAACCTTCCTAATCCTAGGGGGGTTCGTTCCTAATCTAAGAAGGACTCTATATGAAGGGTTTTCTTCTACATATAGGACGTCCCTTAGCCTCTTTCATCTTTTTAGAACTCAAACTGAAAGAGAGAGAAAGAGAATAGGAGGAAGAGAAGGAGAATTGAAGAGGAAGACTAAGAGGAAAAATTTCAGAGAGAACTCTGAATCTTCAACAAGTTTAAGGTATGGATATGTATTCCACATCAGTTGAATACCTAGAATAGATCATGGAGGAGATAGTGATTCAAAGTGAAACCCCAATCATCAAACCTGTAAGAACCAAGTTCTAAAACCGGGTCTAAACCATGATTTTATGTGATGACAGGTGTTCCAATTATGATCGGACCAGAGGGCGAAGTCGGGTGACGAACCACTCAAAGTTCAGGTAAGAAAAACTGTAAAAAAATGCTTAAAACCTCACACCGGTCTCACCATACCGGTTGCAGTATAGTGCAACCGGTATGTGCCACCGGTATGAGCATAAAATGCCCATAATGCCATACCGGCCTCACCATACCGCAGGCACTATGGTGCAGCCGGTATAATGCTAGCGGTATGGTATACCGGTTGGACTATACCGGTGGCAGGGACTCCAACCGGTATGTGCAACCGGTATCCCTTAGACAGACTCCAGTGAGTCTGTCTCTCAGAATGGAAACTCGAAAAGTTTCCATTCTGAGGAGAAACCTTCCTTGGATGGTCTCCCTCTATTAATAGAGAAGGAGACATTCCATTGCTCCTTCTCAAACCCTCTCGCAGTCTGGAGAAGATCTGAGAAGGAGCAAGGAGGAGGTAGCCCCGCCCAGGAAGGAAGAGCACGCCGCCAACCGACAACGCCGGTAAGTGCTCTGTATTGTTAGTTTTGTTAGGAGGTCGGATCGAACCCGCGAAGCGGCGCAATGATCCAAACAGGAGCATGGCTCCCACTGTTCTCCCTCATTCGAATCTAACTTAGGTTCATACGGCAATATAGCCGAGATTCGAAGGCCAATAGAGGGTTTATACTTAGAAAAGGTAGGGGAAACCCTATAGAGACCTAATGGTTAGCCGAAAAGGAGGGGAGATCTGAGATCTCACTCTCGGATCCAAATCACAGGGTATACCGGATGGACAATAGGCCCAGCGGTATAACCTTACGGTATATAACGCAGGCACAAACAGGTCTCACTCAGTGAGATCTGAGTGAGACCGGTATGTGCAACCGGTATGTACCGGTCGCACATACCGGTTGTAGTATGTGCAACCGGTATAGTGAGACCGGTATGCATACCGGTGGCACATACCGGTCTCATTATGCTGAGACCGGTACCTGCGACCGGTATGAGTTTCTGAGCCTGGTTTGCTTGGCCAAACTTGGTTCCGACCCCTGAAACTTTAATAAATGAATTCTAACATAACTATGTGATTATGTAGAACCTGTAGACACTGTGAGTAAGCTCTCTGACGCACAACAGGATCATTATCACGCGTCAGGTAAGGGACAAGACCCCAAACTTAAATTAAATAAAGAACAGTAAGCCTTTGTGAATAAGTTATGAATTTATATGTTTGCTTGATGTCTGTGCATCTCACATGCCATGTAGTTAATGCTTTTGTTAATATTACATGTTCATGCATTTCATATGCTAGGATTGTTGGATGTTAGGCATGTGTATGTTTTAGTTAGTGTGTGAAATGTGAAGGGGATGTGCCCTGGATATATCCACAGCTAACACTTTTCTCGTATCGTCTTTTACCTTAGCAAACTCAGTGCGAATAGGGTATCAGGGGGAGGACGTGGGATTGTGGTTCTTTCTGCCCACTAGACTCGAGCCCTATCTCTATGTCATAAGGGGGTTGTGCTGGGGTAGGGTTATATAGTCTTTACCTTAGCAGACTTGGTGCGAATAGGGTATCAGGGGGAGGACGTGGGATTGTGGTTCTTCCTGCCCGCCAGACTCGAGCTCTATCTCTATGTCGCAGGGAGCCGTGCTGGGGTAAGGCTAATGATATTGTATTGACATCTAGGACTGGTTAGAAACGGAACCCACTTGCAAGCCCTTGCCAATAGGGGTTTAGGTATTGGTACGGTATGGGGTATCAGGGGGAGGACGTGGGATTGTGGTTCTTCCTGCCCATCAGACTCGAGTCCTATCTCCATACCGGAGTGAGTGATGTGGGGCAACAGAAGTAGTGTGGTAGGTGCCTGACTGTTGGGTGTGCTCACACTCTCGTGCATGGAGGTGCGGTGGCCGCCAAACCTTACCATAGCATATTTGCAAGTTATACCTGGTCCAAAATGCAATGTTATCTCATACATATTGTACTGTTGCATTGGTCTTCTACTTACTGAGCTAAGTTGTGAACTCACCCAAATATATATATATATATATATATATATATATATATATATATATATATATAAGTGGCTGCCCTGGACTCTCAATTAGTGGAGGACGAGCATGATGCATCATGCGAGTGCTCGTTCTGTGTCTTTTCTCAGTGATAGGTTTATTTTCAGTTTAAGCTTTGTAATAATTACTATTTAAATTTTGATGGATGATGGAATAATTGAAGTATCTATTTTAATTACAACATAGTTCTCGGCTCATTTATTATTTCCGCTGCTATATATTATTTATCTGATTATGTTAGATTGCTTGGGAATGATTGGTTGACACAGTCTATTGAGATCCTGGCGTGAACCGTGGCTTAGAGCCGGTTCACTCACACTTTTGGTTCATCCGGAATTGGGGTGTGACAACTTGGTATCAGAGCAACAATAAGGCAAGGTGTATGCTATTACCACAGAAGAGGCAGTCGCATCACCAGATGTGGTTACAGGTATGAATTTGTACTTGTTCCTTAATTGTTGCATTAAATTGTTTATGCATTTGAAACTAAGGGAGAATTTGAACTAAAACCTCAGGTACAATAATTATAGCAGGGGTACCCGCAAGAGTCCTATTTGACTCCGGTGCAACCATTCTTTTGTATCCGTGTCATTCAGAAAAGGACTAGGTCAACCCATCAAGACTCTACAACCAAGTCTGTTAGTTCGGTCTCCCATGGGAATGGAGGTAGTATTAGCAGAATATTATGGTCATTGTCCAGTGCATATTGAAGGACGAGAATTGGAAGCCAATCTAGTTCAGCTGGAGATGTCAGATTTTGACGTGATTCTGGGAATGGACTGGTTATCTCAACATTCGGCAAACCTGCTATGTGCAGAGAAGAAGTTGATATTCAAAGACAATGAAGGAATTGAGTTTAACTTTAAAGGGGCTAAGTTGCCCCAGAAAAGAAAGCTCATACTCTCAGCTTAAAAGCAAAGAAGTGCCTAGAGAAAGGGGGAATAGGATACCTTGTGTCAGTGGTGGATGTGACCGCTGACCTACCAAAAATGGAAGACATCGATGTAGTACGGGAATTTCCTGATGTATTTCCTGAAGACCTACCCAGGTTGCCACCTGACAGTGCTACTGAGTTTGTGATAGACCTACTACCAGGGGTGGCACCAGTGTCTAAAGCACCATACAGGATGGCTCCTACCGAGCTGAAAGAATTAAAAACTCAGCTACAAGAACTGCTAGACAAGGGCTTTATAAGACCTAGTATCTCACCTTGGGGAACACCGGTGTTATTTGTCAAGAAAAAGGATGGTAGCGTACGTCTATGTATGGACTATCGTGAATTGAACAAGCTCACTATCAAGAACAGGTACCCACTACCAAGGATAGATGATTTGTTCGATCAATTACAAGGTTCAAGTGTATTCTCGAAGATTGATCTGAGATCAGGGTATCATCAGCTCAAGATTAAGGAAGCAGACATCCCCAAAATAGCTTTCAGGACGCGTTATGGACACTACGAGTTTCTAGTGATGTCCTTTGGGTTGACTAATGCACCTGCATCCTTTATGGAGTTAATGAACCGGGTATTCCATGACATGCTGGATACGTCAGTTATCGTGTTTATCGATGATATCTTAGTATACTCTAAGGACTAGGAGACACATGTGGTGCATCTAAGAGCAGCATTACAAAAACTAAGAAGAGAGAAGCTATATGCAAAATTCAAGAAGTGTGAATTTTGGTTAAAGGAAGTGGCCTTCTTTGGTCACGTGGTGTCTGCTGAAGGAATCAAGGTAGACCCCAGTAAAATTTCAGCCATAGTAGGATGGGAGGCGCCGAAGACTGTGGCTAAAATCCGTAGTTTCCTGGGCTTAGAAGGATACTACAGAAGGTTTGTGGAGAATTATTCCAAGATTGTTGTTCCACTCACCAGATTGACCAAGAAGGGGGAGAAGTTCATATGGACCGACAAATGTGAAAAATGCTTCCAGACGTTGAAGTCAAGACTGGTATCAGCACCCGTATTGACTATTCCAGCCCCAGACCACCCATTCACACTATATATAGATGCTTCAGGTTTAGGATTGGGTTGTGTGCTGATGCAAGGAGAGCAGGTGATAGCTTATGCCTCAAGACAGCTGAAAGAGCATGAGAAGAACTACCCTACACATGACCTAGAATTGGCAGCGGTCATTCATGCTATCAAGACTTGGCGACACTATCTGTATGGCGAGAAGTTCCAGATTAAGTCTGACCACAAGAGCCTGACTTATCTGTTCACTCAGAAAGAACTGAACATGAGGCAGAGAAGGTGGTTCGAATTACTCAAGGACTACGACTGTGACATTCAGTATCACCCTGGTAAAGCTAACATTGTAGCTGACGCACTAAGCAGGAATTGGGCATCGAACCCTGAAGCGGGACCAAGTATAAATGCAGCGTTGTGCGCTGCTGTTCCTGGCTCATCAGAGGATGAAGAACAACACCTAATAAAGTCAGCAGATGATCCTATTGAGCAAGGGTTGATACACCAGTTTACCTTAATGTTTGCAGCGTTGAAGATTTTACCCGATCTGAAGGATGAAATAAAGGCAGTGGTCCTACAGGACCCATACCTCAGGACAGTTCAAGAGGATTTGGAAAAGGGTCGAGCCAATCCTGAGTTTACCATAGGTGCAGACAAGGTACTCAGATATCGTGGACGTATGTGCATACCTGAGAATGAAGAGCTAGAAATCCAAAATCGGATTATGTTGGAGGCTCACTCCACCCCATATTCGGTACACCCTTGAAGCACTAAAATGTACCATGACTTGAAAAGGTTGTACTGGTGGAGAGGTATGAAAGCTGATGTGGCCCGACATGTATTTCAATGTTTAAACTGTCAACAAGTCAAAGCAGAAAGACAGAGGCCTGCAGGATTACTACAACCATTACCCGAGCCAGCATGAAAATGGGATTGTATAACCATGGATTTCGTCACTAGATTACCTATGACTCCGAGGTCGGTGAATGCAGTATGGGTAATTGTAGATCGCCTCACCAAGACAGCCAGATTTATTCCTGTCAGACAACAATATAACATGGACAGGTTGGCAAGGCTGTACGTGGACCATATAATCCGACTTCACGGGGTTCTAGAGAGTATTGTGTCTGATCGAGATCCACGTTTTACATCTAAGTTCTGGGAAGGACTTCAGAAGGCAATGGGGACGAAACTAAAGTTTAGCACAGCTTTCCACCCTCAAACTGATGGTCAGTTGGAGAGGACCATTCAGATCCTAAAAGACATGCTTCGTGCATGTGCTATCGACTTCAAGGGGGTTTGGGATGAGAAACTGTCACTCATTGAGTTTGCCTACAACAATAGTTACCAGTCTACGATCCAGATGGCTCCATACGAGGCCTTATATGGCAAGAAATGTCGAACACCATTATTATGGGATGAAGTTAGAGAAAGGCGGATCGTAGGACCAGAATTCGTGGAAGAAACCTGCAAAGCAGTAGATCTAATCAAGAACCGAGTAAAGATAGCTCAGGTGCGTCAGAAGCACTATGCTGATAACAGACGACGGGATCTTGAATTCATGGTTGGTGACAAGGTGTTCTTGAAGGTGTCACCAGTCAGAGGCTTGAAGCGGTTTGGCAGAAAAGGAAAATTATGTCCTAGATATGTGGGACCATATGAAATCCTTTCCCGGTGCGGCAAAGTAGCCTATCAACTAGCATTGCCACCAGCGATGTCTAGTGTTCACGATGTCTTCCACGTGTCCTTACTGAAGAAGTACGTGAGAGACCCCTCACACATTCTTGTTGCAGACCCCCCAGATTTGACAGAAGACTTAACCTTCGAGGTGGTGCCAATCCAGCTCATTAGTAAAAAGGTACAACAACTTCGAAGGCGAGCTATCCATTATGTCAAGGTAGTTTGAAAAAGTCAGGACGTAGAAGAAATTACTTGAGAAGAAGAGGATACCATGCGACAAGAGTATCCCCATCTTTTCGACTCTGAAGGTACGTACAATTTCGGGGATGAAATTCTTTTAAGGGTGGGGGAATTGTGAGACCTACATGCAAATTTCGGGGACGAAATTTCTTTTAAGGGTGGTAGAGTTGTAAGAACCATGTTCTAAAATCGGGTCTAAACCATGGTTTTATGTGATGACAGGTGTTCCAATTATAATCGGACCAGAGGGCGAAGCCGGGTGACGAACCACTCAAAGTTTAGGTTAGAAAAACTATAAAAAATGCTTAAAACCTCATACCGGTCTCACCATACCGGTTGTAGTATAGTGCAACCGGTATGTGCCACCGGTATGAGCATAAAATGCCCATAATGCCATACCGGCCTCACCATACCGCAGGCACTATGGTGCAACCGGTATAATGCCAGCGGTATGGTATACCGGTTGGACTATACCGGTGGCAGAGACTCCAACCGGTATGTGCAACCGGTATCCCTTAGACAGACTCTAGTGAGTCTGTCTCTCAGAATGGAAACTCAAAAAGTTTGCATTCTGAGGAGAAACCTTCCTTGGATGGTCTCCCTCTATTAATAGAGAAGGAGACATTCCATTGCTCCTTCTCAAACCCTCTCGCTGTCTGGAGAAGATCTGAGAAGGAGCAAGGAGGAGGTAGCCCCGCCCAGGAAGGAAGAGCACGCCGCCAACCGACAACGCCGGTAAGTGCTCTGTATTGTTAGTTTTGTTAGGAGGTCGGATCGAACCCGCGAAGCGGCGCAATGATCCAAAAAGAAGCATGGCTCCCACTGTTCTCCCTCATTCGAATCTAACTTAGGTTCATACGGCAATATAGCCGAGATTCGAAGGCCAATAGAGGGTTTATACTTAGAAAAGGTAGGGGAAACCCTATAGAGACCTAACGGTTAGCCGAAAAGGAGGGGAGATCCGAGATATCGCTCTCGGATCCAAACTGCAGGGTATACCGGATGGACTATAGGCCCAGCGGTATAGCCTTGCGGTATATATCGTAGGCACATACAGGTCTCACTCAGTGAGACCGGTATGTGCAACCGGTATGTACCGGTCGCACATACCGGTTGCAGTATGTGCAACCGGTATAGTGAGACCGGTATGCATACCGGTGGCACATACCGGTCTCACTATGCTGAGACCGGTACTTGCGACCGGTATGGGTTTTCGAGCCTGGTTTGCTTGGCCAAACCTGGTTCCGACCCCTGAAACTTTAATAAATGAATTCTAACATAAATATTTGATTATGTAGGACCTGTAGACACTGTGAGTAAGCTCTCTAACGCACAACAGGATCATTATCACGCGTCAGGTAAGGGACAAGACCCCAAACTTAAATTAAATAAAGAACAGTAAGCCTTTGTGAATAAGTTATGAATTTATATGTTTGCTTGATGTCTGTGCATCTCACATGCCATGTAGTTAATGCTTTTGTTAATATTACATGTTCATGCATTTCATATGCTAGGATTGTTGGATGTTAGGCATGTGTATGTTTTAGTTAGTGTGTGGAATGTGAAGGGGATGTGCCCTGGATATATCCACAGCTAACACTTTTCTCGTATCGCCTTTTACCTTAGCAAACTCAGTGCAAATAGGGTATCAGGGGGAGGACGTGGGATTGTGGTTCTTCCTGCCCACCGGACTCGAGCCCCATCTCTCCGTCGTAGGGGGGTTTGTCGGGGTAGGGTTATATAGTCTTTACCTTAGCAGACTTGGTGCGAATAGGGTATCAGGGGGAGGACGTGGGATTGTGGTTCTTCCTGCCCGCCAGACTCGAGCCCTATCTCTATGTCGCAGGGAGCCGTGCTGGGGTAAGGCTAATGATATTGTATTGACATCTAGGACTGGTTAGAAACGGAACCCACTTGCAAGCCCTTGCCAATAGGGGTTTAGGTATTGGTACGGTATGGGGTATCAGGGGGAGGACGTGGGATTGTGGTTCTTCCTGCCCGTCAGACTCGAGTCCTATCTCCATATCTGGAGTGAGTGATGTGGGGCAACAACAGTAGTGTGGTAGGTGCCTGACTGTTGGGTGTGCTCACACTCTCGTGCATGGAGGTGCGGTGGCCGTCAAACCTTACCATAGCATATTTGCAAGTTATACCTGGTCCAAAATGTAATGTTATCTCATGCATATTGTACTGTTGCATTGGTCTTGTACTTACTGAGCTAAGTTGTGAGCTCACCCAAATATATATATATATATATATATATATATATATATATATATATATATATATATATATATATATATCTTTTCAGATCTTGATGTAGGGTATACGGTGGAGGACTTCATGACTGCTCCAGCTTACAGCACAGTGGCTGCCCTGGACTCTCAGTCAGTGGAGGACGAGCATGATGCGTCACACTCTCGTGCATGGAGGTGCGGTGGCCGCCAAACCTTACCATAGCATATTTGCAAGTTATACCTGGTCCAAAATGTAATGTTATCTCATGCATATTGTCTTGTTGCATTGGTCTTGTACTTTCCGAGCTAAGTTGTGAGCTCACCCCATTATATATATATATATATATATATATATATATATATATATATATATATATATATATATATATATATATATATATATATATATATATATATATTTCTTTTCAGATCTTGATGCAGGGTATACGGTGGAGGACTTCATGACTGCTCCAGCTTACAGCACAGTGGCTGCCCTGGACTCTCAGTCAGTGGAGGACGAGCATGATGCGTCATGCGAGTGCTCGTTCTGTGTCTTTTCTCAGTGATAGGTTTATTTTCAGTTTAAGCTTTGTAATAATTACTATTTAAATTTTGATGGATGATGGAATAATTGAAGTATCTATTTTAATTACAACATAGTACTCGGCTCATTTATTATTTTCGCTGCTATATATTATTTCTCTGATTATGTTAGATTGCTTGGGAATGATTGGTTGACACAGTCTATTGAGATCCTGGCGTGAACCGTGGCTTAGAGCCGGTTCACTCACACTTCTGGTTCATCCGGAATTGGGGTGTGATAAAACCATAGACAAATTCTAAGAGATCCATGTAGGAAATCTATTAGGATGATGGATTGTGTAAAATATGAATTTTAAGCCATAGAACAATCATAGGAAAGATCATGATGATATGCCAATGAATAAAAACATGAAGAAATTGAGTTGGGAGTGAAAAAGTCGATCATCACATGTGTGGTCGCATAATATGTGACCACACGAGGCACACATGATCGACCACACGGCCTCGAAAAAATTCTAGGGAGGGTGTGGTGGCATGTATGGTCGCATGGTATGCGACCACACATAGCGACGACACGCCCTCGGGAAAGTTTCAGGGAGGGTGTGGTCGCATGTATGGTCACATGATATGCGACCACACATAGCGACCACATACCCTCGGGGAAGTTTCAGGGAGGGTGTGGGCATGTATGGTCGCATGATATGCGACCACACCTTGCGACCACACACCCTATGGTCGTAGAAACTGAGACCACAGGTGCAGCCGCACCTGCGACCACTGAGCTTCTGAAAGTATGAATTAATGAAAATAAATTTAATTTAAAATCTATAAATTTGTTAGGTTTTCAAGTGGTCTAAAAGTGATTTACAAAGCTTGGACGAGGAACAATCATCAACAAAAGGTGAGGGAACAAGACCTAAACTAATTGGCTAATAATAAACTATTTTACTTATTGAGTCCAATGCCATGAATATGCTTGTATACTTGTAATGTGCATTTCACATGTCATCCAATTCCTGCTATTATTGCTCATGTATATTTAATTCTGTTTATTTATAATATGATGATGATGATGATGTTAGGAATAGACATGTGAATGATTGTGTGTGGTTAGTGTGTTTGATGAGAGTGGAGCTTTAGGGGGAGGATGTGACACTGTAATTCATCCTGGTCATCAGACTCTAGCTCTATCTCTACTCAAGTTTTGCCCACTAACATCGTCGTATCGCCATTACCTTAGCATAACTATTACATCATACGACATCAGGGGAGGTGGTCTCAGACCATGTAGTCTCTGACTCTGTCGAGGGGCCTTAGCTCTATCTCTATAGACGTATTGAGGGATGCTGGGGTGAGGCTTTGGATACACTGTTTGGTATTAGGATTGGTTAGTTGCGAGCCCAGTTTGTAAGCCCTTGCCAATAGGGGCTTACGTGTTGGTATGGGTAGGGCATCAGGGGAAGTATTATGCGATGTTTGATTCTGACACTTTAGCTCTATCTCTATTCCATGATGGGTGCATGTGGGACGGCAATGACATTTGATCCATTGAGCGGCTTCACACACTCGTGTATAGAGGTGCGACGGCCACCAATCCTTTCTATAGCACATTGCAAACTTATAAATCATACCAAAGATATGAATTGAATGCATGCAAAATGGATTTTAAGGTATCTAAGAGGCACATCCAAAATGTGCTTAAGCTTTGAAAATTCACAATCAATGGTCGAAGGCAAAACAGATTCAGATATGGTAGGTGATTTGGACAAAAAAAAAATCTACTTCAGATTATTTGTTTACTTTTGCAGGGGGAGCCATCTCTTGACAATCAAAGCTGCAAAAATGTGTTGCACTTTCAACTACTGAAGCAGAATATATTGCTGCCACAGAAGCTTGAAAGGAAATGCTATGGTTAAAGCATTTTCTTATAGAGTTGGGTTTGGAGCAGAATGAATATGTAGTTAGGTGTGATAGTCAAAGCCCCATTGATTTAAGCAAGAATGTTACATTCCACTTTATGACTAAACACATTGAGGTGCGGTACCATTGGATTCAAGATGTCCTAGAAAATGGTTAGATGAAGATCAATAAAATTCATATTGATAGGAATCCATCAGACATGATGACGAAGATAATGCCAAAGGATAAGCATGAGCTATGCAGAGCTTTGACAGGTATGGACAGCATGTGAGTTTTCAGTATGGGGGAGCCCTCCTCATAGGTCTAGAGGGGGAGTTTGTTTGGATTGGGCCATATTTGGTCCAGTCCCATGGGAGTATTTGGAATTGGTCCCATATGGAAGTTATGAGTCCATATAGAAATGAATTCTCTTTATTGAATTCTGAATTTGAAATTTGAAATGAAAACTCTCGCTTTGAAAATAATCAATAGGAGTTATTTCTTTCAAAGAAAGAAAGAGATTTAGTGGAAATTTGTATGGAATGTAAGATCTCTCTTTGGAGTAGCCATTGACGTTGTTCTGAAGCTCGCTTTTGGAATTTCTCTTGGAAAAGAAGAAGTGCAGATTTTTCATAAAAGGTTTAAACTCAAGTTTTTGCTCTTTCTCTCATGCTCTTATTTTGCCGACGGATTGGAGAAGCAACATGTGCTTTTCAGTGTTTTTTCTCTAATTGTGGAAAGATTGTTTGGGGCTTCTAGAGGTGAGAAAGTATCATTAATGGTAGTTGAGAGGTAACCTTATATTCCTCCAAGTTACTTGTTTGTGTTACATTTTCTTGTGATCCTCAAGTTTGGGTATAAAGCTTGAGAAGACTAAATCTTGTAATCACATTATCATTATAGTAGAATTTTTTTACTGGACTAGGTCCCGTGGTTTTTCTCTTCACATTGAAGGGTTTTTCTGTCACACCCAAATTCCGTACTATTCAGAATGGTGTGATGAACCGCTAATAAACCAACGGTTCAACCAGGATCTCGAGTAGGCTATATCCGTGTTATCTAAACTCCATACATTCATAATCATAATCAGAGTAAATACATAATAGCGGAAGTCTTATAATAAAATGAACTGAGAATCTACTGTGATATTAATATTTAAATAGTAAATTATTCTGTATCAACTGAGACATAAATAGATATCAAATACATGTCTTTAATAAATCCAAATAAGGAAAACTAGAAAAATATCTAATCGAATACACATGAGTTGCCCTCGCAAGAGGAGTCATGTGTATCCACTTCAGCTTCAACCTCCATCGCTGCTACGTTTCCATATGCTGGAGCGTTTACATAATCTTCAACGGTATAACCTGCATCATCAGCTAAAAATATTCGACGTCGAGGGGTGAGCACATATCACGGCTCAGTGAGCAAACAAAACAATGCAACAGTACATATGCATGCAACCAATTCATATCTTTGGTCCGATTTATAGTTTGCAATGCACAATAGAAAGGTTGGGTGGTCAAAGGTTAACGTTTATTGACCCCGCCTCTATATACAGGGTGTGGAAGTCCGCCCAAAGGTTAACGTTTATTGTCGTCCTCATCCACCCTAATCATGAACATTATATAACAAAGGTTAACGTTTATTGCTATATAGTGCCATACCAACACGTAAGCCCCTGCTGGTGAGGGCTGCAAATTGGGTTCGCGACTAACCAATCCTAATGCCAAACAGTGTATCCAAGGCCTCACCCCAGCATCCCTCAGAATGTTCATAGAGATAGAGCTAAAGTCCCCCGGTAGAGTCAGAGACTACAAGGACCGAGACCACCTCCCCTGATACTCTACGACATAATAGTTCTGCTAAGGTAATGACGATACGACGATGCTAATGCACAAGACTTAAGTTAGAGATAGAGCTAAAGTGCTGAGACTCGTCAAAGGTTAACGTTTATTGACGTTCTCATCACACCTCCCCTGATACTCGCTCGCATCAAGTACACCAACCACACACATACAATCACATGCATATTCCTATCATCATCATCATCATCATGTTATAAACAATAAAGTAAATATGCATGAACAAATAATAGAAACATTGGATGACATGTTGTATGCACATTACAAACATATTCGCATAGAATTAAGCATGGCATTGGACAAGAAAAGAGAAAACAGTTTGTTATTAACTAATTAGTTTAGAGTTCCGTTTCCTCACCTTAGCTTGCTAATAGATACTTTTCCAAGCTTAGAATCACCTTTATATTGTTATTATATTGCTAAAAAACCTAACAAAGTCGATAGAATTTAATTAAAATTAATTCTGAATTTAAAATCCATTCTATAAACTGAGGGTCGGAGGTAGGGTCGGAGTCCTGATCGACCCTGGGTGCGACCCTCCCCAATTTGGACTTCCCGAACACTGAGGGTCGATACTCAGGATCACCTAGGGTCGGATGGTCATCGACCCTCTGTGCGACCCTCGGTGTATTTTGATCAATTTCCCTCTTTTAGTCCATTCTTCGTGTTTGGGGTCCTATGGCTTGCTCCTACAGTCCATTCAACATTCACCCCATGGTCTAGAATCATGAAGCATCCACCTATATAGCTTTCGTATATTCTCCCATAGTTTTCTATGAAAACCTAACCATGGATTGATGGTTTGGGTTTCTCCGAGATTATACTCTCATCATTACCTAACCTAATGTCTGTAGAAACTCATAGAATTAGTATCTATACCTGAGAAGAATACTCCTTCTCTGCAACTCTTCTCGTTTTGGCTAATTTCTCTTCCTTGCTTCTCTTCTACTTCTTCTCATTCTCTTCTCTTTCTCTCAATTCAATTAGGGTTGTGAAAGGAGTGAAAGAGGCTTAGGAACGTCCTTTAAATAGAGTAGGAACATCCTAAAATAAGTCCCTTTGAGATTAGGAAAGAATCCAAATCGAAAATTAGAAAATTTCCTAATTTCAGTTTCGGCGGCAACTGAGGGTCGATGGGAGGGTCAATGATCCCGTCGACCCTAGGGTTCCTAAGGTGTCCGACCCTCCCTATAAAACTGAGGGTCTGACTTTCTGTCTTGGGGGGTCCGACCCTCCCTTGCTGGGTATGCGACCCTCCCCCTAATTTAAGTGTTTTTGGGTCGATTTGATACCTGGGATCTCGATCTCCTTCACGCCCTTGGTCCATTTGACTCGACCATGATGGATAAACCTGGTTCAAGGTGATAAAACCGGGTTAGATTGACACGGGTCTTACATTTTCACGTAAAAAATAGTTGTGTTGTGGTTGTGCTTGTGGATTACTTATTTGTTTCTTTCATTAAAATTTTCTTGACTTAATATCTTTAATTCACACATAGACGAAAAATATTCAGTGCCTAACAGAAAACACAAATAAGAAAAAAAACAAATGGAGAAGGTTTATTGTGGTTCAGCACCCCAACATCTGATGCCACCCCCATTCAGAGAAAGAGAAACTTCCCTTATTCTCAAGAAAAATCTACAGTATTCTCCACCTGACAAAGTGTTCTCCTCTGTTGGCCTTACCTAGAGATTCTCATACAGATACAATATATAAGCTCTCTAGAAATCTTAATCTCCCACACAATTACAGATTTATCTCGTACATATAATGGATTCAAACCCTAATATAATTACAACCCTAATAATAGTGTGAACCCCACAAAATACAAGACACAACCCAACATGCATCAACTGAACAAATTCAAACTTTTCCAAGCAGCCACCAAGGATAATTTGATCATCCCAAAGCTGTAAAATTGAAAATTAAATGTATGTTGGATCCTGTCAACGGAAGAAACCCTAAACTTTTTCTTTCAAACTAAAACACAAAGAAAACAATAAAAACCAAAAAAGGAAATCAATCATAAACCGAAAGACCATTATATGATTATGCACAACCAATGTATATATTAAAATTAAAAAAATCGGTACTCACAATGGATTAAAGAAATAGATGGGTTCTGTAGAAACACTCCTTAAGATTGTATTTACCCCTATGGTGTGATCAGTTCTTGTGAATCAACCTCCAAGATGAAACAGTCCCTTAATGCCCTCCCAGTTATGTGCACACAAAAAATTGGACCTCTTCAAAAGAACCAATGATTGTGGTCAATAGTCTAGGAAATAGGAATAGGCTCGACACTGATTAAACAGAGTGATAGAGAGAGATAGAGTTAGCGAGAGAGAGAGAGAGAGTTGGCGAGAGAGAGATAGAGTTGGCGAGAGAGAGAGAGAGAGAGAGAGAGAGAGAGAGAGAGAGAGAGAGATTGAATTATAGTTCCAATTGTAGTTCGAATTTTGGATATAGAATGGCAAGATAAAGTCCTCTATTTATAGAGAACTGGTACTTTTATTCAAATTAAGGACCAATTCATGGGACATTTCCATCTAGATGGACATTTCAAATGCCCTTGATCTAAAGGATGTTTAGATCTACAGTTTAGATTGAACCCATGTACACGTAGGGATACTTTCCTACATTAATAATTTGTACGTACGAATGGATAAGGATACTACTTTATGTATGGGTGAACCTTTACCCTTCAAAGGATATAGAACACATCCCTTCCATAAGGGTATCTACGTAGGGTCACGTATCCACATCCACTTTGTAGTTTTGGTGAGATTGAAATATTAGGAATGATTCAATAAATTTTTATTTATTTATTTATTTTGCAAATAAATAGATTTATGATCTTCAATTCACATGTCAAGTCTCAAGTGTTGGATAAAATTAACAAGTTATTTTTTTTTTTTTTTGGGTAATGAATTAACAAGGAATTGACAATCTAAGAAAGAGGGTGCATGGGATCATGATACTTCAGTTGTTACCCGTTTTGATCTTGAATAGATTTTTTATTTATCAAAAAAATTGACCTATCAGGGATGGAATGCCTCTAAGGGAGAAGAGTGAGAAGAAAGATTATGTGAAACTTAAATCTAAAATTTAACACATGATCAATCTACATCATTACCTAAGACATCTAATCGACATAATTACTACATTGCTAATATGAAATTGGCCACGGCATGCATGGAGAGACCTTTTTCTTTAATAATTAATGAAAAGAAATTTGAGAGGTCAGGTGGAGAAGTGAGAGGATAAAATAGGAATGCAATGGCATACATATCGGATTAATGGCTGAAATCCTTCCCACGTGGCATCCCAAGAGGATCATTCATCCAAGATCGAATGGCCACGCGGCAATCGTCTGTTGGGGGGGCGGAGATCATATCTCATCTGAAAGATTTGACACTGAGATTTCCATTGCAAGTCTGTAACTTGAAATTCCTCATCAAACTCCTGCAGTCCTTACTTGAGCTTCTTAACACAGCCTCAGCCTCAGGCTTCAACCACGAACAACCCTTAATCCTAACCTTTAATTCTTCACTCCCACTATTTGTTTTCATCTCTCTATCACATTATCACAGAGGGCGGAAGCAAACAAGGAAAGAAAAAAAGAAAAAAAGAAAAAAAATAGACCGAGGAAGAAGGAAGAAGAAGAAGCAGCAGAAGCAGCAGCAATGGCAACACAAGCCCTGGTGTCGTCTTCTCTCGCATCATCTGTGGAGGCCGCAAGACAGCTACTGGGGGGAAGGACCCGTCCACTTCCAATTGGGTCGTCTTCCTCCTCTTCCTCAAGGAAGTCTTCCTTCGTTGTAAGAGCGGCTTCTACACCTCCTGTCAAGGTTAGTTAGTTTCCCCTCTCTCTCTTTCTCTCTCCAAATTAATTGTCTTCCATAATATTTCCTTGCTAAATTTTTCCTTCAATATTTCCTCCCCCTCTCCTCTCTTAAATTAAAAATAATTTCACTTTAAGTTCTCTTTGAATTTAATTTGCAGCAAGGAGCAGACAGACCGCTATGGTTTGCATCCAAGCAGAGCCTATCATACTTAGACGGCAGGTAATTAAATTTAGTTCAATTGCCTCTTAGATTACAAAATCACCTTATTCTTTAAATAGACAGCTCTCATTCCTCTTTAGTTATGCTATCTTATCCCCCGCCGAGAACCTTTTTTTTTTTTTTTTTTTTTTTGATCCCGAGGTACTTTCTTTTTCTTAAAAAAATAAAAAATAAAAAGGATTTACTGTTTTGGTTTCCTAGCTAATAATTAATTAAAAATATAAATTCTTATCACAAAAAAGCAGAACGGAGAGAAGAAAATATTTAGTTCCAAAAATCAAAACTGTTTTGGGGGTGGGGAAACAAACTCAAAAGGTTAAAAAAATAAAAAAATAAAAATAAAAAATAAAAAAGTTTGGAAAGAATTGAAGAGAAAGAAATCGGGTAGGTTGTGGAATTATTAATGTTGTGATACTGGCTGGATAAAAACAGTCTCCCAGGCGACTTCGGATTCGACCCGCTGGGGCTGTCGGACCCAGAAGGCACTGGCGGATTTATTGAACCGAATTGGCTGGCCTACGGAGAGGTAATAAACGGGCGGTTCGCCATGTTGGGAGCGGCAGGAGCCATAGCGCCGGAGATACTGGGGAAGCTGGGTCTGATCCCCGAGGAGACAGCACTGCCCTGGTTCCAGACTGGGGTGATACCACCTGCGGGTACATACAGTTATTGGGCGGACCCTTACACGCTGTTCGTGATGGAGATGGCTTTCATGGGGTTCGCAGAACACAGGAGGTTCCAGGACTGGGCAAAACCTGGGTCCATGGGAAAGCAGTACTTCCTGGGTTTGGAGAAGTTCCTTGGTGGGTCGGGAGAGCCAGCTTACCCTGGTGGTCCCTTCTTCAACCCTCTGGGTCTTGGTACCAAGGATGAGAAGTCCATGAAGGAGCTCAAGTTGAAAGAAATTAAGAATGGGAGACTTGCCATGCTGGCCGTCTTGGGTTACTTCATCCAGGGACTCGTCACCGGAGTTGGTCCCTACCAGAACCTGTTGGACCATTTGGCTGACCCCGTCAACAACAACGTCCTAACCAGCCTCAAGTTCCATTAATTAGTTCTACTCATGTGATGATCAATCAATAACTCTCTCAACTCCACATCTCATCTTAATTCTTAGGGATATCCTTATTTTATATATATATATATATATATATATATGTGTGTGTACGTGTATGTATGAAGAATCATGTATGATCGATCCCCGATCCCCTCCTCCTGTTCATTATAAGTAACAATTTGGACCATTTGAATGTTTAAGAAATGGGTTAGATAGGTCACATGTTAAATTGTATATTCGAATGAATTCGATCATATAACTGCTCATGTATTTATATTTCCCCATGCATGTTCAGAGGAAAAGGCGTCGGTCTGTACAATCGTACGTTCGATAACTCCATTACCCATAACAGAGAGAGAGAGAGAGAGAGAGAGAGAGAGAGAGAGAGAGAGCTTCGTTACTGCTGCTGCAGACGCTTGCTTATGAATGCTACAAACTATGGTGGAAGGAAGGAATAGCTATAACGTCAGTCAGGATCGATGCAGGAGAGGATCAGAATCCCAAAACTAAATCGGGCTAAACATCCACTTGCTGCTCTTTATTGCCTCTGTTCAGACATTAGTGGACTTCCCCGGCCCTCATGTTAATTTCTCTCATGCATCACGACCTTTATTGAACTTACAGAAACTGAAAGTTCAATCCTACTTCATATAAGAACCTTAATTTGGTTGACAACAACTGTCAGTAAGTCAAAGAAACAGATTTCTTCTTGAGAAACATGATATCATCCACATTTTCAATTGCTACCCCGGCCACTTTCTCTCCTCTCTTTCTACTGATGACATCGAGAGACTAGACTAGATCAATTAAGTGAAAACTATGTTCAAATTCATTAATTATTCAATAGCATATATAGCATTACTTACTCTTGGGTTAAAAAAGTCAATTAATTACTTGCAGTCAGCCTCAACAACTTTTTTTGTGTTACCCAACATTCTTCACCAGATCCAAATATATAAAAACCTTCCTCATGGCTCATATTCATTGCTATGCTAAATTTTGCAGCCACCCTTCTCCGTTCAAATTCATAATAACAATCTGGGCCAAACCTACTGCACCCACCTACCGTCAACACAGAAGCACTGCATGAGCTCAAATTCCAACAAGAAAACGCTCAAAGTCCTGGTAATGCATCAATGGTGCCTGCAAAGTGACTCCCGATTAAAGGACCATGGAACCAGCAAAATATATAAGTCCTGTTGGAGTGCTTTCTTCCTCAAGGTTTCGAACCACCCTTCGAACTTGTGGAGCAACAACACGACCTTGCGATAATGCACTGCAGACTTGTCAAGTACCTTTCCACTTCACAGGGTTTGAATCTCCTCCAGGGCATGACACCAGAAAACTTGGCTTGGGACGTACTGGTGGTTGCCTCAGCATATAAGCATTCCGTGGCAGAAAGCAAGGAAACGGACTCACCTGTGTCAAATTAGAATTAGATGCAGTTGAAGCCAGGATACCCACCGGAGAAGGCTGGTTTCCCCTTAAACCCTCAGTGGTGTTTGAATTTCTCATTCTTAAATCAGCATCATTTTCTGGAGAGCCATCAATGATTATCACCTCTTGGATGGGACTGGCAACAGCTTCAGTGGCTGGAACAGCACACCGATGTTGGGGTTGTGGAGAAGAAAAAACTCTATCCACGTAAGTAAATGGAGGATTTGGTTTGTTATTCAACTCCCCTTCCTGATGCAATAAATTAGGCTGTAATGAAGACGTGGCAGAGCCTTCCACATGCATGTTTGAACAATTTACACCTAGAAGGGTCATTTGGTGTGCCTCAGAATCACAGAGATTTCTGAACCCATTTGGTAAACCAAGATCATAACACTGGGTGGATGTATCACAGGAATCCTGGTGGCTGACGACAACGGGAGCTTCCAGGACTGTGCGATGCATTGAAACACAGTCCTCGTCAGGGGCATTAAGATTAGAGTACCCAAGAAGAGTCAAATAGTTGGCAATTATTGGATCGCCATTTGATGCAGCTGGCATAATCTCTCTGAGTTTTATGGATGGGTCTTCATCTTGATTTTCCACCATTAAATTCTTGCCCATTAACCTAAGAACAGGATGAGAAGTAGTCTGAGGTTGAGCATGAGAAGATGGAGGAGCAGAATCTGCATCATTGAGACTTGGGAAGTTCACAGTAGCTGCAAGACAACTTTTCAAAGCAATAGGACTTGTAGGCAATTCCAAGATGGGAGCCAGCCTCTGATCAATTCCCAAATTTCGGCAAATGCTTAAAGAAGCAAGCGTTTCAGGCCAGAAACTTTGCTCGCTACTCATCTGCTTTCCCTTGGCAGGAAGCATGGCTGGGGTCATCATACATTGCCATGGGAAATTTGATTTTTCATGCATTTCGGCAGCAGCCCAAAATGTACCCTCCTTTCTTAAGCAACAACATGTCTGATCAGCTGAATAATCCAATAGCCCCATGGATGGAGATATTGTCGTATCCCTCACTACCAGATTGGTACTATGATATGCAAAGTTAGCAATTTTTCCCTCAATTGGAGGTCTTGCAAAGGACTCCAGCTCCGAATGTTTTAAATCAGTTCCTTCCTTGTGAAGATTAGAGATCGCAGAGGTTGTAGAAACAGGAGATCCTGATGAATCTCTATCAGCTAGAACAAATCTCTCTTGAAAAGAGGAAACCCTGCTTGAGGTAAGTGATGAGCTCTCCTGAAGAACTTCTGAACCCTGAGGGCTTGGCAAAGTTGGTCCAGGTGGACCTGGGATACGTATTACATAAACTTCAGAAAGTGAGTCTTCAACTGTAACCTTCAAACCCGCTTCTAATCCCAAATGATTATTTTTTCCAATACTACAACTACCAATTTCATCTGCACAATCCATCCCTAGGTCATCAACTAAAAACAGTTTAGGTGGTCCAGTCTCTACTTCAGTTCCATATATGGGTCTTTTATGTTTTCCAATAGATGGTAAGTTAATGGATCGGATATTGGAAGAACTACTGAGCTCATGGGATTCTGAAGAGAAGTTTTTGCTTGAAGTAACAGTGGAGCCCCGGGCAATTTTCTCTGGGGAAAGCTTAATTACTGTATCCTTCTCACCAACATGAGTTTCCTCAGTACCAGGTTCTTGATAATCAAACATAACAGGTGCATTCTTGCTACAATAGCCATGTTCAACCTGAGAATCTGCATTAGCTGCCAGATTAAAACTGCCACAATTGGGTACTGACTGCAAATTTCCAAGGGCTATTGATCTTTCCTTTTCTGAGGCAATTATCAGAAGCCTTCCTTCTTCAGGTTCATGTGCATTGCCTTTGTCCAGAGTCACCTCATCCGTGATCTCTCTTTTTTCAGGCTCAACAATGTTGTTTGAGCCTAATTTATGGATCCCTTCCATTTGGTTTATGCATCGAGATTGATTTCCAACAATATTATGTCCCTGATCATATTCTTCATACAAATCAGAGGGGAATGCTTGTGCATGATCAACTGTTTTTGCTATGGATCTATGCATCCGAGACTCCTTACAGGTAAAATGGTTTTCTTCCTCATTAACTTTAGTTGTAGGAGATGCTGCCCCAACTAATACTATTTTCCTCTTCAAAGTGGAGTTCTTACCTTTTGCTGACAAAATATGAGAAGTCCAAGATGGTTGTGATGCCACCTTGGGAAAACCCTCAGAGCTTTTGACTGGGTCTGCATGACTCTCAACTCTCATACTTGGTGATAATGCAGCATGATTTCTTAAAGATCTTGGAATACATTCATGCTCAGAAGAAGTTCTTCCTTTACTCAACCGACTATAACCACCAGCTGGTAGATTGGAACACTTCTTTTTATTGGAAATGACTGGGGCTCCATATGACAGATTTCTTACCCTCTTGCTTTTCAGAGAAGAGATGGGATCTCCAGATGAGTTTGGAAGTTTACAGATATGATTCCTCTCCATAGAATAATTACTGAAGCCTGATTGATCATTGTCATCATGTGGGTTCATCAGCACCAGTGATGGGCAGTTAGGATTATGACTTCCATCTTGGCCACAGAACTTCTTTGTCAGACCAGTTCGTTTAGAGCATACCCAACGTCCTACAGCTCCTGACTCACTGGGTTTGATCTGATCACAAACTTTCAGGAGTTGAGATAGAGATTCTTCTTTCTTGAGACTTTCCTCCACTCTACTCTTCCTTCCTGAGGTCCCATATATCTGTTCAACATAAACAAATCAACCATATTACTGAAATGCCATAATAGTGTGATTGCAATAAGACAATGTTATAATGCTTTTTTTTTTTCTCTCGGGAAATCTTAACATAAAAGGAACCCAAGGGGGTAGCTCAGTTGGTGAAGACCAACACCTCAAAGAGGTCATGAGTTCAACTCTCCTTGGGGCTACCCAAAGAAAATAAAAGAAAATAACCTGAATTTGGAAACAGATACTCAAGAAAGTAAGGAAAAGGGGTAGAAAATTTTGTCTTTATCATTAATATGGAAACCCAGAGGCAGACTAGACACACTTGTTCATTGAAGATCATAAAACATTCTAATGTCTTGACTCAAAAGTCAGGCATTGTCACGAGAAACATAATTAGTTCACCCAGATATTGGAGAAGCACAAGAGAAAGAATTACCTCAGTGCTATCTGTCTTTTGAGAGAGTGACTGAATCTCAGGCTTTAGTTTCATGTACTTGGAATGTCTGGGTTCAATACGTCTTCTCTTTACGGTAGAAAAGTTGTTGATATCTTTACCATCTCTCATATGCTTCCTGGATTTGAAATCCTCCTCAACAGTTGGCACTGGTGTGTCCTTAAATGTAGATAGAATCCGAAGCTTTGTGCCATTAGAATCAAAATAGACTGCGCCATCTTCTTCTTCATTGCCCTCGAGTGGGAGTGGGAGTGGGAGTGGGAGTGAGAGTGGGAGTGGCATGTGGGAGTGGGACAGCCTTTGTTTTTTCCAATGGGTGCAAACCTGGACAGTTGCAGAAGTCAAGCTTGAATCTGCAGCCCAATTTGAACCATTCCTTCTATCAAGCTCTTCGAGGGTACAACGTGGGGCGGATGCACATATGTCCACCATTGACCTCTTTTTTCTTGGTTTCACCCCATGTTTGGTTAGTTTAGAATTCCGAGTCAACTTGGAAGAGGATTCCACTGCAAGGCACTGGTCAATATGAGCATTCAATGCGGTATTTGAAGTAGATGAGAAGATCTTGCAAACAGGGCATAGTTTTGAAGCCATGGAATCTGATATGGTAGTATCAGTGTTCAATGTGTGGCCGTCGTAGTAGTCGGTGTTACTGAGACTAGAGAAGCTACCCAATTTAACTATCAATCTGCACTTCTTTCCCTTTGATTCTGTTGCTATTCCAGGCTTGGGGATTGTGCAAGGGGTTCCTGCAACCTCGAATTCTACAGAGGCTGATAAAGGCAACCTAGTAGTGGAAGTGGGAGATGACTCGCTCCCGCATTGGGCATGACTATTCAACTTCAACTTGGATGGAATGTTGTTTCCTTTTACACCTTGATTCAAACCCGACACCAATTGGCACAAACTCTCGTCTTCGGGAACCGTTAACTTCTCCTGCTCCTCTACTTCAGATGGAGCTTCCTCTGCAGACCCTAAAACCAATGGATCAAATGGTCGACAAGATTCCCCATCTACATTACCGGCGCTTTCCCTCCCAAATGAACCTTCTAATTCTAATTGCCCTACAGTTTGATCGGATCCTGCTAGAGCAATCTTGCTGGAACACTGGTTTCTTACAGAATCAGGAGTTTCAAACGGTGGCAACGGATCCTTGATGCCATGCTTCAAGCAAAGTTGCAAATACTGCTTAGGAAAAGGCCAGTTGGCACAAATATCCTTGCTCCGACCTGCAAAAACATAATCTCTGCAACACAAACGAATAATCTGGAGTCAGAGAGAATAACACCAAAATAAGCAGCAGAAACAATCAAATCTAAAACCCAAACAGCATGTTAAGCTCAAGGATGACAGAAGCCGTCAACCAGTAAGGACTGAAAGTTACCAAAAGAGAAATCGCTACAGAATTGTTGAACAAGTTAAGTTGTAATAAAGCCGTGCGTGTGATTTTATGCTCCAATGAACCCGAATGAACCCGAGCAAACAAAACACAGACAGCGAAAGGAAAGGCGACAAACCTTCCAAACAAACTCTCTGCTGAAAAGATACCCCTTTTTCTCTCTCTCTCTGATTGAAGAAGAAGAAGAAGAAGAAAAAAAAGCTATATTTTATCGTCAACAGAAATGAATGAAGCACCACGTAGATCCGGACCTAATACAAATCACAGGAAGAAATACTGGGATAACTGAAATCTCTCAGGGCACGTGTGGGGGTTTAGGGGAAAGAGTAATTCAAAGTAAAGCATACAAATACGATGGATGGACAGAAAGAAAGAAGAGACGCTAGCTATTACCTTATAGAGAATTTGTGGAGCGCATTATCAGTGTCACCCAGACCTTGCTTTAGCAATTCCGCCTCTTGCAAGGCACGCCCATCAGAAGCACTTTCTTCAGTTTTCAGTAGTGAGGTTTGGGTAGAACATGAGGGATCTGGATCTGGAGGGTTTTCAACGGATAACATCTGCAGAAAGACTTCCCTCTTCTTGTACTGTTTTGTCAACAGTAACAAGAGCTCCGGCTACAATTGATGGCCTTATCTTAGACTTGGTCCCCAGCATAACAAAGGCAGCTGTGAGCTTTAAACCAACCACCACCAATCTACGACCACCTCCACCTTATGTCAACAAGTTGGTAAAAGAACATCGAAACAGTCCCTTTCTCCCCATCAACCATCCTGCAAGTAACAGACAACAACAGAAACCAAAAGAAGATAAAATGGAGATCACATTGTTTCCGAGTGGAACCGGATGCATATACGAAAGCTCAAAACCAGGGTTCTAGAATCTAGAGGGCATGCAGAACGTTATTTTATGTGATGAAACAGAGGAATGAAGCTACGGGAAGGAAGACTCTGGGGCCTTCAAGCAGAACACAACAGCGATTTGGGGGGGGAAGCCCACCACCAAGAGTCCAAGACCAAGCAAACATAAGTTGAGTGACTTCAAGATCAAAGGCCGTAGGAACGTCATTTTATGTGGCCAAGCCCGGAAAAATAAAATTTATTGAGATCGGAAATTTAAGATAAAGACGCACCGAAAACCAGCAAATCCACAGAATTCCAGAATCAGATCCATAGTTCCATACAATAAAATTAACCCCACCCACCACCCAAAAAAATTTCTAAAATTAAACATCAAATTGAATTGAGGGGGAAACAAACAGTAATACAAGTCTGCCGACGTTCGAGATGTAAAATCTCCTGAGATTACCAGGAAAAACGGAAGAGAACCCAAATCTTAAATCACACACAAGGGAAAGAAGAGATCACCAAACGAGACTAAACGAAAAAAAGAGGAAGAAACGTTTCAACTTGGGAGCAAGCGAGAAATCAGCAGACCCATATTTCAGTTGGGGTGAACGATGGAGAGGACACGAAAAACTATTAAATCCAGTAAAAACAAGTAAAATCCAGGCTCGATCGATAGATCCCGGAAAACAAGTAACAAAAACCCACAACTTGAAAGAGGAAAAAAAAAATCATAAAATCACACGGAAATCCTACTTTCAATAAGCTTCTTTCACCCAGATGGAGTTCAACAAAACAGGAGAAAATATGGGTTTTCGGAGGCAACAAAAATAAGGAAAGAAAAGATGACAACCAAATCCAAGTTGAAAGTTGCGAAGGATTACAGAAAGGGTAACCATGAATGAAACCCAAGAAAAAGAAGTGATCTTGAAGAGTAGAAGTATTAGGAAAAAAAATAACAACCTGAAATCAATATCGGAAACCAATCTAAGAAGCAAGCAAAAATAATACAAACCTGGAACTTCTCCTGATAGGGTGGGTTCTACATGAAAACCCGAGAAAGTAGGACGAAAGGGAATAAGAGTCATATTAGAATAGAGAGAAAAGGAAGAAGAAGAAGAGGAGGAGGATTCCGTTCGAAGCTCTAACATCAAATGTTAAGTAAACGGAACCAGCCACTCACACATCAAAAGGGCATCAAGTTCTCCACCAAAAGCAGCTCTTCTAAGTCTATCCATTAACAACAATTTACAGCACCCTCACTTGAACGCCCCCACTTCGGCCCCGACCGTAGAGTCGTGATGTGATGTAATAAGTTTCTCTCTTTCATGTGATGCCTTATTATTATTCATAAAATGAGAGAGAGAGAGCTCTTTTAATTTGTTAATTAATGGTCAATAGAATGTAATTACGTATTGTTATGTATAAGAAAAGGCTTTTTGTACCGTACTGGTATTTTGTATAATTCGATACTTATAATATAAAAATAAAAAATAAAAAAAAAGCCCTTGTCATTACCATACTCAAATCAAATTGACACCCCAGCCTAAGCGATGACCCTAGGTCTCAACCTTTGTATCTATTAGGAATTTATCAAACCAATCATCCTCCATGTAATTATTGGAGGGACTCTCGACTATATAAAGTACCTGCAACACTCTTTTAGTATGTTGCCTTTTTTTAGGTGATAGTAAACGTGTGGAATGTGTTCTTTCTTTTAAATAACCATGAAGAATCTTGAATTCTGATATCATATTAAGTTTCTATCTAAAA
This sequence comes from Protea cynaroides, assembly GCA_028583415.1. Lineage (NCBI taxonomy): Eukaryota > Viridiplantae > Streptophyta > Magnoliopsida > Proteales > Proteaceae > Protea > Protea cynaroides. Next base: position 459,463 of record CM053265.1, read on the forward strand.
AATTTGAAGCAATATAGAGGAACTCTCAAGTATATCAAATAGTTAGGATTCCAAACTTCAATTATTTCCAACACTCCCATCACTAGATCTATATGAAAATTGGGAGAAAAAGAAGGTAAATGAGGATTAGAAGAAAAAAAGAGAGAGAAGGAAACAAATATAGGAACTACGGAAATGAACATGGAGAAACCCTTTTCTTTTGCAAGTCATGATGCTATGTTGACGGGAATGCCCTCACATATGTTCTGATTGTTTTGATGTAAAATTTATCGTAAAATTTTATTTATAATATTTTATACATAAAAAAATTAATGTCTATTTCTAAGAGGTAAAAATAATGATCTTTAAGAGGGATGGAAAAAAAAAAACTTCGTCTATGTTTTACCTACTAGAAACAAATATTGAATTTTTTTATATATATATAAAATGTTATAAGTAAAATTCTGCGATAAATTTTACGTCAAAACAAATAGAGCAAACTGAAATCATAATACCAAAATCAATATTGATGTATTGTTTGTTGTTCAGTATGATAACAATTTAATTATTGGCACTATATTTCTATTTAGTACAATACCATAATGTATTAATTGGTATGCCAATAGCACATATTATTTTTATATCGATTTACATACCATACATTGATTAAAAAATTAAAATTTTTAATATGCCAAGTGTTCAAGATGGCATCAAATTAGAACTATATTTTGTATTGATTTAGAACTATTTTGTACCGAATTAGAAACTGGAGCTCGTATCGAATCCAAAACCATTTTCCTATCATATAAAAATAATATACTATACTGACTAAAAACCACTATATTGAGCAAATACGGTAACAGTTCAAGTTCAATAACATGTACAGAATATACACTAAGGCTTTGTTTGGTTGCAAGGGGAATTGAAGGGAAGGAAAGTGAAATTTTTTAACTTTAAATAGAAACTTTTATAATTGTAACACAAAATGACTGTATAAATTACCTAAATTTGTAAGATGTATATTTTATTATCCTTTTCAAACGAGAGGGATTTTTATTTTTTTTTTGTTGAAAGAATGAGAGGGATTTGAATGCAAAGTGAAATGTAAGTTAATAACTAAGTATAGAATAATATGAATTAGTTACGTAACAATGTGATAGCATTTATGCTATAATCATTATAAAAGTTTTCAAAGTTTAAAAATTTTATTTTTTTTCCAATTCAATTTTCCTAGCAACCAAATAAAGGGTAAAAATAAAAAAAATAAAAAAAATAGGAAAAGTTTCATGTAATACCCAAATACTTTGAGAAACATCACCTACTACCTAAAATTCTCGATCATTTATCGAAAAGACCCAAAGCCTTATGACGGAACCTTTAGATGCTGATATCAGCAGTTAACAAATTTTGGATTGGCAGTAATACCCTTATTGTAAGGAAAAAGTCGGGTCTACCCTTCAGTAATTTTTAACCCCCTCTCTCTCCTCCTTCTCTCTCTGTTTCTCCAATGGCGTCTGTCACACCCCAATTTCACACTATTCAAAATGGTGTGATGAATCACTAATAAACCAACGGTTCAACCAGGATCTCTAATAGGCTATGTCCATTAAAAATAAAAATCATGCACATCCACAACCATAATCAGAATAAATACACAATAGCGGAAGTCTTATAGTAAATGAACTGATGAATCTAATTGTGATAATCATAAATATAGTATCAAATTATGTTGTATCAACTGAGACATAAGTAAATAAAATATCAATTATATTTTCTTAATAATTTTAAAATGAAAAATCTAATCGAATACGCATGAGTTGCACTCGTACGAAGAGTCATGCATATCCGCTAAGTCTTCAGCTTCCATTGCAGCAACACGCGCATACACCGGAGCACTCATATAATCTTCGACAGTGGTACCTGCATCATCAACTAAAAATATTCGACGTCGAGAAGGTGAGTATACATCATGGCTTAGTAAGCAAACAAAACAATGCAACAAACATATGCATGCATTCAATTTATATCTTTGGTCTGGTAAATAAGTTTACAATGTGCTATAGAAAGGATAGGTGGCCGCCGCACCTCTATACACGAGTGTGTGAAGCCGCCCAAAGGTAACGTTTATTGTCATCCCACATGCACCCTACCATGGAATAGAGATAGAGCTAAAGTGCTGAGGCCCGGCCTATGACACTTCCCCTGATACTCTACCCATACCAACACGTAAGCCCCTGCTGGCAAGGGCTTGCAAACTGGACTCGCAACTAACCAATCCTAATGCCAATCATTGTATCCAAGGCCTCACCCCAGCATCCCTCAATACGTCTATAGAGATAGGGCTAAGGCCATCCGGCAGAGTCAGAAACTACACGGTCTGAGACCACCTCCCCTCATACACTACGACGTAATAGTTCTGCTAAGGTAATGACGATACGACGATGTCAGTGGACAAAACTTGAGTTAGAGATAGAGCTAGAGTGCTGAGGCCCGGCCTATGACACCCCCCCTGATACTCGCTCGCATCAAGCACACCAATCACACACATACATTCATATGTCTATTCCTATCATCATCATCATCATCATGTTATAAACAATAATTTAAATATGCATGAACAGTAATAATAGAAATATTGGATGACATGTTGAATGCACGTAACAAGTATACACGTATAGAATCAATCATGGCATTGAACTCAAGAATAAAACAGTTTATTATTAACCAATTAGTTTAGGTTTTGTTCCCTCACCTTTGCTTGATCGTAGATCATCTTTCAAGCTTTAAGAATCAACTAAATATCAATATTATATCACTAGAAGACCTAATCAAGTCGATAGAATTTAATTAGAATTAATTCTGATTTTAAAAAGCATGTTGTTAACTGGGGGTCGATGCCAGGGTCGGAGGTTCCATCGACCCTGGGTGTGACCACCCACAGTCTGGACTTCCCGAACACTGGGGGTCGATTGTTAGGGTCTGGTAGGGTCGATTGGCCATCAACCCCCCGTGCGACCCCCTGTGGGTTTAGTCAAATTTTCATCCTACAGTCCATTCCTTCGTGTTTGGGGTCCTATGGTTTGCTTCTACAATCCATTCCACACATGTTCTATGGTCTAGAACCGTAGTTCATTCACCTATATGGTTTTTATGATCTCCCCCATGATTTTCCATGAAAACCTAACCATGGATAGATGATTTGGGTTTCTCCTAGATCATTCCCTCTTCACTATCTATTCTAAGATCTGTAGAATTACATGGAGATAGTATCCATACCTGAGAATTAGGCTGGTTTCTCTGAAGCCTTCTCTTTGATCCTCTTCTCCACTTTCCTTCTCTTCTCTTTCTCTTCTCCTTCTCTTCTCTTTCTCTCAATCCAATTAGGGTTCTAAAAGGAGTGAAAAAGGCTTAGGGACGTCCTATTTATAGAGTAGAAACTCCCAAAATAAATCCCATTGAGATTAGGAAAGAATCCCATTAAAATTTGAAAAGTTCCTAATTCATGATTTCTGTCGACAAACTGGGGGTCGATGAGGGGGTCAGAGATCCCTTCGACCCCTGGTTCTAAAATGTCTGACCCCCGGTTAAAAACTCAGGGTCTGACTTTTATACTGGGGGGTCCGACCCTGCCTTGCTGGGTATGCGACCCTCCTCCTTATTTTAGTGTTTTTGGGTCAGTTTAATACCTGAGATCGCGATCTCCCTCACGTACTTGATCTATTTGGCTCGACCATGATGGGTAGACTTGGTTCAAGGTGGTAAGACCGAGTTAGTTTGATACGGGTCTTACAGCATCTGCTCTTCCACTCTGTCTTCAATCTCCACCAAGATATCCTCTTAGATTCTCCCCTATCGATCTCATATACATTACCAATATTCTATTATTACGAATAAAATCAACGACGATGTAGGTAGAGGTTCTGTGATGGAGGTTCTCTGATGATAGGTTCTTTGAACTAGCTTGCACAGTCAAATCGAGAAAGCTAGTCGAAAAGTCGAAAGCGGTGGTAACGGTGGAGTTTCTTGAAACACCCCTGGTACCACTACCATATCCCCTGTCACAAGATTCCTTCCTTCGTTTTTAAGATTTACAGGTAGGAAACTCGTTGACGAAAGATCCAACTGCTAAGATAGCTTAAGGGGCTTTTTGATAAAACTTCAACTCTGGGATTCTTACTTCTGGTTCAAATTTCTACTCCAACTTCAAAAGGATTCAAGAGTATGAAGGAGTAGAAACATGTTTGTTAACCTAATTTAATCACGGACTCTAGAGTAGTGGTGGGGGGTGGCGGATGGTGGCACTAGTGGTGAGTGGTGATGGTTGGTGACGGTGGTGGTGGGTGGGAGGTGGTGGTGAAGGGTGGCGGTGGGTGGGTGGTGGTGGTAGAGGGTGGTGGCGGTGGTAGTGGTGGCGGTGGTTGGTGGCTGGTGGTGGTGGCTATGGTAGGTCAGGCGGTGGGTGGTAGTGGATGGTAGTGGCGGTGATGGGTGATTGGTGGTGGTGGCGACGGGGGGTGGTGGTGGTGGCGATGGTGGTGGGTGATAGTTGGTGGTGGTGGTGGGTGGTGGTGGTGGTGGTTGGTGGCTGGTGGTGGTGGCGATAGTAGGTGGCGGTGGGTGGTGGGTAATAGTTGGTGGTGGTGGTAGGTGGTGGTGGCGATGGTAGGTGGCGGTGGGTGGTGGTGGCGGTGGTTGGTGGCCGATGGTTGGTGGTGGTGGCGATGGTAGGTGGTGGTAGGTGGTGATTGAGGATGGTGGTGGTGGTGGTGGTGGTGGTGGGTAGTGGTGGCGGTGAGTGGTGGTGGTGGTGGTGGTGGTGGCGGCAGTGGGTGGTGGAGGGTGGTGGCGGTGGTGGGTGGTGGCTAGTGGGTTATGATGTTGGTGGTGGTAGTTGGTGGTAGTAGTGGTGTGGGGTGATTTTTATTTCAAAATTGTGTTCTGAAGTCGAAAAGCATCTATTTGATGCTCCAAAAAATTGGATTCTAGAGCTCATTTGGAGTCGGTTCACTCATGGATTCTCCAGAAGTCCGAACCGGGTTACCAAACAAACTTCTACTCCATTTATGCTCCAGAAGTCAGAATCCAACTTCTGGAGTGTTACCAAACACCCCCTAAAAGATTTAATTGAAACTGAAGACTGGTAGTTGAGATGGAGGGAAAAGTATTTTTTTCTCTGGTTTCTCCTTCGTTCTTATCCGTTTTGGCTTCACCATTTATTCCCTCCTCTGTTCCTTCCTTCTTTACCAGCATTTTTTTTTCGTCTTCATCTGCTCTGCAAATTTGATCTTCTGATCGGTGAGTGCAGTTTGTTCTGTTTTTCTCAGTTCTATATTCAAGTGATTTGTTTGACAGATTATCAAGTACGACGATCTCTGTTCATGTTCCATGCTACAACGCCGACCCCTGTTTTTCTCAGTTCTATATTCATGTGGATTTGGGAAAGGTTTCATGCTGCAATGCAGACCCGGCTATGGGATCAAATTTGGGAAAAGCTGAGTTTGATCTAAAAATTTTAAAATTGAAATAGAGAATCCAACAACTAACTTTTATGGATTTCGTTCGGTACTTTTTGATGGTTGGAGATTCGATGTTGCCGGAGAAGAAACCAGTGGGTGGTAGAATGTTGTCGGAGAAGGAACCAGTGGATAGTAGATAATGTTTCTCAGTTTAAAATGAGAAGGGTATAAATGTCTAGATAAAATTTTAACTCTCTTCTATCAGTTAATGGATTAACGTTTGAAAATTTTGGATGATAGGTGATGTTTTTAAAAAAGTTGAATAATAAATGATATTTCTCAAAGTATTTGGGTACTACATGAAAATTTTTCTAAAAAATAATAAGAACATTATTGTACCGAAAACGAACCGTTACTCCTCGACTCCAAATCCCTATTGGCTACGGCTAATATGTCAAAGCGCAGACATATTTAAGGGTGTCAAAAATGGGCCTGGCCCGGTAGCATGGACCGAGCAGGTCTGATATAACCCGAACCCAGTCCAGACCGAACCTTAATGGACAGGTTTCGATCTCGACTTGTAAAGCCCGACACCGTTTCAGCCCAAATCGAAACTAGACCGGACCAGTCCGTTAAGAAGCCCGAACCAATAATACCTAACCCGAACACGATAAGGTCCATCCGGGCCCAGTTTCTTAATTTTAATGGTTTTAATTTTTTATGAGTTATATTACACTGTTATAATTCACTTCTTGATCCGAAAGATTATATGAATCTATAGTTGAAAAGAGTATATTAATTATTACAATTTACTGAATTACATACATATAGAAGGAATGATGCTAATTTTATAGATAGAAATAATAAAATAAACTATATATCTTACATATAAAATAGGTCTGATAAGCTTGATAAGTCCGGTCCAGACCGAACTAGTTCGAAATCACCTTAATAAGCCCAGCCCGATAACAAACCGACACCCGACCAACTCGATAGTTATTATGTCTAGCGCAGCCCAACCCAGCCTGAACTCTTAATGAACATATTTTGGACTGAGCTTATAAAACTCGATATCAATTCAACCCGGACCAAAACCGGCCCGGACCGACCCGTTAACACCCTTAGACGTATTCAAATCCTCTCTTTATTATTGCCCCTTGGGTACTTCTGTAAATAAATAAAAGGTTACTTCTCCGATATTATTGCTATTTGGACTTTGGTGTATCTCTGTAAAGTTCTTTTCGTGTAGCGAGCCGTAGGACTCACATAATCTCTCTTTTGAAATGTATTTCATAGTATTTACCAAAATATATATATATATATATATATTTATATATATATATATATATATATATATATATATATTTCAAAGTTATTTTATTTATATCTTTTGTGATTCAGTTGAGCAAAAGCTTCTCCTCCGCTGCCCTTATTTATTGCTATTATGTATGTCATAGAGAATTGCAGTCTGCGTCATTCATATTTAGTGGAAATTAGCAGGCGGTTCTTGCCGCTGATCTAAGGGTTTGGGATCAGTCTGACCACCTGCCAATACATTGGAGAGTGGGCCGGCTGAAATCCGACCCTTGACAGGTGGCAGGACCGCAGGAGACGATTTGGACGCTATTTAGTGGGGATAAATCATGTCAATAAAATCACTTCTGACATGACGTTTAATGCCCGTCTCTTCAGTTTTCATTACATCATTCATTTTGCAAAATGTAATGAATAGTCACCGTTTATATTCAGTCGGTCCCACGTTCCAAAAGTGGGGTTCCTTGTCACAGTGACGGTGGTGATGGGATTCTAGTATCCAAATCCTATCATCCTAGAGGTTTGGGAGGAGAGATGATAGCATATTAGACCGACGATACCTTATGATCCAGTGAATCCAAGCCTTCCATCCGAACCGACACCCCCTTGTCGGCTAAGTTTGTTGGTTCAGAGTCACCAAAGCCCCAAGCATCGGCCATCTAACGAGGCTGCCTCCTCTCCTCCCGAATCTCTGGGAGGAGAGGATGTGGATCCTGGTATCAGTACTTCGATTTTACCACTGTGGGATCCCTGCTCTCATTGGGGTACCACACGCAATGAGAGGGGTGTATCATAAAACAATAAAAAAATAAAAAATAATAATAATGATAATAATAAAGAAAAATATAAAAAAATAGAAGAAAAAAGAAAAAGAAATAGTATATATATATATATATATATATTCCGTAAAATGAAAAGGGGGTGGGGGGCAATTTGGGTATAAAAACGAAAAAAAAAATTTACTCAAATCAAATCATCAAAGGCCAGCAGAGAGAAATCGGGGAGAGAGAGAGAAAATGAAAAAAAGAAAGAGGCAGAGAGATGGAGAGAGGCGGTGAGTGAGGGAGAGAGTTGCAGGGAAGAGGGAAGTCGACACCTCACCCCCTCTTTCCCGAATTTCTCCGCCGGTCTCCAGGCCTCAAACCCCCCCCTCCCATCGACACTTCACCAAGGGGTTTGATCCCTTGGCGGGTATAAGAAGGAGTTGCTGCTCCAAGAGAACCAGAGGAGAAAAAAAAATCGATCCAGAAAAAACCAGGAAAAGGGAGAAGAAAGAAGAAAAGGGGGAAGAAAGAGAGAGAGAGGGAGAAGAAAGAAGAAGAAGGGAGAAGAAAGAAGAGGAAGGAGGCGGCAGCAGAGCTGCTGGCCCAAGAAGAAAAAAAAAAGAGCAGAAAGAAAGGGAAGAAGAAGGCGGCAGCAGAGCCGCCGCCACCGAAGAAAACCCAGAAAAAGAACTGCGAGAGGAGGAAGAAGAAGAAGGCAGACGGTTGCAGCAGAGAAGCAAAAAAAAAAAAAAAAGAGAAAACCAGAAGAAAGAGAAGAGGAGCAGAAGAAGAGAGGGGCAGGAGAAGAAGAAAGAGAAGAAAGTAAAGAAAGAGAAGATAGCAGTGGCCTGAGAAAGGAGACGTTTTGAAGGAGGGAAGTTCTTTATTTCCCGCTACGTGCCACAAAATTGACGGAGAAAGGTAGGGTCTGCATCACCTTGCAGTCACACCTCACACCCAGCGAAACCAAATAGAAGCCGCCTTCAGTTCACCATGGATCTTGTTACTGCCAAGGCTTTTCTTCTTCCCACTATCGGTGATGATGGCTTTGTTCACTTCAGTATCCGCTGCGCTCTCCTCAGTCTCCGTCGTCTGACTCCGTCACACTCCTCGAAATCGAGGACGCTTCTCGCTCCAGGTTGATGCTCTTAGCTCCTCTTCATCCCCTGAATACTCTCCCAAAGAAAGCGTTACTTCTTCTTCAACCCCTGTAACCAAGAAGCCCTTTCTCGATTCTTCTCAGTCGCCGAATCCAAGCTTCAATTATGCGTTTACCCATCCCAACAGCAACCCAGTTGTTCGCCACGCCCCCTCTGCCGAATCCTCCGTCGAGAAGGTAATTTTTTAACTTCCGCTTCTTGGCGCTTCTGGCAGTTGGAGGTTCATTTGCGGGCTCCTTCTTGTGCTTTCTGAATGGTTGTGTTTACGTTTTTGATGCCTACAAAGTATACTAGACATGTTGTCTCAAAGGGATTCATTCAGGACAGATGGTTCTACGATTAGTTGGAGCTATTGATGTTTATCTTGCTGGTACTGTGATGTTAATTTTTGGTATGGGCTTGTATGGGCTATTTATCAGTAACGTACCTACTGATTTACCCTCAACAAATGACCGTGCTCTCAAGGGATCTTCCTTATTTGGGATGTTCACTTTGAAGGAGAGACCTAAATGGATGAAGATCAGCTCACTAGATGAATTGAAGACAAAAGTGGGACACGTTATTGTCATGATTCTTCTTGTAAAGATGTTTGAGAGGAGCAAGATGGTGGCAATAGCTACTGGAATGGATCTGCTAAGTTACTCTGCCCATCAGTCTGTTTAGGACCAGCCAATAGTTTTGGTTTATCTCTCAAGGATTTGGTCCGATTGCATGCACATCTGATGCTTGATTTAATGCAAAGTTGATTTGGGGTTGAATATAAATTCAAATGATTCATTTTAATCTGTCTGAATTTGATTGTGAGCTGATTCAATCATCTACCTATTATTGTCACAATTATCATGCATGGGTTAATCAGTCCATCTACTTTGATGCTTGCTTATTCATTATGAATGTGAAATTCGTGGATTTTTTATGCTTCTCATTTTCTTATTTGTCCATATGATTTTTACACCCTACTTATATTTGCTTCATTTTTCTGTCATTTGTTTGGGCGAGTATCCTTGGTGGCAAGAAGCTAGATTCAGAGTAAAGATGTAAAGATTTTCAAAAATCAATCGGGTATTTTCCTTCCTTTATTTTTAGTTGATCTCTACATGTTGCATTGTAATTTCATTTGCATATTTAATAGCCTTCCTGCCATGTGATGTATCCCCACTCTAACACTTCATTGTAATAGATGTATGTTAGGATACATCCTTCCGGCAATGTGATTGGCTAGGGGACTCCAAAGAGTCCGACCCCTTGTGGGCTCATTTAGAATGAGCCCACCCAACCCTAGGATTGGATCCAAGAGTGTGGGAAACCGTTGTATCAAATGCATAGTAATGAAAAATCTGCGATTGGGTAGACGTATGTATAGGATGGGTGGTCCGACGGACGTTCCACCTGGGCATCCCGTATGTGGGGTGTGAGTGAGATTTAGTGTACCCCGTGTGTGGGGAGCTGAGGCATTTGGCATTTCCTGAGTGTTGTCACCCGTGTCCATGGCTCGTCAATCCATGGGAACTACGCTTGACCTGATTTTGGAGAGACAGAGGTCTCGAGGGATATGTAGGCTGCGGGGGAGTTTGGTCGCTCCATGCTCGGTCAAATTGAGGTAAGTTCCATGTATTATGAGATTACCTCAGCGAAGAGATTTTCCTGTGGAAGGGAATACCTCTACACCCTGAGATGGGTTCCACTGTTGTGGGAGCATCTCATCCTTCGGATGTGTTTCAATATTTTGGGAGCATCATTTTCACACACACACTCAAATTGAGATAAGTTCCATGTATTATGGGATTATCTCGTCGAGGGGACTTCCTTGTGATAGGGAGTACCTCAACACTGAGATGGGTCCCACTATTGTGGGGACATCTCTCAACATTGGATGTGTTCCATGATTATGGGAACATCCATCGCTTGGGATGCGTTCCAATATTTTGGAAGCGTCCCTCTTCTCTTGCACACACTTGGTACGTATACACCCGTCCGAACTACGTTTGGCCTGATTCCCGCCGCACAGGGATATGTAGGCGGCCTGGGATTTTCCCAGACCTCGGTCACATGTTATATATCATTTTTCCTTTCTTTTGATGTATGATTAAACTATTCTTTTAATTCTTTTATTTATTTTTGTAATTATTTTCTTATTTAATCTGTTTAGTTTCAGCTTATGCTATGCATAGTTTGTAAAGAATTAGAGATTAATTTAGGATTCCCCCTTCTACCTTGTATTATATCTAGATAGCCCCAAGTGTTCATAAACTATAGGAAAATGATAGGATTTAGGGAGACCGGTTCAACCGGGCGAGTTGGGTGCCTAACACCTTCCCAACTCGTAATTTGGCACTTACCCACCTTTGGTGAGACGAGATAGTCATTTCATTTGCGCGAGTCATTAGCGTCCCTCCATTGAGGGATATCATTTATAGGTCCTAGACCTTATCTAGGTGGCGACTCCAGTCTTCTTACCCTCTATTGGCATAAGTGGATGAGATCTAAAGGTGAGAACTTTCTAGATCCCAGTTTAAGTGTAATGAGGGTAGACAACTTTAACTACATGAAAACTCAATTTTAAAAATGAGGATAAATCCAATTAAAAATTCAAGAAGAAGATTTTTTTCCCATGTCCTCACACCTGGGATCTGATAGAGAGTACTGTACAGATGATCCAAACTCTGCCATTTGCCCCCATATTAATTTGTAGGGACAGAACTCAGTAGATTGGTTTGGATCAGACCGATCGGATTACTATCGCTTCAAGGGTTCCAGGATTCAAGGGTTCGAGGGAACCTCAGTAAGGAATAATGGCATAACCAGCGAAACTGGACAAGGCTCACCTTCTGTCGGTTCAATTGCTCCAATGATCCTTCGGACGGGTTGGGGTGATCGACACACATCTCGATGCAGCCCAATCCTTCTTATGGATGATTGAACGACAAGGGATGAGCTCCATCCAACGAAACCAACCTACTTTTGTCCAATTCTTCTCCCCAAAATCCACATGATCTGCTACAAGCATGTACCAGCACCAGTTTCTTTGTTGGCTAGTGTAAATGTGGGGGATGAAAACATAGACGAGAAATAAGAGTCAAACGAACAATCACACAATACAAGGTTTTACCGTGGCTTAATACCCCAATAAAACATGCCTACATCCATCCCATAGAATTAGAGAATTTCTTTAATCACTAAAAAAAACTTTACATACATCTCTCAACACCTCAAAAAGTGATCCATTTTCCTCTTTTCCTCCTTTCCTCCTTTCCTCTTTCTTTTGAGATAACTCAGCCCATAACAAACAATATATAGATAGATTTTCAAAGAAATTAAACCTTACTCCCATATTATTACAAGAAGGAAAAATTTCATAAACACCCCAACAAGGATTGCTTACATCATCAACCACCCACAAGTTTGCAAAAACATCAATCGCACCCACTTAACTGACGGAAATCACTTAAATTATTAATATACAATTTTACCCTTCATATTATAAATTGAAAATTTTAAAAATTAAGTAGAATGACTAATTTGACATTATATGATAATTACGTTTACAATTTCTCTCTTTCCTTTTCACTTCCAGCCAAACCCTAACGTTGGAGTCCTAACAATATTTAAAATCAACGAGATCAAAACAAACATCCGAATCAACAAAAGATTCGGATTTAAATTAAGAATTTTTCATTCTTCCTTTCTGGTTTTAAATTTGAGAAGTGAACCATTTTCCACTTTTTCCGTGGGGACTCTTTGAAGCAATTGAAAACAAAGAGGAATGGTGATGGAATATGAACTCTTGCAGAAGAAACTCCAAGAATTAGCGACCCAACTTGAATCTTTGAAGCAACCGAAAACGGAGAGGAATGGTGATGGGATATGAACTCTTGTAGAAGAAACTCCAAGAATTAGACCCAACACGAATATGCCACTGCCCTCCCAGTCGATACCCCTTATCACCAACTCCTCTCCATTGCAAAGAGTCTCGATGCAAGATTCGGATTCCTAAAGAACCTACAATCAGCAGAAATTCAATCCTAGTCCCAGAAACTGCACAAATTAGACCAAATACACGACCGGAAGAAGAATTCCCTAATCTCTCTCTAATTTATTTTCTTGTTTTGGAAGGATTCCTAATTCTTGTACTGTACGTCTCTCTCTAGTACCCTTCCTCAAATGGATGAAATAATCAACCCAACTGCCTAATCTGTCTCTTTTTCCATCTTTTCTGGATCCAAATCGTCTCCTCCCTGAGATTCGAGAGGAGGGGCGGCGACCCCACTGGATGGTCGCCATGTGGAGATCAGATGAATCTGACCCCTCCGTTCGAGCCGACAAGCCGAGCTGACAAGAGAGTATCGGCTCAAACGGAGGGGTCGGATTCTTCTGACTCCCACATGGCGACCATCCAGTGGGGTCGCCGCGTCTCCTCCCTGAAGTACAAGGAGGAGACGATTTGAATCCATCTTTTCTCTTCCAAGTTTCAAGCAAGAGCACGTACAAAAAAAAAAAAAAAATCCCAGGCAAGAACTGAATGCAGAGCAGAGGCACAATCCCAAGTAAGGTCTTCCTTTTTTTTTCATTAACAGCCTAAATAATCTTTCATCATCTCATCCATTAAAGGCACACATTAGAATTTTTGGGTGGGTTGAATCTTACATGCATCTTCCTCTACCCACCTCAGCAACAATCGAAATTCCCCTTTCACTGGTGCATCTAATGTTCTGCTATGTCATAGACTCAATGGAATTATTCACAATAATTCCGAACGAATAAAACCAAAGAACTAGAGATTCTTGGAGAAAATGGAATATCAAGAATCGAAAGAATTTGCAACTCAGCATAAACCCCTTCTCATCTTTGGAATCATCGTTTGAATCTCCTCCAACATGAACTCTTCTTTATTATCTACGAATTCCCCTTCCCTCGAAACAAATTTCTCCAAAAAACCTTGTGTTATGGGGGAAAAACATCACCCAATGAAAATCTTACACGTGGCGCCTAAAATCGTCTAGGCCGACCAGACATGGTAGAGTGGCGCTCGGCCTTGTCTACTCAGAGGTATACTCCTATCAGAACATGACTCTTGGTCGGAGGTACATTCCTATTAGGATACGTCTCTTGATCGGAGACTAGAGTCCTAAGAGTCCTTGGCTATAAGGTGGGAGTCATTCTCTTAGTGTGATACATAGCCGACCTTCATGGACGTGCGACCAAACAGATTAGTGACACCTGTCATCCTCATCTCCACCGACCTAGCTTCCTTGGCTACAATCTCTTACTCTTACTCGGAGTCTATGACCTGGGCATCCCACAATGTGACACTTGGTAGTTCTATTGGTGAACTACCTCCCAGAGTCCCAGTACCTCTATGCTTCTTGCCCATCTCTATATATACAAGGCAAACCCCTAAAGTAATATCATCTCACTATTCACTCATTCTTTCTCTCCTACGCTCAAACTCTATCTTCGTTCCCCTCCCCTAACTGGAGATAGCTTTTGGCTATCTCTTGACTATTTACATTGGGAATCTAACTTAGGCATCGGAGTGTATCCGGGGTTTAGTTTTTTCTGACCGACCCCTAGCACTGGTTGGTCAGAAAAAAATTAAAGGAGCTTCACACCAGTCCGCCAGTCGACCATTGATGAAGAGGTCCAGAAGTTTTTGAGAGCTGAATCCATCCGAGAGGTAACCTATCCTAATTGACTTGCAAATGTGGTCATGGTCCCCAAGGAAAATGAAAAGTGGAGGATCTGTATAGACTTCACAGACCTCAACAAGGCCTACCCAAAAGACAGCTATCCGTTGCCACGTATAAGCCAGCTCATAGACGCCACGATCGGGCACGAGCAGTTTAGTTTCATCGATGCATATTCAGGGTACAACCAGATCAAGATGAACAAGCCCGATGAAGAGTGCACATCCTTCATCACTAACCAGGCTCTTCTGCTATACGGGCATGCATTTTAGCCTAAAAAACATAGGAGCCACCTATCAGAGGTTGGGGAATAAAGTGTTCAGAAATCAGATTGGCCACAACATGGAGGTGTACATCGACGATTTCCTGGTGACGACCAAGCAGGCCGACCAACACCTGGCCGACCTGGACGAAGCCTTCCAAGTCCTCGAAAAACATAGCATGAAGCTGAATCCAACAAAGTGTGCTTTTAGCATAGCATCAGGCAAGTTCCTAAGCTTCATGGTCTCATAGAGGAGCAGAGAGGCCAACCCCTCAAAGATAACGGCCATATTTAACATGATTGTGCCAACCAAGCCGAAGCAGGTGCAAGAGCTAAATGGTCGGATAGCCACCCTCGATCGCTTCATGTCCAAATCAGCCAAGAGATGCCCGCCTTTCTTCAAGACACTGAAGAGAGCAGGAAAATTTGAGTGGAGAAACGAGTGCCAAAAAGCCTTCAACAACCTCAAAGCCTACTTGGCCTCACCACCGCTGCTGGTCAAGCCAAATCCTGGTGACAATCTGCAATTATACCTTGGAGTCTCAGACTTGGCGGTGAGCGTAGTCTTACTAAAGAAAAAGAAAAAAGTCCAATGCCCCATATACTACGTCAGCAAGGTGTTGTTGGACGCAGAAACTCGATACAAGCCGATCGAGAAGTTAGCATTCACTCTGGTCACGGCAGCGCGAAAGCTTCGACCGTATTTCCAAGTATACCCTATCTCCGTACTCACCAACACCCCTCTGAAGAAAGTGTTATCAAATCTGGATGCTTCTGACCGAATGATCAATTGGGCCGTGGAGCTCGATGAGTTTAAGCTACGATACGTGCCCAGAATTACCATCAAAGCGCAAGCCTTGGCAAACTTCATAGTGGAGAGCAGACTGCTAGAGGGGGAAGTAGTGGTGCCAGAGCAAGAAGACAGGCCTGCACCTGTCGAAGCGCCCATGGACACTGCAAGTAGATGGGTCCTTTATGGATAGAAAATCAGGGGCAGGGGAAATACTCACCAGGCCAGAGAAATTCAAAGTCAGATCAGCCATTAGATTTGGATTCCCACAACAAACAATGAGGTCAAGTATGAAGCTTTACCGGCCGGCCTCCAACTAGCGAAAGGCCTAATGGTTAAACGGCTAATAGTCAGCAGTGACTCGCAGCCCATCGTCCTCTAGGTGCAGGGTAACTACGAAGCCAGGCAGCCTGGGATGCAGAAGTATCTAGAACAGGTAAACACGGCCATAACGGCCTTCCAAAGTGTCGAACTACATTATGTGAGTAGAGATGAGAACACTAAAATAGACAAGTAGTCTAGGTTGTCCCTGACAAACATCTCTTAGATGGACACTGCAGTGTATGTTGAGCTACTGGAGCATGTAAGCAGCACTGCCGAGGAAGTCGGGCCAATCGAAGTCACCTCTAGCTGGTATGACCCTATCTACAGCTACCTTTGGACAGGTGCACCTTCGGATGACAGAAAGGAGGCATGGTGCATCCAGGCCAAGTCACAACAGTACACTGTCCATCAAGATGTATTGTACAGGCAATCCTACACCATGCCATTACTTCGGTATCTATGATCGGAAGAAGCCGAGCAGGTGGTGAAAGAAGTGCATGAAGGCATCTATAGTCGACATCAAGAAGGCCGATCGCTATTTCAGAAGATCCTTCGACAAGGCTACCACTGGCCAAGGATGCATAACGACTGCATTGAACTTGTACACAAGTGCGAGAAGTGCTAGTTCTATGCACCCATACCCCATGCTCCTGCCACCCCTTGCAACCCATCACTAGCCCTCTCTCCTTCGCCATATGGGGGATGGACATCATGGGGCCCTTCCCCAAGGCAACTTACCAGCAAAAGTACGTCATAGTAGTTATCGACTACTTCACAAAGTGGATTGAGGTTGAGGCCGTTGCAAAAATTGACTCCACCAAAGTGGATCAATTCTTCAGGCACTCTGTCATATATAGGTTCGGGGTACCTCGAATACTCATCACGGACAATGGCACATAGTTCGTCAGCGCATCCTTCGCAGAGTTTTGCACGGAGTTCCTGATTGATCACTGCTTTGGATCGGTCAGCCATCCACAAACCAGTGGGCAGACAGAGGCCACGAACAAGACGATACTAACATGGCTCAAGAAAAGGGTGGCAGATGTAAGCACCTCATTTTTGCTTTCCCCAACTAGGACAGCCATATTGGTGTGTAAATAGCGAGAAAGGGGAGGCAAGTGAAACTCTCTCATACCAACAGTTAATTAGTCCATATGTGCTCTCTACGGTGTTCTGAGCTGAGCCAAAGTGCCCCCCCCCCAATGTGTAGAAGTCTTGGTGAACACATTCGGAAAGATTGCGGGTCAATTCAAGGTTTGGATGTTAAGCGACAACTTCAAGGCCTTTTTCAGCAGGCCCCACAGCAAGGTCATGGGCTGTAATCTACATGGATGCATAGATCTTGGAAGTACCTTTGAAATGAGACCAGAATCACTCAATCCTAATATCAAAGGAAGAGGATATGACAATTTCAATTTGAAAATAAGTACAAGGGTTTTTTTGAAAATAATAATAAATTATCCAGGGGCTTGCATGCAAATTATCGTAAGTTTAATTATTTAAATTTCACATCCTCATATCTTGATCATTCGACATCCAAATCCGGTAATCCAAGCACCAGCGTGCTCTATTGTCCGTCCTCTTCAAAGTGAATGTGAAAAATCTGGGATAACGGCCTCCAAAGGATCCCATGCAGAACTGCAAGCCGATATGCTTGCCTAAACTTCGATCCTTTATAATTTTATTATCCGACGTCCGAATCAAGTGATTCAAGCACCAGTGTTCTTTATTTTGGATACTTTGCAAAGTGGACGTGAAAAATTTAGGAGAAAGGTCACCAAAGAATTCCATGCAGATGCGTACTGAAGTGGCCCATAAAAGACGGAGACGAGCCTGTCAAAACCCAAATCAACCCAACTCAGTTCAACCTAAGTCAGCTCAAACCCAATTCAGTCCAACCCGGTCAAACTCAACCAGTTGGCCTGACCCAGCCCAGACCAATCCAAACCAAGTCGGTTCAACCCATGTGCATGTTTTTTTGTATTTTTGTTATACATAAAGGTTTATATGATATATACTATATATTTATATAACATTTAATATTTCTATATATTACATTATAGAAAAAATTTCATCTACACCCCATCAAAGATTGTTAACATCATCTACACCCACAAGAATGCAGAAACATCACCTAGGTCCCAAAACTTTGGCTCTGGTAATCAAAGAGGTCCACTCCGTCAGTTGATTCCCGTTAGATACTGACACTAGCTGAAATAAAAATTTCCATGGACAATACTGTCCTTAAAGTAAAGATAAAATACCATTTTACCCTTCTTCTTCTTCTTCTTCTTCTTCCTTTCCTCTTCTTCTTTCCTCTTCTGCTCTTCTCCATAGTCATATTCATATGGTAGGAGCTGGTTTGGGGGGAAATTAGGGGAGCTGGCATGGCTCCAACAGATTTATCGAGAAGGCAAGGACATCATCGCCGTAGGCAAAATAAAACCGCCCATGGTTTCTACTTTCCAACCCTCTCTCTGTAAATTCTCTTTATTTAAAGTTTGTTTCTTGAATTTCTTGTTCGAACAGGGTCCAATCCATCTCTTCCCTTGAATCTCGAGATTCAAAGATAAGCAACAACAGTAGTGAAGAACAGAGAATGAATTCGGCAAGCAAAGCTTGGATCGTGGCTGCAAGCATTGGAGCTGTTGAAGCACTGAAGGATCAAGGGTTCTGTAGATGGAATTACGCCATGAGATCTTTTTATCAACACATCAAGAACAATCGGTTATCAGTTTCTCAGATCAAATGGGATTTCGGTGCTGCTGAACCTTTAAAGAAAACTGCAGCGTTGGATGAACGGGAAAAAGCCAGAAAAGCTGAAAAGGATGAGAAAGTCATGAATCTCATCTGCTGGGGTCCCAACCATTAGTTCTTTCATTTTTATTTCTATCATTTTTTCTTCTCTTGATATGGTCGTAATTCTGCATCTCTGGCCATTACTTCTCGGCTAAATTACAGATTCTTTATTCTGTAGAGTTCTTCAATTCATTTCTTCATGCGTAGAATGTTTTTTCTTGTTTTGATTTCCAATCATAAAAAACGCTGAACATTTAGAAATTAACGAGGTAGAACGAACTGAGAAAATAGGGCAATGGATCAATTAAAATTAAAAAACAAGAAATTAAAAAACAAAAACCCACAAAAAATAATCAGAACTTTCTCTGAATCTCATCTCTCTTTTTCGTCTCTCTCGTCTCTCTCGTCTCTCTCTCTCTCTCGTCTCTCTCGTCTCTCTCTCTCTCTCTCTCTCTCTCTCTCTCTCTCTCTCTCTCTCTCTCTCTCTCTCTCTCTCGCTGTTGTGTTTGAAGGAAGTTCACATGAGGGAGAATGGCTAAAACAATATAATTTTTAAATTTTTCAATTTATAATATGAGGGGTAAAACTGTATTTTAATAATTTTAGTGATTTCCGTCAGTTAAGTGGACCTTGGTGATGTTTCTGCAATCTTGTGGGTGTAGATGATGTTAACAATCCTTGATGGGGTGTAGATAAAATTTTTTCTACATTATATATATTAATATATATTATATATATATATATATATATATATATATATATATATATATATATATATATATATATATATATATATATATGTATACATTTATATATATTCGGTCAAGAGGAGAGAGAGAAAGAGAACTCGATAAGAAAGAAAGAGAGAGGGAACCCGATAAGAGAGAAGAGAGAAGAGAGCACCACCTAGCCACACCATTCATCATCAATCCACTCCATCACCCATGATGCACCTCCACTTGATCCCATGCTACACCACCCAAAACCAACCTCCGTACACCAACCCAGCCGTGTACTCCACTCCACCTCCCATCTTGAGCCTAACCCCAAAGCACCGTCACCTCCATTTTTGAGCCCAAGACCACCACCTACCCATCTATCTTCCATGCCACCTTGAGCCACCTGTCATGACCTACACAAACCACCAAAACCAGAAAAAAAAACCTATGCTGCCACGTCCTCATCCCCATGACTAGCTGTACCTTCTTTGAGACACTCCACTGCCCATACTTCTTGAGCCCAACTCCATAGACCCATATCCTGCACCACCAACTCCACCACATCGGCTAGCAATCTCCCCTCCATTCGACAACACACGACTCACTCACTCCCTTCCCCCAACATCTATATAGCACACCTGCAAGAGTGCTAACCAGAGGGAGACCAACACTTTACCCTAATCGAAAACCCATAAAGAGAGAGGAGGGAGAGATAAAAGGGAGAAGAAGAGAAAAACGTGGAAGAGGGAGGCTTGATGCTGGACCATTGAAGAGACTGGAGAAAAAAAAGGAGAGAGAGAGAGATTGGGGACGGAGAAAGGAAAAATAGGGAGAAATAAAAGGGAGAAGAAGAGAAAGACGTGGAAGAGAGAGGCTTGTTGCTGGACCATTGAGGAGACTGGAGAAAAAAAAGGGAGAAGAAGAGAAAGACGTAGAGGAGGGAGGCTTGCTGCTGGACCATTGAGGAGATTGGAAAAGAGAGAGAGAGAGAGATTGGGGACGGAGAAAGGAAAAATAAGGAGAAATAAAAGGGAGAAGAAGAGAAAGACGTGGAGGAGGGAGGCTTGCTACTGGACCATTGAGGAGACTGGAGAAAAAAAAAAGGAGAGAGAGAGATTGGGGACGGAGAAAGGAAAAACAGGGAGAGAAGGAAGAAAAAGGAAGGGAGAAACAAGAAAAGAGAAGAGGGAGGATTTGCGGCTCACCAAGGGAGTTGGGCGGCTGCTGCTGACCATCAACATCCATGCATTGATGCACAACCATAGCACCTCCCTCGTGGGATGCAGGCTGTCCAGACCTTGGTTGCTGCAGCTAGAGCTTGGAATGTTGGATTAGCTGGTCATTTTTTTGCGCTCCTCCATGGCAACATTACCGGCAGGAACATTGCTTAGACAGGATTTTCCCTCAAACTGTCCCATGTCCTATGGGTCCAAAAGATTCTTGGTTATAGGAATTTTGCGATGGATTTCATGTTCATTTCTCGAGTAATTTTTAAACTGTTATCATGATTTTTGAATCTGTTCTTGTGAATTATTTGAGTGGTTCAATGGAGTTATGATTTTTTGGTATTAAAT
This sequence comes from Protea cynaroides, assembly GCA_028583415.1. Classification (NCBI taxonomy): domain Eukaryota; kingdom Viridiplantae; phylum Streptophyta; class Magnoliopsida; order Proteales; family Proteaceae; genus Protea; species Protea cynaroides. The sequence goes on from CM053265.1 coordinate 480,288, forward strand.
TGTATACATTCGTTGCATATATTTTTTGAGCTCCTTCATAAAGTTTTGTTGTCATAATTGTCTTCTTTGTTCAAGAGTTTAGTTGGTACCATTATCTTGCTTTATGATCCATGTTATCATGTCATGAGATTTTTGTTTCTTATCACTTTTGGATCAATGGAATGATTCCCATTAAATTAGATTGATTAAATGAATCTAAATCGTAGATTTTGAATCTGATCATATGGATGATTGATTTAATGAATCTGATCTTCGATCATGAATAATTTTGATGAGAAAATCTGAACCTCGATCTGGAATAATTTTGACGAGCAAATCTGACCCTCAATCTTGAATAATTTTGATGAGCAAATATGACCATCGATCTTGAATAATTTTGATGAGCAAATCTGACCCTCAATCTTGAATAATTTCGATGAGAAAATCTGACCCTCGATCATGAATAATTTTGATGAGCAAATATGACCCTCGATCTTGAATAATTTTGATGAGTGGATCTGAGCCGTTGATCTTAGCTACTTTGATGAGATATGAGCTGTTGATCATAATGGTAATGTGATATGAAATTTGATCCATTGGATTATCATCATGAGTGATTTGGATGAGTTTGATCCATTAGATTGTCATTATGGATGATATGATACATCTGAACCATCGGATTGTCTTGATAAGTGTCTTAAAGAAATCTGACGGTTAGATTATCATGATAAACGATCTGAACCGTTAGATTGCCGCTAGGGAGTGACTTTAATCAATCTGAGCAGTTGGATTATCATAATGAGCAATCTGAACCGTTAGATTATCTTTGGAAGTGATTTTAATCAATCTAAATGGTTGGAATATGATCTTGAGTGATTTGAACCATTGAATTACCATCAGGAGTGAATCAAATGAATCTGAACAGTTGGATTATGATTTTGAGCGATTTAGACCGTTAAATTATCATTTTGTGAGATCTAAGCCATTGATCTTAGCAATTTTGATGAGATATGAGTCATTGATCATGATTATAACTTGATGTGAGATCTGAGCTATTGATCTTGGCTATTTTGATGAATCTAAGTGTTAATCATGATTATCAATGTTTTGAAGAGATATAACTGTTAGATTGGGGATCTGATTTTGTCTACATTGTTATATCCATGCATCTACCATGTTCATATGCTTACATTGTCATATTGGGCACACTACCATGTCTGAATTGCTGGCACTGCTAGCTTTGGGTACATTACCATGTTTGATATGCTTGCTAATGTCATGCTTGAATGATATCTGTTGTTGGCAAAGAACTTACTTTACACCCTAGTAGAACTGTTATGCATGTACACTGATAAAAGACATTCATATGTGTAGGGACGTGCATGTAGGCACCCACATTCAGGGAAGGGTAAAAGCAAAAAAGATAAAAGTCTTAATCAAGAAGCATGAAGCCTAACCCAACAATTCCAAAATTAGGGTTTAGGTTACAAGGGTAGCTTTAGGACAATCCCTACCCTTCAGCTCATTCCCCTAAGGTGCAGAAACCTAGATAGTTGTGAAGTGAATCCAACCATAGATCTTTTAGGTTCATCACTCGGTCTTACGTGTCCACCCATATTCCGACCCAAACGGGTCACCCACTGAACACCCTACTTCCTTCCGAACTACACGGATTATGATTCTTAGGGCAAACCCTAAGATACGTAGGTAATCTGGGAAGACTCCCAAATACAGTTCCACATCTCAGTCTATATACACTTACATACCTCTACTCCCTAAGAGTCCTTACCAACCTTACTCCCTGAGAGAACTTACACACCTACTCCCTGAGAGACATACCCTACTCCCTGAGAGACATACCCTACTCCCTGAGAGACATACCTTACTCCCTCAGAGTACACATACTTAACTCCCTGAGAGTGCTTACCTACCCTACTCCCTGAGAGTGCTTACATACTCTACTCCCTGAGTATACATACCTTACTCCCTGAGAGACATACCCTACCCCCTGAGAGACATACCTACTCCCTGAGAGACACACTCTACTCCCTGAGAGACATATCTTACTCCCTGAGAGTACACATACTTTACTCCCTGAGAGTGTTTGCATATCTTAGTCCCTGAGGCTACCTAATCCACCCAAGAACGAACTACGTTGTACCTGATTTCCAGGACCTCTGGAATACGTAGGCAACTTAGAGGACTCTCCAAGTACGGTACCACATCTTAGTATCTTTAGGTCCTCTATATCCATATCTATATCTATGTCCGTTATCCACACTTCGATCCATTAGGCCATCTCTAGATTAAATATCAATCATCATCAAGCATAAACTTCAACTTAAACAATTGAATCTAAAGAAGCTTAATCATAATCCATATCCATAAACTTTAATCACATTTTGTTTCGAACTACGTTTTAAACTTGATTTCCAGGATTGGAATACGTAGGCAATTTGAGATGTTCTGGACATTTCAAATTTAGTCCATCACCGAACCACCTTTGGTTCGGTTCATTGTATATTATTTTGTTTGTTTATTTACTTTGAGAACATGTTTGGCTGAACTTAGGCTAGAAGAACTTAGCAACTTGGCGTAGGATCCCTATGAGCCCTAGTCATCATCCATTGACCATGAACAATCAGAACCATAGAGTCTAAGGAAAGTAGAATCATATAGGAGACCAATTTTTGGATCGGACAGTTTTGGGTGCTTAACACCTTCCCAAACTGTACCTTGAACGCTTACCCGTTCTCTGATAGACCAAAGCCGATATATTGGGTCATGAGTCAATATAAGTCTTATCTCCGGATGAGGCTACATTTTTAGGTCCTAGACCTTAATCTAGGTGGCAACTCTCAAATCATTTACCATCCATTCAGCGTGGGTGGACATTTGTCCTCACAGCAGACAAGAAAGAGAAGTGGGTCAACGAGTTATCGAGTATAGTCTGGTCGTACAGAACAACCAGCATGACCCCCACCGATAAGACTCCTTTTATGCTAACCTTTGGCACGGGGGCAATCATCCCAATCAAAGTATTTCACCCAACCTACCAGATCCTAAACTTTAATGAAGAAACTAACTCTGATGATTTGCGAACCAACTTAGACAACTTGGAAGACGTCAGGGAGTCGACAGCATTCAGGGTGGCTAAGTATTAGCATGTCACGGCCAGGCACGACAAAACCGTATGGCCCAAGATGTTCAGAGTCCGAGACCTAGTCCTCCGAAAGACAATAGTCTCCAAGCCGACCAACCAGGGAAAGATGACCAAGAACTGGGAAGGACCTTACCGAATCATCAAGACAGGCTGGCCTGGATCATACACCCTGGCCACCCTCCATGGCCAAGAGATACCTCGCACCTGGCACGCTACAAACCTGCTCAACTACTAGCAGTGAGCCTCCCTCGGCACTGGCTCAGTTTACTGCTTGTTACTTATTATTTAAGTTAAGTAGGTTTTCTTTTAGTTGAGTCGGCTGACAAGTCTAGGCTCGTTATGTAAATTTTTATTTCCAAGCAAGTAGTTTCAGTTGTAAGCCAGACCCTCTAGGGGCACCCGCTCAGAATACGTTCTCAATACATGAAGTCCTTTTCACTATGTCCCAACAACTGAGCAATCATACACCTGGGATCTCAATACAACCGTTCCATTTGGCCCAGCCTACCTACTCGTACCCACAAGTAGGTACGATCAGCACACAGGCCCTACGTGACTCTGCCTACTCATACCCACAAGCAGGTATGAGTAGCAAGCAGAGCATACTTAACACGGCCTATGCGCACCCACAAGCAGGTACGAGTAGCACACCGGTCCAACTTGAATCTGCCTACTCATACCCACAAGAAGGTATGAGTAGCACGTAGACCATACTTCATATGGCCTACTCGCACCCATAAGCAGGTACGAGTAGCACGCCGGTCCTACTTGACTCTGCCTACTCATACCCATAAGCAGGTACGAGTAGCACGCAGCCATACTTAACTCTGCCTACTCATACCCACAAGCAGGTATGAGTAGCACGCAGCCATACTTGACACGGCCTACTCGCACCCACAAGCAGCTATGAGTAGCATGCCAATCCGACTTGACTCTGTCTATCACAACCAAACAATTATGAGTAGCATGTAGACCATGCTTGACGTGGCCTACTTGCACCCACAAGCAGGTACAAGTAGCACACCGATCCTACAGGACTTCGCAAACTATGACTAACAAGCACTAGGGGTAGATCGTTATGGCTAAGTGCTAACACAATCTATCAGCAATCAACGTTCTCAATGCAGCAATCACTAAGTGCACTCGGTCTATCAAGAAGTTAGACTGACTACACTTCAGGGGTATCATGGGAGGTATAACTTACATATCAAAATAAATTCAAGCAGACAACACAATAGAAATGGAAGACAGAAAGAGTGATTTCCATTACAAAAGCCCACAAGGGGGCAACGTTCTACAAAAAGGCCCATCAGGGCAAAAAAGAGAAGGAAAAGGGTAAATCCCCCTTCTGGCCACACAGGGCTAGGGGCATCCCTCGACCTTACGCATGACTGTCCTTAGCCATAGGGTCGACAGTCGAACCTCCCAGGGGGCGTCGCTCGGCAGTGCGACATCTGGAAGATCTGCAATTGACGTCTGGGGCACTTCATAAGCGGGCAAGTCTTCCTCCAGATTGTCTCCCTCAATCCAGTTGGCCTCTTCCCGCTTGACCACCTCCTTTCTACCCTGCTCGGCTAAGAGGGGAAGATCGGAGTAGTTAACCTCGATCCCCTTACTTGCGAGGTACTGCTAAAGATAGAGGACCCCCTTCTGAAAAAATCCGCTCTCGGCCTCCTCCAGATAGCCAGCATACTGAGCAGACCCCCGGTAATCTACCACGGCCTACTCCCAGACTTCGGCCTGGAGCTTCTCCACCTTTTCCAGGGCCTCCTTGGCTAACATGGCCTCAGTTTAGGCCCCTCGTCTGGCATCCTCGGCTGCCCTAAGCTTTGCTTCTGCCTGATGCACTCTCTCATGCTCATTGGACAAGGACTTATCCACCTTGTCCAGGGACACCCTAAGGTTGGCCTTCTCAGCAGCAAGGCCCGCCGCCTCGGAACTCTTCTCGCAAAGCTCCCCCTTCACGGTCGTCAATGCTTCTCTGGACTCCTCCTCCACCGCTTTTGACTCATCCAACTCGGTGCACAGAGACGCTGCCTTCTGGCACAGCTTGGCCACAAGGTTGCCACCCTAGAAAGCAGCAAACGGAAGAGTTAGCTGACATACACAAAGAAAGCAAAAACTTGAGAACACAAAGAATCCCTTACCTGGGTATTGTTAAGGAACACCCGCTTCAGTAGGTCCCTCATCTACAGGGACGCAGTGAAGGAGACATCCTCAGGAAGCCGGTTCTGCGTCACCATTATCCAAGCCGTGCGGGTACTCTTGAACACTGAATAGGTGGTGTTCAGGCCGAGCGTCAAAACGAAAGGGGCTGGGCTCTACTGCCCTACGGCATCCTCCCTCCTTGGCATGGATGCGTCCCCCAAAGCCTTCGAATCGGCCGATTGGATCAGGTCGACCATTTGAGTAGGCTGACGGGGTTGGGCTTCCTTCTCCGCGGGCTCCAACCGACCACCATCTCTTGGGCCCACCTTCAGGGTCCCCTTGGTCTTGTAGATGTGAGTAGACAAGTCATGGGCTGACTTTATTTTCTTGTTGGCCCCCTCCATCGAAGCCGGCTTCTTCCCCTTTGAGTCCTCGAAGGCCCTCGGGATCGAGTCACAACCCCACCAGTAGGGACGTCCCTCGGGGCAACCGAGCCACTTGCCCCTACTGCAAATCTGCTCTACATCGCCCGCTTGCGCAGGATTTAGGCCACCAGTTGATCGTCTGTGAAGTTCACTGCAACAAAAGGGAACAAACACACAGTTAATACCAGTTAGAATAATCAGATCGGAAGTTAGCGGCTATGTTTTAGGACTCACCTAATACACCATGCTCGGCCAAAGTCTGTGCATCCGCCAAGTTGGCATAGGGGACAGTTTTGCCCTCCTTTACCTTCCTAAAGACATGCTTCTCCTCCGAGGTCAGATTAGGCTTCTTGTTAAATCTGGACGCTTCAACTACGAGCCAAGCGTTCAACAGTGGGAGAAGTGAGTCTCCCGATTGGGGGCTCACAAAGAAATATTTTTTCTTCCACCCGTGAAGGGAGGAAGGCTTTTGGGAGATCAGAGAGAGTTTCTTCGCGTCCCTCTAACTGAAGTAATATTAACCACTCAAGGAGTTCTTCTCGGTCAGAATATTGAAATTGAACAACGACCTAAACAAGTTTACGGTCGGAGTCTCGCTAAGGTTGCGGATGAAAATGATGAAGGCGTAAATGCACCGCCACCCGTTCGGAGTTAGTTGGGCAGGGGCGATGCGGTAGACCTTCAGGATGTTGACCACTAAGAGGTGAAGGGGGAATCAGAGGCTAGACTTTAAAGCGTGTTCGTACATGCAAATCTCGGAAGGGAGTAGGGTACAAGCCCTTTCCCCTAACACAGAGGCTCGAATCACGACATCCGTCATCGGAGCCTCAAGCTGATAAGCCTTATAGATTTGGGACAGAGCCGACTCAGAAGCAACCAACTGGCTATCTGCAGGGCCGGAAGTTTATCTAGGGAAGGAAGGGTCGGCTTACCACCCCTTTTGCAAGTGACCCTCCGAGTGGAAGTACTAGCTAGTCAGCTCCGCTCAGCGGCCTCAGAGGAGCCTAGTTCGAGATCTTTTTCAGAAGTGTGCTCGAAGGCCGAGGGGATGACTTCTAGAGATTTGGGACACTTCGCAGCCCTATAGATCCCTCCAACTCAGTGGCATCCAAGTCGAATTCCAGGCTAACAGAGTCCCGGGTTTCCTTTTCTTAAGGGGATTCTCCGGGTGGACGTTAACTCACCCTCAGCGAGGGGATCAGAAAACTTTTTCAAAGAAGTCTTATATTGGGCAATGAGCGCTCTCTTACTTACACTACCTCTCACTAAGGAGTTGACACGATTGGAAGAGGAAGAAAACTTAAAAACATGCAAAAAGAAAGAAAAGTGGAGATCAGGTGAAGGAAAACTTACTAGTTGAAGAAGAGATGAAGAGACGTGCGAAAGACTCGAAGGCAGGGAAGACTTCTAACCAGACGCTCTTAGCTCGAGCTTTAAATCATCCAAATGATCGAATGGAAGGCAAGGGCGGTATTTATAGGTCTAGGAATCTGAAGCGGTTCGAGTAACTCCCATCCACATGTCGCTATAGTAGTAGCGGAAAGTCTGCCCCGCTGGACAAGACGTGACAGGTTGACATCAACCCATCATAATGGCTCTACCCGCGGTTTTATGGTGCGTCTTCTCGAGACGCGTCGGTTGAGTCTCAACCGTTAGATGAAGCCAACCGTTCCCGATCACAGAGGCTCTTTATGGCGCGTTTTCTCAAGACGCGTCAATTGGTTTCTGACCATCAGATGGGGTGGATAGTTTGTGGATGCAGAGATCCACGGTGAGATGTGCCTAGCACTTCGAGTTCGTGCCTCCTCGAGTTTTGTACTCAAACGGTTAATGGAGACCCCTGGCAACAACTACTAAACGCTCGATCGAAAACTTTGATCAATTGGAGGCCATCAAATGGCGATGAGACGACTAGTGAGTTATAGCCTCATACAGACGAGCGCGCATACCAGCGGACATGAGTAGCAACTGATCGGATCAAAATTGTCGGTCATAGGATTTTGCACTATCGAATCATTTGCATCAGACAGCGCAAGGGGCAACTGTTATGGGGGAAAAACATCACCCAATGAAAATCTTACATGTGGCGCCTAAAATCGTCTAGGCTGACCAGACGTGGTAGAGTGGCACTCGACCTTGTCTACTCGAAGGTATACTCCTATCAGGACACGTCTCCTGGTCAGAGGTACATTCCTGTTAGGATATGTCTCTTGGTCGAAGACTAAAATCCTAAGAGTCCTTGGCTCTAAGGCGGGAGTCCTTCTCCTAGTGTGATACGTAGCCGACCTTCACACACATGCGACCAAACAGATAGTGACACCTGTCACCCTTATCTCCACCGACCTAGCTTCCTTGGCTACGGTCTTTTACTCCTACTCGAAGTCTATGACCTGAGCATCCCACAATGTGACACCTGACAATCCTATTGGCGAACTATCTCCCAGAGTCCCGATACCTCCATGCTTCTTGCTTATCTATATATGTACAGGGCAAACCCCTAAAGTAAGATCATCTCACTATTCACTCATTCTTCGTTTCCCTCTCCTACACTCAAACTTTATCTTCATTTCCCTCGTATAAACTGGAGATAGCTTCCGGCTATCTCTTGACTGTTTACATTGGAAATCTGACTTAGGCATCGGAGTGTACCTAGGGCTTAGTCGCCTAACTCCCTTCATCTTAACGATTTAGGTCTTTTTTATAAACGTTTTGAAATTTTGGGTGGTAGTAGATGTTTTCAGAAATCTTGAGTGGTAAGTGATTTTTCTCAAAGTATTTGGATAGTACATGAAATTTTCCCCATCATTTAATAAAACTCAAAGGATAATTTACTCATACCACCCCTGGAATCCAAACTTACTATGCATCAACCTATAAGTTGACGATATTTACTCATACTACCCCCTAAACCTCTGTGAACCGTTATACCCTTAGTCCATTTTCTCAAAAATAATCCAAGAGTCATTTTTGCCCTTTTCAAAATAAAAACCCAAAATACCCAAACTACTCTCCGGTCGTCTTCTTGATGAGCCAGCTCCAGCTCCTTCGACTTCCACCTCCATTCAGAAATCCAAAAGATAGAGTAGAAAACTGAGGACCTTGATATTCTAGATTGAAGTTGTAGATAAAGGAGTTGAGACCAAGAACGAGGCGAGAGGAAGCAATATCGAAGATCCGCGGATGAAAGATCGTTCTAGTGAAGTGGTCAAGGAAGTTGTGAATGATCAAATCCACCTAACAAGATAACGAGCTTGATTAGATTGCTCGGCAGATCAAAGCTTTTGAATCGAGATGGATGATGAAAATCCGGTTAAAACAGAGGATGAAATTGAAACACAAAAATAGATGCGGAAGAAACGGTAACAAGGAATTTCTACGGATGCTTGAGGACGAGGAGGCAACGAATTCACATTTGATCAGCCCGACATACATACTCTCAAACGGAAGCAAAGAGAGATGCAAGCTGAATCCAAAGTTTTTATGCCGGACCTTGGAAGGGCTTGGGTTCGTGGTCCGAAGAGATGGAGGTTATTTAGCAACCGTGAATCTTTTCAATGTTGAGGTAACAAGAAAAGAAACTCCAAAACTGCTATGCAGATCTCAAAACCATTGGTTCTTCCATCACACAAATCCATGAATGGGTTTGAGATATTTCAGAGAATGGCAGCTATTGGAATTGAAGAACTAAGCTCATAAATTAGGGGGAAAGATCCAAGCCACCCCATTGTCGCACTCCACAGTGGGGCTTGAGGTTCCTCTAAACTGGAGATTTTTTGGGGACGAAGGGGAAATGAAGAGATTTTAGGGCTTTAGAATTGGGTTTTAGTGAAGGGTATCTATTTTAGTCTTTTCACCATACCCATAAGGGTAGTTTAGACATTAAAATAATTTAACCTTGATGACATCATCATTTCTGGGTCTAAATGTAACAAGGTTTGAAAAATGGGGATAGTATGAGTAAATATCGTCAACTTATAGGTTGATGCGTAGTAAGTTTGGATTCCAGGGGTGGTATGAATAAAATATCCAAACTCAGATCTTCTTGAATTTTGTGTCGAACAAAACTCAAATCTCTACATTCCTGAACAGCCATGGAGAAATTGACGCGTGACATAAAAATATAAAATAAAAATAAAAATAAAAACAAGGCATCGAATCTCATATTGCCTATCCTAACCGGTCGTAGATCCAGATACCATGGACGATATTAGGAATGGGGTTAATTGATATCGGATTGGTATTGAACCCACGATAGCAATTACTAAAACCATGGATGAGACTACACTCACGTTCTGCTTAAGGATGGAAAATTGTTTGAGTGGAGTTACCCTGCAAGGTTAAGTAAGTTAGGCTTAGATAGAAAAAGGCCATGGAGACAGAAGCATGTGGAGCCGTCTCAAACGGCCGAATACCTCTTCGCGTCAGCTCTGGATGAATTTCCAGAACGGCTGGTCTTGGATGGAATGGAGGAGAAGAGCAAAAGTGTGACCATTATCATCATCATCATCATCTGGGCTGGAAGTGGAAGCAATACTTACGATTGGCTGCCGCTCATAAGTAACAGAAGAATTGGATTACTCCTGCCAATTAACATTAACTTCTTTGATTGAGCCTGTGTCCACATCCCCTGCCTGGCCGAGCAAATTCTTTAGCAGCTTGTAAGCTTCTTCAATCATGTAAGTTCGTAGGAGAGGAGAGGAGAGGCCACAGCCATTTTTTCGTCGGTATTCTTAACTTGGAAGAACAGAAACAGAGTCCAAGGTCCTTATTCTTCCCTCAACTTGCGCTTCTCAAACTCATCAAGTTATTGATTCCTTCCTTTATTTCGAGTTTTATTTTCTTTCTAGTTTTTTACTTTTTACATTTACACAAGGCTAATTCATTGTGATCCATTAGAAAGGAGTTTTACCGGATGATATGGTAAATAACATTTTCCACCAAAACGTTTCTTTTCCCACTTTTTTTACAGCTGAGGACCAAGACGGTGTCTACTATTCATGATCGAGTGATGAAGTGATGACCGATTTGAAAGATTCAGACCAGTATCTGTCATGGGCTCTTCCTTTGCTTCTCCTTTTGGCATCATAGTCCCAATCCCATTCACCTGGTGATGCCGTCCCACATACGGATAAACAGGCAGAATGGGCAGCTTCCCTTGGCCAGGGCCCAATCCAGCGGTGCTGAGATTGAGGCTTCGATGATTCAGCTCAAAGGAGAAGTCTGGTGCCACTCCCAGTTGCTGCCTTCCAGGCAGAATGAATGGAGTGAGTGATGCAGAGTTTCCATACCTTGCCATGCTGTCACGAGCTTGTGATGGCTCAGGCCTATGGACATGGGCTTGAGCAGCTGGGGCATGTACTATGTTTGAGCTACCAGGGTTAACATGGCTGTTGTTCCGTGCTGTAGGTACATCATGGTTGTGCTTTCCCTCGTATGTGGTAATCACTGATTTAAGATCATGGGATGCCCTTTCAACATGCTTCCGAACCATGCAACCAGCACTTGTGCACTTGTAATAACTCCTGCATCAAACAGGCGACTTCATTACTTCATTCACTATACATTTTACCTTATAAATGGAACCACTAAAAGAAATGAGGAGGTACATGGAAACCATAGCTGGATACCTTGGATTTGGATTTCCCTTGACGACTTTTTGCCCATACTTGCGCCAGCGATACCCATCATCAAGGATGTCGACTTCGCTTGTTGTTTGAACCACAACTCTGGGCTCACGGATAGCTCTTGCGGTCCCACCCATTTCCATTGTAGAAGCATCGATCTTCCTGGAACCACACCGGACAAAAATTGCTGCCTCTCAAGTAATATAGGATCACATAACATGAGAACTCAACAGTAATTAAAAGATTGTAGTAGTGACCTTCTCTTTGACTCGGATTCATCTCCTTCACAATCATAATCCAATGATTGACTGCCACGTGTCCCTCGATCATCTTCATTATCATTATTGGAAGGAGTGGGTGAGACATCCACAGCATCACCATGATCAAAGTGAGTACCATCTTGCACTTGTGAGGAGCTAGAAGGGTCGCAGAGTTCAGGAACCACAGATGCAGATGTTACCTCTAGGTTGTCAAACCTCCAATCAGGTCCTCGAACAGTTTCCCGATGCATGCCTGCCCATGCTGGATCACCGTCAGTGGCAGCGTGTGGCACACCTTGTTCGGGGGTGTCGAGTTGCACTTCATTAAGAGGGTTAAAAGACCCAACAACTGATCGTCGATTTAGTGGGGGTTTGGGATGATTGTGCGCCCCCTTGTAGATGATCTCTGTGATGTGACCCTCATGTGATCGTTCCACCTTTTTCTTTACCTGGCAATTTGGATGTGTACACTTGTAATAGCTACGGGGATACTCACTTCCTTTTACCTGTTTCTGACCATACTTCCTCCAGTTATAACCATCTTCAGATATGTAACCACCAATCATGGAACTTAATTCTCCATTGGCCCCCTGATCCCCTTCCCCATCCTGCCGTTCATCAAGGGGAGGTGAATGTTGGGATTCACCAACGGAAGTAACTAAGTTCCTTAGATCAGACAGCACATTGTTCCTACTTGAATTTTTCCCGTTGGAAGATTCGGGGAACTCTGCCTGTCGATAAAGTCCATTTTGACTCCCAGAGTGAACTTCTTCAGTGGGTTCAAGGCTTCTAAACTGAAGCGAGTCCTCTGATTGAACTGACACCTCGATATCGGGTACGGGTTGCAGAGGATTGGTTTCAGGCATAATCTGGATGTCGAAAGTATATGACTCAGTTAATAGTGTTTTTTCTTTCAACTAAACACAATGTGATTTGTCTAACTATTCACCAAGTTTCTATTGTCAGCAAGTAGAGGTCAACTTCTAAAATCCAAATCATTATTACAAAAATCCAAATCATAATTGGACAGCTCAGGGGTTTCAACCAGGACTGTTGGTATCTATTGGGTGGATGAGTGGGTGGGAGGGAACACGGTAGGCTCATTTCAACATTATAACATGTGTACCAACTTGAATAAATGACAAATCATTAAATTGATGGACCAAAGTATCTAGTTTTGGATATAGCTCAGGGATAGCAATTGGTTCAGGGGTTCGGTATCAAACACGCCCTCCCCGGAACTTGCACTCTACTAGCAGGCAACCAAACAACTGCGCTAGCAGTTGTCTTCGTACAAGTAGTATCTCAATATAAAGCTTCCTAGGAAGTGGATTAGGTTTGACCAATAATTAATCAGGTACGGTATTTGGTAAAACCCAGTCCAAACCTGTCACTGTTGCCATCCCTAGGTCCATTGTGTAACCATAGTCAATTGCGCTTCACAACACTTGAGTTAATACTGAATAAAGATTTCCTCTTTCCAATTTAAATTTTAAAAAAAAAAGGAAATTAAAACAAGTAATTACCTTTTTATCAACAGGTAAAACCACAGAGCTCAGTTCCGGGTGAGGCTTGAATACAGCAGATAAAATACCCAATTCTTCAAATCGAATATCATTACTTCTTTCACAGGATTCTGAAATCAGCATTGAGCTCCTATCATTAATACTATGAGCAAATGATAATTTACCAGTTGTTGGAGATGGCTGAGCCTGCAAATTGAGACAATGCTGGAAAAAGTCAGGCAAAAGACAATGTATAAGGGATTCAATAAAACTAAATGTTGTAATAGTAACAAATGTAAGGACAACTGAAAATGACACCGGTTTCAGGTCAAGCACAGAATTTATGGATGCAGACGAGGATCTGGTGACAAGTAAGATTAATAAGAGTCGCATCAAAACAAATAAAAACAACAAAGGAATTGCTTTGAAGTTCAATATAGTTTTGGATGCAGCTGAAGTAAATATTGGATTAGATCATACTTCAAGTAACATGCAACATTCTTCCCATCAGTGAAGTACAAAGTGTGATACTGGAGCAGATCACAGGGGAAAAAGTAATTCATGCTCACAAAATCCATAACTATTTAATCAAGACTACCTTCAGGAATTAACACTTGATTTGAAACAAATGAACGAAACTTGTAGAGGTTTGGAGCACATGATTTATTGAATTGGTCGTGAGGACAATATCTGAAGCCAGTAACATGAGTTCTAAAAGTGAGTTTTTTTTATCCTATCATCGCAACTGAATCATCTCAGTTATCATTCATTACCCATATGCTTATCACAAATGGCAATGCAATAATTTCTAATTTATATTCCTGAGGAAAGTAAAACAATAAGTACTTATTGAAAAAGTGGTGATCTTGATCACTTTATATCGGTTATGGCCCATCTTCTAAAGAAGAGTGACACCATGTCCATGCTAATAAACAAAGCTCAGACACAATAGCAGGTGACAAATATGACATAGACCATCAAGCCAACAAACTCAGTTCACATTAAAAACCAAAAGTGAAGGCCAACCCAGCATGTGAAAGATTGCACTGTTGCAAAATATACGTTTTCAAATTTCAGCTCATCCAAATATAAGGATAATATAAGGTGAAAACGATGGCTGAATGTCTCACAACCCAGAGAAGTAAGAAACCCGTGAAATGAATTGTTCAGTTATTATTTGTCAATGACCTCTTACTGGAAAAACTAAACAAGTCTGGAGCTTATCGTAGAAGCTGAGGATAAGATTTGTATTCACACTTACCAAAGAAGTCGAAAGGAAAACAGGAGAATCCAGTAGCGTGGTCGGACTGAGACCTGGAGGAATTGTAAGGTAGGGAGAGCGAACTTGAGGGGATGATGACAAATTACCGGACCTGATTGTAGCTGTGTTGATTTTGGGGGCATTAAACCCAGCCCTAGTTGCCATCCTCTCAGCAAGACCCCCACGGGAACTTGATTTTTGTCTAGAAAATAAATCTGGCTCTGACAAAAGATCACCAAAAAGACCACAGCTTGTTGTATCGTTTACTTGATCATTAATTACCACAGCTTTCTGTTTGTAAGATCCTGAAAAAAATACCCCACAGCCGTTGTCTCCTTGCAGCTCTGAGAATGATTTTGAACCAAAATCGTCACCACCGAGTAAAGTGGAGAAAAAGGTCCTAGGGCTAGGCTCAGGCGGTGCCCAGTCCCCAATTACAGCTACACGGTCACCGATTCCAGCCATGACGATTCAAATAATCCAGCAATACGAGCTCAAATCAGGTTCAGGCCTTATTAAAACAAAAATTCCCCTGAAGCTGAAGGGATTAGAGAGCATGAGTTAGAGACATTAAGAGGCGAAGAAAGGAAATAACCAAAGAGAGTCAATTAAGGTCTAGTCATTTAGATAATTTCGAGATACAAGAAGAAAGATAAGCGAGAGAGAATAAGGTCTGCAGTGGAAGCCATTAAGAAATACTGACCTGATTGAAATTTTGTATTAAAATTTCTCCATTCTGATCTGATCAAGGCGATATTCTCCTTGGAGTTGTAGAATCAGGAAAAAAATCCACCTCCTGTGATATGAATTTGGTCGATTCATCCACAATTAATCGCACTTAAAAAATTTTGTGTGTTCGTTTTTCCACAATTAATCACACACAGAAACACAAGAAAAAGAGAGAGAGAGAGAGTGTGATTCGATCCTGTTATGGGGCGGGGGGACTGGGTTTGGGACTTTTTCGTGAGGGAGGGAAAGAGAAAGTGAGAGGACCAAAGAAAAAAGTGAGTTGGTGACGTGAAAGTTTGACCGGAAGACCCAAAATGGAACGGATTCGCGGAAGAAAACAAATGAGAGAGAAAGAAAGAAGGAAGAATATTTTTTTTGGTCGGAGAAGGGAGGGAGGAGCCTCTTGTCTTCGCCCCTGCGGAAGGGATGTACAAGCAAATAGTGTATGTATATTGGGTTTGCTTTTCCTTTTCTTTTTCCTTTTCTTTTTACGTAATATAGGTAGGTAGGCACGCCGTAGGGCTCGGAGCGCTGTTAGCGGAACTTGTGTTTGTTACGTTTCTTGGATAAATCGTAACCTTGGCTTGGAATATGGCTGAAATCACATTACAATTGACAACCTGTGTTTGTTACGCGGTTTCATCCCCCACGTAAGCAAGCGCCACCCCACGAGACCCATTATCTCATCCCTCATCCCTCCGCTAACTCACTTCCGGCCTCAGCCTCAGCCTCCTCAGCCTCCTCAGCCTCATCCCTCCGCTAACTCACTTCCGGCCTCAGCCTCAGCCTCCTCAGCCTCCTCAGCCTCAGCCTCAGCCTGCCCCACAACATCCATCTCCACACATACACTCTTTCTTTACCTCTTTTATATTTTCCAATTTTCTTGCTCTTTCCTACCCTCGAATGCATGGAATCCGCGGCCAACAATAAAAACCCATTTCAATAAATAATTTTGATCGATTAATTTGTTCTATTTTTTTTAGTCATAATTATTGGATGTTCATTTTGTTTGTTTGTGTCTATAACCCATTTGGAGATTAGTCTAGCCCACATCACTTCACATGAACATGAAGTGGTGTTGACCATATAGCGAATCAATTTGTATGGAAAAATTAAAAGTGGAATTAGCTTTCAAATGAGGTGTGTGGAAAAAGTAACAGACTCACTAGGAAAGAATGGTTTGGTGTTAGGACTTGGTGCAACAAGTGTGTCCACTTTTGACAAAGTGCTTGTTTCAATGTTTTTCTAGTGTCTTCCATGTATGATAAAGTCTTCTTTAAATTAGAAAGTTGAGATTTGTATAAGTACAAGATAGAAATTATTGAGGTTGTGTTTTGGTTGCAAGGGAATCAAATGAGAAGGATGTGAAATTTTTTAACTTAAAAATAAAACTTTTGTAATGCTTATAACAAATGCTAATATTTCATTATGATATAATTCCTAATCATTCCATATTTAATTAACTTATACTTACCCTTTGATTTTGTTTGGCTGAAAATGGAAAGGGAATTGAAGGGGAAGGAAGTAAATACTTTCAATCAAAACTTTTGTAATGATTATAGCATATGCTATCACATTACTATCTAACTAATTCTAAATTATTTCATATTTAGTTATTGACTTATACTTCACTTTGCATCCAAATCCCTCCCATTTGAAATGAGAAATAAATTTTACATCTTATAAATATCATTAATAAATATGTTAAGAAAAAAAAAAAAAAAATTTTACATCTTATACAATCATATTGGGTTACCACTACAAAAGTTTCCATTTAAAATATAAAAATTTCACTTTTCTTTCCTTCAATTCCCCTTGCAATCAAACAAAGCCTAAGGGTTGTAATGAGTTTGGCAGAGATTGGCATCCAACTTGAATAGTCTTTTATCAAATCTATTGAAGTGAGCGAGGTACGTACAACAAAAGGTTGAGGAGATGTAATCACCAGTGGAGAGAGGTACTCTAAGGTGGAGAAGAGATGCCCCAAAGGATGAGAGCTACATTGGTAGAGGAAAGATGCTCTAGGGGAAAAGATGTGCTCTGGAATAAAGAGGAGATGTCACCATGAAAAATTAGGTATGTAAAGTATATATAAAAATCCTCTCCCGCCCACCTGCCGCCGGCCAAGGGCGGGATTTCAGCCGGCCCACCTCCCAATGTATTGATAGGCGGGCCAACTGATCCACAGCCCTTGGATCAGCGGCAGGAATCTCCTGTCGCGGGAGAGGATTCAGTTCCGTAAAGTATTCCTCGAGAAGGAGGTGAGAAAAAGAGTGTACAAGGGACTTATAGGTTTGGACTTTAAATCACAAGGGATTGTACTAGTTGTTTTTCTCTTTACTCTTGATAGATAGATATTTGGATCTCACTCCATGGACAGGTGATATATACATTCCAACTATTGAGATAACAAGGATATGGTGTAGGTTAGTCATTTATTAAATTTCACATATATTGTTATTCAATTAAATATCATTTTTGTTATATCTATACATGTGTACCAGTACTCTAAACATTACTATACACACTCTTAACTTAGAAGATGAATTAATATTTTAAATTTAAAATATATTAAAAACAGATGGTTCAGATTTGTCTTGTCTCCAAAACATCACATTATCTTGTTATATGAGTAACCCACCTAACGTCCTAAATATAATAACATTTTGCCATATATATATATATATATATATATATATTACATTGAATAATAAAATAAAAGATTTTAAAATTTTCAGTTCTTTCTCTTTTTATTTCCCTTGCAACCAATGTTGAGGTATATGAAATTCTCAACGACGACATCGTATATATTTAGTAAAGAGATTTTTTTTTTTTTTTAAGGTGAGAGTGTTAAAGGCATGTACAATTTGGATACAAGGAAAATTGAAAAAAAGAAAAGGAAACTTTTCAATTTTAAAAGAAAATTTTTATAATTATAACACCACATGATGTATAAACTATATAAAATTTTTATTATATTTAATAATGATATTTATTTGATTTAAATTTATTTTATTTTTCAATTATAAGGTATAAAATAAATAATTAAAATAGAATGATTTGAAATAAGTAATATAATGTTATGATAGGATATGTGTAATTATTACAAAAAAAAATTTTACCAAAAAAAAATTTTAATTTTAAATTTTAATTTTCTTATTACCAAAAAAAATACTTTCACTTTCCTACCCTTTAGATGATCCCCCTTTAACCAATCAGAACCAATGATTCTTTTTCCACTTCAAAAAAATCAATTGTCGTCCAGTTTTTTTTTTTTTTTTTTTTTGGTAGAAATTGACGTCCAGTTCAGTCGATCGTTCATACGTGGACGGTGGATCCGCTATGACTAAATGGACGATATGTCTTCATTCTGTCATCTGGATTTCGTATTTTATTAATAAAAAAAAAGGGAAAGGGTTCTTTTTCCCATAAAAAAATCTGATATTTTTGCGCAGACCGGCGCTTCGTAACCACAGCCACAGGAATGAGGAAACCGTAATCAAAGAGGACGCCAGCAGCATCTTCAACCACAACTCACCGATCGGTCTCTCTTCCTCACACTAACTCTTCTTAACTGCTGCAGGTAAGAATTTCAGTGTCCCGTTCTCCGCCTCCTTTTGTTCTTTCCTTTTTTAACTTAATAATTGTCTGTTAATTTTTATGTATCCTTCTCATTGACTTTTTTAATATTCTATCCTTATGGGTTCTTCAATCCTCGTATGGTATTACGGTAATCGATTGGATTCTTATAGTCTACGTGATCGGGTCTTCACTCTTGATCAATGAATCGATGATGATTCGTATCTCTTACGCCATCGCTATGAATTAAAGACCAGTGGTAAATCTGTTAAATTAATTCTAGGGAACTGTGCTTCGTTTTTTCGTCCCTTCCCTCTTGTACCCTTTTCCCCAACAAAGTAGCGAGAAATTATGGTTTGATGTTCAAATGTTTTCATACAACTGCAACACCATAGTGTAGTTAGATACCATAAGTTGAACTGAAGCATGTCTTCAGGTTAGCTCTTCATCCATGTAAGTAAATTTTTGAACGCCAGCCCAAAATGAAGACCAATAAACCAAAAGCTAATAGCAGACAGGATCCTCGTCATGATGTCCTCAAAACTGAAGTCTACTCAGCTTGATCTAGTTTATGACTCAAATGCTCTTGATGGGACTAGATTTAAACAAACCTTAAATCCAAACTTTCAGTTGGATTTTGAAATTTAGACCAAAGTTTTGTAGTTTTATCCATTTGAACTTTCTTCTTATATTTAACTTTTGAATGACTATGCAATTTATATATATATATATATATATATATATATATATATATATATATTGCAGTTTTTTAATACTCCGTCTTCCCAAAAAGATGTCCTGGTTGTGGTTTTTCACTGACCCAAAATCTTGTTCATTTTAAGAACAAAGAGATGTAGCTTTGTTGGATTCCCCATGATACCACTATTTAAATATCTACACATTTATTTTATTCGAGTAATAATTGTTTCTCTCTATTACATAATTCTAACTGATAGGGGTAATGTTGGAACAGGGTTTGAATTAGTGGGCGATTAATAGATTAACAACCATGTTCTTAAAATGTGGGTTTTTACAAACAGGTAAGTCTTTTTGGCACAGAAGGAATATATTTGAAAATTCATTTCAAAAGTATTTTGGCTGAAATTGAGGAATGCTGGAATATTTTGTTTGGTCCCTAAAACTGAGATTCTAAAACTTTGGCCATTTTTAATTTCCTTGTGAAGAATGGTGATAAAAGAAATGTTATATACGAAATAGCGAGGAAGTTACAAGTGCTGATTAAATTTGAAAGGTGCTGGAAATGGGGAGCAATCATAAATCTGGGCATTTCCTAATCTTGATAAAGAAAGCACCCTTAGTGAAGAGACAAAAAATATTCCCTAGTGAATGATACTATGGCACGTTACTGTACTTTACATGACAATGGATTTCAACTTTAGTGATAAGAAGTGAAAAGAAATTTCATTTATCAAACAAAGTTGCATCTAGAACAGTACAACAGAAACATATCATATGATAGACAACATCATTGGCCTATTACAAATGAATAAGACCATTGGAAAACCAATGCCAAACTGTTCCAGGGACACCTCTGTGACCTCCTCTGTCATTTGTATGGTAATAAATGGCCACTCCTTTTATCACTAATAGGGGGAATACAAGCCCCCCTAAAAAATAGGTGCAACAGACAAAGAGTTTACATACATAAAAAGTGAGATGTTCTTTTCTTCTGTAATTGTGATAGTTTAGAAACTTCCAGGGGATAAATGATTGCAGTATAGATAGTTGAGAGATGGAAGCAACTACTTTGTCCATTAGTTGATATCCAGTAAATATTCTCCGTACAATGATAGTGAAAAGGTACATTAATGTGTTAAAAGTAACGAATTACAGGGACCATAGGTTACAGTTCAACGAAGATATCTCCTAGAAAGCCAAAGAGACCCCGCAGGATGGGGTAGGGAGGAAGAAAAATGCGGTAGGTATTTGTGTGGGTTTCCTATGTGGTAATGTTAAATATGCATGCCCATAATCTGATGAGAAGCTTATTCATATACTATTGATGATGTTAATTTAGCTCCCAGCCCCCGTCCTTTTTCTTCTTTGAATTAAGGTTCTTTTTCCAGTTCTGCCCTGAAGTGCTAGTTTTAAAAGATACATTAGTTCAGGCTCTAAAGGCTGCAAGAGATACAGCTAATAAGTAGTTATATCCTATTTCTAGTGTTCCATTTTGTATGGGACTTAACAGATGCTGTACCTGCAGGATATATGGCTGCCTTGGACACTGCTGAAGCTTGCGACTCAAATGGAGCACTTTTAGCAAGTGGCGAACTCCACGTTCTCCAGCCTATCTTTAAAATTTATGGGCAATGTCGAGCATTCGCAGGCCCCATTGTCACACTTAAGGTATTCGAGGACAATGTGCTGGTGCGGGAGATTCTTGAGACAAGAGGAGAAGGAAGGGTATTAGTTATAGACGCTGGAGGAAGCTTGAGGTGTGCAGTTGTTGGGGGAAACTTGGGAATGTTGGCCCAAAACATGGGGTGGGCTGGTGTTGTGGTTAATGGCTGCATTAGAGATGTGGATGAGATTAATGGATGCGATATAGGGGTTAGAGCCTTGTCATCAAATCCAGTGAAATCCAATAAGAAAGGTGTCGGTGAAAAGCATGTCCCTGTTTACATTGCAGGAGCTTTGATTCATGATGGGGAATGGCTCTATGCAGATAGTGATGGAATTCTTGTTTCAAAATCTGAGTTGTGTGTTTGATAGTGATGTAATTCTTGTTTCAAAATCTGAGTTGTGTGTTTCACTCTCTGAAAAAAGAAAAAGAAAAAAAGGAGTGTTTCTTATTTACATTTGCATCGTTCACTGGTATTGCAAGATACCATCCAATAAAAAAAGGAATATTTCATTCCAGGTTCTATGGTCAATTCTCCAAGTTAAGCATGGTTCATCAACAATTAATACATTTTTCTAGAAACCCAAAAAAAAAAAAAAAAAGGCAATACAATTTTTATTTTTTACATTGCTGAGGAGCCTTATTTTGCTTCATATGCTTATCAAATTCTTCCATCAATGTGAAAAGACCTGAGTTATCCTGGAAAGGTAAACAACTAATGCAAGAAGATTTGAGAAAACACTTAAATTGTGGGGATTACATATGACCTACAAATGAGACATTATGAAATATAGCTGTTGTTGATTCAAATCGGATTGATCTTTAGTTCGCTTGTGGTTTCTGCAAAAAGGAAAGAGGAAAACGTAGTGATGGTCAGGTGAAGACACATTTTGGCCATTCCAATGTCTAAGTCAGTTCGAGGGACAAGCAATATGGGATAGGTAAGGAAGACTCTCTCTTTGAATTAAAGGGATTCGTATAACTAACTCGCTCTGAGTTTAAATGCTAGAAAAATGTCTGTGTGTTTACCTGGGTGTATTTCTTCTATTTATAGGCTGGGAGTGACCTAGACGTAGGAGCGGAACATGTCTTCTATCATGGCGGAATGTCCTCCCTGGAGCGTGATTTACGCCCATTGATTTAGAGATTAGGTGATCTTCTACTGAGTCATCCAAACAATAGAATTTCTTTCTTAGGATCTCGTTGACTTCCTCTTAGCAGATATCTGGGGGGAGTTTGATCTTTGAATTTATTTGATGTGGGTCTCACTTGTACGTTACAGTACAACTGGTCTGTGACATGTGGATCTATATGACGGGGTCTACTTGGAGAGGTGCCGAGACTGCTGTGTTGAAAAACTGTCGAGATCTCCATATTGGTGGGGTGTCAAGGCTTCTGCCCTGGCAAGGTTCCGAGGCTCACGGGGCCCGAGGCTCTGAGGCCTTCAAGGATAGCAAGGCTCTGAGGTTCTTTACTATTCTCATTGGTGGTTCCGGTTCATCAGAAGCTATTTTTGTCTCAGCTCTCTAAGGTTGGCGATGCGAGTGGAGCCCTCCTTGTTCGGGTTTTAATATACACGCGTCGGGACCCGATTGGGGGAGGGGTATCCTCCCATAGAAGTAGCTTTCTGAAGTTTTAGAAAAAAAGAGAATTTTGGAGGGGAATAAATCAAAGAAATGGGGAATCTAGTCCTAAGTTATAGATCTGGGAGGGAAACATCAAAGAAAGTATATCAAATCAAATGGCAATCACATTGATATTTGTAGGAAGAGGCCATAATGCCAACAAGTGTTTTGATAGGTTGAGAAATTTTATGTTTTCTCTTCAAAAAAATTTGGGAAGATGGATAATTTCTGTAAAGAGAATTATTGAAAATTAAAAGCAGCAATTACCTTAGGCTCCACTCCACTTAGGAAATTGAAGATCGAGTTGAGTTGGATGAGTGTAAGGCTTTAAAACTCAAGAATCAGTGTCCGGCTGGGAATCAGCTATAATCGATCAAGGGCTCAAGAAGACTTGATTGGATTCGATCCATTAGAACATAGATTTTAAGAATCGGTTCTGATTAGAAGAATGAGGGTTAATCGGGATTGGGGTCAGTCCCACTCCTCCAATTTGAAGCGTTTGTTTCCTTGTCTTAAAAAGTCTTGTTGCTGGTTTATTCACTTAGTCTCTCAGTTGGATTCGTTTCTGGTGTATACAATTACATCACAATCCAATCTTTTCAATTGTTGTCTAGGTTTGATGGTTATGTAATGAAAAATTGAAAAGAAGAAATTATGAATTGAATCAAAGGAATTGAATACTAATGTTGACCTAAGTAGGCAACCCAACCCAACCCAACCCAGGAAGGGCGAATTGGGTACTGATACGATATTGAGGTTTTGTTTAGCTCTTTTATTCTCAAGGGTAGAGTTGAGCAAAGTAGAGAGAGAGAGAGAGAGAGAGAGAGAGAGAGAGAGAATGAGAATGAGAGAGAGAGAGAGAATGTGTGTCTCTCTTTGTTAGGCATACAAAGTTTATCTGTATGGCAACAGGGCAGGGCGCCAGTCTCATCTATATATTATTCTTCAAACAAAGGTATAACTACTACCTCTTCATGCCTCCCTTTAATATTTCTACAGCTCCAAAATTGCTTGAACTCTATCGGTTCCATAAAAATAAAATGTCCTAGAGTTCGATCGTCAAACATAAATAGATCTCATGATGCATATTGTGCCATCAGACATTCTGGGTCAGTACTGGAAACCTAAGCCAAGGCCGTCAACCACTAATCAAAATACAGTCAAATAGTTTATAAATGCGACGTACACCATTGATGGACACAAATACTAAATGATGACATCAACTCAAAAACTGAAGACGGCAAAAGAGAAAAATTTATCGTAATTCATTACCTGCAAGTCAAAAACTGAAGACGGCAAAAGAGAAAAATTTATCATAATTCATTACCTGCTTCTTGCCTCTGCTACCTCTCATGAAAGAGAATCTCAACAATATAACGAATAGCCATAGAGATGGACAGATATTTGTGCATTGTGGGAGACTCCCCTACAATGGCATTGTGGAACCCTATCTTACCTTACACTTTGTGCAATTCCATGCATAGATGGTCAGCGTTCCATTATGATTTATAACACCGGAATGGTTGAATGCCATCAATGCAATGGGGCTTCAGTAAAAACTAGTAAATGGTAACACCCTTCTGGGCAAATGTGTAGTCAAACTCCCTCATCATCTTTCAGATTTTATCCCTTCTGGGCAAAGAAAATTCTTACAAAAATATTTTTCACTGAACCAACTGCATACCCACTCACTCATCGTTAAATAGTCAATTCCTAGATGTCTAGATTCCTAGAGTCTAAGAATGCTTACACAAGTAGGTCATAGATGGCCTTATCCACAAATAAGAATTCCTTATACCAAACACCAAGTAAAATTCCAACATAAAGATCCCTCAATAGGGTCATACTGATGGGATATACGCATGGTGTCCAGGATATCAGTGAACACTCTTCCGGTCAACTTTTTACATTTGCAAGTTTTCTGTTTCATATTCACGTTTCTCATTTGTATGTTATAACGGTGACTCTTTTTTAGACTCCATACTCAGCACCTTGCAGCAGCCAAGAAGTAACATTAACTTCATGGAGCAGCAGGTTTGCTATCATAAGCTTCTCTCACTTCAAGCAAATCTGGGCAATAACGTTTTGAAAGCACTTCTACTTGTTCTGCGAACGATTTGCATCCATGCTCACCTATGTGACTGACCATTTGGTTCCAGCGCTTCAGACAAACATCTCCGGACCTGAAAAAGCATTTACGTGACCAAAAAATGCATGAATCCACTCCCCAAGAAAAAAATTAAGGCATGAAGGGAGATTTTTCCACAATTACTGCTAAATGTAATGAAATGGTTAGGTCTCTTCATGGATTTGTGTGTTAAAATCAGTTTAGCCCTATTTGTTTTGTTGTAAAAAAATTTCATGCGAATAATATTTTACATGAGAATTTCTCCATGTAAGATTTTCCTACTTTTTCAATGCATTTCCTTGCACCTTAAGTTAAAACAAAGGGAAATCTGTTCGTAACCAAGGTGGTTACAACTTAAGTTGTTTTTTTTTTTTTTTTTTTTATGATACTTTGTTACAACTTAAGTTGCAACTTCTCTACGGTATCCATCCTCAGAGCTATCATTTCTTTGGCAGTGAAGATCAAAATGTCATTTCATTTAAAATGTATGATAATAAAAAAAAAATACAAAAGCACAGCATCAAATGTCTGTGGAGGGTGACAAGGTCACTCAACTTCAGAGGTTGCATCTACATCTGATTCCCTATGGTGGATCTTACCAGGGAAGCCAAGAGCGCGGACAATTTCTTTTCCCCTCTATTTCTCATTCTCTGATTCAGATCCAGCGTAGAAGCAGAAACGAAAGAACAGGTCAGATGCAGATCAAAACGGGATCTGTGTTGGATGTTCACTTTTTATGTAGGTTCCAAGGAAATCTCATCTGTTGTGAGGTCTAAGCCTGGGAGAAAACAGGTATTCCCTTGCACATACGAAGACTGTCCTCGAGGCATGGAAGCAGCTACTTCAGCATAGATCAATGAAGGTTTTTACAATACGGCTGAGATGATTAAATGAAACATATTTTCTTTCTGTTTGTTCAGATCAGAGCCTTTATATTTTGCCCTTCTGGTGCACCGATGACGGAATGCCTAAAATTTATTTTATTACTGAAAGGAGGATGATTTCCAAAGTTGTTCCATCTCTGCGGTATGTCTTTGTCCCCACGAGGATCCAAAAACCCCATAAGGTTTTAAATCTAGATGCGAATCAGTCATGGTAGTGGAACACCAATTGCGTCAGAATGGATCATAATGAAGAATGTAGCACGAGGATTTCATAAACTAGCCGCTAAGAAAGTGTGCTCAAGGAGAGTTTCCACAGGCGATGTGGCTCTTGGAATGGCAGCATTTCATTTTGTTATGAGATCCAAATTCTGTTCCAAGTTTTCACCTCTTTCCCTTATTTCTGTTCTAAATTGAGAATTCTATTTTATCTATTCATTCTGTTCCTGGATAGGGGTGGTGAATGCAATTGCTAATTAATTTTGCTATGGAATCGTCACTAGACTCGCTACCCTAGTCTTCTTATCAATTTCGATTTCTTCTTCCTATAAGCATTTAGCAAGTGGGTAATGGGTGGTCAGTGAGACAGTGACTTAGTGGTGAGTTCCAAGCCTTACTGATTTTTTATTGTGTTCGTTTTTGAGAAAAAATCTAAAATAACGGTAACATCTCCTTCATTGGGTTGTAGAGATCAGTGCAGTCATAACTCAAAATTTCTTCCACACAACCAACAAATGATGAGAGGTCGAAGAAGTAAGCAGTCAGAGTAGGGCGAGCTACGAAGAAAATGAAGAGTGTCTAGAGGTGAAGGAGAATTTCCAAAACTAGCCTCTGTACTGATTGTTTTGTGGGGACCAAGGGTTCTTGCGAATTTACTTATTTAGACCCGCTAAATGGCTGCCACCTCATTTTACAAGGGCAAAAAAAATGTAGGGTTGAGAAGGTTACAAAAAGTCGAACCCTAAAACAAATAGGGGAAATCCTGTTTTACAGGGAAATTTTTCCTCTTTCACCAATTTACATGGAAACAAACGGAGCCTTAATTGTTTTTACGTTAGGAGCAGTCTTTCCATTTACTGCATCTAGTTTACTCTGCATCATTGTTACTAAACCACATCCTCTAATCAATCATTATTCACCAAATTGTACTTGGGCTTCTTTGGTCACCAGGGTTTCTTGGGTTGTGAATGAAAATTGTGGAATAGTACAGGGCAGGAAAGCCTGATTGGTAACCTTTCCCTGTCAGCAACAAAATCCTTCTCAATATCAATAAAAATAAGCCTCTGCAATTTCTGGCCACTGTGACTTCTGCAACTTCCTAGATAGCTGAACCTCCACTGCTCTTGGCCGCATCCACAATAGTGGCCCCAGCATCCCCTGCCCTTTCAGGACCGAGATCAAAACAGGGCAACTGAGATTAAAGGATAAGATGGAAGGAATGACACAGATGAATTTCCTCTACACTCCAAGAACAACGAAGGAAGATTCCTCTTACCAAAAAAAGAGGAAGATCCCATTCCTTTTTGTGACTGTTAGAATCATGGAGAGCATTGGAGAAAGTGTGTTAGACATGAGAAAAGGGAATCACATCATTCCCATCTTCAACGCAAGTGTGGCCACTGCATTGATAGCAAATATGAGAAGACCAACCTCTGCAAGAGGTACCATGTGAACCCAATCATATGGTGATTCTCAATAATGCAAGTCGAGGTTTTTGTTCCACAACAGGCAAACCCATCTATCACTTTTTCAATACCTCAACTTTCAGCTAGTACACTGTCCTTTGTCTCCTTGAGACTGCTTTGTTGTGAAGAACCACACCAAATCCTCTCAAAGTGATGAACTTGCATGCAAGTACAGAAGCATAGGGAGCTGCTGACGAAGACGCTGGGGAGGCGGAAGGGGAATGGAACCAAGAATGGCATATTTTGTAAATTCAATGGGACAATTTTAGATAGTAATCATAATACGGTTATAAATGAGGCAACCTTGTCCCACAAAAAGTACACTGATAATCTGGAGGGCCAAACAAACATGGCAACCCACGGTTAAGTGTCAATTTCCATCATTTAACTACCCTAACAAGTGGGACCCATAACCTACTTTCCTAAACTTCTCCGAACAACCAAACACAGCCTCAGGTATCGGCAGTCTTGATACAAGGAACCTGTTTCTCTCTCTTCCAACTACATTGACACAGCACTTTGAGTGCTGGGAGTAAATATTTTCCCTCAAACCAGTTCCACGCGATTTGTTTCTAAGATCACTTCCGGCTTTAAGCCTTTTACTAGTTAATCCTTTGGAATCCTCTTCAAAATCTTCCTTCACGTTCATTTCTCAACTCTAAGCCTCTTTTCTTGAAACCCTATCTAACCCTCTTCTCCGATCCCTAAACCCCATCAACGACTACTCTGACCACATTCTGTAACTTTGTTCAACATGAACCTGTCTTTCTAAAACAATTTGGCACACCCAAGGGAATAAACAAACTCAAACTTCCTACATTGCTGGATGAGATAATTAGGCCTTCATCCTACATCAGCGGATGAATCCATACCATTACCGAAACTTTCTACCCATTACCTTGAATCTTGCTTGGTTAAACTTTACAGCCAAGTTTTATGGCAGCATTCTAATGGGTTGTAGCTTTATTTGCCCTTTTTTTTCGGTTGCTCCTGTGGTTTTTTTCTTCTGAATAAAATCTGAATTCCCAACCAATCTTAAAAAAAAAAATTAAAAAAATTAAAAAAAAATCCTCTGGAAACAGTAAAAGAAGCAGCACCCCCCCAAATTTTTTTTTAAATAAAAACTGCATGCTATGAATCATACATCGTAGATGTCCATAGAAAATTTCAAAACAAGAACCAGGTACCTGTGGTCAAGAAGATTGTCCCAGTCAACATCTTCAACACAGCATGCATCCAAGTCATAAAGTCTGCAAGAAGTATATATATTATATAGACAAGCTTTGATTCTAAAATTTGGGGGAGATCATAAAAAAGGGAGTTCAGGGAGAACCTGATTTCAGAATATTTTCATGTTAAGCTACAATAAAAATAACACATAATGACATACATGATCAATAATATGTTATAAATATAGGCGACGACTCACCAAAATTAGGCAAGTCTGTTCAAGTCTCAGACATCCCAAGTTGAAGCTTCCTCAATAAGTTTTAATAAAAATAAAAATAAAAAATAAAATAAAATAACTCATAATATTCCAAAGAAAGGTAAATATGTATTCAAAACCTGATCTAAAAAATCAAATCTATCACAGAGGAATCAACCATAGGTTGTCCTTAAAACCAACCACTACTCAATCAGGTAACATCACAATGACTGAAGATGGATCTATCTAAAAACAGTATAATTTAATAACATACCTTGAATTAAAGGTCAGTTTAGTGTAATAACCATAAGAAATGCAACTCTGTCTGATGTTCTCGGAAAGTCCATATTCAACTCAATGGAGATCATGAATGTGTAGAACATAGCAAATTTTCTTTATATATTTTTTTTGGGTGAATAAATAATATATTAAGGGCCCGTTTGATAACACTCCAGCTCCTTACTTCTTAGTTCCGGAGCTAATCCGGAGTAGAATGGCGATTGATACACACGGTTCAATTTTGACTCCAATGGAGTGAACCGCTCCAAAAATGTCTCTGGGAGCTAAAAAACTGGAGCTAAAAAAACTTACTTCTCTTGCTCCGGAGCTATTACCACTACCGACTGCCATCACCACCACCACTAGCACTGCCATCATCACCACCACCCCTCTATCGCCACCATCCCACCACCACCCGCCACCCACAGTCGTCGTGACCACCACCACCGCCACCACCACCACTGCAGCTGCCACCTCCGCCACCACCACCACCCACCGCTTATCACACTGGCACCACCACCCACCACCTACCACCATTGCCACCACCACCTACCACCACCACCACCCACCACCTATCACCACTGTCGCCACTACCACCCACCCACCACCTACCACCACTGCCGCCACCACCACCAGCACCACCACCACCACCCACCCACCACCCATCCCCACTGCCACCACCCACCACCCACGCCTCTACCACCATCACTCCCTACCAGCACCGCCGCCGCCACCACTACCACCACCCCCTCCCACCGCCACCAATACCACCACCACCACCACCATCAAATAGCATTCTGGAAGCATAGTCTTTTGATTTTAGAGCAGCGTTATCAAACAGCATTCTACTTCAAAAATCCTGACTCTGGAGAAGAAATAGAAAACGACTCCGGACCAGAAGTAGCTCCATGGGAGCTGGAGTGTTATCAAACGGGGCCTAAAGCACCGGAAAGATATACAGAGAGCTGGATATCAAAACAATAGATTCAGGCCAAGCACAAAAGACTATACAAGAATAAAGAAACCACTAGATCTCCTAATCATTTTAATTGAATACGTAGATCCCAAACGAAAATAATAAACTAAATCCTGGCAGCACTCCCGAACATCAAACACAATGGCCTCCATAGTTGTCAAGGCGTCAAGGCGTTGGAGGCCTACGAAGCGCCTAGGTGACCAAGGTGCTCAATTTTCAAGGCGTCACAAGGGTGCTTGGGCAACTTCTTGACAACTATGATAGCCTTCATTATCTGGGAGAGATTCCTAGACTTAAAATTTCACACTATGAGATTGCTTTCCGTATAGATATGATATATTGCGACACTAAAGCAAGTTTGTCCATCATATCACAAGGACATTTCCCTTTTAAGGCCCTGCAAATCCATCTCCGCTCCCTGTCAAAATTCTTCTTGAGAAGGGCCAGCAGCAGAGGAGCACATCCACCCAGATCGAGGAAGAGAAAAGGTAAGCAAATAAAGTTGACGTACGTTTTCCTCTTCTAACCAGCAGAATCAGCATTTATCAATTGTACCCAAGCCTAATTGGCGGAGGAGGGTCCCATTCGCAAGGAATAGGTCATGGCTCTCCGCACAATGAAACTGTGATGAGGAAAGTGACTTGAACCAGACCGCATCAAACCAAGGCACTTTGGCTGTTCTAGAACGAACAAGCTCCCAGGCCGAAAAGGCAGAAAACATTCCTGGCAACGAAACATTCCTAGCAACGAAACATTCCACTATAGCAGATCACCACTCCCCCTCGGATTCATTTGAAGAGAGTCTGAAGCTCCCCAAGCTTGAAGAAGCGGAGAGACCCGCCCTGACTGCCACACACCATCAGTGATGATTGAAGAAACTAAGGCTAGTATGTCACGACCCAAATCAAGTCTGATTCTTTCCCAGTAGAAAAGAATAAGAACACCATGGGGGTGCCAATTGTCAAGCCAAAGAAGGATGAGGACCCATCATCAATCTAAGTCTTTATGATGTTATATACCAGGACTCTAAGTTGTAGAATTTTTCCCTAGGCCCAAGGAGAATCCTACCCTTTAGAAACACACAAAATCGAGTCCTTCAAGTATCTAGCATAAATCCAATACACCCATACACTTTCCATCTTTGCTGCCACTCTCCAGACAAGTTTTAGAATACAAGGCTTATTGACTTCCTTTACTCTTTTAAGGCCAAGCTCTCCTTCATCTTTGGGACTGTCGACTGAGGCACGTACTCATCAAAGATTCTATCTTTTGAGAGATTGAGCTAGGGAGACCGAAAACTCGATATCAACAGCTTAAGGACTCGATATGCACTTTGAAGACTAAGTCAGACCAACTTCAACTCATCCCTGCAATCCTGGACATACAAGGAAATATTGCCGAAGGAACTTTTATTCCAACCATTGAGCACACTTTTGACTTCCCTAAGCTTCTAAGAAGGCGAATTAGGGAGTGGTAGATTTCCTTGACAGGAGACAACCAGGTATTGCTCATGAAGCCCCAAAAGTCCTCATGGATAGACCACATATCGAAATACTTAGGGAAAACTTCACCCACCCACCCTATACTTTCCCTTTAAGTCACCCAACCCCCAACTTTTCCAATAATATCATGCACCCCCCCCCCTCCCTTTCAGATCCCAAATATATATGACACAGATCCTGACTTAACCTGTCTGTTAATTGATGATGTGGCAAGGTTAAAAATATTATAATGATGAACTAACCTTTAAACAGTAGTAACTTACTGTTTTAACCTCTCCCAAAAAACAAATTTATTCCCAGCTATATATTCCCAAAAAAAAATTCATTACCAGTGAAATCCTTGCTATATATTCCCAGATACAAAGTTTGAAATGCTTGGGGTTGAACAATAACAGCCTTTCACGAAGGATTCCAGCGAGTTTGAGTCGCCTATCGAACTTGAAGGAGCTTCACATGGGGTATTTCAATACCTACAAAGGGGGTATTCCGCCTGAGATAGGGTCCTTAAGCTCGCTTCGGAAGCTCAATATCAACAACTGCAACCTCACCGGCGAGATCCCAAAGAGTTTGGGCAGTTTGAAGCTATTAGGCACGCTGTTCCTGAGATGGCAAATCTCCTGCTCCACCATCGTCACCATCCGAGTGCATAACCCCTTTAATGACTTTCTCATCGAGTTTTTCCCCGAAGCACATGAGGACCAGCACGCAGAACATGGCACATACTAGAAGTGACCCATCATGGGCACTGGCTCACTAGATTCAACATAGTATCTGAGTCGCTCAATTAGTATCTGCAAGACCCATTTTCGACCATGACCATAGGATTTCACTCGAGTAGGGTGGAGAATCTCAGAGGTGAGATTCCACCGGAGGAGTCACCAGAGAGGGCCATAGGAGGCAGAATTGATGTTGAGTGGGTTGTTTTGACCAAGCAGGGTGTTTTAAATCTCGACGAGATTTCGAAGATCTCGGCGAGATCTCGAAGATCTCGGCGAGATCTCGAAGATCTCGGCGAGATCTCAAAGATCTCGAGGAGCTCGAGATGAGATCTCGCCTCGATACAGTGTCTCGACCATCTCGACTAGTTCTCGAGCATTTCTCAACATTTTCGACCAGTTCTCGACCATTTTTCGACTAGTTCTTGACTGATCTCGACATAATATATGAATTATGATTGTATAATCTACTTGACTACTTTGGATTTTTTTTTACTATGACAATTAACTAATTAAGTGTTATTATGTTTATTCTTCTCCTAATATATCATTTTACTGGCTCATTTGGTCTTCTGTGATCTTCTAATAGTGTTACATCATGTAGAATAGCCAATATTACCCTAGGTTTACATTTGAATTTCAAGCCGACACTGCCAAACATGGGTGTAAACCCAAACAACCACCATGTGTGATTATTTATACAATTTTATGGTTTAAATATGTTTATATATGCTAAAATAGGGTTCCCCCAGAGTATCAAGCTTTAAAATGGTCATTTTAAGGTCGAAATACACATTTTAAGCCTTCATGGCTTTTGTACAATGTCTCGCCGAGATCTCGACCGAGATTTCAGAGATCTCGGTTTCTCAGAGGGTCGAGACACTCTCGAGACTCGAGATTTCGAACTATGCAAGCAGCTAGGGGAGGCAGTCGGCGGGCAGTTGATGAAGAAAGCGCCATTCTCAACGAAGGCTTGATGGGTGAGAGAGTGGTCTGTGACGAAATTTACTGGGCGGGCGCCGATGTGGAGAGTGATGATCGGGCCGTACTTGTGGAGGTTTCGGAGTTCAATATTTTTACAGAGAGGAACTACGGAGCCAGACGAAGCTGCCGATTATCGGTACTTCAGGGGGTCCTGGTGGGAGAGAGAGCTTTGGTTAGTTAGATTTTCTGTGGGAGAGGAGATGGATGAAGGATTTGAGGGCTACATAGAAACAAAGAGTGAGGAAGAGTACGAACCAAAGCTCCATCAAAGGACTTCGAAGATGCACAGAGAAAGTGTTTGAAATACAACAACCGAGAGTATCAAAATAATGCTTTCTAGGCTTGGCAATATCTTCAAGGTTTGGCGGTCTTAGACTAAAATGGTAAATCAAAAACCATGATGAATAAAGACCAAATTCACCGCCAGAACCTCACCAGCATTGCTCCCCAGCGCATCCCTGTGTGAGCAGTCGCCACAATGATACCACTAAAAAAAAAAACAAATCAAAAGGAAAAAAAAAAAAGATGAATTTATAAAGAATTTATTGGTAATGGTAATTGAGTAATTTTACTTTTTCTGTTTGTTAATTTAGCAGCATAGGTTGTAGGTGATATTATTGGTAAAAGTTAAGGGTTGGGTGACTTAAAAGGAAAGTACTGAGAGAGGGGGGTGAATGAAATTTTCCCAAATACTTAAAAGGTTTAGGCCCAAAAGAAACATTGGGGCTGATGGTAAAAATGATAGGGCAATGGTCAAATATAATTGGAGAATCAAATAGGGCTCCGAGGAGGTCCAAGTAGCTAACTAACTATCATTTATCATAGCTCCGTCAAGTTTACAAAACACCCTCTGACCTCCCAATCTACTATTATTCCAAATATATTTCATCCCTACCAATTTGAAATCATCCAATAACATCCAAGCAACCCACGAAATCAAGAACTGAAGACTAATTAATAGAACCTCTCGTCTTCTCATGGCCATATCTCACCACATGGCAATCCCTCATAACACCGCACAAACTAATTCCAGTGGAAGGGGCAAGGTTGCCAAGATCATCCCATTGGGACCTTCTCTCAACTATGCCATTGAAAGCATATACAGCAATTAAGAAGAGGGTAACTCCACTAATTCTATCTTGAACCTTGGCATCCCAAGGCACAAGGCTCCCACTACTGCAAGCTCTAGGGAGGGGCAGAATGTATGCAGCTTTACCCCCGTAATGTGGAAAGGCTGTTTTCGTGTTTCAAACCATTGAGCACACGATTGTAATATGACAACCTTACCGTCACACCAAGGCCCCCCTCATACTAATTCTATCTTGAACCTTGCAATGCATAAATTAATCTGAAACCTGACCAACAAGAAGGATTTTTGAACTATCCCAGAGACACCATATCCTCCCATTCACATCATGAGAATAGTTGAAAATGGAAAGCCACCCGAGCTAGTGCATTTGGGATAAAAGGAGCTTTTGATTTTTTTCACGTTGGTTTCCATAAGAAAACATAAAGAGCTTTATTTATTGATAACCGATTAGGATTAGAGACCCATGCTATCCAAATCCTGATGGGCCACAACAGGCTCACAAGCGATTGAGGAAGAAACTTTGGAAGATTTCCGCATGACACAAGAATATTTTGTCCTCTTGCGTTTGATACGAGATTTGCCGATCCAAGAGCCACCAAGGGGGGACCCAAGGGTTGAAGAGATGGGGCCTGCCTCTTGGAGACCATGGACTGAGAGTCTCCAAGAACCAACAAAGGGAAAGGGTCATACACTGCCGAGGACAGATGACAAGGGTAAACCAGGTAATGGCGACAAAATAGGTAGGCTAGAGGAAGGGGGTGGGCCAACTGGTGAGAGGATGGAAGGAAACGGAAAGGGGGCTCGACTCACGAGTGGGGGGTCACAATGGACCTTGATTTGGGTTAAAGTCGTAACAAAAGGAGCCATGTGGGTTCAACAGAAGGAGATATGCTGGCCAGTTCGACCAAGACATGGGGTCTGGTCGAACGGGAGAAAAGTTTCTATCAGGTTTGATATACTGCAATAGGGGGGAAGTCGAAGTAACCAAAGGCTCAAAATGGTTATTTAAGTTACCTGCGACAGAAAAGTACACAGCAGCAGGAGTGTCAGAAGATAGGGAAGGCGGAGCAGGAGATCGATTCAGAGCAGGAAAAAGCAAAAAAGAGTGTAGCAGAGGCAACACAGGAATCAGAAGGGATGTCTAAAACGAGAAGGGATGCATCAAGAAGACCAGAAGAAGTAGGGCCACCGTTGCCAAAGTCGCCCAAGGCAGCATAACGATTTCTCATAAGCAAAGCTGCTTTCAGCGAAATTATCGAAGTTCTCGCAGAACCCCCTACCGAGGTCAACTCCGACTCATCCAATGCAGTTACGTCAAGCTCATCTTCTACGCAAATCTCCCCACCAAGCGATACCCTAGCAGGGTTAGACTCCGCCAAACTTTCAGGCACAATTAAAGGGGGAAGATTAACATTCTGTCGAGCTCTGCTATATTGTCTTCTCAACCACCATACAAGAAGAACAACACCACCAGATTTAGAACCACAGGCACTTGTAGACCCCGTTTGATAACACTCCAGCTTCTTACTTCTTAGCTCCGGAGCTAATCCGGAGTAGAATGGTGATTGATAAACACGGTTCAAGTTTTAACTCCCATGGAGTGAACCGCTCCAAAAACGTCTATGGGAGCTAAAAAACTAGAGCTGAAAAAACTTACTTCTCTTGCTCAGGAGCTATTACCACTACCGACTGCCATCACCACTACCACTGGCACTGCCATCACCACCACCACCCCTCCACCGCCACCATCCCCACCACCACCCACAGCCACTGCCACCACCACCACCCTCTACCCACCACTACTACCACCACCCTTTACCCACCACTACTACCACCACCCTTCACCCACCACCACCGCCTCCTCCACCACCACCCCCACCACTTACCACCGACGCCGCCGCCACCACCACCACCCACCACCTACTACCACCACTGCCACCACCCATCACCACTGCCACCGCCACCGCCACCACCACCCACCCACCACCACCACTGCCACCACCCATCCCCACCGCCACCACCACCACCCCCCCCCCCACCGCCACTAACACCACCACCACCAAACAACATTCTGGAAGCATAGTCTTTTGATTTTGGAGCAGTGTTATCAAACACTATTCTACTCCAAAAATCCTGACTCTGGAGAAGAAGTGGAAAAACGATTCCGAACCAGAAGTAGCTCCATGGGAGCTGGAGTGTTATCAAACGAGGTCGTAGAGTGATTAAAAACCCCGTAGGTGGTGCAGTAGGCGATCTCCAATCATAGTGGACTAGTTGTTCCCAAGTGTGAGTCTCATTGGAAAGAATGGTGATGAAATCCAGCAGTGGATCAGAAGCTAGAACTTCCACGCAGATAAAAGCGAAGTTAGCTTTGTCTGCAGCTTTTTGCACCTATACGAAAAGAAAAGGGAATCCTAGCACAGAGCCTATCAAACTCAAGCCCTTCTTGCACCATAAGTGGAAATGAAGACCAGGGAAGGATATCCACAAAGATAGACTTGAAATCCAAGTTGTCAAAGCATAGAGAAGAATCACATTGCCTGAGGAAGAAAGGCTTGCTGGAATGTACTCCCGAATTCTGGGTTTGTCTTCATCGTCTGCAAAACGAAAAAAACGAAGGTTCCATTCTCCAAGAGGTACGCATCCATCCCACCACTAAGTCCTAATTGCCTAAGAGCAGATTGTTTCACCAACCTGAAGGGTAGCCAATGGGACCTACGAACTGGCCCACGAGAATATTTCCCCACATGGAAATCTCACTACAGTAGGATTAGTTTAAGCACGATGCGACCTTGGTGATTGATCTCCACTTCCACAAACCGGAGAGTTGAATTGGAGGGAGAAACCACCTCCCTGAGAAGGGAGAGAAGCCTTGAAGAGGGAATTCCCAGGTCCACGAGCAAGGTCAATAGTCGGGGATGTTAGGGAAGGGGTGGCCAAAGCACCTAAGAGGGGGGAATGATCTCTCCCTAGCACGAGGCTGCGAGGGTCATTATCTAGGCTATTTCTGCCTCTTTTCTTCTGAGCTATTTTTGGAAAGTCAAAACTTGATGAATATGCTATTTAGGAATTTGAAAGCTTATTTATTTAATTTCCAAACAAAACCAAGACCTTGTGATTCATAGCTGAATCGAGAATGTTATGTCCCAAGTTACTACTAGGGTGTCAAACTAAGTACTCATAGAGTTTCTAAATGACACTGGAGCCATATTGGATTCTTGGTCTAGCTAACAGGCAAGACAGTCCAATAGACTGTAAAGCACGTCTGGGTAATCGGAAATAGCTAAGCATTGTGGCCATCACATTTTGGCTATGTATGGCTGGCGTACAATGAATCTTTCAGATTTAAAGAATCCTTCTTTTCCTAGTCATAACAGAAGGAATAATTGATGGCCTACAAAATATATGTTTTGAGAGACAAAGTTCAGAGTTTTCTTTCCTAAACTATTTTTTCTTAAGAATTTGCATGTAAAGTCCATGAATGTATTCCAAATTTCTATATGTTGCACACAATGTCCTGACCTACAACTCTATGGATTCAGATTTCAAGTTGTGTAGTTAAATTTTTCTTTTTATTTTCTGTTTTCAAAAAATGATTTTTTTTTGCAACTAAAATTTGAAATAAATAGGGGTAATATGTGATGCATTGACTTTATATTTATGTATATTAGACTACTTTGGCCGATCTACGGCACGGAGTCGGATTAATTTTTCTGTTCATAAATAATTATTTTTAATTTTTTAGAAATTAGTACAATATTTGATCAAATTCAACTTAAATACTAATAAAGATGAAAAATTTTCTGTTTTAGGTTTGAAAATGATGATGAAAATTGAAATACAATATGAATGTTATTTCAGCTGGAATTGAACAATTTTGTGATGTTCCATATAAATTTTATGTTGATTAATTATGTATTAATTATTTTAAATACAAATAAATAGGAAAAAATTTCTGTTTTATGTTTGAAAATGATGATAAATTCTGAAATGCATTTTAAATTTACTCAGCTGAAATTGAACTATTTTGTTATGTTCCATATATATTTTATATTGATTAATTATGTATTTATTATTTTAAAAACAAAAAAAATAGCAAAAAAATCTGTTTTAATTGGTGGGTCTTATATGGAAGAGACTCCCCAAATCAGTGTAAGGTAGCAATTAAAGTGCTATCACAAACGTATACCTCCTCCGGTTGCAGACACAATTGGTGCACATTTTCCTTCATACATACAAAGAGGCAGAACCAACTGGGCGTTACTAGTTAAGAAGCCTCATTTATGTCCATTACAACAAGAGAATGAGGGAGGGCACATTCGATTGGGCATGGAGAGGAGGATCCCCATTAGATTCACAAGGGAGACTCAATATCCCGGTTCCCTGCAAGATGAGGACCATGGCGCATATGATGGTAGAGGGTACAGTCAAGGTCCACGTAGACGCCTTGAACCTAATGACGCAGATATGATAGAGATGGACATATCGAGCTTGTCTTGTCACAATGAACAGGATGAGTTTTTTTTTTTTTTTTTTCCGGGGGGGGGGGATATCAATGCTAGTGGATACAAGTGTCAGCTCTACATCAGTGTATGGTCCCTATGATCCATATCAGACGTATCAATATGGGAGTGGCTATGGTGGATATTCATCTTCGGGTATCCTCCTGAGGCTCCCCCTCCACCTCCAGAGTCATTTCCTATGTTGGGATACCTCGCTTTTGCTGATGATTCAATATATCTATGATGTGTGAATGACTTTCAGACCAGCTTGTCCCACACTATGACATGGTATGCATATGTTATGCAACTGGAGAACCTTTACCAACAACACCAATGGTTTCAAGCTTGGGGACTAGATGCGCCACGAAACTCCTTGTAAATTTGAGTGAACTTCTTTATTTTAAGTATTTGATAATTAAAGAATGTTCTGGACTGTTCTAATAACAATACAAATTATGTAACATTAATTTGTTACTTTGTTTCTAATTTACTACCATTCGTACTCATTGCATACGTTAGCATACTATGATGTAAACATAGAAATACCATTTGGGACTTTTTTTGCGCAAATCATTCAATAGATATGTTAAGAAGGTTAAAAATGCATCACATAAAAAATTGGGCTAAAAAAATCAATTTTTCGGCCACCGAATCTCAGTTTCGAAACTTGCTAAAAAAAATTTCCAGTGTTTCGATCCCATTTTGGTTTTTGGTCTGGCCGAAAACAGGCACAAAACCAAAATTTAAACCTTGGTTCTGACAGTTCAGTTTCTCTAATGCTTTGATGGCCAGAACAACCATCAAGCATCCCAGACATTCCTTTAAAACACTGGACTGGAAGGTCTAGGTCATCATCTGATACAATCCATTTTAACCAAGACAATCTACTCCGAGGGATCCCCAACACATGTGACATTTTCAATAATTATATGCATCATAGCTTTTGCTGTCATTCTTTCCTTGAATATCCTTATAGACCATAGTTGTCAAGGTGTCAAGGCAAACCAAGGCGCTAGAGGCCTGACGAGGCACCTAGGCAACCAAGGCGCCCGATTTTCGAAGGCGTCACAAGGGCGCCTAGGCAACGCCTAGACAACCACGTTATAGACAAATGTAAAAAAGAAAACGTAAAAGATGAGTTTAAGAGGGAAAGAGAGAGAATAGAAAAATCAATCCTAATGTACTACCAGAGCCAAAGTCTTACGCCTGCATTAGATGATAATCGTCAGCATCAACCCATAAACCTTCAGCTACCATAGGTGATGTTAACTGGCCATACCTGAAAAGTTAAAAGTATGAAGCATTTAGGGAGAGAGAAACATGATTTAATAATTGCAACTATCAAAAACAAGTTACTTATGGGAAATATTCCAGGCATAAAATTTCTCTGTCATTATTAGACCATACCCTTTTGTGTTTTATTACTAGAATTCCTTTTCTAGTTTGATTTTCCTAGGATATTGCAATCTAAGATTTATATACTGTTATCCTACTTTGGTTATTTGAGTGTGTAATCTGTCCAATTAAGGGGCAGAGATAGTTCATTAACAATAAAACATGATGATTTTCTCAAGAATCATGCAACCAAACAGCTACAACAGGATTTCTCATAAGCTTTTCAAATATGTTCTTAGCACGACCAAAAAACAGGGCAAATTTTGAAGAATTTGTACCTCATTACTACTTTCCTCTCTTTCTCTTCTCATCTCATGATGCAGAATTTTAACAGAGTAAAGAAGACCAAAGAATAGCCTGCAGGTTGGTCTGGTTCAAACCTGCCCTATGTTACTATTCCTATGTTACTGTTCATGCCAGCTTTTACTGCTTTTATTTTCTCATTTTAATTGTTATTTCGTGCTAGCAATTAGCTGGATCAGGGACTCTCTAAGTCCAGCCTTATTTCAGTTTCCTAATTAGTTTAAGTTACCTTGTCAGTTCAGGAGTATTGGATTAGACCTTTCTCTTTTTTGAGTCTTCTATATAAAATTGTAAGGGCCTCCAGCCTGGACACGAATTTGACAATGAGATCATGGCTTCAACCTTCTGTTCTGTGGTGATTCAGTACCTCCCTGCTGTGGTGATTCAGTAGGCTCGCTGGTAGTGATTCCAAGGTAGTGTTTCAAGTGGTTATTACTGAACATATCTTCTTCTCTTATTTGTATTCTTCCATTGATTCAAACAGGTCAGAACTTTTCTCTCCTACCCTACGCACACTATCCTACTCTGTGCTTAGTTAATAATTGATCTGTTACTACTGTTTCTTGTTCATTAACTTAAGGCTTCAATTCTGTACATCATTATTGACCTTCTGCCTTCAGAATCGGTCTTCAAAATTCAAACTTTTCTATCAATTTCTAGAATCCAGCTTGTACCATGCTTCTTCAAAATCTCTGATTCTAGAACTGGTTATTCAAATCTGACTTCAGAATACCTTCTTATTTCTTGTTCAGATCCAACCTAATGCAACCTTTCAACGATGGGAAATCGGTGTTGATTATAAGGGAGCCCAGCAAAGGTGACTTAGTAATGAACCAACCAAAGGAATCAATGCGTGAAGGAGAGGGGATGGGCGACGGGGTGAGAGAGGGATTGGGTGACCCATCTCAGGTCTTGGGCATCTCACACGGGAGACAGGAATCCTTGAGCTCCAATATCACTTTATTCAAATTCAGTCTGTCTTGGGCCTTATGCCTTACATTGTTTAAATAGGCTATGACTTGCATCAAACATGGAATTAACTAACAATGGAAATAATCACTAAGAAGGAAAAACAGAAAAGGTAATGGGACTACAATCAGATCTGGAATCGAATCGTTCCATTCATGCGCCATCTTCCATCTAAGCACTTTCTACGTAGAGAAATTTCATTGTTCTTGGGCCTTATGCCATACATTGTTTAAATAGGCTATGACTAGCATCAGACATGGAATTAACTAACAATGGAAATAATCACTAAGAAGGAAAAACAGAAAAGGTAATGGGACTACAATCATATCTGGAATCGAATCGTTCCATTCATGCGCCATCTTCCATCTAAGCACTTTCTACATAGAGAAATTTCTGTTCTTGCACTTTCCTTCCGAGATCCTTTCCATGCGAGAACCTTCCATGTGTGCTTTATGAATATCCTGCTAGTTGCGAGATTTCTTCTTACAGCTGTATTGGATCCAGTGTATCGATCTACATCACAACCATTCTTTGCAATCGATTGAACAATCCTTCTCAAGTTGGTTTTTCTAAAATCTCAGTTTTGGTTACTGTTTTCTAATTCTGATTTCAGATCTCTGTTCAATTACTAATGCGGAGTTTCTGTTACGGTTTAAGCACCAGTCTGTCTTGATCAGTTGTTGTTTTCAACTCCTTCAGTTCAGGTATCAATTTCTGGTTCTTGAAATTCTTACCTAAAGTAGGATTCTTCATTTACTAGTGATCTGACTGTTGGATTGGTTCATAACTTTGATGGTTTGTTCCCTATACCTTAGAGAGTATTCAACTAGAGCTTAAACCTCCGACCTGAGTTGTTATTTTTCTGATATTTGATTTCTCCTATTTTCTGGCTTTTGTTCCTTCACTGCGATTATGTGTCTTAATGGCATTCTAAGCCTAACCCTTGGGTGCTTTAGAACCACATCAACTACCTCAGTGAGAGAATGACAAAAAGCAGCCTAAAGTAACTTCTACTCACTAGAACTCCAGCTTATTAGTTCCTAGGTACACACATCAGTCCAACATCAATGACTTTCCAATCCAAAAGTAAAATGAACAAAAACCCTTTAAAGCTTAAAATTAACTCTCCATGAAATAACTTCCAAGTGAGTCCCTTAACCTTTCTTGATTAGTCAAAATTTTATATAAAAAAAAGGGGAAGAAGGCTCCCAAAACAATACAAGAGCTAAAAAGGTCAAGCTGCTAGTTGGACACCACACACAAAAACCAGCCCAGCTCCTTCAAATCTTCCAATGAGAAAATCTCTGAATGATTTACAAATTGAGACTTGCAAAATAATGTTTCCTCAGCTTTATGAACTACCCCATAAACTGGTTCCACGCAATTCTCAACCATCCATTGCTTCTTTCTAATTAGATTGACCGAGATAACTGCAGCAGGCAGAAAGTACAATAGTTTTGTTCCCCTTGCATCAAAATGTTGGCCCTTACAATTCCAAGAAGATTACCATCACCCATTCATACTGATTTATAT
Source organism: Protea cynaroides (assembly GCA_028583415.1). NCBI lineage: Eukaryota > Viridiplantae > Streptophyta > Magnoliopsida > Proteales > Proteaceae > Protea > Protea cynaroides. Next base: position 523,317 of record CM053265.1, read on the forward strand.
AACTGCTCCCGGACTTCAAGCGTAACAGTGAACAAGAAGATGATTAACTGATACAGCATCCCCCTACCAAAATAATCATATATTACAGAAGCAAGATCCCCTTAACATCAGATTGGTCGATAGTCTAGAATACTCACCACTCCGTCTCCCCTCCCCCTCAACCCCCCCCCCTCCAAAAAAAAAAAAAAAAGAAGTGTGAGTGAGAATTTCTCCAATTCTATCACCAAACTGCACCACATCTACAAATTGATGGCTCCCTTAGTTTACATCAGGTTTTTAGAGGCTCATTGGACAGAAAATGAGGTTATGAGCGATACTTGGATCAGATTCTTTGACCTTTCTTTTCTTCACACTTCTAATAGAATTCTTAATTTTTGAACAAGGTTCCCCAACATTTAGAATGTACCATGTTTTGGGATTCAAATCCTCTCATGTCCTCATGTTGACATGAGGAAAATCTTGTGGCTGTCATTCACTATGTGCATATACCAATACATCGGTATGTGCGCACAGTAAACTACAGCCACAGGATTTTCCTCATGTCAACATGAGGACATTGAGGACATGAGAGGATTAAAATTCCATATTTTGACATATGCAGGTCAATGTTCCTACATCAATATATAAATACCTATCTACATATTTAGGCATACACAAATGTACTTATGTTGCACATGTTAAAATGCCAAATCAATTAACAAGAACAAAAGATATATTGAAACATCAGATACCAAGAAGATAACAAAACAGAATGCACACCATTTTTGGCAGCAAGTTGTAGTGGTTCGAGTGGACAACTTGTCACTAATTGCTCCCCAGCATATATTATCTCGCAGCTGCTCAAGGACCCATAAAGCAATCATTTAGGAAATGAAAAATACTCCAGTACTCAAATCTTGCTTCAATGAAGATGAAAATAAACAAAGAAGACAATGAAGTTAACAGAGTCCTCATTATTGTTTTTGGTGGGATGGGGGCTCATAATGAAGCCACAAGAATCACCTACCATGCCATGCTTGGATTTCTTTTGCTCAAAGGCCTTCATGCGCAAATCAATGTTCACTAAATCAAATAGACTCTGGATCTCCTCCTGGGACCAATGGCCTTTGCCATGAATTAGATTGAGGGAGAGGGGAAGGAAAGAGCATCAATTAGATAATAGCATTAAAAGTTATGACTTAATATAGCAGGTGGAATAAGTGTTAAGTCCTGGGAAGTAGAAAGCCGTTGAGCATGATTCAAATAGAAAAAGAACCATGGTTGTCTTGGAAGTTAGCACCTAAGATCAACTAGGCCAAACTGGGAAAGTAACAATTGTCAAGGCCAAGACAACCAGGTGGCCCATCTTTGCCGGAAACCTGTTAAATTTGGAAGCCAGGATCTAGCATTTCCTTTGCAGATTGCGTGACTAGGGGAAGAGGTTGGGGAAGAGTCATTGTATATTTGTACATCAAGCCAAAGTAGCCCACTCAGTGCTGGATGAGGTGAGGATGGGAGGAATTAGACCCATTTTGTAGTTCATCTTTGTGTCATGGTTTGATAATTTGATATGTGTCATATCCCTCTGTTAACGGCTTGTAAAGTTTTTTTTTTATTCATTAATGAACTCACCTGTTCTAACATAAAAGAAAATAAATAAATATAAAATAAAAACGAAAATAAATAAATATTATCATTAGTTACTCAGCCATTGATAGTTGGAGTTTAGTACTTATAAATCAATGCATTCAAGCACCAAGTTGGTAATCAGGTATCTAACAATAACAGAAGCCGCACCTCAAGTCAGAATTCTAGAAAATTTCAAATGTTAGTATATATGATTGATAGTTCGATATGAGATCATTAAGTCATAGTTTGTTTATAGAGGGAACTAAGGCGAAAACAATATAGGGCAGTTAAATTAGCAATTACCTCTTTTCATGTTGGGCAACTTTATTCTGCGCCATGTATCCTTCACATGAACCCGATTTTTGCCAAGAACATCAGCCATCATTTTCCACTTCGAACCATGCTTCTCATGCACTCTACAGTAAAAGTAAAAAACATGGCTGATTTTGAATTAAGAACGTTAAATAACAAAAGGAAGCTACTAAATAGAGAACATTATTATTCATCACCAACACAATACAAGTTCTCTAAAGGGGCATGGGGGATCATAGCACGTACAAAATTTGAATAAAAAAAGGAATATATAAAAGCCAATATATGATTGAACACACCTTCGGATAAGTTCATACTCCTCTTGAGTCCATTTACGATTCTCATCCCTTTCAAACAAAGTATGCCCTCTGTAATACACACTCTGGTAAGTTCTCCAAGGTAACGCTTTAGCTGCAATTAACAACAATAACACCAAGAATCAACAACTTATTGTGTGTTTGTTGAAGGACCGCATGCATGACCATTTAAATAAACTCCTAAACCTCCAACAAGAGATGTTTCTGAAACCAGGCTGCAAGGTTTCACCAAATCACATTCTCACGTTTTCAAACAAAACATGCTCTCTGTAATACACACACTGGTGACTGGTAAGTTATCCAAGGTAAGGCAGTAGCTGCCTAGCTGCAACTAACAACAATAGCACCCAAAAATCAACAACTTCTTTGTGTGTTTGTTGTGGTACAGCGTGCATGATCACTTAGGCTCTCTTTGGTATAGTTTATTAAAATGATTCATATAATACATTACATCATTTGCATGTGTTTGGTATGATGTAAGTGGTCAAGGCGGCAAGGCAACCCACGGCATTGAAGGGGCACCTGAGTGCCTAGGCGAACCCAAGGCATTCCCAAGGTATTGTAAGGGTACATCTTCCATAAGAAGATTTATACAAAAAGGAGGGGGTTAGAGTATCAATTTTATTGTTTCTAATACATATGCATGATTCCATACATTCATGTGGATATCTTGTAACACCCCAATCAACTAAGGTGTTTGACTAATTTAAATTTTTCTTCTTAACAGAGAATCTGGAGAAGTTGTGAAGGATGGGTATTTTCATAATTCCACCCTTTCCCATGGGTGAGTACTCCTTGTAAAATTATCGGATTGGGAGCCAGTTTTAATGTCTAAAGTATTTTATGATTTATGAGTGTATAAATGTTACTGAATTCCCATACCATGATAGTGTTATTATTTAGGGAAAATTTCACTTACCTCCCCTAAGGTTTACCCTAAATTCAACCACCCCCATTATCAGCGTTTATGTCACTAAACTCCCTTAATTTGAAAATAGTTATCAATTAAACCCTATCCGTCCGTTAGATGGTGATCTGTATCATCACCTAAGATTTTAATGGCAATACTACCCTTGGACACTTGTAAAATGACATGTTTGCCCTTTTAAAACTTGAGAAAAGACAATGGTAAGTCCCTGCGTTTATTATCTTTCTTCTTCCTTTCTTTTTTTTCGGATCGAAGCAAGTGAACTGGAGAAGTTCATTAGAAGAACTCACCGCAAGGATCTTCAATCATCATCAGGCAATAAAGTTGTTTTGCGAAGTATATCGCCGCAAGGATTTGCTCCTGCGTCGGAGATTCCTTTTTAAACCATCCTTTTTCCTTTTATTTTCCTTCCAACGGTTGAAGAAAGGGTTTTCGAGAAGCAAAGATCTTCAGCAATCAAAGGCGAAACCCATGGACACGTCGTCTTCCCCTCTGCTGAACCTATTCCTTCTTGCAAAAAAAAATGGTTCAAAAGTCATGGTTTCAGCAAATCGTTCCCCAAGCTTCTAGGTCTCCACTGATCTCTGTTCTTCCATGATTTTTCTGTGTTTTCCTCTGTTTTGATCTGAGGTTCTGCTCTTGCAATTTTCTCCCGTCTCCAGAAATTGACAGCCCCCTTTTCGATTTCTCTTCTATTTGATTTCTATCTCTGGTCGTTCTCCATTTCGATCTTAGGTAAGGAAAGGTTTGTTCTCCAGTTTTTTTTTTTTTTTTTTTTTTTTTTTAATTTCCTGTTTGAGATTCCATCCTCCAAGGTGTTATGAACATAGCCATCTTCATTACAAACTTCACAACACATCTTCATTCATGGTTCTTATTGTTTATCTGGTTTTGCTTCTATTCTCAGAACTACATAAGCTGCACTTCACACTGTTTCGATTTGATGTTTCTTGATTTATCTTATTCTCATTTCCAATTTTGACTCCTCCGCTTTGTGGCTGTAAAATTTATTTTGTATTCCAAGAGACAACATCCCTCTTGGGAATTTTGTAGAACAATTCCAGAGCATCCAAAATAAGACCATCAGTTCAATAAACATGAAGAAGATTGTTGAAAACAACAAATCTGATTTGAACCCAGTTCACAAAATGTAGGCATAAAACCATCTTCGCAGCCTGAAAAGACCCATAACTTGCAGAATTTCACGGAATTGTAGGACTTGGAGGCAATTGGAGCAGAGATAGCAATGTCTCCATCTGAACCATTGGAGAGAGTTGCCGAAAAGGCTGAATGCAATAAGTTACTTAGTGTAAAAATAAAACAGTCTAGCGCATCCAAACAGCAGTTAGAACAAAGGCATAATCTCACAAAGAAGTCGTGAAGAGGTTGCTTCGAGGTTACATTGTGAAGTCACTGAAGAGGAGGTTACTTGCAGTTGCAGCAGGGAAACTATAAACGCCTGAATCTGAAAACTAAATTACTGAAATAAAAAATAAAAATAGATGATCGTCATGAAGCTTGTGAAGAAATTACTTGCAGTTTTCAGTCGAGTTTTGCTTCTGTTCTGGTTGCTTTGACTGAGATGGGTAGCCTGGTAGATCGGAGAGGAAGTTGGAAAAGCTTAATCCAGAACTGCCTTTGTCGTGATTTGGTAGATCTCTCTCGAATTTAATACAATTCTTTCACAGCTGTCGTCGACTTCAATCTGATCCAAATCTGTTTCGTTGCATTGGGCTTGGTCTTTGGCTTTCTCTATTCAGTCAACCACATATCAGAGTCTCCGCAGGCTAGATCTATATGGAGCCTTGAAAAACGGTAATTTCCTGTGTCTTCCCCCTCCCCCATCCCTTGTCCATCCCTTGTTTCTATTTTTCGTCGCATTTCACTGAGGATTTAGATTACAAGTACCAGTAGAGCTGTTCAGATTGATGAACTGCAAAGATTTTTATGTTGCAGCTTGATTTTTAATAAGTCTATCTAAGCAGCGAAGTAGAAGAGGCTAGTGAGAGGAACAAGCATCGGCGGTGCTGGTGGAGGTTAGTGGTGATGACAACGAGCATGATCAGAAAGGTGATTGGAGCCATTAAGGATCAGACAAGCGGAACCGGAGGGGATTTCCACCAGAAAGGATTTCTGCCGGAGAGGACTTGGAAGTGCGCAACTCGGAAGCAAAATCACCACAGAAGCAAACCATTGGTAAAAAGTGAAATCTAAGAAGGGATGGGGTTTAAAACTGACGCCTATAGTGTTTTTACTACGAGGGTAAAAAAAGTATTTTCATCTTTCCCGTTAAGGAACTTAACAACGTGAGGTATGGTTGACATTATCGCCAATAATGGGGGGTGGTTGAATTTAGGATAAACCTTAGGGGAGGTGCATGAAATTTTCCCTATTATTTATGCATGATATGAGTATTAAATATTTGTAATTCATAGGCATGAACGAGCCATGTAGCCTAGTGGCTTGGGTTGAGCCTACAAAGTGAGTGGGTCATGAGTTCGAAATCCCTTGCACATAGAAATGAAATCTTAGACTTACTGTGTGGCGCCCCCACAAGCTTGTGTGGCATCCACATGGCATGAAGGAGTGCATGCATATCCCGAGTTTAGTGGAAAGAAGAATCAAGAGGAAGGATGAGGTGGTAACCCACTATTGATTAAAGAAATTTGCATGATCTTCTTATTGGTTGGATTGAATGGTAAATAGAGGTTTAAGTGAACGGTAATGTTGGTACCTGAATTAAAATGGTACCATAAAAATATGCTAGTGTTTTCATGAAAGCACATGCATTAAATGAATAGAGAGCATTTTCGACATAACCCTTTTAAAAGAGTATCAAGGGGCATGGGCTTAAAGGCTCATGCAAGTGTTTTAAGAGATTTGTTTAAGGGCATTGAGGACTTTTCACAAATCATGAAAGAAATCAAAATAATAGTATAAAATATAAAACGAGACTAAATGGAACACTCTTGCTGAATTCGTTGGCAAGGAAGAGTGAGGAAGAGTGAGGAAGAGTGAGGAAAGAGTGGGTTTTGAAGAGAAAACTTGACATCATCTTTGAAGGAATGCTTGCATTTTAGTGAATCAGAAATTGGGAGAAGAAAGTAGATAGAAGCTTGAACCTAAAAACAGAGTTGAAGTAATACTGTATAAGAGAAAAAACCAAAGAAAGAGACCAATAAAAAGGAGAGAAATGGTGGAGAGGGGGAGAGATTAATTGTGTTTATCTCCCCCTATTCCTCTACTATTTATAATCAATTAGGCAGCCCATGTACAACTATCGACAGTCCATATACAGTTGTATATACAGTCAATATACTGTTGTCCATGTACAGTCCATATACAACTGTCCATATACAGCTAATGTACTGCTATCCATGTACAATCCATATACAGCTGTCCATATACAGTCAATGTACTGCTATCCATGTACAGTCCATATACAGCTGTCCATATACAACCAATGCACCACTAAGACACACCTAAGACCTAGTCATCATAAGACAAAGAAAGGAAAGATTAAAGATTGTAATCTTAATACTCCCCCTCAAGCTAGGGCATATATGTCATCGAGACCCAGCTTGGAACACTGGAGAAGAAAAGTTTCTTTGAACAGAGCTTTTGTAAACATGTCACCGAGTTGTGAACTGGAGCGAGTAAATGGGGTAGATACCACTTTACGCATTACAGCATCCGGAACAAAGTGGCAGTCAACTTCTATATGTTTGGTCCTTTCCTTGAACACTGGATTACTGGCAATGTGAATAGCTGCTTGATTATCACAATACATAGGAATAGGTTGAGTGATTGGAAACCCCATTTCACCCAAAATATTCTTCACCCACATAAGTTCTGCAGTAGTTTGAGTCATAGCCCGATACTCAGCCTCAGCACTGGATCGAGCAATAGTAGTTTGCTTTTTGCTGCGCCATGTGATGAGGTTCCCTCTAAGGAATGTACAGTAACCAGTAGTTGAACGTCGATCATCATCAGCCCAGCCCCAGCCCAATCAGCGTCAGAATAACCACAGAGTTCAATATTACTATGAGGCCGATAAAGTAACCCTTTACCGGGAGCACTCTTGAGATATCGCAATATGCGACATGCAGTTTCCCAATGAACTTGTTTTGGAACCTGCATAAATTGACTAACGACTCCCACAGCATAGGATATGTCAGGCCTGGTGATAGTAATATAAAGTAGCTTGCCAACAAGACGACGATACTGATGGACATCTGCATAATCCTCCCCATCACAGGTAGCAAGTTTGAAATGAGGATCCATAGGAGTGTCAATTGGTTTACACTCAAGCATACCGGTGTCAGTGAGGAGATCAATAATATACTTTCTTTGGGAGAGACTAGCACCTTTGGGGCTTCGAACTACTTCAATGCCAAGGAAGTAACGAAGCACACCCAAATCCTTCATCTGAAAATGTTGATGGAGATAGGCTTTCATTTCAACAATACCCTGTAAGTCATCTCCAGAAACAATGATGTCATCAACATAGACCACAAGGATAACTACCTTGGAATTGCGACGACGAACAAAAACAGAGTGATCAGTATAACAAGGTGTGAATCCATAACCAACCACAACCTTAGTAAACTTGTCGAACTATGCCCGAGGCGACTGTTTTAATCCATAAATAGCCTTATGGAGCTTACACACTCGAGTGTCCCCCTAAGCAACATACCCCGGAGGTTGCTCCATATAGACCTCCTCCTGTAAGTCTCCATATAAAAAGGCGTTCTTGACATCCAACTGAAAAATAGGCCAATCCAAATTGACGGCAAGTGAGAAAAGAATCCAAACAGAATTAAGCCGAGCAACGGGTGAAAAAGTTTCAAAATAATCCATTCCATATGTTTGAGTAAACCCTTTTGCAACCAAGCGAGCTTTGAGATGCTCCACTGATCCATTAGGATTATATTTCACAATAAAAATCCACCTACAGCAAACCACATCCTTCCCCAGGAGCAATTCCGTAAGGGACTAGGTATTCCGTGAAAGAAGAGCATCCATAGCCCGTTTCCACTCAGGTCGGGATAATGCCTCGTATGAGAGGTTGGAACATCTGTATGAGATAAGGCATAGGCAAAGTTTTGGTCCAACACAGGAAGGTGAGAAGTAGAGACATAATGAGCCATAGGATATAATGGAAACCGAGTGCAAAAGCGTGTACCTTTCCGTAATGCAATAGGAAGATCACCGACGAAGGCTGCGAGGAGGATGGGGCTGAGACTGGAGTGACGACTGGCACCTGGTCAGGGACAGCAACTGCATTCCGACGACGTTGATATACCTATAGTGGGGCCTCAACAGTAGTCGACTCAGGGGCAAGAGAGGAAGGCAAGCCAGGATCCTGGATTAAGACCGGAACTGGTGGATCGGGGTATGGAACAGGGTAATAGGGTGTATATTCGAAAAAGGTGACATCAGCACTTACCACTTCGCGCCTCGTCTGAGGGTCATAACAACGACACCCCTTTTGAGTGCGAGAGTAACCTATAAACACACACTTGATAGCACGAGGCGATAATTTATCAAGTCCAGGACGAAGGTCATGTACATAGCAGGTGCATCCAAAAGTACGAGGAGGGATGACAAACAAAGGAGATAATGGATAAAGCAAAGATATGGGAGTTTGATTCTGAAGAACTGAAGAAGGCATGTGATTGATCAAGTAGCAAGCAGTCAACACAGCATCACCCAAAAAATGTCGAGGCAAATGCATATGAAGGAGAAGAGAACGAGCATCCTCTAATAAGTGATGGTTTTTACGTTCTGTAACTCCATTCTATTGAGGAGTGTAAGAACAACTAGTCTGATGAATGACACCTTTGGATGCACAAAATAAGGAGATAGCAGTCTGAGTGTATTCAAGAGCATCGTCAGATCGAAAAATCTTAATGCCAATATCAAATTGATTCTTTATTTCGAAATAAAATTGTTTGAATACAGAAAGAAACTCAGAGCGATCCTTTAGCAAATATAACCAAGTAGTTCTAGAGTAATCATCCACAAATGTGACAAAAATAGCTAAAACCAGAACGACTCTTGACCTTAATGGGACCCCAAATATCAGAATGGACTAAGGAAAAAGGAGTTGTACTTCTGGGTATATTACATGACGGGAAAGAGGAACGGTGGTGTTTTCCTAATTGACATGCCTCGCACTCAAGTGTATTGACATTTTTGCAACCAGGAACCATGAGATGAAGGTGAGAGAGAGAAACATAACCCAACCGAACATGCCAAAGCATTGGTGAAACCTTAGTGGTAGTAAGTGCAGAGGTAAAGGATGGGATGGTGTCTAAGGAATACCGTCCGTCCTTCTCATGCCCCCCACCAAGCATCGCCTTCGTCTGAAGATCCTGAAATACACAACAGGTAGGGAAAAAGGTGACGAAACAGTTTAAGGTTTTAGCCAAAGAGCTAACGGATAGTAAATTCACGGATAGATGAGGGACATGAAGCACAGATGAAAGAGATAAACTAGGGGATAGAGAAACAGTTCCCTTACCAAAAACATTAACTAGGGGATAGAGAAACAGTTCCCTTACCAAAAACATTGCTAGCAGAGCCATCAGCAAGGCAAACATCGGACGGTTAGAATGGGTAAAAGAAGAAAATACAGATGACTTACCAGTCATATGAAACGAGGCTCCCGAGTCAATAACCCAAGGAGTAGAGGCCATAAATGCAAAGAAGGCAGCATTACCTGTAAGCGCCAAAGTAGCAGTGGGTGGAGCATTGTCGTGAGTATCCAACTGATTGAGGTGAGCCAATAGATTACGAAAATCATCCTTGGATAATGTAACAGTAGAAGAGGAACCTCCATCAACAAAAGGGTCAGGTGCGGGGTTATCACTCTGGGATGTAACAACACCGGCTACCTGAGAAGGAGACCTTGAATTCCATTGAAGAGGCTTACCATTTTTCACCCAACAGCGATCAACAGTGTGGTTCTGTTTACCACAATAAGAACAGATACGCATTGAAGCATCACCTCGACCACCACGACCTTTGCCAAAGCTACCACGACCTCTGCCAGAGCTACCACGACCTTGGTTGCTATTAGAAGTGAACAAGGCAGAGTTGCCATTATTAGTAATGTTGTTGGACTTGGAGAAATTAGGGTTGACAATACGCTGAACACGGCAGAAGGCCTCATTTAAGGTCGGAACTTTATCTCCAGCAAGCAATTGGCTTTTAAGAGGCTGTAACTCAGAACTGAGACCAGACAGAAATGTTGCCACCTGAAATTCTGCACGCTGAGCCTTTAAAGTATTGAGGTCAGTAGTAAGGGGCTGATGGACATTCAGTTCTTCCCAGATTCCTTTGAGAGAGCTATAAAATTCCACAATAGACCTGTCTCCCTGTTTACAATTGAATAGACGTTCATATAAGTCATAAACCCGAGATAAGTTTGTATCTTGAGAGAAGCTCTCCTGTAAGTCATTCCAAACACCCTTGGTTGTTGTGTAAAACATGACATTGGCAGCCACAGAAAGTTCCATACTATTAAACAACCAAACCATGACAGTAGCATTCTCACGGGTCCAAATGCCATATGTCGAATCCTTGGAATCCAGGGGATCATCGTATATATAAGCTAACTTATCTCTAGCAATGAGATAGATGGTCATAGCTTGCTTCCACAGCAGAAAATTAGATGAGCCTACCAATTTAATTGAAGTAATTTGGACATGAACACCATCCACATGATTCTTAGATTCAGTCATGATTGAAAAATAACCAAAACAAGAAAGAGATATATTTGGCCAGAATCTTACTACTGTAGCAATGGGATATCCTTCCAAAAAAAAAAAATTTGCTTCTTATCTTTCACTGCTACAGAGGAACAACCTATAGTACAGGAATGAATACCAACAAAAAACTATTGAATAAGATGAGTTAAAAATATCAGGTAGCGCTGGTGGCTGAACACATTGATATCAAAAAAAATATCGGGCTGAAGAAAGAATAGCTCTTGAACAGAAGCAATGTAATAGAATCACAAAAAAAAATTCAGGAATTGTACATCATTCGCAGAACTGATGAAGAACAGATTCCAAACAAATACCGTGTTGAGATCCCATGTTAATCGACTCCATCTTATCAAGGTTTGAGTCTAGAATTCATGGGACAAAATTAAGGAAAGAGAAGAGAAGAGAGAGAACCGAAATAGACTCTTAAACCAGCAACCAAAAACTTGCAGCAGAAGTTTATTAACCTCGCTCTGATACCATGTAATATTGTAAAAGAGAAAAAAACCAAAGAAAGAGACCAATAGAAAGGAGAGAAATGGTGGAGAGGGGGAGAGATTGATTGTGTTTATCTCCCCCTATCCCTTTACTATTTATAATCAATTAGGCAGCCCATGTACAACTATCGACAGTCCATATACAGCTGTATATACAGTCAATATACTGTTGTCCATGTACAGTCCATATACAGCTGTCCATATACAGCCAATGTATTGCTATCCATGTACAGTCCATATACAGCTGTCCATATACAACCAATGCACCACTAAGACACACCTAAGACAGTACATCACCATCGTCCTCTATGATATTGGAGGATAAGCTTGAGCACTCCTTAAGCTTCTCCCTGCTCCAGTACATCACCATCGTCCTCTATGATATTAGATGCAAATGTGACCTACACAGCCCAATAAGACAGAATATAGAAGAAGCACAACCCAAACACAGCCACAAAATATCTCGAATAAATGCAATGCAAGAAAACCATATTCCCTTCATTTTAGAACTCCACATTTATTTCCACCTCTGGTCAGCACCAGAGAAACTAGTTGTCACCACCCGTGGTAGAGAGTTTAACACGGCCGTTCATCACACCCCGGTCATCCATTCATGACCTAACTCTCCAGTCATCCATACATGACCTAACCCTCTAGTCATCCATACATGACCAACGTACACCACTGACCACTCAAGTGTGTACAGTGGGCAAACCTCATCCACCATTCCACGGATCACGACTCAAGTGGCACTCACCATCTTATTGTCCTCATTACTCTCTACTGGCATGGTGCAATCAATCACCATCAACACCTCAACACCTACATTTAAGATTGCATGTCAAAACCACTACTCACACACACCCTTAACATATGGTATTCTGAAACATGATAACAACCAACTCCTTCATACCTCTCTCATGTATAGAATCACAGCATATATCAGGGGCATATATCAGGGGTTATCATAGAATTAGAATCACCAAATCACTTACTGATGAGGACATCATGGCGGACCCACTGTTTAGAGTGTACCATCGGAGGAGACATAGGCTTCCAGCCTTCCCCTCCACTCTTGTGGTTCGATGACGAATTCCGAGGATATCATTTAGCTAGAGGTGACAGCTAATGGATCAGCAGTGCAGCATACATCTTTATTTTATGGTTGGTTTTAGGAACTGTTTGGTTACATTTTATTTTACTATTGGTTTTAGAAACCGTTTGGTTCTATTCATGCTTGTTATTTCTATTTCTATTTCTATTTATAGTTGACTTAAGTCTTTATTATTATTTCTTTTAATGTAAAAGGGGTGTGGACCCTTTTCCACGATTTGGACTTAGACGCCGTTTTCTTTCTTTTACTTATTTATCTTTTCATTTAGTTAAGTGATTAAGGTTGTAAAGCCTATATAAAGGCGACTTTTCTAATTGGAATGGATTATGCATTTATTAAAGAAAAGAAAAAGAACTCTTGGCTCTCTCTCTCTCTCTCTCACGGTAAGACTTTTTTCTTCCTCTTTTTCTTGATCTCTTCTCTTCCATCTCTCTCTCTTCTCAATTCCCCCCATTCTCTCTCTCTCTCTCTCTCTCTCTCTCTCTCTCTCTCTCTCTCACACACACACACACACACACAGAGCAATATTCCACCCCCCCCCCTTCTCTCTTTCATGAGACTGGTTCAGGGTTTTTTTTTTTTTTTTTTTTTTGGGTGCTAGATATAAACAGTCCATATATTGCCTTGCTACTTTGTTTTCTGCTAACATGGACAGCAAACATGTGTGGGTCGTATCCTATATCTGAACCTTTCGTTACAGTTTATTTTGGTTAGTATTCCTTGTCCTTTTAAATTGAAATAATTCTAATTTCATATGATCATGGGTTTACTTTTCTACTAAGCATTTAATCTTACTAGTTTATGAGTTTTGACAGTTCTTGCACAATAGTACTTCATAACATGCTGTTTAATGTTCATCTACCATGACTTCTAATTGGATATTGCTGAATTGAGAGCATGTTAACAAGAATTATAATGCTGATTACATATTGTTCTCATAGTGTAAGTCATGTATGCAGTTCATGTGTGTTGCTGTCACATCAGTCCATACCCTTTTAGTGAGTCTTTATAGATAGCCTTTGTGTTAAAGTAGGTTAGTCTAGGAACCCTAGGCTGTCCTACATCAGTTTGGTATCAAAGCTTAAGGAATCCTACCTAGAATGAACCCTTATATGTCAACTAGGAATGGTAGAATTTATCAAAACATGTCGAACCCGCCTAACACCCCTATGACTTCTAAGCAATGGGAAAGGTGCTTAAACAACACGAAGAAACCCTAAAAGCCCTTCTAGCTAATCAAGAGTTATTAAGATCTACCCAAGTAGGGTTGACTGCCAGTAGGGCTGATCGAGAAAAGCAAAATACCAGCCTTCACACTATTAACCAAAGTCTCCAAAACATCACCAATAGGCTTGCTGCCATTGAGACAGCTGTTCAGAACCCTGATGGACAGCAAGGTCAAAATGTCCAAGAAAATAAACCTAGAGTGGAATACCCCAACCCTATTCTAGAAAATCATGGGAATGAGAGGCGTCATGATTATGCTAACGTCCATGACAAGATGGGCGACAATTTCCAAGGTCAAGGACATGCTAGAGGTGGGTTTAGAGGCCGAGGATACCGACATCAGAGGCATCACTCTCCTTTTAGAGATGATTTGGATTATGGGCATTGGGATAAGAGATTGAATGTTAGGAAAATGGTGAAGATAGATGCTCCTACCTTTGATGGCCAAATAGATACCAAGGTTCTCCTAGAATGGATTAGACAAATGGATAGGTACTTTGATTTCCATGAGATGTCTGAGGAGCTTCGATTTAGATTTGCAAAGATGAAGCTCACTAGAGCTGCTCAGGATTACTAGACTAAGTTAGAATATCAAGAGGAAAGTCTAAGACACGAGCCTATCTCAAATTGGCTTGAGATGCAAAAAAGGCTTTTAAGGAGTTCTTGCCTATCACCTATAGGCTACAACTTCTTAAAGACATGAACACCTTGAAAGTTGAAACAAGGTAAAATCTCTGTGAACGAGTACATGGCCAAATTTAACGAATTAAAAATCCGAAGCCAAACTCGAGAAGACGTCGAGCAGACATTATCTAGATTCATGATGGGGCTTAATTATGACATACAGTCACACTTAGCACCTCACCTTGTTAAGGAGGTCCCTCAGGCTTTCCGGATAGCACTTAAATTAGAAGGGACAATGAGGTTTGCAGCACAAAAGAAAAGTGGGTTCCCACCTAGGGACTCTAACTTCCGAAACCATTTCCAAGTCCTTCTCCATTTCCTAAGCAACCTACTAACCCTCCACGTCCATTCGACAATAAGGATAAAGGCATTTGGGGAGAAGCACCCAAGAGGAGTGGCCAAGTACAATGCTTTAAATGTCAAGGCTACGGTCACTTTTCTAGGGAATGTCCAAATAAGAATCTGTATGTGGGAGAACAAGAGTACGAAGAGTATGCTCAGGAGGATACCCAAGAAGATGAATATGAAGAACATAGGCCTAATGAGATTATTCCAAAATGAGGAGAATGAGATAGTCGATACTTCTAGACTGGGAGTTGTGCGGTGCATGGTTTCGCAACCCAAGAACAGCGAAGACTGACAACGTACCAATATCTTCATCACTTACACCTGTCATCAAGGTAAGAAGTGTCGTGTTGCCATTGATAGTGATAATTGCATGAATGTAGTCGCCCAAAGTGTTGTTGCTAGGATGGGGCTCAAACCAGAGGCACACCCAAAGCCTTACAAGGTTGCCTGGGTTGATCAGTCTACCATTCCCATCACATTGAGGTGTTTAGCTCCCTTACACTTTGCTGGATTTGAGGATAGTGTGGTGTGATGTCTTAGAGATAGACATCGCTCACATAATCCTTGGCAGACCTTGGTTATATGACAGAAATGTCACAAATTATGGGAAGTCTAACACCTATGTCTTTGAATTCAAGGGAAAAAAAATTGACAAACTCCTAGTCCCCCAAAAGAGGTGAAGACCCCAAACACAAGGTAAGTATGTCCAAGCAAACCCCTTTGAAAACACTCAACATCAAGAAATCGAAATAGTTTGAAATTCAGTGCAGAGACACCGAGGTTATTTATGCTCTAGTCACCACACAGAGTAATATTGTATTATCCAACAAATTTACTGAAGCTCCTAGAGAAGTACAACCATTGTTGAAAGAGTTTGAACAGTTGTTTCCTGAGGAACTATCTAAATTACCACCTATGCGTGACATTCAACACGCTATCGATTTGATTCCAGGTCCTTTACTGCCAAATTTACCACATTACAGAATGAATCCCAAGGTACATGTCAAACTTAAATGGAAAGTAGACGAGCTACTTGAGAAAGAATTCATCATGTAGAGTCTTAGTCCTTGTGGGGTACCTGCTCTACTTACGCCCAAGAAGAATAGAACTTGGCGTATGTATGTGTGGACAGCATAGCCATCAACAAAATCACAGTTAAGTATAGGTTTCCTATACCTAGACTTGATGACAAGCTAGACATGATGGCTAGAGCGAAAATCTTTTCTACGATTGACCTCAAGAGTGGATATCACCAAATTCGGGTTAGGCCCGGTGATGAGTGGAAGACTACCTTCAAGACAAAGGATGATCTATACGAGTGGCTTGTCATGCCTTTTGGCTTGACTAATGCACTTAGTACCTTTTATGAGAATCATGAATCAGGTGCTACGGCTATTCAATGGCAAGTTTTTAGTGGTTTACTTCGATGACATCCTCATCTTTAGTAAAACACAAACCACCCATCTGGATCACTTACTACAAGTTTTCCAAGCACTTCTGAATGAAAAACATTTTGTAAATTTGAAGAAGTGTACATTTATGAGTGACCAAGTTATTTTCTTGGGATTTATTGTTTCGGCACAAGGAGTATCTACGAATCCTGAGAAAATAAAGGCAATTGTTGAGTGGCCAGAACCATCTAACATCCATGAGGTGCGGAGTTTTCATGGCTTAGCTACCTTTTATAGGCAGTTCATTCACCGGTTTAGTTCCATCATGGCTCCCCTCACTGATTGTATTAGAAAAGGGGAGTTCCAATGGACTAAGAGAGCTGCTAAGGCCTATGTTGAAATTAAGAAGTTGATTTACGTCTCCCTAATTTCTCCAAAGTCTTTGAAGTGCAGTGTGAAGCATTTGGCATTGAAATTGGTGGCGTCCTTGTTCAAGAAGGACACCCTATTGCTTATTTTAGTGAGAAGCTTAATGAAGCCAAGCAACGGTACTCCACCTATGATAAAGAATTCTATGCGGTTGTTCAAGCCTTGCGCTACTGGCGACACTACCTTTTACCGCAAAAATTTGTTTTATATTCTGATCACCAAGCATTGAAATACTTGAGTTCCCAGATGAAATTAAACCTAAGACATGCAAAATGGACTGAATTTCTACCAGAGTAAACATTTGTACTTAAACATCAACCTAGTGTTGAGAATATTGCCGTTGATGCATTAAGCCGGGTACACATGCCCCTCCTTCCCCATAATGTCAAAATCAAGTTAAGGTACTACTCCAAACCATGAGAATCGAGGTTGTAGGTTTTGAGCGAGTCAAGGCGCAATATCCTACTTGCCCAGATTTTAGTAAACCTTTAACTTCTCTGAGTGAAGATTCTCCTGTAACCCGTTCAGATTACCTTATTAGAGATGGGTTCCTTTTCAAAGGAAGTCGGTTGTGTATTCCTAGGACTTCATTGAGAGACTTCTTAATCTGGGAATAGCATGCTGGTAAAGTAGCCGGTCATTTTGGTCGAGATAAGACCATTGCCCTTGTCACAACCCAAACCTGTACAAAGTAAGAGTGTAGCCCTCACGGGCACTGGTCTAATGACCGGTCAAAATAATTTAAAATTAATAATTAAACCTCAACTTAACACAAATCACACCAAGTCAAATCCATAACTAAAGTAAAGATATTTCCAAAAACCTATTGGTGGCAGTCTACTGCCTGTAATATTTAAAAATAAAGTACTTGTCTCTGAAATTTAATTTAAAACCCTATACAACCATTCTAATAAAATAGTAAAACAAGCTATGCTAAGTTGAGGAATAATCTGACGCCGCCTCTATGCTCCCTCCTGTTCTTTGGCAACCTCCTCATCATCTGAGATAATCATGATAAGGGATGAGCTCAACAGCTCAGCAAGAAAGAAAATACAATAGAAATACATCACCACAATGATCACTAACACTTCAGTTAAACCACTCAAGAAGATAAAACCTTTTTACTTACAAAACATTTTAATTTTTACTTTTGGCCAACACATGGGAATAACCAATCAACATTGCTCCAGTAAAAGTCATCTACAGCCCGTTTTCACATTTATTTATGGTCATCCGTCCATGACCTTTTCTCACTCATCCGTCGGCGTCACGGATCTGACCCAGGTGGCATCCCACCCATAAAGTCTATTTCCCTCTACCAGACACAAAATAATTGATTACCCTCACTTCACATATTCCACATCACTTCTTTATCAACAGGTGTGACAAAACACAATTTTGAAATACTCTTAAAAACATGAGCAACAAAAGATGAAAGTAATTGGCAATCACGTATCTCATTTAACATCCATGAGCATACCATCACATATCATGAACAAAACAACAATAGATAAACATTGACACCAAAACATAACATTAAAGCATCAGGGTCACTCTAATGGTGGACTCCTATAGTATTTCCACTTACCTCTACCTCGCTCACAGATTGATCGATGCTTCAATACCAGGTAGAACTGACCCTATATATATTATCAAGTACACAAATTAATTTTTAAATCAATACCTTGATTACCCCTCTTAAAAATCAACATCATCTCGTTGTAGTTTCTTTGATTTCCAAATCGGTTCTAAAGATCTGGACTGATCTACTCTGGTTTTAAAACTGAATTGAACCTTGATATTAACTCTAATATAAGAACAAAGTCAAATATGCATAATCTGGTACATGGTACTGCATAGTAAAATCTAACATAATTGATTTATAACTCAGATATAAGGATTGTATAAAACAGATTCAAAATCTGAGGTTGAAAGTATTCTGGATATGAAATCTACATAAATGGATATATATAAATATATACTAAAAACTATATGACAATCTATATAAAATCTATTCATAAATTTGTATATAATTCTGTATATGAATTGATATATATTCAGTATACAGTTCAGTATAAAATCAGTCTACAAATTTGTATATAAACCAATATATATGTCATAAAAACCTGTATATAATCTGTACAAAAATTTTGTACAAGAATTATTAAAATATGGATACAATATTCTATGTATAGATTGAGATATCAATATAAAATTTTATATATTAATATGGTGCTATTTATAAATCAGATCTGCAATAATTAAAATCTGTGAAAAGTATGATATACATAAATCTGTTTATATAAAATTTGTATACATCAAATCTGCTATATGGACTGATATGCATGTATGCAAGATCTGAACTGGTTATAATAGTAGGTAATATATACAAAAATCTGTTCACATATCTGGACTGAAAACTGGTTTCTACCCTAATCTGTTTTAATAAGAAAAAGAATCCGGACTGAGATAAAAAAAAAAAAAAAGAGTTTAAAACCCACCTAGGACTGATTGCTATTGACCCTTATTGTTTTTCCTCTACTTCTTCTTCTTCTTCATTCGTCCTCACTTATATATATATATATATATATATATCGTTTTCCTTTTCTTTTCTTTTCTTTTCTTTTCTTTTTCTTTCCTTTTATTTCCTCACTCTCCCTCTCGGTTTGTGATTCTAACGCCTACTCTATTTTCTTTTCTTTTTTTTCTTTCCTCTTACTCACTCTCGGTTTCTAAGGTCTACCGTCTTTCTTTTTTTTTCTTTTTTTTTATTACTTTTCTCTCACGTCTCATTCCCCTTTTTTCTCTTACTAATTTTGAATTTGTATTTTATTTATTGTTTAGCAATAGTCTTAGATAAAGTTTGTTCCCTAATCCCACTCTATTTCCATATTAGTGGGTCCCACATACAATTAGATAGGATTTGTTTCTCAATCTAACTCTATTGCCATATGTAGTGGGCCCCACATACAATAAGTGTTTTAATATTTTAAGAAACTTACCTCCTTAATAACTCTAATGTTAATTAATTAGAAAATAAGATTCTAATCGCGTTTTTGGTCAATAATCAGAAATTAAACTATGTTATTTAATAAAAAAAACATTTAGAGTGCCATTATTTTAACCCTAAGGCATAGTAATAGGAAAATTTTTTTTTTTATTGTTATTCTTTTAAATAAAAAAAAAAACAGCAACTTAGGGCTATACAGCCCTTGTTGAGGACTGATTTTACTGGCCTAGCCAAGGATCAAGGTGCCGGTTTCGAGACCCATTTCGGTCAGGCTCAAAACTGGCACAACTCGCCGAAACCACTGAAACCAGGCTGCAACCTGGTATTTTCTACCAGCTTTATTGACTTTATGGTTTCGAGGCATAAAAATGTTTTTTTTTGTCTCATTTTTTTTGTGTACCCTATTTAAACCATTTTACACCTATTTCAAATGTTAGTTTGCAAAAAAAAGATATAGAAAATAGCTACATGTCGTGTGGACCAATGTTTGAAAGTGTACACTGAAATAATACACAAATGTCACAATACAGTAATGCACTAAGCTACTAACTACTAATCCACTAATTAACAACATTCATTAAAAATTAATACATTAATGATTGAACTTAGAAATTAGAAATTTCACCAATTAGTTCTATGTGGAGCTTCGTGGTACATTTAAACCACTTGCAACATACCACTGATGGTTGCGATAACGCTCCTCAGATTGCAGCACGTATGTATCCCAGGACATGTTATCACTCCAATTGTTTTGATAGTCTCCAACAGCCCACTAGTAGATAGAGTCTTCAACATAATATAAGTACCCTTGTCGAGGGTAAGGCTGATCGAGTGTGTATGTGGGTGGAGCAGAAGTAGGCACGAACATCGTAGGAGGAACATACGGAAATATGGAGTCGACGAACGATGATCCAACAGTGCCACTGCCAACACCTGAGGCTGAGTCATCTCTAAATTGATTGCTGGGGTAGGAACTAGAATAACCCCCATACCCACCACCTCCAACCCAACCAGCCCCAATAGTAGACCATCCAAATCCACCATGGGCTGTCGAACCGATACTCTCGCCATCACTCCCTTCAGGATTTGCTGGGCTCTAGGTCCGTGGGATCATGAATTTTGGTGCACGCCAATGCCCAATCCCTCCAGCCTGATAACTCTCCCCTAAATGCATCCCCTCCATGCTGCCAGACATGGTCGATATATCCATGGGATTTGTTTCATCCATCTCCTCCTATGGCATGAACCGCTAGCGTGATCCTCTAGTGTACCCTCCACTACTACCACTAGGCCGGGCTCCGTGGTTAGTATCCTGTGTAGCATGATCATACGGAGTCTCCCCTGTGAATCTCAATGGAGGCTGCAATGGATCTAGTTGCAGTGGTTGGTCATACAAATCAGGCTCATTGCATAAGGCAGCATATATGTCATCACCACCACCACCATCATCATTATCCCCAGTACCATTAATTCCACTAGTACTAGTACCACCCTGGGTGGTGGAAGGTGACTGTGTTTCTCCAGAAGAAACCGCCCAATCACTCTCAGTCTCATCACTATCACCAGTCTGAAATGGACGTCTTGCCTATGCGTGGACTCTACCCTCAGTAGAAATAAACTCGCCCACATCAGCCTCCAAGGCTCCAGCAATAAGACGACTTGGTCGACCACCAGTCTTATCTAATTGAGGCTCACCACGATCTGTAACCCACTCGTTAAAAGGATCAACTTCCTCTCCCTCCAACTCAAAGATCTCACTCAGCTCAATGGGGGGTTTTTGCATCTTTGTCCCTGCTTAACCATATGTGCTCTTCTTTCAGTCTCAAATTATAGTGCACATACACCAAGTCCTCAAGCCTTTTTGCACCCAACCGGTTTCGTCGTTTAGTATGTATAAGTGAAAATGTGCTCCGATTCCGTTCACATCCAGCAGAGGAGCATGTTTGTGATAGCACCTTCACTGCTATTGCATGAAGGTTGGGTGACTCCAACCTGTATAGGACCCACCATTCAGCTGCAAAAGAGCATAGGAAACAAATATTGTATAGTGGGTGCTTGAGCTGTCGCTCCCAACGATCTTTGATGATGGCAATATATTTTGAGTTCCCGCGTCTGTAAGCTTCCTCTACTTGCATCTTCATCATATCTATGGCAGCCCACAAGTATGGTAAGGTGGCTTTCCTCTGTCCATCAACCATTCTCAGCACTTTTACAATGGGATCTAATATCGCCACAACTTTTTTGACATCATCTCAGAATTTATCGCTGGATATGGTTGCCTGTGCTGTTCTACTAGCACGAGAACTAGACTGAGGCCACTCAAACCACTCCTCTGAGGCAAACATTGATCTCAAGCTAGACTTCTTCATGTCAAAACTCTTGAGGGCAATGTAGTTTGTTGCAAAACGCGTTAACCCTGGCCTCACCAAGTCTCCACCACGCTTGGTTCTCATCATCTCTAAGGCATATCCATGGTTATAAACGAAAGTGGTTACTTGCCTTGCATTTTCTACAGTCTCTTTCACCAGTTTTATTTCCCCCATGTCCTTCAGCATCAAATCAATAAAGTGGGCTGCACATGGTGTCCAAAAAAATCAGTATTTTTTATTATTCATCAACCTTTCCCCTGCTTTTTTAAGGTTACTACCATTATCAGTAACTACTTGTACCACATGATTTATCCCCACTTCTTTCACCACTTTCTTCAAGAGACCATAAATGTACTTGGAATCCTTGATATGATTGGATGCATCAACAAACTTCAGAAACGCTGTTCTACCATCACAATTCATCAAAAAGTTGATGAGGGATTTTTTTGTGGGCAACTTTTTTTGTTTACTATTCTGTCTGACAAATAGATTAGGATCCGCCCTCAGGACCTCAAGATCTGGGTCACGAAAAGGTGGTGGTGCCTGTGCAGTAGCTGGAGTCCTGACACTCTGAGTCCTCCTAAAAGGTATCGCATGGGCACCCCTACTTCTCAGCCTCGGCCTCCTCCCTTCATCCTCTGTTGATGCCTCTCTAGATGACCCAACTCCTCTAGTCCTCTCAAACTGTCTTTGTCGATCTATTCCTCTTTGCTTTATACTTGCTTTCTTCGTTCTCTTCAGCTGTCTCACCTCTGCCTCTGTCATTTCTTGGTCTACCTCATCACTGTCAAGGCTAATGTCATCTTCATTAACGCCTAGATTGCCCTCTAGACAAGCTTCTTCAAACTCATGTTTATCTGCCTTTTTCTTATTTCTTCTATCAATATCACTCTTCATTAAACTTGCCATAGTCTTCTTCAATTCACTTGGTACGCTGGGGCAACCCATAACATCCTTGTTACCACCATTAAGATGCCACTTCAATCTAGTGGCACCACCTCCTTTTATCTGCTTGCCAAAATAATTACATTGTGACTGTTTCTTATTGGCAGTCAGTGGTATCCCATGCCTCCATGCAATGTCACCACTTGCAGTTGGTGCATCAGCCATTTCAAATACTTACACTGTTGAAACAAAAAGACAACAATTACTACAATTGAAACAAACTATATTTTCATTTCTACGACACTTTCTTACATAAATAATACACCTTAAAGTAAAAAAACAGCATAGGTTTATCATTTTAATATTGCATTATTACATAAAACAACAACATATTATAATTTCTAACGAATTTATATTTTTTCCATAAGTTAAAAATATTTTATTAATTTTTCAGTAATTAAAATGCCCTTAAATCAACATAAATAATTAGTTCACATTACTTTTATTACATAAAACAACAACCCACCATAAAATAGCAATACTTTTAAAAATAATTTTATTTATCAAGATTTTCAAAGTGAAAACAGAAATATTTTATCATTTATTTTATATTTATTTCCAATTCAATTAATTATTTTATCAATATCCGAAAATTAAAATAATTAAATAAAAACAGAAAAATAATTCTACTCCATACAAAATGTAGATCACCCTATTTTGTTTAACATATATTTAATTCAATGCCATACAACATGTGTAAGACATACTTTTTTCAAAAAATAGTTGTAGGAAAATCTTTTTTTTCAAACAGAAAATCTAATAAATAAATTATTTGTCAAAAAAAAAAAAAAAACTACTTCCATGGATTCATAGATCGGGTGTTAGAATCAAACATATAAAAAATTGGAAGCCATCCATGATGTTTGTATACCATTTCATTGAAAAATACACAAAATGGAGAGAATGAGTTACCTTGAAAAGAGGGAAAGGAGTTGAGAGATGAAGAACCTTGAATAATCTTGACAATATTGAGATCTCTTGAAGAAATTAAGTTTTAGGAAGAAAAATAGAGAGAAATGAGGTTGGAGAGCAAAGAGGGGAGAAAATCAGAGAAAGGAGTCAAAACCTACTGATTTTGAGTAGGTTTCGACTCTAAAAAGGGGATGGAGGTTAAGGTTATGGGTCGAACCCAGTGGTTTCGAACCGAAACCATGTACTGGCCAGTTTCGAGCCTGGGTTCATCTCGCCCAGGCTCGAAACCGAGTTGTTCAAGTTTCGACCGAAACCTCGAATAGTGGGCCTAGCCTGAAAAAGGATGTAGCTCAAATCATTAGCTAGTATCAAACATGTCAAACTGCTAAACAGCTGAAGCAAAATGCTGGCTTGTATAATCCTCTTCCTGTCCTTCATACCCCATGGCAAGATTTGAGTATGGATTTTGTGCTTAAATTGCCTAGAACTTCGACAGGCCATGATTCTATTTTTGTGGTAGTAAACCGCTTCTCGAAAATGGCTCATTTTATTCCATGCTCAAAGACTTTTGATGCCTCAATCGTAGCCAAGTTTTTCTTTAATGAGGTTATCAAATATCATGGTTTACCTAAGACAATCGTGTCAGATAGGGACGTTAAGTTCAATATTCATTTTTGGCGAACTCTGTGGCGAATGTTAGGCACTAAACTCTCTTTCTCGTCAACTTTCCACCCTTAGACCGATGGTCAAACTGAGGCCATAAATAAGAGTTTAGGGAATCTGTTATGCTGTGTTATAGGTGAACATCTTATTAGTTGGGACCGTGTTTTTACTCGGGTCGAGTTGGCATATAACTTTTTCCAAAGAACCCAACCACTAGTCTCTCTCCTTTTGAGATTTGTCTATGCCACCAACCCAAGACTCCCACGGACCCTGTCTAACTCGAGGACATCCCAATCAGCCAAGTCCTTTGTGCAGCACATACATGACTTGCATGCAGAGAATAGACGCAGTATAACATTAAGTAATAAGCAATATAAATCCAAGCAAATGTGCATCGTGAATGCTAGAGTAGGGTGAAATGGTGATGGTCAGGATTAGACCGTAGCATTTTGTCAAATGAAAGTCGAGCAAATTACATGCTCGCAATGCAAGACCTTTCAAAATTCTTAAAAGAGTGGGAGCTAATGCCTATGTACTAGAGTTACCTACTGACAAGGGAATCAATAACCTTTTCAATGCTCTTCAGTCTATCCTGATGGCCTTGATGCATTTCCTTTCACTGCCGATACTTCTGCATCCTAACATGTTTCCCTTCCTGCTACCTCTACCCTTTCGTACTTTTTCTACTTAGCATTTAATCTTACTAGTTTATGAGTTTTGACAGTTTTTGCACAATAGTACATCATAACATGCTGTTTAATGTTGATCTACCATGACTTCTAATTGGATTTTGCTGAATTGAGAGCATGTTACCTAGAATTATAATGCTGATTAGATATTGTTCTCGTAGTGTTAATCATGTATGCAGTTCATGTGTGTTGCTGTCACATCAGACCATACCCTTTTAGTGAGTCTTTGTAGTTAGCCTTTGTGTTAGAGTAGGTTAGTCTAGGAACCCTAGGCTGTCCTACATCACTTTATATATATATATATATATATATATATATATATATATATATATATATATATATATATATATATATTCAGGGTTCAGTAAAAGAAACAAAACAGGTTCAAACGCAACTGTAGATAGGAACCGAACTGTCTCACGACGTTCTAAACAATGTTCAAAATCTCGACGAGATCTCAAATTTCTCAAAGATCTCGAGGGGCTCGAGAAGAGATCTCGCCTCAATACTGTGTCTCGACCATCTCGACCAGTTCGCGGTCTCGACTAGTCTCCACCATTTCTCGACATTTTTGACCATTTCTCGACATTTTCGACTATATCTCGACATTTTCGACCATTTCTCAACATTTTTCTACCAGTTCTCAACTGGTCTCGACATAATGTATGAATTATGATTGTGTGGTCTACTTGACTACTTTGGGTTTTTTTTACTATGACAATTAACTAATTAAGTGTTATTATGTTTATTCTTCTCCTAAAATATAATTTTACTAGCTCATTTAGTTTTCTATGATCTTCTATTAGTATAACATTATGCAAAATAGTCAATATTACCCTAAGTTTACATTTAAACATCGGACCGACACTGCCAAACATGAGTGTAAACCCAAACAACCACCATGTGTGATTATTTATACAATATTATGGCTTAAATATGTTTATATATGTTAAAATAGGGTTTCCCTGGAGTATCAAGCCTTAAAATGGTCATTTTAGGGTCGAAACACACATTTTAAGCCTTCGCGGCTTTTGTGCAATGTCTCACTGAGAGATCTCGGTTTCTCAAAGGGTCCAAACACCCTAGAGACTCGAGATTTTGAACCTTGGTTCTAAACCCAACTCACGTACCACTTGAATCGGCGAACAACCGAACCCTTGGGACCTTCTTCAACCCCAGGATGGGATGTATATTTCTATATCTCCCAAGAACCCTCATTTTTACTTTATTAAGAATCCCTATTGGATCAGATTGTAACAAATCCTTCAAGAATTCGTAAGAAGCTCTTTCTTTATTCTTTACTTTATTAGATTAGAAGATAAGGACAAGAAAACAAGAATAGGATTATACAACACCCCAAGTTGTGTGAATCCAATAAACTCCACTTACCTCTCCCTCACACAACAAAACGTTTGCCCTTTCGTTGATCAGCAACACCAACCTACATGTAATATAAACATATCATCACCTACATGCAATAATCGACAAAACAGAACCTTAACTACCCCTTAAATCCTCCAAACATACCCCTGGTCCAAACTGGAAAATTCCAGATTCAGACCCCACTGTGCACAGCCTATTCAGAAGGGCATAACTAACCCCAAGCGAGTCCGTTTTGCTCCCTTATTTTGGGGGTTTAAACTAGACTCGTAGGGGCCTAACATAATGAAATCTCCCCCAAACTCCACTTCTAGGCCACTCAAACTGGGTCCCCAAAAACAGTGTACAAATTCTGTCCCCACAGAATTCATACCCTGAAGCCATGGTTCAAAATCACAGCGAGATCTTGATATTTTCGGTGGTCTCGACTGGGTCAAGACGAGATGACCAGTCAAAACTGGGTCTCGACAGTCTCAACCAGTTCTCGACCCGGTCTCTACCAGTTTCAACTGGTTTCAACCAGTTTCGAATGGGTCTCGACTTATCTTGACAAGTTTCGATTGGTTTCGAATATTTTGAACCAGTTTTGACTGGTTTATGTTATAGAACACCTTTCTCGGCCAAAATTTCGACCGAGAGTTATTTTTCAAAATCTTTTGCTTGTGTTTTCCTACTTTACTCCTCTACTTCTTCTCCAACTTTCTTCTAAGGTTTGATTTTGGTTATTCTTTCCAAATCTCTCCACCAAAGTGTTGTTGGATGCTCCATTTCACCTAATCTCTCCACCAAATAGTTGAGGTAAGGTTTTTTTCCCCAAAAACTTATTTTTTTACATCAAAATGTTCAATATATGTTGGATGTTGATGAAATTTATATATGTGAGACACATAAGCCCGATCTACAAGCTCGCTCTTTCGAAATTTTTTTCTTACATATATATTTATTATTTTCATTTTCTGTTAAAAAAAAGCTATTTTCCAGCAATTAAAAATGAAAAAAAAAATGATCAAAATTTATTAGATGGTGTTCAAAATAATATATGATGATCGGCCAACAACCGTTGGCCGATCTACGCGGTCACAGTTTCATTTTTTTTTTCTGTATATACATACATATATATATATATATATATATTTCTGTTTAAAAAAATAAAAAATACATTTCTTAAATATTAATCGGTTTACTTTCAAAATAATATATGTTGAACACCGTTGGCCGATCTACGCTGTCACGGTTTGAGTTTTTTTTCTGTACATATTTTTATTTTTTTTGAATTTCTAATTAATATATCCTATTTTCCAGCAATAAAAAATTTTAAAAAAATATTAATACTTCTCTGTTGGTGTTCAAAATAATATATGTTGAACACCATTAGCCAATCTACGGTTCCATGATGTCGGATTATATTTTTGGAAAAAATAATTATTTTATGTAATATCTGAAATTAATAATAATATTTAAATAATTCTGTAAAATAGAGAAAAATTAAGAAAAATATTATGTTTTCTTATAAAATAGGAATAAAATTTTGAAAAGTAATTTCAATGTATTTTGAGTTGTATTTGCAAATTTGATGTTTTTATGTTCTTCCATTTTAAGTTTTATTATAGTAAACCTATTGATTTAAGTTTCTCTATTTATCACCGTATGTAACAGTGCGTCATTATAAATATAATGGCTACTTCGTCGTTATAAATATAATTGTTGCTTCGGGGTCTAGTGAGGGAGGTGATGCCGGTCATACTGATATGGCATGGCAGTATAGTACTCCCATTGACGATGATAAACGGAAGACCCAATGCAAATTCTAAGGGAAGAAGCTTATGTCTGGTGGGATTACCCGACTTAAGCAACACTTAAGTGGGACCAGTACAGATGTGGCGAAGTGTCTTATGGCTCTTGTGGAGATTTCCAGGGCCGTAAGCAAATAAATCAAGGGAGGACAGCAGAGAAGGGTTGAGAAAGAAAAAAGTAAAATGCAATTTGAGGATACAATTCGAGGCACAGTGCGTAGTTTGGATGATGATCCTTCAGATGATGATGCCATAAATACTACAGGGTATGACTGAGGAAGAGGCTAGAGATGTGAAACGCGCAACAATAGCTAGTAAAGTCACCCTTCAAATGGACCAAGACAGGTTGAGGGCAACCGCCATAGGGTCAAGTGGCAGTGGATCATTTCAACATCCTCAACCACAAACACAAATTAAGGGGTTGGCTTCTATGTTTACAAGATCACAAAGTACAAGAGCACAACCCCATGCACCACCTGCTAGGGATAAGGATTATGTTGAGAACCTACGCCAGGATCTAATAGTTTTTAAGAAGGCTAACGCCAAGCAGAAGAGACTGAAGTCAATGTGAAAGTGTACAAAAGAATAAGTTAGGGATGCCTATGTTAGGTGGCCAATCTTTAATAGTATCCCAACAAATGTCAGTAGTGGCTCATACTATCAGACCATGTTTGATACAATTGTTGAGGCTAGTCCTAGGATTAAAGCCCCCAATGCATATGAAATCATGAATATATATCTCTCTAGAATTAAAAAATAACTACAATAATGGATAGAAGGGTTAAAGATTAACTGGGATACATATAAGGTGACCGCTATGTGTGATGGTTGGACTAGTCCCACTAGAAAGTCCATCATCAACTTCATGTTATACAATGATGGGAAGACATCGTTCATGAAGTCTGTAGATGCATCTGTTGTTACAAAAGATGCTAACTACATTTATGGATTGTTGTAGACAGTGATGAAGGAAGTTGGGGCTACAAATGTGATGCAGATTGTGACAGACAATGGCAACAACTACAAAAAGGCAGGAGAGATGATGATGGCTAATATAAACTACAATCTCTTCTGGACTCCATATGCTTCCCATTGCATAGATTTGATGTTAAAGGACATGAGCAAGATCCAAAAAGTCAAGCAATTAATTGAAAAAGCACGCCAAGTGACAACATTTGTATACAATCATGGCTATTCTTTGAACTGAGGGAGAAATATGGAGGGGACTTGATCAGACCCGGCATTACCAAATTTGCTACCAACTACATACCACTAAAGAGCTTTGAGGCAAAGATGGTAAGTAAGCCTCAGATAAATGTTCGCATCTGAGGAGTGGTTTGGCTTAAGGGAGTCCAGCTCCCCTAGTGGGGTTCAAACACAGACTACCATAGCTTCAGATGAATTTTGGAGAACACTGAAGGATGTAATCAAAATTCTAAAGCCAGTGGTGAAGGTACTGAGATTAGTGGATACAACATTTAAGCCCACCATGCCACATTTATATGTTGTCATGAACATGTTGAAGGACAGTATTCGTGTTGTGCTTCAACGTGGAAACAAACATTTTTTGAAGATTATCAAAGATCGATGGGAGAGTCAGTTGATGCAGCCATTGCATAAAGAAAGTGAGTATATTTAATAATGTCTTTAATTTAGTTCACTTTAGTACTAGATTTTAATCTGGTGACTCATATTTTGCAGCATACTATTTGAACCCCAACTATCACTATTCACATGTGCTTGGGCTCAATTCTGACATTAACGGTGTGGTAAAAGATGTGGCAAAATTGGTGCTAGATTCGACTAAAAAAGCACTTCTCAACCTGGAGGTGAGTTGTATGGTTTAAGTACTGAATTATTTGAATATCCATATATTACAATGGCTAATGAATATAAATTTCCAAATGGATGTAGGTTAAAACGTTTAGAGATGGTCTTGGGAGTTTTGGAACTCCCGCCGTAGTGGCTGGCCGACAAAGTACCGATCCTGGTATGGAATTATGGAAATTAAAATTTCCATGTAACATATCTTATTTAATATGTATATTAAAATGTGTTCTTCTTCTTGTGCAGCTGAGTAGTGGTTGTTGTATGGCGAGCATACAGTTGAATTGAGGAGAATAACAATCAGAATCCTATCTCAAATATGTTCTGCATCTGGGTGTGAGCGAAATTGGAGTACCTTCTCCCTTATCCATTCAACGAGGCTCAATGACTTGGTGTAAGCCCATTACAACATGAGACTGAGGGTACAATGCATGACCTATGAACAGAAAAATGAGCAAGCCTAATCAAGCTCACCGACGTCTTCCAACTATCTTTAGATGAGGAGGATCCCTATGTGGAGTATGTGCAAGACAGAGCAGTACTAGTGTTGGATGTGTCTGGTGGGATGCCCGACCCCACTGTGGCTACTTCGATGGGTGCTAATCTCAAGCTGTTTCTATCCTTGGATGAGGGTTGTACACATACAGTCGCCTCGACCGTTTGACCCCCCAACTGGTAGTGAAACAGGTGGTGATGATACAATTGATGAGAGTGGCTGGTTAGCTTCTGATAGTGGTAGTGGTCGTGATGGTGGCGGTGGTAGTGGTGGTGGTGGTGCCTCATATAATGATCCTAGATCAACTGTACCCATTGTTAGATGGACCGACGAGACTCAGTATACAAACGCTACACAAGATATAGAACATGGTAAGCACGCATCTTCATTACGGCCTATGACTGGGTATACACGTAAGTCTCATCAACAGGAACACTCTTCACAACCAATGGAAGAAGACGAAGATCATTCTTTGACATCGTTCCTGATCCTGATATTATGCCTGATGTTGATATTGATAGCATGTCCACAAGCTTTGGAGGAACGAGCATTGAGGGTAGCAATGGACAGGAGCAGGGGCAGGGGCAGTTCAGCGCTCCTGGATTTGGCACCAGTTCAGACGATTATCGCATGCTGGGAAGTGCACATGAATATTCCGCTGATGCTAATAATGCTACTTTACAGACTGGCTCCAACTTTGTAGACAGTCTTTTCTCATTCCCAACTAGTTCCCAAAGAGCCACGTCCCTCCACTAGCCAGTATACGCTTAGTTTACTCCACATTATAGTGAATTGTATCCAAGGATAGGTATCTTTATAAACTTCCCGGATACTGTATATAACAAATATGTTGACGACTACCAGACCTACTTCAGCCAGAAGATGTCGTGACAGAACTTTGCTATCAGACCGAGATATATTATCTTTAGCAAAGCCAATCTAACCAGTTTGAACCTACACGCCACTCTACATATGATTAGAAATTGGGATGGACTAATGGGAAGGTATTATTTCATTTTGAATATTTCGAACTTTGAGATTATAAGCACTTATGAGTTGTGTTATTGTGTGGGATTTATGATTTATGAATGTATGATTAGTTTTTATGCTTCAAATGTGTTTACATATGTTAAATTAGTATTTTCCTGCAGTATATAGCCTTAAAATGGCCTTAAAACATCAAAAACAGGCATAAAAAACATAAAAATAAATAAATAAAAGCAGACACTCTCATTTTTATCCTTTAGGAGTTTCGGCAGGTTCTTGCTGAGATCTCAAGGGTCGAGACACCCTCGAGAACCGAGATTTTGAACCTTGCCTGAAACTACTCATGGTATAAGCCCTTCCCCACACCAGATGGGGCTAAAAATACATCTCTACTAAGGTCATCCAGTCTACTATCAGCCCTCCAAAATTTAGAGTCATACCCCTTACCCTATATGAGATCTACTTAGAACACCATTAATGGACAATGCTGTTTACAGTAGAAAATCACTGTCCTTAAACCTTAATAGTAACATACTCTCTTTCCCCTACTTAATCAAATCAAAATGGAATATACACATACTGGAAAATCTGCCGCTGTTCTTCCTCTCCTTCTTCATCCTTTGTCTTCTTTGATAGTTTGATGCAGTATTGATAAGCCAGCCAAGCCAGCAGGCTAGCCGGCTGGGTCATTAGCCAAGTACAGCAATTGGCAAGCTATCCGTTAGGGGGATCTTCCCTACTATTTATATAGCTATCATGTTTAGTTACTTCCTAAAATAGTTGTTGCTAGTACTCGATACTTGCCTAAATTCAAGTTTCTATTTTCGGTTTTCGAAAGTTTCTATTTTCAGTTTTAGAAAGTTTCTATTAGGCAATAAGAT
This sequence comes from Protea cynaroides, assembly GCA_028583415.1. Classification (NCBI taxonomy): domain Eukaryota; kingdom Viridiplantae; phylum Streptophyta; class Magnoliopsida; order Proteales; family Proteaceae; genus Protea; species Protea cynaroides. Next base: position 555,896 of record CM053265.1, read on the forward strand.
TCTTCTCCTTTTGCAAAGTTCTTTTACAAGATTGGATTTTCTTTCCTTGCTAGTTGTCAACAAGGAAGGATTGACTAGTCAATTTTCCTATTTGTATTCAAAGCAATTCTATATATATGAATAGTAAAAGAAGAATAAAAGTTGAGAGAGAAAAATAAATAAATAAAAATTGTCTGCAATTTATTTCCAGCTGAGTCTCCTGGCTGTGAGACTCAGCCACAAGTTGTTCTTCTCCCCTCATCTCTCATTATTCTCCCCACCTCCTTCCCCCTTAATACTATCGACACCCCCCCCCCCGGGCGTAGTTTTCCTATACTTCCTACTTCCTGTACTACCATCGAGTCATCGACCCCCTCCCTTGTGGCTGCAATATTGCTTCCTTGAAAACTTTAAAATTGAGAAGAACTCCATCAAGGTTACTGGCTGTTGGGTGAAGAAGATCACTCAATCTGATCAACATGACATCAACTCAACCATCACACTTTCAGCCATCGGTCCCTGTGTAGTAGGAATCAAGCTACCCCTGCTTCAACAACTCATATCTCCTCAAATTTTGATATTGCTAAAAAGGCATATCATGATATCAAGCTACAAGCCCTCCAAATTACTTGATCAACCAACGGTCGGATTGACCAGAAAGATAAGTTTTTCATTGCTGATTTCTTAGTTTACTATTTGATTTATTGTTAGGGCTGGCGTAATCTTTTTTTTTTTTTTTAATGAATGAATAAATATATTAACAAAACCCTGGGCCAAAAGAAAGAGCCAGGCTCCTTAAAAAAGAAATACAAATCCTAGCACCACGTAGAAGGCACGAAGGGGCTAAAAGAAATAGAGGGAGACCGCCTCATCCGGATACAAGGTTCCAAGATGAGAGAATGAAACTATCCCTCCCAGAATCCGATGAACGGGTTAATATGGGCATCATCATTCCACGCACATCGAAGGTGATGGCTTCCCAAATGTGCTCAAAGGATCTCGCCTTAGCCGTCCACATCCTTAAGTTTCTCTCAAACCAGATATGGTAAACCGTCACTGCAAAGGCAGTTTTTAATCTTATTGTAAGGCTAAGGCCTTAATTTGATTGTAAATCCCTAGCCTTGCATCATCTTTTTTCTTCTCCTCCTTCATCCGTCTTCTTCTTCTTCTTCTTCTTCTCCCTTACGGTTTCTCTTCTCTCCTCTCTCTCTCTCTCTCTCTCTCTCTCTCTCTCTCTCTCTCCATGTGAGGGTGTCCCAAACCCTCTTTGCTTCCTTCTTTTCTATTCCCTCTACAATTCTCCCCCTCCTATCTCTCTCTTGTACTTCTTATCTGCTTTTTTATTCTTTATTAAAAATCGCATTGTGAGGTGGACTCCTACTACTGCCCACTATCCTAACACCCTTCCAAGTCCCTATTTTTACATTACATTATTTAATTAAACCCACTTGAACTGGCCTCCACCTGCTGCCCACGATTTTCTGCTTTTCCCTTGCCATTATTTTATTAGTTCTTAATGATACATTATCCACAAAACGATAAAAATCTATCCCAAGCTGACCACGATTTTAGGCCTCCCCTATTACTGTTATTTTATTATTTTACTAGTCCTTAAAGATAATTGTTAACAATATTACTGTAAAGAAACGAGCCTGATCACCAAGGCCCATTCCCTTTCTCAAGCTTAATAGACGGCACTAATTCCAAGAGAGGGACTACTGCCATCTAACTGGCCTGTTGACTCGCCTTATTGTGGTGGAGTCATTGTCCTTTAATGCTTTATCCTCTTATGGTTGATTGTAACTGGGACTCCACCTTATCTTGTGGAGTTCATTTCTCCTTATTAAAATAGGATTGCTTCTCATTATCCTTTTAGTCATGAAACTCCTCGTCACGTTGACATGTGGAACTCCTATTTAGTTTGTAACTAGGACTCCTTATCTTTTGGAATCCTAAACCTATCACTATACCCTTTTATTTTGTCTATAAATAGTGACTGCTAAGAGGAGAGAAACATATTGATTCTCTCTCCCTCTTCTCCATTCTCTCCATCTTTTCTCCTCTCTTTCCATTTTGTTACATGGTATCAAAGCGGTAATCTGATCTACCAGTTTGAGAGTTGCTTAAGGTTTTCTTCCTTTCTCTTCCTATCTATTACCCTCCATTAATCAATTAAGTATTTTACTGCTATTTATTTCAGATCTGGTTTCATTATTTGATTAGTTTCCATCGTCAAATCAAATCTGGTTTTATCTCTCCGCATAACAGTGCTAGTGGAGTAAGATTCTGTCAATCTCTTGCATGTTATTTAATACCCACAGATTATATCTCTTCCATCTCTCAATTTTTTGCATCTGAATAGGCCTTTAATTCCTGAATCCTGTTGCTGGTGTAATTACTATTTCAGTTTTTATTTTAAATTCCTATCCATTAATGTGGGTTCTTGCTGGGAATTAATTCCTCCATCAGTTACAGATCTGGTCTTACTACTATGAAGTCTTGAACATCAGTTTCTATTTTAGGCCAGCTATAAAACAGATTACCATCTGATACTGTGGTAGAGGGTACACGTTGGACAAAAGTGCTTGCTATTCACGCACAGATCCAGTCTGCTGAAGTTTAATTAATCTTCCAAAAAAAGTCCTAGAACTGTGATGGACCAAACACAGAGTGCAGATCGAAGCAAGTGTACTGCCATGATATACAAGCTAGGGGTCAGTCCGCTGAAGTTAAATAATTTTCCAAAAAAGTCCTAGAACTGTGATGGCCCTGATGGGCCAAACCAGAGAGTGCAGACAGGAGCAAAAGTCTTGCCATGATAGACAAGCTAGGGGTGAAGGAGTGATGAACGGCCATGTGCGACAGTGCACCATTGGAACCAATTCTGCCACCAGTACCTCTCACTGGAGCAAGAGAATTTCCCCTTCCTCTGCAGCAGGTAACCGGTCAGACAACTAAGTGATCTTCTACATGATCGACTACTGCCCACTCACGAAAGAACGCACATCCATCTCCAATTTTTCCAGCCTCTAGTCCATGCCTAGGCTATGATACCACTTTGGTAGTGAATCCTGCTTTTTACCTATTTTGTAGGGTGAGAAGTAGAACCAATAAGAAAGGATAATTGATTAAAATAATGGATAAATAAGGTTGCTTCGAGGGAACCTTGGCCTCCGGGTTGTATACAGTAGTGTACTTGGGTTTCAACTCTGATCTCCTTTATTAACAATCCCAGACTCTCTTTATGCTAGAGAGTTTAACATTACAATAATGGTAACAAACAACAAAATAGGAAATAAAGAGAGATAAACCTACACATTGCTAAATTAATCCCACAATAAAGGCTCCCAACAAACCAGGCCTCTTATAGAGAGTACTTCCAACTTAGTCCAAACGGTAACAAAGTTAACCGTTGGATTACCTGCTTAACTAACGAAAGAAAAATAATAATAAAAAGAGCTATTACCAAATATGTAACGTTTTAATTCATCTAGTTTTCTGGATTGCCTACTTAAATCATACTAAATTATTATTTATAGGGTTAGCAATCAAAATCATGAATGAAAAATCTAATTCAAGCTAAGGAAATAAAACTGGCTTTGAAGTAACCAAGTTAGAGTAAGTCTGATTCTGTTATCACAGAAATTTTCTTAGCCATTTCATAATCCATACAGTACATATCCAAAAGCATAGCCAAGAGAATAATCATCGTTATGTAATAAAGGTCCTTTTGCAAAGAGCTTGAGAAACATTCATGCAATAGATGAACCACGAAAGACAAGCAATTGTCTAGAAAATAAAACGAATAAAGCAGTGTAACAATTCCACAAAGAGATGAACAGCAAGCTCACAAACCAGAAACCAAAAGAGAGAAGAAGAGGCGAAGAGAGAGATTTTGACACAGCAGTGTGCTGTAGCCGAAACTGGTAGAAGGCTCTCTCCTCCATCACTTTTATTTATAGAGAATGTAATCATCTATTACAAGGAAAGTATCTATAATAAGAGAGGACTAAAAGAAGAAATACAATGAACTCATAATAGGTTATAACCAAACAATAAAAAGAAACAAATAAAGGAAACAAATAAGGCACCCATATAGGTATCGTTGGCGGTAATTACCACCCAGCCGATACCGATATAGGCCCTAATGGGCCATATTGTAACACCCTCCCTCAAGCTAGAGTGTACAGATCACCCAATCCAAGCTTGTAACAATTTAACCGATACGCTGGTCCAAACAAGGGCTTTGTAAGAATGTCGGCAAGCTGATTTGAAGAAGATCCAAAAAGAGTGACAACTAGCTTCTTCATAACAGCGTCTCGAACAAAATGGCAATCCACCTCTATATGTTTAGTACGCTCATGAAACACTGGATTGTTAGCAATGTAGATAGCAGTTTGATTGTCACACATCAAAGACATAGATCAAGAGACGGGAAATCCAAGTTCTTGCAAAATATTTCTTATCCATAATAATTCAGCAGTAATCTGTACTATAGCACGGTATTCAACTTCAGCACTGGACTCCCTTTTTTTTTTTTTTTTTTTTTTTTGAGGTAGGTAGAGCCCCTAGGAGTTGAACTCATGACCACTCCATTATGAGGTGTTGGCTTTTTTTACCAACTGAGCTATCCCCTTGGGGTTTCAGCACTGGATTGGGCAGGAGCTGATGGTGATAGGCGTTCAACTATTGGAAACTGCACCTTTGTTGGAGGTAATCTAGTTACGTGGCGAAGTAAGAAACAAACTACTATATATTCAGCACTGGACTTGGATATAGTAGTTTGCTTCTTACTTCGCTACGTAACGGGATTACCTCCAACAAGGTACAATTTCCAATAGTTGAACGCCTATCACCATCAGCTCCTACCCAATCGGCATCAAAAAAACCAACAATATCAAAGTGACGATGTCAATGATAAATAAGACCAGTACTAGAAGACTTCTTGAGACAGGCAGCTTCCCAGTGGACAACCTTAAGAGCATGCATAAATTGGCTAACCACTCCAACAACAAAGGAAAGGTCAGGCCGAGTTACAGTAAGATAGATCAGCTTTCCAACCAAACGTCTATATTTATGGATATCATAATATTTAGGACTATCACATGTTTCAAGCTTCTGATGTGGGTCCATTGGTGTATCAACTGGTTTGACTTCAAAAAGTCTTGTTTCAGAAAGCAGATCAAGTACATACTCCCTATGAGAAGAACTAATACTCTTGCTACTGCGAACCACTTCAATCCCCAAAAAATAGTGAAGTATTCCTAGGTCTTTCATCTGAAACTGTATGTTCAAATAAAACTTGATCTCAGCAATACCAAACTTTATCATTCCCAGTAATGAGTAATGATAATATCATCAACATACACAACAATAATAGTGACAGTAGAAGAACGACGTCGCACAAAGATAGAGTGGTCAGAGTAACAGGCAGTGAAACCAAAATTTGTAACGACATTGCTGAATTTATCAAACCAAGCACGAGGAGACTGTTTAAGGCCATAGATAGCCTTAAGTAGTTTACACACTTTAGCGGAGTTCCCTCCATAAGCAACATACCCTGGAGCTTGGTACATATAAACTTCCTCATGAAGATCTCTATATAAGTATCCATTCTTGACATCCATCTGATAAAGGGGCCAGTCAAAATTCACAACTAAAGAGATAATAACACGAACAGAATTGAGACCAGCAACAGAAGAAAATGTTTCAAAATAATCAACCCCATAGGTCTGAGTAAACCCTTTGGCAACAAGTCTAGCCTTCAGTCTATCAATAGTGCCATTAGAGTTATATTTAACTGTATATACCCATTTGCAACGAACAACCAAGTGACCCTGAGAGAGATCAACAAGGGTCCAAGTTTGGCGTGCCATCAGAGCATCCGTCTGAGCATCCATCGTTGCTTTCCATCCTGGATGGGACAAGGTTTGGGAAAGAGAAATAGGCAAAAAGTACTAGAGAGGGAGTGAACCAAATTTATGTAACAACGAGGAAGATGGGCTGTAAAAACAAAATGCTCAATAGGAAAAGTAATTAAAGAACTGACTTGCTGAGTACAAGTACCTTTACGAAGAGCAATAGGGAAATCAGAAGAGACCTCAGGATCAGGAGGAGTAGTAGTCGGCGGAGCAGCAGGTGCAGTAGTAGTTGGAGCCACTGGATGACGTCGTGTATAAACCTGCAGGATAGGTAGAGGGTCAGATGGTGGTTCAGGATCATCAGGTGCAATGGTAGGGATTTGTGGTTCAGAATCATCAGGTGAGAAAGGGAGAGGGGAAGGAGTCGGCACCGTAACCGGATAGTATGGTTTATCTTGAAAGAAAGTAACATCAAGATTGACATAGTGACGTTTAGTAGTAGGATCAAAGTATTTGTACCCTTTTTGAGTACGGGAATAACCAAGAAAAATACACTTAAGAGAGCGAGGAGCAAGTTTTCCCAATTTAGGATGCAAGATATGAACAAACCAGGTACTACCAAAAACTCTAGGGTAGACATGAAATAAAGAAGTATCCGGATAAAGAAGACGGAAGGGAATTTTATTGTGTAAAACAGAAAAGGGCATCTGATTAATAAGATAACAAGCAGTCAGAATGGCATTACACCAATAAAATTTAGGCACATTCATATGAAACATCAGAGATCGGGCAATATCCAAAAGATGTCGATTTTTACGTTCAGCAACCCCATTTTTTTGAGGGGTATAAGCACAACTAGTATGGTGTATTATGCCATGTTCAAAACAGAAATCAGAAACAGCTGTTTGAACATATTCAAGAGCATTGTCTGTATTTAAGATCTTAATGGAAACCCCAAACTGATTTAAAATTTCTTTATAAAACCCTTGAAAAATAGTAAAAAAAACTCAGAACGATATTAATTAAATAGAGCCAGATCATCCTGGAAAAATCATCCACAAAGGTTACAAAATAAGAAAGCCTCAGCCTAATGGGGATACGACAAAGACCCCAAATATCAAAATGGATTAAAGAAAAAGGGGTAGAATTCCTACGTATAGTACTAGTAGGAAAAGATGAACGGTGATATTTTCCTAATTCACAAGCCTCACATTTAGAGTAAAGAGAGACTTGCAACTAGGTATAAGAACTATCACCTTAGACAGAGACAAATGACCAAGCCGATGGTGCAATTTAAGAAGGGTAGTAGTGGAGGCAATTGCAATGGTAGGAATGTGATCAGTATGTTCCAAATAGTATAGACTAGCATGCTCATGTCCTCCACCAATCATCTCCCTGGTCCTAAGATCCTAAAAAGTACAATGAGAAGAGAAAAAGGTAGCAACACAATTCAGAGATTTAGTTAGTTGACTAATAGATAACAAATTAAAAGGTAAATTAGGGACATGCAAAACAGAAGGTCAAGACAATAAAGGGGTAAGGGAAACATTACCATGCTAAGTGACTGTAGTGGAGGAGCCATTAGCAAGATAATAGTAACAGACTTGTTGGTGGTATTAAGGGAGGAAAAGACAGAGGACTCACCAATCATGTGACAGGTGACACCAAAATTAATGATCCAAGGATGAGGAGAGGCATGAGAAAAGAGGGCAGACGTACCTGTATGGGCCAAGGTAGTAGTAGAAGTGGAACTAGTAGCCTCAAGCTGTTGAATCCTACGAAAAGAGGGGCTTCATACTGGGTAAAGGATGGATTAAATGAGGATGGTGGAGCCGGCACAGCAGGAGATGCATCATCAATGGTAACAGTATTGACTAAATTTTCAGCCCATTCAGGACGTCCAAACTTTTTCCAACAGGTATCAGCGGTATGGTTGGTCAAGTGGCAATGAGTACAATAGCGGGCAGACTCATCAGACGGTGTTCTCCCAGAACCACGACCAAGTGCACCACAGCCACAGGCCCACAACCACGGGTGGAGCCACGACCTCTAGGGGATGATCCCAGACCACGACCAGCAAACAAGGCAGATGTATCTTTGGGAGAAGAGTCACTTTGGGGACCCAATCGTTGGAGATATAGTTTTCAAGGCGTCGCCTAAGCGTCTGAGCGAAAAAAATAGTGTTGGGTGGTCAATCGCCTTGTGAAAACTTGAAAGGCGACCATCCAGGGTGTCTGGGTGATGCCTAGGCGTCGCCTAGGGAGCCTTGGACGCCTAGACAGCCTAAGCGGCCGCCTGGTTCGTATGCCTTTGTTAAATATATATAGTTATAAATATTTTTTGTATTTTTAATAAGATTCTAAAAGGAACTTTTATAGTGGTTTGGTGTACAATAATATGTTGTACACTAATACATGGAATGATTAGCTATATAAAGTAGAAACTGGAGTCTTTCATTCTATTTTCTTTAAACGACTCTCTGGTTTCTCTACTGTTCAAACTCTCTGAAGTTTGAAGTAACTCCAAGTCTCCAATTACTCTCGGCTGTTGATTAGGGGTTTTTTCTCCCTGAAGTATTTCTCTTTTGGCTGTCGGCGTTCAATCAGGTATGTACTTTAAATTTGTTGTATTTTTTTTAAATCTTCATCTTCCTCTCTGCGTATTTTTTTTTTTTAATATCGTTTCTTCTTCTCTGCTCTGTTCTTCTTCCTCTTATTCTTCTTCTTTTTCTTCTCTGCTCTCTTCTTCTTCTTCTTCTCTGCAATGTTCTTCTTCTTCTTTGCACTGTTCTTCTTCTTCTTCCTCTCTGCGTTCTCTGCTCTATTCTTCTTCTTCTTCTTCCTCTTCCTCTTCCTCTCTGCGTTAATTTTTTTTTTCCCACTCTGCAACGCTCTCTTTTTTTTTTTTATTTGCAACGCCCTTTTTTTTTTTTATTGCAACGCCCTTTTTTTTTTTCTGCTCTATTCTTATTCTTCTTTTTCTTTGGTTTCTTCTCCTCCACCTTCTTCTTCTCTGACTCTGCATCGACTGCAACAATGATTTTTTTTTTCTTTTTTTTCTGAATGTCGATTACAGACAAGTTCGATTGCTTTTATTTTTTATATTCTCTGCAACGACACTTTTTCAAATGTCTTCTTCTTCTTCTTCTTCTTCTTCTTCTTCTTCTTCTTCTGCAGAAACTCTTTTTTTTAATTGTCTAGTTTTACTCCTTTCTCTGAATCTCTACAACGATGCTTATTTTTTCTTCTTTTTTTTCGAATGTTGATCACAAACCGAATGCTTTTTTTTTCATTCTCTGCAACAACCCTTTTTTTTTCATTACCGAATGCTTTTTTTTTTTCATTCTATGCAACAACCCTTTTTTTTTCATTCTCTGCAAGTCTGAATGGGTTATCTCTTCATTTATTATCTGCTGTAAGTCCGAATGGGTTATCTCTTATTCTATTCTCTGCAACAAATTTTTTTTTTCATTATCTACAAGGCCGAATGGGTTTTCTTCTTTTTCGAATGCTTTACTTTTTATGTCTGCTAGTCTATAATGCAAGTTTGAATGTTTCTTCTTCTTCTTTTTTCATTCTCTGCAATGATTTTTTTTTTTTCCCTCATGAATCATTATCAGATATGCTACTATTTTTTACAGAATCATTATCAGTATTGATTATACTGTCTTTTATTGCTTTCCTGCTTATACACTTGTTGAACTGGTTTTATTTGTTTCTTGTTGATAATCAGGTACTTCAATAGTTTTATTGTTATAGTATGGCTGGAACTGGTGGTAATGTTCCATCAAGCAAGGCTGAAAACTATTCTTTGTTTATTAAATAGTTAAATTTTATTAAATAGTTAAATGTTAGTTCTTGATGTAGCATATTGCATTATTGCATATCATTGATATTTTAGGCAAAAAATAAATACACTAGGAACGCCTTGGTCTCCTAGGCACCCACGACGGCCTCCAACGCCTAGGGTCGCCTTGTCGCCTTGACAACTATGGTTGGAGACGAAAGAAAGTGTCACTCAGGGTAGGTGTGGATGCACCGGCAAGAAGCTAACTCTTCACAGCTTGATACTCAGGAGAGAATCCAGCCAAAAATTTTGCCACATAAAACTCAAATTGTTGGGCCTTTATCTTATTGATGTCAGTGGTAAGAAGCTGCACAGCCTGTATTTCCTCAATAAGACCTTTGAAACCACCATAGTAGTCAATCAGGGATTTGTCACCAATAGAGTAGGTGAACATCCTCTCATAGAGGTCATAAATACGAAAAACATTCTTACCCTGGCCATAAGTTTCTTGTAAATCAGCCCAGATGGCCTTGGCAGTATTGTGAAACATCATAGTAGGTAAGATGAAAGGCTCAACACTATTCCACAACCAAGTTTGAACCAAGGAGTTGTCACAAAGCCAGGTATCATAAGTCTTAATCCTTAGGATCACAAGCAGGAGCATCATCAGTTAACAATTGTACTTTAATCCTTAGACAGGATGTAGGCCTTGATGGCCTTACCCAAAGAAGATAGTTTGAAACCCCTTTCAATTTAATGGAGATGAAATGAACCTCTATAGGCTTGGGATCAGTCATCTTAAAACAAAATAAATAACAATCAACACAATCAAGCAATATAAAATTGTTCTTTCACTCGGGTCCGCCAACCGAGAGGCCAAAGGATATAAAACTCAAAGTGAAGCAAGGGTCGGTGGTGGATATAAGGTAGAACAATAATAAAAATAACAATAATCCAAAATCTTGGTTCCGCCAACCTAGTGGCCAAGGAATGAAGGGCTCAAAGGGGTTGGCGGTAGGGTAGTAGTTAGTAAAAAAAATATTTAACTATATCTCAATTCATTAACAATAAGAGGGTGATCAAGAAGTTAAGAAAATAACCAAACCATTGGCAGCATAGTAGCAATAGAAGTAGATCTCGAACACCAAGACAAGTAGTACATAGATAGAGCAAAAATATCAAAGGCCTATCAAACCGAAGCTTTGATGAATGATAGCCAAGGATCTAGTGCTCTGATACCATGTAACAATTCCACAAAGAGATGAACAGCAAGCTCTCAAACCAGAAACCAAAAGAGAGAAGAAGATTGAAGAGAAGTAGAAGAGAATGAGAGAGTGATTTCGACACAGCAGTGTGCTGTAGCTGAAACTGGTAGAAGGCTCTCTCCTCAATCACTTTTATTTATAGAGAATGTAATCATCTATTATAAGAAAAGTATCTATAAGAACAGAGGACTAAAAGAAGAAATATACAATGAACTCATAATAGGAAATAACCAAACAATAAAAAGAAAAAAATAAAGGAAACAAATAAGGCACCCATATAGGTATCGCTGGCGGTCATTACCGCCCAAACGATATCGATATCGGCCCTAATGGGCCATATCGTAACAAGCAGAAAACAATAAAAAGGGCTATCAGGTTATAAGATTAAGATGGTGCATGAGCAGCAATCTATAATTAGAAGCACACAACCTAAGTTAACACAGAATGCTTACCGATATCCTTCCAACAGCCTGTAAGTTTAGGGTAGGATCTGCAGTGCAAAATCATATCTAAACCTTCCTCACCCAACTCATGTTCCTAAAAACACAATGAGAATTCAATTAATGGGATAATATTGTGAACTAAGTCACTAACTACACAATCATAAATGGGTAAGATAACATTTTACTCCAATTTGTTCTAACCCTATCAGAGCACAAGATAGTCTACATATATAACTCAAATAAATCATTCTTAATACCTTATGGACCAAAACATGTTATTCATACATCAACCAGAATAGTCTTTAAAAATACTTGTTAAACCAACTTTACCAAATCAAAATCCATGCCTATCACATATATGTTAACTCTGAATTGCCTCCATACTAGTCATGGCACAAAGGCGAGCCACGGTAGAGAAAGGCATCTAGAGGTGCATGGTTGCCCAGCCCCATACATAAAGAGGGTGGTTTAGACGTAAATGGAAAACTTCCTTCTTAATCTTAATAAAAATAAATATCTGGTTCATTTTACATATAAACATAAAGAACCCTATCTATATATTAAAGGGAAATTTACTCGTACCACCCCTGGACTTAGGTCCAAATACAACTACTACCCTAAAGTTCACAACAATTACAACCGCACCCCATTGACTAACGGTGTTAAATAAAAAAATTTAATGTCAACTTTGCCTTCGTTGCATTTGCAGGCAATTAAGGATGAAATGACATTTTTAACCTTCTAAAATTGGCAAAGGATGAAATAACCAAATTAACCCTCCCAAACCTTTGTATTAGAAACCTCATTTCATTTCTCCCTTTCCTATCCAACGTTCCGGCTAGCATGACCGAAGTGCTCCGGCTTGTCCTCTTATTGACTACTCTCTAAACAAACCTGTACATGTCTCTCACAAAATCAATCGAGATTCCCCTATCAATGCCAACCCAGAACGAACTCACTTTCCAGACATCACGTTCCAGCTTCGCTTGTCAAACCACCGTTTAAACCCTCTCACAAGGGCATTAACTTCAACTCAGATGTTAACAACCAAGTCTACTGAGACCCCACCTCTCTAACCTCAATAAGCTACTCCAGAAGCAGTTCCCTCCGCTCTTACAATATGATACTCATTCTCTTCAAAAGGACTCTGGCAATCAATGTCACCTGAAAAAAGGTCGAGGAATCTCCTTGAAAGCTTGAATATGGCAAGAATGTTGCCAGAGATGAAGGTGGAGGAGAAGATATTGTCACCGCAACACCTAAATCACCTCCTCCCGAAAGCGCCTGAATATTTCCCGAGGAACAATCTCGGAAGCCAGTGGCGGTAGTACCATGGCTGCAATGACTGGGCCTGACTACTCAATCCTTTAGATGGAATATGGGGCTAGAGGTCCTTCAGATACGGTGAGTACATCTAAGCTTGATTTGATAAAGTATCAAAAGCCAGCAAAGAACTGAACCTGAAATTCGGGTTTTATCAATACAAGGGCCCTCTCCACGTCATCAATCTTCAAGTCCAGCTTCTTAATTCTTGGGTGTAGCAAGGGTACATAATCGCCTCTTTAACCGACCAGTGGCCCAGCCCTAACACGCGTCCAATCTCAAGTGTCACCACAGATTCTAAATCAACAGCCACCTTTGATTTCTCCGTCCCAAAATCAACCGCGCACCTTTCTGATGCATCTAGGTGAAACCTCCCGCTCTTAGGCGAGAAGACGTGGGCAAGCACCCCATCAAACAGCTGTCCATTTCCATGGTCGCTACTATAAAATCCAATCATGATCAGCGGACCCGTAATCTTCCGTCTCATAGAAACTTACCAGTAAAACAGCAGCCCACCGTGTAAAAGCTCATTCAAAGACTGCGTCAATTTTCGACGGACCCAAGTATTGTATCATATGATCCATCAAGAATGCGTCATCTCCAATGTTGAAGAGATTACGAGCCGTCGACTTAGGTCTTCAATTCAGTCGATTTCAATTTCGTCGACTTAAATCTTTTCTTCAGTTCGCGATTTCGAAAGAAAGAGAGGAAAGACGAAGAAGAAAGGGAAGGGAAAGGAAATGAAAAGGTTATTTTTGTCTTTTCAGTTTATAAAAGGGTGATATAGTCCGTTCACAATACCCATAATTTCTACCTTCAAATTTTGAATGTGTGCTGATATCAACAACTAATAGAAAAATTCTAACGGAGTAGGCCTCTGTGTAACAAGGTTTGGCAATTAGGGATAGTACGTGTAATTGTTGTGAACTTTAGGATAGTAGTTGCATTTGGCCTAAGTCCAAGGGTGATACGAATATATATATACATAGAAGGTCGGTCCAAGTTCAGACCGAAGCCTCAGCCCCGGCCCGGTCTGGCCCGAGCTTGAGCCTGAAAATCTCAGCCCAAGCCCAGCCCAATAAAAAGTCTAGCCCAAGGCCTGATTATTCCGGGCAGCCTTCGGGCTCAGTGGACCAAACATCTAATGGGGTATAGAATAGCTAAAGTATCCTCCCTAATAATTGAAACCACATACACAACAACTAATCTAATCCAAGACAACAAGGGAATACAAAGTCAGCAGCTATCAAAGTTTTATTTGATGACATCAATCGAGGGGGCATACAAAAATGAGAATGATCCTCACTTCAGGCCAACCATTTGCTATCTCAGACCAACATTTAAACCAATTTACCTTCACAAATAATATTCAAGGTTGGTGACCGTTTCAGTAAATCAGAAAAGATTCAATTGCATACAGTACTCAGGGACGAATTTTTTTATGGAAATGTGGTCCAGATTTAACAAGAAGGGAGAATTTTGTTTTAAGCATAATAGCAACTAGTCCCAATATCTGTTACCAAAATTAAGTGTTGTCTAGAAATTCAGAACAGAGACTTAATTTTTAGGCTAGTGGGTACGACATATGTTATTGTTATCTAGATGCACATACCCATGGTCAAGGAATTTGATTGGTGCAACATAATGGATTGACACGATTGTCTCTTATTTTAATACATGAGGACCTCTCTAGATGCTCTACTTTGTGAAAAAAATAGATAAAACAGAGCATGTGTAAGATTTAAATGAATATCACAATGTACATCAAATCCTTTTTTCTCATTGCAGTCAGAAAAAGGTGTGGTGGGGAATTAATGGATATAAGCATTCTCAAAGATAATGCTCTAGGATGAGAAAACCAGACTCAGGAAGCACTCTCAAAAATATTACTTTGGTATTGCAGAAACAGAGTTATCTGTTAACAGCGCACACATGGCATACAAAAGATGCTCTTTCTTTCTTTAATTTAGTCAAACATAACAATTTTATTTAAGGGGACAAGAACGGATCCCAAAAGGCCCAGCTATGCTTAATGTCTATGTCTGAACTGTTAAAATTGCAAAAAACGCTAACACCAAACCCCCCCCCGCCCCGCCCCAACCCCAACCCCAACCCCCAAAAAAAAAAAAAAAATAGGGGGGGGAAGAAAAGAGATTTCAACCATTCCAGATGAGCAAAGCCCCTAATATCAGTAGTCTTTACAACTCAGACAAGCTTCTTTGAATGGCTTTCCTAGTTTGTGGTTGGGGAAAAAGAAATGTACCAGTGATGGATTGTACAAACATTCTTGAAGATCTATAGTTCTAATCAATAGGAGAAAATTAGAAGAAAAAAAAAAGGAATTTTGTGACACTGATGGAAGAGTAAGGCAGTAAGGCCAAAAAAAAAAAACCCTAACAAGGAATAGAAGTATAATTAACAGCAACATATCAGTCCTTCACTCTAATTTTGGGTAGTCAAAACTTGCCCCTTTTGCGTTTTTTGTGTTGTTTAAAAGTCAGACGGTTACCCATCCAACGAGACCAAGACCTTGTGATCCTGGGTTGTATCGGGGAAGTTAAGACTGATTTATTAAAGGGATGTCAGTCTATGAAGGAATTTCTGTTTTTGGAAATTTTGACAGTTTAATCAAGGTTATTTGACGATTTTATTTGATTTACTATAGGTATCAATATTAGCCATTAAATTAAATTACAATAAAAGGGTCATGATTAGTTTTTAGTAGGTTTTTCTTATATAAGCATTGTACAAGTGAAAAGCAGAGATTTTTTTTCTCTCTTGCTTCTCCCTACCGAATTGGGTTGAGAAATGAGTGCTGCTTTGTTGATTTGATTCCAAAGTTTTGCTGGTTTGCCTTGTTCCCTTGTCGAATCATCCTACTATGCTTATCCATCTTGCAACACATTAGCTGGTCACTGTATTGCCAACCTTGGGAAATCATTTAAGCATTAGAACTTATCATGTATATACCTCCTCTTAACATTCATTCAACAACAAAATTCACATGGAAGGGGTCAGGGAGGATGAAAAAGAGTAAAAGCCAACGGTTTGTGATTCCCAATCTTGCACCCTGATAAGCTCTGTCCCACAGATGTCAAAGGTTGTTCTCCAATGGTGTTTCCATGATATATTAGTTTGCAATTTGTAAATTCCATCTGGATAGTTAGTCTAGCTAATGGCAGTCAGGGATTAATAGATTGTAAAGTTTCATCTGAAACATCTTAGGTTTTTAATGGTCTGCTGGTGCACCTCATCTACCAATTCTCTTGAATATTGAGGTTCATTTGATTAATACCTTGTTGCAATTTACCTGAGAGTGATTTATATCTGTCCACTCGGCTGATCTCGTGGGGGGCCTTTAGGCGTTAATTGATTCTTCATCAAGTCTATTCAGTGGCTGTGAAGTTTGTCGGGATTAGAATATTGTCTTTGCTTTCAACACAAGTGCTCGAGAAGGAATATCCATTTGAGGTTATCTGTTTACTTTATTAGATCACAAATTGTTGCAGGGTATAATTTATGAACAAAACTGAAGCCTGACCCTTGAGGGATGATTTCTGCACTATTTGTTGACAACCAGCCAGCCAGGGCCCATAACCCGAAGCTATAAATGGGTTTTCAACCCGGCCTTCATCACAACCCACTGAGGGCTCCAAATGCAAGCCCACAAGCAAATTTATTTCATACTAAGCAATGTCCTTCTAATAGTCTGCATTCAAGAAGTCCCCAGACAGCATGTGCTATTATTAGTAGCTTTAGTTAGTTATTAACTACACATGTAAGCAATCACAACAGGGATGACTAAATGGAGTAATTCATTGTAGAATTTGAAAAAGACAAATGAAAACAATGAAGTCTTCCTCTCTATTGAATTTGAAAAAGACAAATGAAAACAATGAAGTCTTCCTCTCCATTACTGGCGAGATCATGAACCCTGTTCAGGCTCAAACTTTAGCAAGAATGCTAAGATAGCAAATTTCTATCTCCACCACACTCCTTTCTCAATAACCAAATGACTAGGAACTCAAAACATAAGACCTCTACTTTGTCGAACACATAAATCCCTCTTGATAACATGACAAAAGTACATGGTAGTAGTACAGTAAATATCATGAAAGTTAGATAATGCATTATGCCATCTGCTAAACAAAAATAAACACTATTTCATTGGTTAAAATTATCATAGCATAAAGCAGTTTCTACCACTTAGTCACCATCAAGAAATGCAACCATATAATAACACCACACTTTTGAGAACTACGAATGGATCACGAAGTGGTAACAAGCAAATTGACTAACATGGATGTGTATTTAAATGCATTTAGTATGTCATAAGAATAAATTGTTCTATTAACAGTTCATATATTTACCTTTATGTAGTCTAAAACAGAAGTTTTGATCATCTCATCTTCTTCTCTTGAGAACCGCTTACCTTGCACCACATCCATTTTTTTATCTTCCTCCACTAAATCGGTGATATGAGGTGAAGGGAAAACCTCTACATGACCTGAAAACCTTACTCTTTTTGACGGCTCTGAAATTTTAGAATTTGGGGGCTGATAGTCCCCTTGAGATGTCCTTTTTCTTCTTAAATCACCCTTATCAGCCTTTTCTACTAAAACATCTCTGACTGACTTGGCCTTCTTCCTCTTGTTTTTGTCACTTTTTTTCTCCACCTCCTCAGCATGTGCTCCCTTATTACTGTCCTTACGCTTCTTATTATGTGATACCGCATGACCTTGACTCTTCGTACTACCTTCTCCAACACAATCCTTATCTTCCAAATTTTCTCTACCAATTGCAGTACTTGTCCCTCCCTCAACAAACACTTCATCAGAGCTTTTTGTTTTCAAAAATTTACTGCCACATTCCTCTGCCATTGGCATTTTGTCATATATCTTCAGCTTCTTCAGCTTCTTCAGCTTCTTCTTCTTCTTCTTCTTCTTCTTCTCCTCCTCTTCCTCCCCCCTCTCCTTCTCCTTCTCCTTCTTCTTCTTCTCCTCCACCTCCTCCTCCTTCTCCTTCACCTCGTCCTCCTCCTTCTCCTTCCCCTTCTCCTTCTCCTTCTTCTTCTTATTCTTCTTCTTCTTCTCCTCCTCTTCCATCTGTTGACCCCCTTTGCCTTTTGTGCAATAAGAACTCTCTTCTTTGCCAGCAGTTTTGCAGCCAATTGTTGCATTATATTTTAGTATTTCTGTACCATTGACCAACAAGGAACTAATTTCTTCTTTATCTTTGTTTATGTTATCCTTTTTCCTCTCCTTGGTCTCGTTTTTTATTAATCTCGACTGTTTCACACCAACTGAACCCTCTTCATCTTTAGAAATCACCACATCACCCACACTTTTCTCTTCACCTACATGATAATATTCATTTGGAGGCTCCTTAGCTTTAACAACATCGTAAACCATATGATGGAAGCATTCACCATCATTTTGCATCTTGTTTCCCCTGAACCTCTTGATACTTTTTGGAGGCTTCAACACAGTATCATCCTCACAACACCACGTGTTCTTCTCAAGTTCCATTTTTCGCTTCTTCTTCTTCTTCTTCTTCTTCTTCTTCTCCTCCTCCTCCTCCTCCTCCTCCCCTTTATCCTTGCCCCCCACACGATCAATGTCACCTATAGGCTCTTCTTCCACGAAAATTTTGATGCCTACATCCTTGGAGCCCTTTCCGTTTCCCTTACTGCTCTTCTTTTTCTTGTCAACCTTCCTACATTCTGCGTTGAACTCCTCCACTCTTCTATCGGTTACCCCTCTAAAATCGGCAGTCTTCTCAACGAACCCATTCACATTCTTCTCGTTTCTCTTATTCTTTCCCATCTTTCTCTTCTGGATTGTATCCTCGTCTTCGACGATCCAAGTCAAAACTGAAAAGAATATCCAACTATCCAAGTGTTGTTTGATTCCGGGACAATCTGACAACAAAAACAACAAAAAGGCAAACAAAAAAAAAAAACGAAGTAAGAAAGACAACACAACTCGACTAATGGGTAGATAACCGAAACTTTATAATTGTCCCAATGAGCACCGATGCAAAAACCCTAGGCTGTGTTTGTTTGCCGAGAAGATAAGAAAAAATTATTGTTGTTTGTCTGCCAAAAATATGATTGAAAAAAAAAAAATATATATATACCATTTAGTATAACAAAATGGAAGGAAAAAAAAAAGAGGTTCTCAGAAAATTAGTACTAGGCTGTCTTTGGTATCATTTTTATTTTTTATTTTTGTCTATTTATCAAAAAAACCTTTTTGAAAATCATTTCTGATAAAAAATAAAATGTTGTTTGGTAGTTACAATAAAAATAGAATGTCGAATGAAAAATAGATTTGATATGCCTTAATCTAAAAATAATTTTTATTTGAAAAATAGCCTGCATTATTTTAGTGGTGAAACATTTTGCAATCCTCCACACTGAACAAGCATTGATGAAACAGCAAGTTAATCCTCACAATACCAAAAGCAAGCAACAACAGCAAACAACAGTGGTGAGACTCCTTATCATGGTCGTTTTCTACATCAGCAACGACGGTGGTGGCGAAGGTCTATCTCACTCTGTCACAGAAGCACATCAACGAACATGATATCTAGATGGTTGTGGTTGTAGAACCTTTATTTCTAACTATCTTCTACTCTGTCAACTTATCGAGGGATGGGGATTTATTCAAAAGTTAAATTGAAATGGGATTTATAAGAGGGATAGCAGATCAGGGAGATCAAGGATGTTAAATTTTAAACAAGGGAACCTAAATGCCTGTTCTGTAGATGGCATATGTTAAAGAGATCCGCAATTAACATTCTATCAATAAGAAATAACATATATCAGCTTCACGAGCTTCTCCTCCTCCATTGAAAGCACAAATGGTATTTCTGCTACAATCAAATAAACACCAACCCTATTCCTAAAAAGCTCATCAAGATGCATTATAAGTCCACCTGTTTAAAACTATTTATTCATCCTAGGTACAAGCAGAAAACACAAGAAAGCTTCCTCCTACTTTGAAATATTATTACCAAAAAAAAAAAAAAAACCCACAGTAAGACAAAGAGAAAAACACACACACACAAGGAGTAATACATGAGAGCAGAGAAAGACTTAGGCCCCGTTTGATAACACTCCAGCTCCCATGGAGCTACTTCTGGTCTAGAGTTGTTTTTTACTTCTTTTCCAGAGTCAAGATTTTAAAAGTAGAATGTTGTTTGATAACGTTGCTCTAAAATCAAAAGACTATACTTCCAGAATGTTGTTTGATGGTGGTGGTGGTGGTGGTGTGGTGGTAGTGGTGGCGACGACCGTGCTGGTAGGGGGGTGGTGGCCACAATGGTGGTGGTAGAGGCGTGGGTGGTGGGTGGTGGCAGTGGGGATGGGTGGTGGCGGTGGCGATGGCGCTGGTGGTGGTGGGTGGTGCTGGTGTTGGTGGCGGCAGTGGTGGTAGGTGGTGGGTGGTGGGTGGTGGCGGTGCCGACAGTGGTGATAGGTGGTGGGTGGTGGTGGCGATGGTGGTGGTAGGTGGTGGCGGCAGTGGTGGTAGGTGGTGGGTGGTGGTGCCAGCGTCAGTGATAAGTGGTGGGTGGTGGTGGTGGCGAAGGTGGTGCTGGTGGTGGTCACAGCGGCTGTGGGTGGCGGGTGGTGGTGGGGATGGTGGCAGTAGAGGGTTGGTGGTGATGATGGCAGTGCCAATGGTGGTAATGATGGTAGTCGGTAGTGGTAGTAGCTCCGGAGCAAGAGAAGTAAGTTTTTTTAGCTTCCAGAGACATTTTTGGAGCGGTTCACTCCATTGGAATCAAAACTTGAACCGTGTTTATCAATCGTCATTCTACTCCGGATTAGCTCCGGAGCTAAGAAGTAAGGAGCTGGAGTGTTATCAAACGGGGCCTTAGAGAGAACAAATCAGTCATTGCAACGATGCCTTGAGAATTTGGACAAGCAAAGTAGATGCAAGGGCAGCTTGTCGTTGCGTTCCATTTTGCAAAAGCCCAAGTAACAGCGAAGAAAAATCTAGAAGGAAGTTTGGTTTTTGGTGTTTTTTATTCACTTACACTCAAAGTCGAAGGAGAAGGCACGAAGAAAAATTAGAATGAAGAAAAGAAGCACTCACGAAAATGGAGGAAGAAGATAGCTGATTCAAACAAGAGCTTGAACCCACATATTAATACAATTGTAGAGCTTCTTTCAACGGTTGCAGGAGGATGACATATCTCGTTTAAAAGTCGGTTGGACTGAAATATGGACGGATCACATTCTTGATTCCCAAATGCAGATTGTGAACCAGAGGAGAGTGGGTCAGAGACGGGAAAGAAACAAAGCAGCAGCTGAGCGGAGAAAGAGAGGGGAGGATCATTTCTTAACATATGAAAATATCAATAATACCCTCAGTTTTGAACCCTTTGTGCACGTGTTCATTAAATTTTGCGCCAAGATTATCAAAAATCGTTTTTGGCAAAACACAAAAAGAGGAGACCTCTTTTTGTGTTTTGCAATGTTTTGATTTTTTTGAAAATAAAAACAAGTTCATAACTCATACCAAACACTTGAAAAATAAAAAACTGACAGAAAAACAAAAAGAAAAAAATCATACCAAACACAGCCTTAATACTCATGTTGCATATAAATTGATCAGACTTTATTTTGAACTGGTTGACGGACAAATCTGACGAAAGATTTAAATGGGCAAAAAAGGAGATTCGGAGAAGGAAAGCAAAGTCCAATAGCTGTGTCACAAAACCCATAGCTAGTAACCCAGCTAAGTGAAAGAGCTGTCCTTACATGGGATATAGAAATAGAGCGTTGTTGCCTGCGACGTTGAGGAATAGAGCGCTGTTGCCTGCGACGTTGAGGAATAGAGCGTTGTTACCTGCTACGTTGAGGAAGGAGAAGAGAGTCAAAAAGAGTAAAAACAGAAAGGGAAAACAATCTCTACAAAGATTTAAGAGGGGTTGTCGAGGCCATAGTTCAGAGTTAACAAATCGGTTTTTATCAAATCCGAAACGATATGTGTGGCGGTACTCTTTTGGTTTCGGAGATATTAGGCTTTTAACTGCTTGTTTCGACGAAACCAGTCGATATATTGGTTTGCTTCTCCACCGAGACTGCAACCGCTGAAAACTTCAATATCTCCTCTTCCCTTTCATTCTTCTTGTTTTCTTTCGCATAAATGATGAACCATTGTTCCTTCTGCTCTTTCGGGACTTAACCAATGAGGGCATCCTAAAATCAGACGACAAAGCCCTCTTTGTGAACAACCAAAGCTATATCGAAGGTCCCAGATGTTGAATGCCCGCCAAGTGATGGATATGATCTCTGAATCAGATGCAGACCGACAGAGCTCCATCCCAGATGGGACATTTGATTTCATCTTTTCCTTCATACTTCTAAAGTTCTACACTTGGTTTCCACAGTGATTTTGGTTTTTTACTGAAACTTGGGTTTTTTTTTACTCTGAGTTGAATTTGAAACCTAGGTAAAAAATTATCGAAACCTTTGAGTTCTATTCCATGCATGGGAATGCCGAAGCGAACTCAACGTAAATCACAAGTGCAATTAAACAGAGATTGTGCAAGATCCAAAAGTTTAATAACGTCTTTTTCATCGACGAATAAGAAATCCAGTTTAGGTTTGTGCTTACCTCATCACGTTCTCTGTTTTCTATGTCAAAACCTAGTACAAAACAGTATCGACCATTGGTTTTGTCTGATCAAAACCGAGGTGGAAGCCGCATTGCATATTCTGATATGTAATTAATAATTCTGTTGGTGCACGAATCTTGATCAGGTCTTCACATGGCAGATCAAGCCTTCTACGAATCCTAGCTATAAGATTAGAGAACTATAATGTTGGGTTGTGTCTTATATTCTGTGGAGTCCACACAATTAATAGAGTTGTACTTGTATTAGAATTTGGCCTATTACATGTATAGGATAAACTTATAATTGCAGTGGGATTAGGATTTCTAGGTTTCCTATATATGTTGTCTCTGTGGGAAAAACCCTAGAGAAAAAAAAGCTGGGTGACAATTTGTGAGGTCGACAAGAGGAGAACACTCTGTCAGGTGGAGAGTTGTAGAGGTTTCTTGGCAATAAATAATTCTCTTTTTCTCCGTGGACGTAGGCATCCCACAATGGGGTGTTGAACCATGTTAATCTTCGTGTTTTTTCTTTCTGTTTGCGTCTCCGATCCTAACACGGTTTGACAGAGACGGGTTTATAGACTCAACGTCAACGGGTTCTTCTTCAAGGTGGTTTGCAGAATTCAAGCCAGGTGGAGATTTGTTGGGTTGTGTCTTGTATTCTGTGGAGTCCACACAATTAATAGAGTTGTACTTGTATTAAAATTTGGTCTATTACATGTATAGGATAAACTTATAATTGTAGTGGGATTAGGATTTCTAGGTTTCCTATATATGTTGTCTCTGTGGGAAAAACCCTAGAGAAAAAAAGGCTGGGTGACAGCTGTGAGGCTGACAGAGGAGAACACTCTGTCAGGTGGAGAGTTGTAGAGGTTTCTTGGCAATAAAGAATTCTCTTTTTCTCCGTGGACGTAGGCATCCCACAATGGGGTGTTGAACCACGTTAATCTTCGTGTTTTTTCTTTCTGTTTGCGTCTCCGATCCTAACATATAACTCATTGTTTCAGATAATGACAGGATAGAATAGTGTGGGGTCACTGCAGCTGAGATTTGCAAGCAGAACAAGTTAAAGAAAAGGAGGAGGAGAAACTCGGCACAAAACTCTTTTTTTTTTTTTACCAAGTTTCGCCGAAATTTAGGGCTGAAATCAGGCACGAAACTGACATTGCAATCCTTGTTGGGGCTAAGGGTGTCAAATGTGGGCCCGATC
Organism: Protea cynaroides; assembly: GCA_028583415.1. NCBI lineage: Eukaryota > Viridiplantae > Streptophyta > Magnoliopsida > Proteales > Proteaceae > Protea > Protea cynaroides. Next base: position 579,392 of record CM053265.1, read on the forward strand.
GTAGCATAAATGAGTCGATTCGATATAACCCAAACCCAGCCCGAAGCAAACCTTTAATGGATCGATTTCCGTCTGGGCTTGTAAAGCCTGACACTATTTCAGCCCGGATTGGCCCGTCAAGAAGCCCGAGCTAGTCCGAACCAATTTTTCTTACTGTTCAAATAATAACCAGCTAAACAAAAATCTAATGATTCTAACCGAATGAATGCAAATATGCAAGCTTACAATTGTATTAAATATGAATAAAAAGCGTCACAAAAAAATTATTTTTGTGCAAAAATAACTATATAATAAGATAACCTGATAAGCCCGATAAACCCAGCTAGACCGAACAAGCCTGAAATCAGCCCAATAAGCTTAACCCGATAACAAACCGATATCAGACCGGCCTATTAATAATTGTGTCCAGGGCAGCCCACCCTATCCCAAGCTTTTAACGGGCAGGTTTCGGTCTGGGCTTGTAAAGCCCAACACTGTTTCAACCCGGACCAACCCGTTAACACCTTTAGTCCGGGCTATGAAGATTTGGGTCCATCCAAATATCTGGGACTTTCTATTTGGAATTAATTGCATGATCAATTGATTAGTGGAAGTACAATTGACACGTAGAATCAATTTGATCTGGTTCATCATAGGATTGAGATTGATAAGGTAACTCTAATTCTATTGTTTATATTTCAGCTATAAGGCTATATCTAGTAAAAAAATGAAGGCGATAGTTAACCAAATAATGAATGTAGTGTTTAGCCAAAGTATGGTATTATGCTTCTGCATTATTTAATACTATGATTTATTGTCTAAAAATGTTTAAGGCATTTTGATTAAATGTTTTTTAATCAAGTTGTTGGACTCGTATGAGAGTTTATTTTTATGCATTGTCTTCGACGATTCATGTATTAAGTACACCTTTGTTGTAAGTAATAGAAAGTTGTACGCCGTATGTTGAAGTGTATTTTTTGTTGTTGTTCGGCATTGGTAGGCTTTATGGATAGATCAAAGTTTTTTATGGTTTGTGTATTGGATTTCATGGCTACACTGATTGATGGTAGTTTCGTTCTTAATGTAGCTAAAGTGGGAGATTGTTGGAATTAATGTGGATTTAATTAATCACATAATTAATTGATTAGTGATTATTCAATTGACACGGTAGAACCGGTTCAATCTGATTCGTCACAAAGTTGAGACAAGTAAGGTAACCCTAATTCTATTGTGAGAAGACATTAGGGTTATGACAATCCCTATTTTATAAATACTGGATCATGAGTCCCCACAGTCACATAAGTGATAAATTTCCCTGCACCCATTAACAAGAAATCGCATCCTTTGGAGACTGTAGAAAACTATGATTAAAGCTTGGAACGTAGGGCATAAATCAATCTTCACATACATGTATGTCCCTATGGCTTATTGTTCATCCCATATCCATTGTGTTATATGAATCTTGTACATCTAATAAATCTAACACTTTTTATCTGATTTTGGACATTCTAAGAAAATTATTTTCCAAGATAGTCTGGATTGAACATTGAATAAGATGAATACTTGAAAGACCGTCATATTTTCTCACATTGGTAAGGAAACCTCCTCAAATTAGTTGTCCTCTCAATGTGTAATTTTCTAGGTTTACACTTTAAACTTCTTGCTCATTATCATGATAAGATTAAAAACCAACTGCTAATTTTTTTTTGGAATGATGGTATCAAGAGGAAAGAATCCATTAAATTTCTCATAATACACTTGTAACATCCCCTTCCCAGGAGAGGAAAAACGAATCATTGGACAGTACTTACATTACATAAGCTATGAAAACCTGTAAAAAAAAAATTTTAAATCATATATCATCTCAACTTATAATACCTGTTATTTCATTATCAACTTTGATCCATATTCATTTCTGTAATAGTTACAGCGAAAGTCTTAAACTTCACATACTAGTAAGCTGATGGTAATATTGCATCTCACTTAAATAAACTTAATTACTCAAATTACATCAAATGTGCGGCTTAATACAAAAGTTGCTGCCTATACAGCCAAAACATCAACTACTTAGAGTTACATCTTAAACATTCCTGACCAAAATAGTCTTAATAGCCAAGAGAGTTAAAACTTTCTCTTGGACTCCATCTGTTGTATGCCTCTCTCTCATGTACTTGTTGTAATGATCTGTAAAACACGTGAATCAACTAAGGTGAGCCAAAGCACAGTGAATAATTAACATATTGGCAGGAATACATGTATTAAACATCTGATGACATAAAGATAATATTCCATTCCATGAAATACATGTATAAAATAACTTAAGTGACTGAGTTTCACATTTTTCTTTCTTGCCATGTCATCCTATCCCGTTCCTAGCTTTATATATGTGGGATTATCTTATTGGTTTTGAATTCTACAATACTATCTGTAGCTCAGTGTGCCTGCAGTTCATTTCTGTTATCAAACCTCAATGGGTTGTCATTCATCTTTACTTTACTTTCTCTGCTCTTACTTAGCTTAACATTAAGTTACTGGCTTAAGCACATCAGGTAAAAATTGAATTTGGACTCACTGGATGCTTCCATTTCTTGTTCCTTGATTGACTCACCTGATGTTTCCGTTTATTGTCACTTGTCTGGCTCGCTTGATGCTTCCGTTTCGTGCCACCTGTTTGACTCAACAGTTGTTTCTGTTTATTGTCACTTGTTCAGCTCACCGGATGCTTCCGTTTCTTGCCGCTTGTTCGGCTCACCGGATGCTTCCATTTTTTGCCGCTTGTTTGGCTCACCGGATGCTTCCATTTCTTGCCGCTTGTTTGGCTCACCGGATGCTTCCGTTTCTTGCCACTTGTTCGGCTCACCGGATGCTTTCGTTTCATGCCGCTTGATTGGCTCATCGGATGCTTCCATTTCTTGTCACTTGTTCGGCTCACCGGATGCTTCCGTTTCTTGCCATTTACCATGCTGTTCATGCTCACCTATACTGAATTTCTAGGTCTTACTTCCTGTTAAACATAAACTTACATTTGATGTCTATTTTGTTTCATTATGTGTATGAAACTACTGGCTATACCGTGTACCATTTGTCATCCATTATCAACTATTACAAGTCATCAAAGCCATCCCCAACTCTTCCCATGAGTTGCTGTCTTTATATTTCTTAACATGTTAAAGGGAATACAATCTTCCCATATAGCCTAGATTTATTTCATTTATGCTAATAATACCTTGTAGTGTAAATTATTCGCTTACCTTCATTTGTTTATGTGATGTTTTTATAAGTTGTAGCAGATTACCAAAGGTATTCCGATCGTCACATCATGTAAAACACAAGACATCCAATTATGGGTTGTCCATTGGCTTTGCCCTTTAGTCTATCTTAATATAGTTTGTAAACATACTTCATAGAAATAACCTCATCCCACATTCAGTAAACCTCATAGTATTTATAGTCTTTGTCTCTCTGCATCATACATTCCATAAACCACATACCAATACAGTAAAATACTTTAATCTTAAATAAACAACCTCGTAAACATCAAAATTACATAACATTCATCACCAGAGCATGCACTTTCATATATTTACATTACTAGCCTACTACAAGAAGTCAATTACTCACCTTGCTATTATTGATCCTTAGAAAAATACAATCTTTTTATCACTGCAGTTCAACTTCCAAGATTTGGTCACCTATACATGTTTCATCACTATTAAATCACATTTGTGACCAACTCCAAGTGTTAAATCTTTGTTAAAAGCCAATAATATGCCATCAAAGTGTACATGGTTATTTAACCATAAGAAACCCATATTTGGGGTTAAATTAATGGTTGCAATATTCTCAATCCTTACCCCCATTAGGTACCTACATTTGGTTTTCAAAAGTCCAATAAAATCCAAAAGGAAAAGGAAGAAATCCGCTACAAAAATTGTAACAAGGTTAATGCCCAGCTGGCAAAAAATCAGGCTATTATTACTCCTATAGCCTGAGTTCGGTTGGGTAGAGTGAATAGGCTTTGGAAATGAGTTGGGGCCTCCTTTAGGTCCTACAAAACCACCTAAATTTGAAACCCAAACATTTCTACAGGTCCATAAAACACCCATTGTCCAACTTAAATCAAGATCATAACAATATGCTAAAAAAATTTCAGACTCAAGTATGCTGTTCATACTTGGACAACAATATATTAATCTAAAGTTAGAGAAAGAGAGGGCTCCTCCAACATCCTCCAAACATTAGGACATTGTAAAATCATTCCTTAAACAAATCCAGAACAACCTACTTCAAATTGAAGTATCAAGCCATAACTAACATTCATTCTTATTTTCATATCACATAAACTTTTCTTCTTCTTCTTCTTCTTCTTCTTTTTTTTTTTCCAGAATTTTACACCCGAAAAACTTCATACTCGATGGTTCTAATGGGTTCTGAAATAGGTAGGATCTTTTCATGGCCCTACCTAGAATACTTCCTAGATCGTCTATGATCAGTAAACAAGACAAACAATGACGTTTCATACCCCATACTGCTAGGAAAAAGTAGCTACAAACACCACTTCAATGCTGTCCAGAAACCAAAATTTCAGCAAGATATCACTTCCTACCTCTTCTCTTGCTTCCATGAAAAAAGCCACAACACCACACCTATTCCACTCCTTCCTTCCCTAGCTACCTTAGAGAAACACAATACCAAAATCCCCTAACCCAAATTACAAAAATTTATGTCTTCTTTAACCTTGGCCGAAACCTCCATTAAGGACCTCCAAGGTCTGTAAAAAAAAAAAAATTAACAAAAACCTCAACCAAAACTTACTTGCTTTCCAAATAACAGAAAAGATTAGTTATACATACCTCAAATAGGTTTGTAAGGCTTTAGATTTTACTCCAAAACACCCCCAAGAAGAAGAATTTAATTTTTGGGGTTTCACTTCCAAAATTCCTGCAACTTTTTTCATTATTGAACTTCAAACCTATCAGAAATTGAATGGAAACCTCCAACAGTTCAACTCATTGGCTTTAATGGTTGATTAGAGCCAAACTACACCATAAATTATGCATTCAAGGTCCTTCAATGCTAGATTTTCAGAAATCAAAACACCACCTTCCTTTCTCTTACGGTTTCAAGAAGAAAGAGAAGAATAATGTGAGAAATTCAGAATTTTTTTGCCAACGAATTTCCTCTTGTAATTTTTTTTTTAATTCCATATTTAGTGTAATGACCAAAGTACCCTTGATCTACACTGATATAGGAAGTCATACCTCTAAGGTACCTTTAAATTATAAAAAGGCCAAAATACCCTTTTAATATTCCAATGCATGAAATTCTATAAATTATACTTTTTCTTCTTTTGGGTACCCATTTAATTGAGGGTCCAACTTTGCCCTTCACCATTTTTTATATTTACATCATGTCACCCACTAATCACTACATTAGGTAGCATTAACCAACCCTTAGTGGGATGCCACCTCAACATGTGGGTCCCACACTACATGAGTTGTAAAAAATTTCATTTTAAACTATTCCCCAAAATTTTTTATCATTAAACCTCATACAACAAAGCCTTACCACCTTAGACCAACCATTAGTCTACAAGATTAATTCCTTACCATAAGTATCATTATCAACTTACTTATCTTTCATCCAAGGCTTAGTCCAGGCTACACCCTAAAACAACACATAACTATAAGGCTACATACAATCATTCAAGCACATTATTCCACGTATAACATGCTATGTAAAACATAATCAATTAAACTATTATACTTTATAAATTTTCAGGGAATTTTCAAGAATACCCCTCACACCATAAAGCAGTAAAATCACCTGAGTAAAAGTATCAATTAGCATTACACCTTAGTTGGGCTGGGGTGTTACAATACTATGTCGTTCTAAAGAAAATGGAGGACTTAGTCTTAGGGATCCTCATCTTCAAAACAGGGCTCTCCTTGCTAACGTGGCTTGGTGACTTTGTTCTTTTTCCAGATTATTCTTGGGTCCGTTTCTAAAAAGGTATATATTCCCTCATTCTTATTTCCTTAATGCAAAGATTGGCCACCATCCTTCTTGAGTTTGGAGGAGTATTCTTGATGGTTGAGATGTGCTTCTTGAAGGTTTGATTTGGCATGTGAAAACGAGAGAAAAAAAAAAAATATTTGGGACAATAAATGGATCCCTTGTATCAAAGGTTAACGACCTAGACCCCAAAGCCTCCCGATTGTTCTATCACTTATGTTAGTGATTTGATTGATCATTTAACAGAACACGAAGAGGGGATATTCTGCATGCTATTTTTCAGGGAAGAAGTAGTGTTATCTGCAATATTCAGTTAAGGTTGTCATTTAATTTAGATAGGAGCCAATAATGGATAACCTTAATTTATGACTCCTTATACTTGGCGTATGATTACTCAAACTTGTCGACCCATAATTTTTTAAATAATTTCCCCGAAAATACAAACTTTCACCTCTATTCTTAGCCTAATATTTAAAATTACAAATTACCGCCAGTCCATATGACAACACAGAGTCCCTCCAATATCATCGCTGCGTCTCTCGCCTCTCCAATCTGCCCCAACCTCTGCATCTCCTTGTTCTCCATCGGCCACTCCCCTCTCTCATACACCCATCTCAGTGTCAACCTCTCCTTTTTAAAGTTGGCCACTCAATCCACCGATTATTGGGGTGACAATCATGACGCCTCACCTCGATTACTACAATTCATAGTTCAATGTCATCATAGTTCGTGTTAGGAAAAAAATTGCCTCGACGAACTCTAATTACTACTTCCCTATTCTCTTTTTTATTGTTCTCAACAAAATGCATGTTCAGGATCTTTGCGGTTGGCATATGTGGTATCAACATTTTTATTTAGTTAAATTGTATAAGCCTACAAAAATTACGGGCAAGCCTTAATCACCGTGCTCATCAACCTTTGAATTAATTGTTCATTGAATCAACACAATTTGTGATTGTATTCATGGCTTAAGGGAACAAGCTCGATATCGGGATCAATTAGGCCAAATCGACGATTTAGCTCATACTTGGCCAGGGTCAATCCAATACAACACCCTGAGATCGCTGAAATGAGCGATGAATGTCTCAACATCTTTCTTATTATTTATCTGCCTTCCAAACTCACCAATTCCAACCGATCATTGTCAGTTCGAGCGTCTATCCAACTGGACATCCAGCTCAATACGAGTTTGGGAATAACTCACTCTGATAGACCACAGATATGGACAAAGTTTGTCTATGGTACTCCCAATCTTTAGAAACTTTATTCACTAGTGCATAACCAATGATCAATTGACTAGATATATTTTAATAAATATCTGAGCATACAAAAAAAAATATTCAATTGCTTTTTACCATTTTTTGTGAGAAAGATAGAGATAGAGAGCAAGAGAGGGAGTCAGGGGATCCGACTCCTCTATAACGTGGGTGTGCTCTACAAAGGTTGTAGTGTGGGCCGAATGCCTGCCACTTACTCATCTACAAATCCAAGGGCGGCGAGTCGATAGCTGCAAAATATGGAAGTGAGTAGAGAAGTGCCAAACTAAATCTCTTTGCCAATTAATAGTCCGCACCCAAAAAGGAAAAATCTTTGTCTAACTCTTGTGTGTTTTTTTAACCTAAGTAAATATGGTTAAATAATACCGTTTATTTAGGTATATTAAATTTCAACAATTGAACCTTTTACAATAGTTAACCCGAAACAGGTTGTAACCGTTTAATCATTTGCACATCTCTCAAATCTCATATTTTGTAACTCCAAACCGTGCGGCTTTTCAATGCAACTCCCCCTTCCATTGTCTTTGTCACCCTCTACTAGTGACATATCTCCCCATTATGTTTTCTTTTCCCCTGCCCTCACCTCCGCCACCACAACTGCCTCATCTCCACTTAAGTCACTGGTTCTTTTTCACCATCCCAAGAACAAATAGGAGCTCTGATTGGCGGTTGTTGTAAAATCCACCCTAACTTGAATTTTCTTCCTGTGCCAGGGTTTTTAACCGTAGACGAACCCACACCATGACGACCTAAGGCCTTCACTCAATCAGATGCATGCACATTAGGGTTGAGATGCAGATCGAGACTGAGGCAACCAAACAAGTCCTATCGCAAGTGTCTAGTTGCAGGGCCTCTAATCCTTTGGGACCGGAGCTGCATCCGGACAGGCCCAGAAGCCTGTGAATGGATTGCCACTTGGCACATCCGTGGATAGGGTCGTAGGGAATATTTCCTAGACCCATTAACAACTTTGTGGACCCCAACCCTACTCTAACTCCTTATCCTACGTATAAGGGGATTTTGACTCCTTCACTTTACCCATAAGACTCACACTTGTCAAGAATCCCAAGTCTCCCATATTCTAAAGAGTCGTACTCTAATAAGGAAACTCAAATCCAATACAAAAGCCTCTCTTATTCCCTTTCTCAGAGGCATGCAGATGCCTTAGAGTTCTAATGCGTTATTGAGAAAGTGGATAATTGAAGAAGGAAGGTGAAGTACAACCCAAGGTTCTCTGACGAACTTTTGTCGTTGTGCAACACGCTAACACCTCGACTCGAGCGGATTGCCAATGAGTGAGTACCTTCTTGCTAATAGTCGAACTAGCTAAGCCAATATTATACTGATACCTTAAGCCTTTGTGCAAAGAGAAGTCTTGACTCTCCGTTGATGGGGCAATTGGATAGCTATGGTCGAGTGGAGAAAAGAGAGAACCTCTTCGAGACTTCCTAGAGTAGGCCATAATATTAGCCATAATGGTTGCAAGGTTAAGAACCCTAGACCCAAGAGGGACCCCATAAACTAACCACATTCGACTATAGAGTATAATTGACCGATGATTGACATAACTCCAATCCAATGATCAACCGACTGACTTCTACTGTGGGAGTCCAGAAGCTGGTCTGAAAGGAGGTCCGGTTGCAAAACCCGCGCAACCGCACGAACCCCAATTATAACCTAGCTATCTGGACAGGTCCAGTTGCAACATCGGTAGTACCACTGTGCATCCGGATTTGTGACTGGAGAGGACCAGAAGTGTCACACCCCAATTCCGGATGAACCAGAAGTGTAAGTGAACCGGCTCTAAACCACGGTTCACACCAGGATCTCAATAAACCGTGTCAACCAATCATTCCCAAGCAGTCTAACAAAATCAGAGATATAATACATAGCAGCGGAAATAAATAAATGAGCCGAGATCTAAATTGTAATTTACATAAATACCCAATTCATTTCATCATCCATCAAATGTAAATAATATTTATTACAAAGCTTAGCCGAAAATAATCCAAGTCACTAAGAGTAGACACAGAACGAGCACTCGCATGACGCATCATGCTCGTCCTCCACTGACTGAGAGTCCAGGGCAGCCACTGTGCTGTAAGCTGGAGCAGCCATGAAGTCGTCAACAGTGTACCCTGCATCCAAATCTGAAAAAAGAATAGATATATATCTGGTGAGCTCACAACATAGCTCAGTAAGTACAAAACCAATGCAACAGTACAATATGCATGAGATAACATTACAATTTGGGCCAGGTATAACTTGCAAATGTGCTATGGTAAGGTTTGGCGGCCACCGCACCTCCATGCACGAGAGTATGAGTACACCCAACAGTCAGGCAACTACCACACTACTGCTGTTGCCCCACATCACTCACTCCGGTATGGAGATAGGACTCGAGTCTGGCGGGCAGGAAGAACCACAATCCCACGTCCTCCCCCTGATACCCCATACCATACCAATACCTAAACCCCTATTGGCAAGGGCTTGCAAGTGGGTTCCGTTTCTAACCAGTCCTAGATGTCAATACAATATCATTAGCCTTACCCCAGCACGGCTCCCTGCGACATAGAGATAGGGCTCGAGTCTGGCGGGCAGGAAGAATCACAATCTCACGTCCTCCCCCTGATACCCTATTTGCACCAAGTCCGCTAAAGTAAAGACTATATAACCCTACCCCAACACAACCCCCTACGACATAGAGATAGGGCTCGAGTCGGGTGGGCAGGAAGAACCACATTCCCACGTCCTTCCCCTGATACCCCATTCGCACTGAGTTTGCTAAGGTAAGGGCGATACGAGAAAAGTGTTAGCTGTGGATATATCCAGGGTACATCCCCTTCACATTCACACACTAACGAAAACATACACATGCCTAAACATACAACAATCCTAGCATATGAAATGCATGATTATAATAAGATAAAAGAAAGCAACTACATGGCATGTGAAATGCACAAACATCAAGAAATATGTATTTACAAATACAAAAATAATTCACAAAGGTTTACTGTTATTTAGTTATTTAGGTTTGGGGTCTTGTTCCTTACCTGTCGCGTGATATCGATCCGATTGTGCGTCAGAGAGCTTACTCACAGCGTCTACAGGTCCTACATAATCATATCTTTATGTTAGAATTCATTATTAAAGTTTCAGGGGTCGGAACCAGGTTTGGCCAAGCAAACCAGGCTCGAAAACCCATACCGGCTGCACATACCGGTCTCAGTCTAGTGAGACCGGTATGGTGCAGCCGGTATACATACCGGCTGCACCATACCGGTTGCACATACTGCAACCGGTATGTGCAACCGGTATATACCGTTTGCACTTACTGGTCTCACTCAGATCTCACTGAGTGAGACCTGTATGTGCCTGTGGTATATACCGCAAGGCCATACCACTGGACTCATAGTCCATCCGGTATACCCTGCGGTTTGGATCTGAGAGCGAGATCTCGGATCTCCCCTCCTTTTCGGCTAACCGTTAGGTCTCTATACCTTTTCTAAGTACAAACCCTCTATAGGCCTTCGAATCTCGGCTATATTGCCGTATGAACCTAAGTTAGATTCGAATGAGGGAGAACAGTGGAAGCCATGTCCCTTTTTTTTTTTTATCATTGTGCCGCTTCGCGGCTTCGATCCGTCCTCCTAACAAAACTAACAATACAGAGCACTTACTGGCGTTGTCGGTTGGCGGCGTACTCTTCCTTCCTGGGCGGGGCTACCTCCTTCTTGCTCCTTCTCAGATCTTCTCCAGACAGCGAGAGGGTTTGAGAAGGAGCAATGGAATGTCTCCTTCTCTATTAATAGAGGGAGACCGTCCTAGGAAGGTTTCTCCTCATAATGGAAATTTTCCAAGTTTCCATTCTGAGAGACAGAGTCGGAGTCGGGCATACCGGTTGGACATACCGGTTGGAGACCCCAGACTCACTCAAACCGGTATAGCTCCAACCGGTATACCATACCGGTGGCAATAGTGCAACCGGTATGGTGAAGCCGGTATGGCAATATGGGCAATATATGCCCATACCGGTGGCACATACCGGTTGCACTATACTGCAACCGGTATAGTGAGACCGGTATGAGTTTTTAGGCATTTTTTACAGTTTTTCATACCTGAACTTTGAGTGGTTCGTCACCCGGCTTCGCCCTCCAGTCCGGTTATAATTTGAACACCTGTCATCACATAAAACCATGGTTTAGACCCGGTTTTAGAACATGGTTCTTACAAGAAGGCCCAGTAATGAAGCGATTGCAACATCGGTCGGGTTACTGTGCAACCAGAGCTACAACCGAACAGATTCATAAAGGACCCTGTCCTATCCCGATTGACTTTTGGCCACAGTCTCTTACCAAAGACTGCAACCTGACACCTCTAAAGGAGGGTCAGGGGGATCGGTGAATAACATTAAATGTAAGCTTAATAACCTTGAATAATATGAATAGGTGTTACGTACGTTGAACCTCATGGTACCGATCATCGGAGTGACAATAATCGAGATGAGGGACGGAACCCTAACTTTGTTTTGGAGTGTATTTAATCACTTGCATGTCTATGATGCATTATTGTTCAATAACATGCCATCTAATATATATATATATATATATATGTGATTGTGTGATGATTTATGTCTCAGTGGGAAGTTGGGAAAGGTCGAGATCGCCGTACCAGCTTGCCACCCAGACTTTGCTGTGCATTGTTTGATATCCTAGTGGGTTGACAACGTCTAGTGGGGGGGGGGGGTAGACGGGTGGTCTGAGATTCATGCTAAGGTGTTGTGGGGATGCATATGATGACATCTAGGATTGGTTAGTGGCATTATCCCATGTGTGCGACCCTGGACAGTAGGGGGTTAGGTACTGCAGTACTGGTATGTGATGGGGGAAGAGGGGGAGGTGTCGACAATATTCGTTGGAGCTTTACTGGTTGGACCTCTGCCCTAACACCATCCATAATGGGTGATGCGTGGCTTCATCAGCGATGTGCGTCCATTCTCTCCTATTTATGGAGGTTATGGTCACCTTTGGTGAGTGTGGTTAGGTCTTACCATAGCACATAACATATATTCTACTAGACTTTACTTGTAATAAGTTATCATGCATTGTTGCTTGCTTGCTTATTTGTTTCTCACTGAACTCAAGTTGTGAAACTCACCGTCACGTATCTCTTTTAGTTAATGTTGCAGGAAACGCCTCGGCAAACTTTGCCGATGCACCAATGGTTACTGACATCACTTGCTAGGAGACTCTGGTGATTGAGGAGGAAGAACACGATGAGCAATGCGAGTGCGACAACTGCGCTTACGGCTAGATGACATGTGGTCATTTCCATAATTATACTAGCTAGTGTAGTTGCATTTTTTCAACTTGGATTCTGAGTTTATTATAATAGTTAGGATTGTTAGGATTTTAATTATTACAGTATGTAATGATAAAATGAGTTGAAACTTGGTCACTATATTTAACATTAGAAACTCAGTTTCATTAATATGTAAGTTTTCATTATTTTATTTATACTCTGATTTGTGCTGATGTAATTGGAATATGATGGTTGGTGGTGATAAGTATGGTCTTTTGTGGATATGGGTATGTACTAAACTGATTCATCAACTGTTTAGACAGTTCAGGCACACCTCTAGTTAACCTGAAATTTGGGGTGTGACAGCTCTACTCAAGTCTTTTTTAAAAGTATAGGGATCACGTGTGTGAAAACTTCCTTAATTTTTTCATTATATTTGTGTTTTTTTTTTCTCCATCAACTAGCATTCCAAACATGAACCGGGATCCTTTGTAGTGACTGCGAAGCGGCAATGAGGATCCCAGCTACCCACAATGGACTGCACGTGTCCCAATGTATCGTGGGCAGTTAGGATCTTCATTGCCGCTTGGTGGTAGATCTGTTTTTCGGATAGAAATCATCTACTGCCGACTTGTAGATTGCCAAGGGTCATATTTCAGCTGATATGTATACTAATGTATTGGTATACGTATCGATTGAACTCCAACTCTTAGATCAGTCGTAGTTTCCTCTGTAGCAGGAGGATTTGGATCCCTAATAAAAAAAAAAAAAAAAAAAACAGAGATAAAAAAAGCGCGCGCGCACACGCAGAAACACAACATTCGGCCTATTTGATATTTCGTTGGTTAAAAATATATGAAAAGGATGAGGGAATAGAAGGCGAGGAGAATGAAAGTAGACAGAAAACAGCAGAGCCATAAAACTAATAAGAGGCGCCATGAAAGCAAATCTGTTTTGTAACTCAATTATCATCTCTCCAACTCCGGTCTCGTCTCGCTTCTCTCAACTTCCATACTTCTCTCCCCTTATCATCGAGCCCAACCGTTTGTCCTCTCGGTCTCTCCTCACCGGGACCGTCGAAGGTGAAACTACAGGAGAAACTACTGCGAACTCCATTAGCCGTCGCCTCATTCTGCTTCGCCACGCGGAGAGCTCGTGGGAAGATCGTACACTACGAGGTACGGAACCCTACATTGAGATGTTGGGGCTCTTGCCGCTCTTCTTTATTCTTTGTTGCTAAATACGGGAAATGTCGTTTGCTATAAGTTCCAAGGGGCTCTGGTGTTTGAGGTTTTATGTTGTCCTTCTTTCGAGAATGGATTTTTTTTGTCTAAAGTATGGAAGCTATCCATTGATGTAAAGGGCCACTCTACTATGTGCTCTTTTTCCAAATTACTGTTTTATTGTTGCTAAAAAATGCTGTAAATCTCGTATTCACAAGAGCGGTTCGGAAACTTCGGGGTGTATGGTTTCCCTCATTCAAATATGGGTTTGTTTTTGAATCTTGATGGGATAATGGTCGTATTTTCATACCTCAGAGGCGAAACCCCCTTTTCACGCCGCAGCCCAAGCTTTCTCCATCTCACCAATCGACAGCCCCTATATTTATTAATGGATTTATCGACTAAAGTACATAAGCATATATTTAGAAGGCAGCCGGATAATGTGGAGTCGGGGCTGCATTTATCTTTCCCGTCATCAGCCGGTCCAATTGTTGAGTAATTGACCTTCCTTGATATGGGTTTACGTGAAAACAAAAATGAACCGATGAAGGGGAGGTTACTCCATCCCTAATAATCATTTCAAAGTTTCTTGATTATAGTTTTTGGTTTCACTTACTCAGATCATGAACGCCCTTTAAGTAGAGCGGGACGCGTCGATGCTATCAGTGTTTCTCACAAGCTCCAACAGTTGGGTTGGATTCCTGAACTCATCTTATCTAGGTTAGACTTTTCTTGGAATAATTTTCAGTTTATCTACAATATATACTAAATGTCATTAATTGCTCTATAATCCCCATTCACTGGTTTATACATGCATAAGTTGTGCAAGTTTGGCCTTAAAACTTTTCGAATTGATGGATTGTTCAGTGATGCTGCTCGAACAAGAGAAACGCTTAAAATTATGCAAGAACAAGTACGAGGCTTTTCAGAAGCTGAGGTGCACTTCATTTCAAGCTTCTATTCCATTGCAGCAATGGATGGGCAGACTGCTGAGCACCTTCAACAAGCTGTCTGTGAATATTCAAGGGATGATATTCTAACAGTGATGTGAGTCTCTTTTATTCAATTAGTTTCCTTGATCTTTTACATCATTCAAGAACAATGAGCCATGCTGGCATCAGATCATGCGTTCAGTAGTCCTTGATGGCAGTTAATGCCTAAGTTACTCCGAACTTCTAACTATTTACTTGACTTTAGAGTCTTCCAAGTTCCATTGACTTGTTGGGGGGTTGGTTTGCTAGAACAATTGAGAAAGTTTCTCATATAAACAAGGATCTTGCAAGCAACATAGTTGTTTGGCAGTGCCCGACTAGGAGTTGGGACACAAAGATCAACTTTCCCAATTGGAGATCTCATATCATGGTTTTCTTGATTGTATGATTTTAGCAATCATCAGTGATTGAAATATCTGATTATTTTTATAGATGAAAGAAATATATTATACTTGTCCTGAGTGAAAAGAAAAAGCTATGATTTGTAGGAACATTTAATCAACTCATGTGTTCTTGTACTAGATGTCCAGGTATGACAAGTGAAATGCTGTGTTGCTTCATTTATATTTTCTCTGATATATAACTCTGGTCTTCATCAATAACCTCAGTGTTTGCTAAAACACCAAAAGCATATAATTCCCTTAACTGATATTCTGAATATTAGACCTTTTACCCGAACAACTTTTGTGTGTTGGGAATCAATTTCCACGAGGGACAAAAGGTTGAAATATTTCAAAACCTCAAGATCATGAAATCCAAGAATAATATTCTAGCTAAACAACAATATGCTTTGGCATGATGGTGTTCCAACTTCCAATTCATAGTCCCTGATCCAATTCTATAGGTTTTTAATTATAAAGCCGTTGAGACAACTAACTACATCATTCCTGAAAATTATTGAAATGATGGCCAAAACATGCATAAATAAGATATACGTATGCACTTTCGTATAATTTTTGGTTTGACATGAACGAAACAGCTACCTTCTGACTCTATTCACACAGTAAGCGATCCACTTATCAGACTTTTTGCAATGGTTTTTGAGTGTTACTGTTGAAGATTGGACCTGTGTACCATGGGGTATATAGTTTTATGTGTTAATGCTATTTAGTATGGTAATATTAGGTATGGTGATGTTTAGTAGATAGGTGATTTATTTATTTTAGTTTCCTTTATGTTTAAGGTTGGCTACAATGCTACATATTGTAGCCGACTAGCTTTCCTTTATTTCTGTATTTAAGTGAGGGGTGTTTATGTAATTTATATTATTATTGATTAATATAAAGCAATGCCGTGGGAGGGAGAAGAAATACAATCGATTCTTCTCTACCTCTCTTGGTTCTTTCCATCCTTCTCTTCTTCTTTTCTCTTTCTCCATTCTTTTGTTATATTTAGTAATGGAGCTAGAAAATTTTTGTGTGGTATACATTCCTCCTTACAGGAAAGTGCCAAATTGTTTAGTCCTTAGAGCAACATACAAGCCAAGAGAAGAACGGTGAAGTGGTGTTATTTGTTTACTTAGAATTTTTTGGGGGGCTTTTTCTAATGTGCCATTAACTAGTCCACACAATTTGGAATGTTCTTTGTCCTTTTAAGTTGTTGGGTCAAAAGTAGAGCCTCCAAATTTTTGTATAAAGTTTGGGTTTTTGTTGTTTGTATGTGTTTCTTGTAATATTTTTTATGGCAAAGAGGGTTCAAAGTAAGTCAAATTAACAAACCCTCTTTGCTACAGGATCTTAATTCAGTCCAATACAAAATCTGCAGAGAAAAGTAATGAAGAAAATCACTTATCTTGAAATCTAACCCTTGAAATCACTTGAAACTTGATGGGAAATACTCTTTGGAATGATTATGAAGACATATCCAAAGTTGGAGATGATCCGATCATAGATGAGAGAGATGTGATTTTTTGAAAACTACCTATCATCTGAAAACGGGACTGGTTTAGTTAGAGCTGGTCGATATGATTTTAATCTTTAATCCCACGAGCTTTCGTTGATCAAATCAGCACTTAATGGTATCGCAATTCAGTATGCAATAATAAGAACTTGAAGGAATTAACAGAAGGACAAGAAAACCATAAAACAAAATATTTCGGTTGAGTCTCACAACCTATGAGACTCAACCAGAAAATCAGGAGCTAAACTCTCTTCTTTTTTCTGGTCTAAATCTGCTGGCTCTATTCTTCTTTATCTTATTTATAGACTTAAGAAAGATTACAAAATAAGGAAGGATTTAGTCCTCTTAAAAAAAAATATCCTAAGATAAATTAAAAGGGAAACTTGCCTTTATAGATTTAGGAAAGTTTCCAATCTAAAAAATATCCTAAGATAAATTAAAAGGGAAACTTGCCTTTATAGATTTAGGAAAGTTTCCAAAAAAACAACTTACGAAATATCAATCCATAACTTAACTTTAAGAAACAAAATCTAAGAATAATTTAGGAAAGAAATAACAAAAGAAGGAAAATTTCTGCTATTGGTACTGTTCACGTGAACAGTACCGTGAACACTGTTCACGTGAACAGTGTGGGTTGGTCTTTGGGTTGGTCCAATGGACCAATACCGACTGGTTCTTTGGGCTGACCCATTATCGACTTGAGCTTGGGCCTTGGGCCTTCTTAAACTGCATCAATTTTTGGATGTATCTAGGCATCTTAGCAGGGTTCGGATTATTGAAAATCTGTCCTGCGTCAGCATCTAGATTTTCCCATTCCCTAACACCAACAACAACAACAACAAACAAAGCCTTATCCCAACTAAATGGGGTTGGCTACATGGATTCTTGTCGGCTAATCAGCTTTGTTCAATGTCATACTTGAAGCAAGGCCTAAGCTATACATGTCTTTCTTCACCACCTCCCCTAGAGTCATCTTAGGTCTGTTCGTAGCTCTTTTAGATACTTCAATCTGAATCAAATCACTCCTCCGTATGGGAGCATCTAACGACCTCCATTGAACATGGCCATACCATCTCAAACGACATTCTCGTAGCTTACCATGTATCGGCGCTACTCCCAAATCAGTTATAATACGATCATTCCTTACCTTATCCTTCTTAATTTTGCCACACATCTATCTTAACATCCTCAACTTAACTACACTGAGTTTATCTATATGATGCTTCTTAACTACCCAACATTTTGCTAAAAGTAGAGAGGTGTTTGTCTTTGTTGGAACTTAAGGCAGTCTTTGAGCTTTATGTGTAAGTGAGACTTTACATGTCCATGAGATTCTATCAACAATGGTGATTAAAGAACTAGAAGAATGAAAGGCTGAAGTTAAAGTGAAACTCTACTGGGGGTGATGCACGTGCATCCAATGAATCAAAGTATTATTTAAAAGTTAAAGTCTTATTCAACTAAGCCTGTCCAGTTGTGCTGAAGTTGTTAGTTATTTAGTTTAAGTAAATCTTGGTCTCAAGTCAAGTTGTAGTTGGAGTAGGGACACCCACATTTTTAGTAGTTTGTCATCATTTACTATAGTATATCTCTTACGTAGTCCTTTAATAAATAAGAGTTATAAATCTCTAGGTTTATGTGACATATATATTTGGTTTAAGAGACTGCTTTAACTTTGGGAGTTTCAACAATATGTTGAGACCACCTACTGTATTATAATATATAATAACCACCCTAGAAGGGCTCTCCCTCTTTAAGCTGGAGCATAAATTTCAATCATGCCAGCTTGTTACAAATATAATCAATCCTACCACTATCTAGAGATTTAGTGTACACATTGGCAAGTTGATATCCAGAGGGTGAACTTTGGTGTGACGGTAAGGTTGTCATATTGCAACCTGGTAGTCATGGGTTTGAAACATGGAAACAGCTTCTCTGCATTGCGGGGTAAGACTGCGTATATTCTACCCCTCCCCAGACCCTACAGTAGCGGGAGCCTCATGCATTGGGACACCCTTATACGCAAGTTGATCTCCTATACGACATGATTTGTAGAAATAATTCCTTGCATAAGCTTTTCAGGAACAAAGTGATAGTCGACTTCAATGTGTTTTTTCCTCTTAAGAAACATAGGATTGAAGCAATATGGATGGCAGTTTGATTATCACACCACAGTTGCAGGGGAGACTAGTGCGGAAAACTAAGTTCTTGTAATAACTGTTTGACTCACATCAACTCACACGTTACATGTGCCGTAGCACGATATTCAGACTTTGCATTGGACGAAGCAACAACAGTCTGCTCTTGCTCTTCCAGGACACCAAGATTTCCATCAACAAAGGTACAATACCCAGTAGTAGACCGTCTGTCAATAGGGAAACCAGTCCAATTAACATCCAAAAAACCCTCAATACGTCCATGTCCATGGTCAGAGCACAGTAGACCACAACTTGGAGCTTTCTTGAGATATCGTAAGATATGAATAACAACATCTAATTAGGCGTTTGAGGATAGGACAAAAATTGACTTGCAATACTGTTGGGACGGCCACATCCAGTCGAGCCATAGCGAGATAATTCAACTTGCCAACCATCCTACGATACCTCTCAGGATTTGTCAGAATTTCACCATCATCACCTGTAAGTTTTATGTTAGGA
Organism: Protea cynaroides; assembly: GCA_028583415.1. Taxonomy (NCBI): domain Eukaryota; kingdom Viridiplantae; phylum Streptophyta; class Magnoliopsida; order Proteales; family Proteaceae; genus Protea; species Protea cynaroides. The sequence goes on from CM053265.1 coordinate 598,735, forward strand.
TCCATTGGGGGAGATTGCTTCAACCTATAAAGGGATTTCTTGAGCCTACATACCATATAGACTCCCCCCAAGCAACAAAGCCAAGTGGTTGCTCCATATAAACCTCTTCATGAAGATCTCATTGTGAGAAAGTGATGCAGATCAGGATTTGCTCAAGGAGGGGCCGCAAGCAACAATCAAATGGGCCTGGCCCATTGGGTTAAGCAACCTGGCCCATTGAGTTAAGCAGTCAACCAGTCAACCAGCCGAGATCTAGAGATCTCTTCTACCGCCAGCAGTAGTAGTAGTTAGTTTAGGACTGTTTTGTTTGATTAGTTTCCTAAAGTATAGCTTCAGTTATTTCCATTGTTTAGAAAGTATAAGTTTCCTTAGTTCCTAATTTTAGTTTAGCAACTTTCCTAATTTCAATTTTAAAAACTTTCTTATTCTATAAAGGAAGTTTCAGCTTTATTTAGGAGTCTCTATTTTTGAAACTCTCCTAAATTTTTGTACTCTTTCAAAGTTATAAATACGAAGAGAAGGCTGGCGGCAGGGCAAAGAGAGATTTTCCAGAAAAAAGAAAAGTTCAGCTTTTATTTTTCTGGTTGAGTCTCTCAAGGTTGTGAGACTCAACCGAATTGTTTCTTCTTTCTCTTGTGATTCTAACCTTTGTTTTTGCTTACAAATTTTCAATCCTGGCTGGCGACACTGAGTCCTATCATTGACTTACAAATACTTGCTGTTCAATCAAGTTCATCATCAATTCTCTCAGGAACACCTGCCTAGTTGGGGTGGTAACCACTGCAGCAGGCTTGCAGGAACTGCAGCAACCTCAAAACTCCTGTGATCTTTTCTAAATTTCTGCTGATGTTCAAATCTGATGTTAAGAGTATCACCTAGCAATTTCAATTTATTTCAACGGCTAAATTCCCAGATAAGTTGATTCTCCTATTGTTTGTTAAATCAGATTTGGGTTTGGACTGTGGAGAGATCCTGCAGTGAAGAGGGTTGTTAATTTGATGTGTTTTGAACCCCCTTTGCCATCAGAAAGCATTCTTCACATCAAGTTGGTGAAACGGTCAATGATGGGAAGCATCAAGAGAGATCAAAATGCGACCAAAAGCTAGTTTGTCTGCATGAGAATAAGTGTCTAGATAATCAACGCCCTTGGCATCCAGGCGAGCCTTCAGATGAACAAGAGAAAGGAAGAAGAGAATCTAGATGAAGATATAAAGTTCGAAATGGGATGCTAGGTACAACTCCAAACACCCTTACGATGAGAAATAGGATCATTAAGATCAAAAGGTATACTTAGCTCATGAGCAGGATTTTTAAAAGGTGCGGCAGGGGCTAGAGGAGCTGGGGGTGCAGGCGCTACTTGAGGACGATGAGTATGAACCTGTTGAATGACTGATGGAGGAGGTGGTACTTGCGAAACAAAGTCTTGGACAATATATGTAGGCAAATTATCATCTAACTTAGACACAACAAAGGACCTATCTGGATACTGTGTGGAATCACAGAAAGAAACATCAGTGGTGATAGTACCTTTTGGTTTCCGGGGAATAGCAATGACAACCTTTTTGAGTACGCGAATAACCACGAAAAGACACTTGAGAGCTCTGGGGCCAACTTAGAGAGACTAGGACGATGATCACGTCTAAAGGAAACACACCCGAATATCCGATGACAGAGCACAAACAGCAGATCAAAGGACAACAACAAGGAATGAGGAATACCACCACTCAAAATAGAAGAAGACATGTGATTAATAAGATAGCATGTTGTTATAGCCATAGTTGTCAAGGCGTTGCCTAGGCGACGCCTAGGCGTGATTCCAAGGCCTGGGCAGTCGCCCAGGCTCTTTGGGCGTCGCCTAGGCGCCGCCTTGGACGCCCAGAATGCCTGGGCGGTCGCCTTGGGTCTTATATGTGTTTTTTTTTTCCCTTTGATCTCTGAATTTGTTTCACAGGATTTATTATGCTAGACAGGAACAACATTTATCAGACAGTACATATTTATGACTATTATCATTTAAGTAAATGAACATTTACTTAAGATATTATTCATAAATAAGCAAATACCCCCTATTTGAATCCAATAAAAATAGTTTAAAATTCAAATTCCAGAAGGATAAAAAGTCAACCCTCTAATTCAAGAACAAAAATCGTATTTTCGAGTGCGGGGGTGATTTTCAACTTCAAAATGCTAGGTTTTTTTCAAATATAAAAATTTCATAAATCTTATTATAGTAAAACATCACTAAAAACCAAGAGCGCGCCAAAATAATCTCTTGCTTTGATGCCCAAAAAATAATTTACATTCATACGACTTTTAACAGCATTAGCGTACTTCGAACAAGGTTTGACCGGAGTGTAACTCTTTCATTATAACTCGGATTCAAACAATCTAGGATTTGTTGGAAAGCTGATTATACTAGCTTTGCAACGAATTTGAGATTGTTTGAATCCGAAGTATATTAAAGGAGTTACGCTCCGGTAAAATTTGTTAGAAATAAGCAAATGTTAGTCATAAATACGTGTTGCCTACTTAATTCAATTATTTGTTTCTTTGTTGGTTTTCTTATATTAATTAAGCTATGTCTTAAATGTTTATTTATGTAGAATACTGCATATATATATATATATATATAAACATTAATATAGCATTAATATTTTAAAAATTAAAAAAAATACACTGGGAACGCCTTGGTCGCCTAGGCGCCCAGGATGGCTTCAAACGCCTTGGATCGTCTTGTCGCCTTGACAACTATGTTGTTAAAACAACATCACTCCAAAAAGATTTGGCCACCTTCATTTTAAAAAGAAGGGATTGAGTAACCTCCATCAAATGACGATTCTTTCGTTCCGCAACACGATTCTCTTGTGGAGTGTCAGGTTAGGAAGATTGATGAACTATACCCTGTGCAACCATAAACTGAGAAAATGGGCTCGAGGAATATTCACTACAAAAAATGCGAATAAAAGTTTGGAACTGAGTGTGATTTTCATGGACAAAAAGGCGCAAAAGATAGAATATAACTCCGAACGATTTTTCATTAAATAAATCCAAGTAACCCTTGAAAAATATCAACAAAAGTTACAAAATACTTGACTCCCAACTTAGACGCGATCGGAAAAGGTTCCCAAACATCAGAATGAACTAAAGCAAAAGGGTGCACAAACTTCTTATTAACTAGGTAATGGAGACTGAATCTCACTTAAAGGGATGAAGGGGAATATCAATGGAGAATATTGAAAACACCATTATCAGGTAAAGGAGGAAAAGGGATGAGAACCAAAATAGTAACGTGGGATGATTTTAGGGATAATTAATGGGATGGTGGAATAATTGTAGGCAGTCAAAATAAAGAATTAAAACAAAAGAGATATAAGAATATACCTTATGGTATAGGGAGGGGAAACCAAAAAAGATAAAGATATAGAGAGGAGAAAGAAGCTGTCCAAACAGCAAGGGAGAAAGGGAACTCAAAGAGAGAGATCAGAGGGATACCGTAGGGAGGGAAAGAGCCGAGAGCCTCTTCTTTTCTTTCTTCTCAATAATCATCAACTATCAATTTCATTAATAATAATGCCTTTAAATAAACTTACATTCCTAATTGGACTGAAACTCTAAAAACACAATTAGACCTCAAATATGACTTTAATATAAGAGTTCTAATTAAACTCAACTACTAATTAGAAATCAACTCAAATACTAATACTCACCTACATCTAAGGGATAAGGGACCCACATCTAAAATAAATAAATAAAAACAATAAAAGGGACGTGAGTAACAATAAGAAACCTAACAAAACTCTAAGACTTATAATCAAATCTAATTAAAGTTTTCAAATTAAAAAGATTACAAATATATCCCAATTAAAATAGGATCCTCTAGAGATTCCAATCCTGCGGATCTCAGCCTGCATCACTAGGACTCTAGAAGAATAACTTATATGATGGAATTTCCCAAAATGATGTGACTCACATTCTAACCTAGAAAAAGAACTAAAACGAGAATCAGTTTTTTTCAAACTTTATAAGGATGAATAACCTAACTGACAATGAACTTGATGGGGAGACAGCACACTTGAACTGACAATGTGTGGAGAAATGGAAAATACTCAAGTAGATATAGCTCCCCTTTTCACGGCCTCTACCAATTGTCTTTTTCATCATAAGATCCTACAAAATACATGAATCGAGATAAAAAGTTACAAAACATTTGTAATCAATTGTAAGTTTGCTGACAGTCAAAAGGTTAAAAGGAAAATTTGGTAAATAAACAAAAGATAATGACAGATGGAATGGGATGAACTGTCCCAGTGCCATTGTCCTTAACCGAAGATCCGTCAACCTAGGTGACACTGGAGGTGGAGGTGCAAAAGAAGGAAAAGATACCTGAGACACCATAGATGTGGTTGGAAGCACTTGAATCAGTGATCCAGGAACTAGAGGATGAAAGACATGCAATGGCATTACCTGTCTGGACAAAAGTAGCAGTGGAAGACGAGGAAGGTTGTGACGTGTGAAACCTGTCTATAGTGGGCATACTCAACATCAGTCATCTTAACTATCTTTCCCTCACATGGTACATGCGGGGTGGCAGAATCAGACTAGCGGCGGAATTGGCAAACTGCTGCTGGGGGTTTTGCCATGAAGTTTTCAACAAAAACGTTGGATATACCTAGGCTTGCCACAATGTGGCATGTACAAACAATTGCCCAAACTATTTGAAGAGGCTGGAGACCTCTGCTAGTACCACGACCATGGGTACTACCCTGACCAGCCTGGTTAGAGACAAGGGCTGAACTATCCACTTGACTGGTGTTACGAGAACTATCACTAAAAACTCGTAACACGAGAAAAGGTATCCTCCAGAGAAGCCATCTTCTCACTCCCAAGAATCTGAGAGCGAATAGAATCATACTCGGGGCCAAGGCCTCCCAGAAACCCATAATTGCCAGTTGTTCACGCTAGTCCTGCATCTTCTTTACGTCAGCACTAATAGGAAGTAAAGCATTAAGCTCTTCATACATCTGTTTAAAGTCAGCAAAGTACTGAGTGAGGGGACAATCCTTCCAATCCACCCTATAAAATTCCTTAACTCACAAAATGCGAGATAGATTATCATGACCAGAATATAAAATATTTAAATACCCCCCCAACTCCTTTATAGTGTCAATGTGGGTAACCAGACCAACAATCTGATTGTCCATAGAATTCAGCAACTGTCCCAAAATCCGAGCATCAATAGTGTCCCATGTAAGTGTCGGTACTATACTTGGTTTCAGTTAAGTGACTCTATTGATCCCAACCAGTCAAAACTAGCTTAACGACTTTCCGCCATCGCTGGAAATTATGAATTCCTTCTAGTTTCTTCTCTGTGATTTGACAAGAGGATGAAGAGACAACTTCTGTCACCGACTCACCATATTCTTGGTTTCAGCCATTGAACCAAATAAGTATAAGACAAAGAGCACAAATCAATGCTGAAAATAACAAATCAGCAATATCGATGCTAAATATATTCCTCCAAAGTCGATCAAATGAAGATCGACAAGTCCGGAAAAAGATTCCGACAAGGAATTCGATGCAGTAATAACCAGAAAACAATTCCACAGAATCAGAAAAGTCGATCTTATTGATCCAAACAGAAAACCCAAGCAACAGTCGATTCTGCAACCCACCAGAAAATAATATCGACCAGAAATAAATCCAGCAATCAGAAAATAATATTGATTCTGCAGTCAGAAAAATACCTAGTACCTCTCAATGAGAGAACTGGCATATTCTTACTAACTAAACAAAGGAAGGCATACAATTTTCATTGCCTTACTCTGGAAAGGAAGGAGAGAGCTCAGAGGGCAAAGGAAGTAGTCTTTCAAGTCAAGAAGCTCGTCGTCTTACTGATTGAGCACTTGGCGAGGCAAGAGTAGATTGACCAAGGATGGGATTTGCGCATACCAATGAATGGAGTCAATAACTTTAGACCTTCGTTGACCTCGGCTTTGCTAATGATTAAATTAGCTTTGTTGAAACCCATATTGTGACTAGCATTTGCTCCTGCAGAATAAATCAATTTAAAAATGGGATAACATGCTCGATAAGGCATAAGTTCGAGTATCATAAGTGTTTCTTCGTAGGAACGCCCCTAGAGGTATCCCTAAACCAATGTTTAGGGATTCCCAAAACATTGGTAACGTTGAGGTTTCTTCCTCTGTGCCCGCCGTCGCCCGGCCCACGTTAGAGGGGAAGATTAGCAAAGCGGGAAAAGACAGAGGGAGGCATCTTATTTTATTCTCTTGCGATAACTTCCGGATCGGAGAAGCATTTGGAATGGGCTCCGCGTTCATTTCGTTGGAAGAAACGATCCAATCTATTCGGGGCTTCGGGAACCCAAAAACGAACTCTTTTGACTTGGCAATAACAGTAAATGGACCAGAACAGTTGGGAAACATTCAAGTACCTAAAAGAGCCAGCTATATCAGAGCAATTATGCTGGAGCTAAGTCGTATAGCTTCTCATTTGTTATGGCTTGGTCATTTTATGGCAGATATCGGTGCACAGACTCCTTTCTTCTAACAGACTCCTTTCTTCTATATTTTCAGAGAGAGAGAGAGAGTTGATATATGATCTATTTAGAGCTGACTCGCCTTTGTTTGCTCTCTGCTTAAAAGAAAATGCCCCAACAAGCAACGACCTTAGACAAAAATACGACTCGCGCGCCAGAACAACAAATGTGCGGGTGCGGTAGCGCATCCTTTTTTCTTTGCGGGGAAACAACAAAATTATTTCTTTCACTTCTGTATCCCACACAATTCGATTAGGGGTCAGTACACAAAGATTTAAGGTCATTTCTTCAAATTGCTCTCCACTTCTAAGTTCATAGCCTTCGCGGTAGCTTCGTCGATGTTACCTACCAAATAAAAGGCTTGCTCAGGAAGACCATCTAATTCGCCAGAAAGGATCAGTTGAAAACCCCTAATTGTTTCTGCTAGACCAACATATTTCCCCGGAGAACCAGTAAATACTTCTGCCTCAATTCCACAATCAATCCTAAATTAAGCATCACCCATCAGCAATCGACTTCACACAGTACTGCCAAAGGGAACTGCCAGTAAAAATAATTTGTCTTGATCCAGCCACCTCCATCAACCGTTCTTCTTGTAAAATATAGAGAGAATGGAGAAAATGGAAGAGAGAAGAGTGGAAGAGGAGAATGAGAAACTTTTGTAATAACCAATATATAGATAACAACCCTAGAAGGGTCCAAAGGTAATAAATAAGCAGAAATAAGAGAGGAGAGAGCCTTAGCACCATTGAGATTAGCGCCGTGCCTAATTAATAACTCATAACAAGGATGTGCAAAAACGTTTCCTAAGACCGGAGACAGCTAGAAGGAAATTACTCAAGGTTCTCACGGGAAGTCCTAACCACAGTGGACTGGATAGGTAAATCCCAAGCATTTAAATGAATCTATTTATTGGAGTCTGCATATGGTCTGTCAATGGGAGTTATATTTCCCCAAGCATTAAAAAAAAAAGCATCTTAAATCTGCTTCCAGGTTCTGGATTTCAAGGTTAGAGGTTGTCATGGTTTCTAATTGCTGCTTATAATTCTGAGCAAAGTAATTTGGCATTGATAAACAATAATTCTATTTCTTGATGGGTTTAGAAACTCAGAATACCATTCTTGATCTGCTGCCAAGGTTTTTGTTAATATCTTGAACAGCTTCTTTTTTCTTTAATAAATCTATAATTTGGGTCTGATTGGAATTTATTTTGATTCTGATAAAAACATAATGGGATTCAGTAGTTTATCTGGGTATCCTTTTTTGAACTATTATGCTGTATAAGAATTGAGTTTCTTATTTGAAACTCAATCCATCTATTCACATCTTTACATTGAGAGAGAGAGAGAGAGAGAGAGAGAGAGAGAGTAATTTGGTTTTTCTTGATCAGCCCCTTAATTCCTCGTTATAATTGTCGTCTTTGAAGCTTCATTCATTTTGGCTCTATCTGATTTGATGTAAACAGCTGTAAAGTTAAAACAAAACTAAACATCCAAACTAATACAAACAATTATTGTTCAATTTAATCAAATACGTACGTTCAAGTAGATGCCTTGAATTTTAGAAAAAAAAGTTAGGGCATAGGAAATATTTAACTTGGCTTTTAACTACAATCTAAGGTGTTTCTATTTATGCTAGTTGTATTTTCTTCTTGACATCTTTTACTTTACAACATTTACATCCAACTGGATGGAACATACGAAATCATTTGATATTATTTTTTAATGTATTCCTCCTTTTTTTCTCAACTGGATGGAATCTATGAAATCATTTAATATTATTGTTGAATGTATTCCTCCTTTTTTTCTTTAAGTAATTCTTCCAATTTTCCTAGTGTCCTTCCTCCAAAATCTTTTCCTTTTCACATTCTTAGCCTTTTTCTAACACGAAATCTGTGTCACAGTCAAGAACATTGAATTGGATGTATAGATCAGTCCACATTGATGCCTATTTGTGTGGTTTGGGCCATGTAAATATACATATTGGTTTATGACCAATTGAAATGGAGTTCAATGATAGTACAAAAAAAGAAAAAAGAAGAGTTTAATTTGACTAGGTCGAATTTATGATGTGTGACAATTAAGGTGTTGATCAGACTTTTTGAACCATCACTTTCAGTCCTAAAATTATATGCAGACTTCTGTTCTGGACTGGACATCTCACCATGTCTCTCGGCCTCTGGCTTCAGTGTTTCACCATTAGATCACCATTGACATCCCAGCCTCACACCCACGAAAGAAAATGTTGTTGGAAATTGAATTGTTTCCATCATCCAATCGTGTTGATGTTGATCTAGGAGGTTAAGTCATGTGTCCGTTCCTTATGCCATACTTAAATTTCACATACATTTGTTTTTCGTACTGAAAATGTGATATGTTGACCTCTCATTTTCCTGAATCCTTACCCTAAAAATAACTTGTTTCCTGCATGCAAAGAAACATAATATAAGTGAGACATATTTTTGGTAGGATATAGAGTTATAAAGATTGATGGCGTCACCTAATACTCAGTTATAGTGCAGGTGCATGGGACATAACAGGGGATGGGAAGAGGCTGCCTCAATGTTCTCTGGTGCTTTGGTAGAATTGAAGACGTGCAATGCTGCTTTGCTTGAAACTACTGGGAAGTCTTGGAATGAGGTTAGGCATCTATTAAAATACCACAGTAGAACATCTGCAAATTAGTTAACTTGTTTTAATTAATGAAAATTCCAGCCCCGGCAAAATTAATATTTAATAGCCTGAGAATTATTTTAATTAAATCCTCCTCCACCCCAAAACAAAAAAAAAAAAAAAGAAAACGAAAAAAAAGAACTATAATTTGTCCCAAGAAAAAAATTTAGGGTAAATTTCTCCCACCTCCCTCCAGGAATCCTAAAAGGCTACCACACCCCAACTTGACTGAAAATGTCTCCCACCTCCCCTGCTTTTGAAAATAATCTCTCCCATTCAATTTGGTGATGAGATTTGTTACCCCAAATGTTTTTTGGACAATAATACCCTCCAAAACAATATTCAATTTTGGATAAAACTCTCTCAAAATTAAAAAAATAACCATCCTCAGAGTGTCCGGTGAGTATTGGACAAACAGGGAGCAGCGGTTTGTCCAATACTCGCCGGAAAGTCACCAGAGACCGCTGCTCTCGCTCGCTCCCTCCGGTGACCTTAAAACTCTCTGATCCTCTTTAATGGAGGTCGATGCTTGATCAGGCGCAAAGATAGCTCGGATTCTATCTCGGTGATGCTTGGGGTACTGTGTACATGCTCCAAGCCTTGGATCCTCACGGCTCTCTCCCTCGTCCACCCAATCGTTCATCCTCGGATTGTCGGAAGCCCAGTCTCATTTGTGAGCGGAGGAGATCTCAGCCGCCATTACCACCACTCCACCCAGTGCCGTTTCTGGAGCTCGGTGGTGGAGCCGGTGCCCCATCTATATGGCACGCAATTCTTCCATTTGGTAGGGATTGCCTGATTATTAACAATCTTAAACCGACGATTCACCATTAGTAGAAAGAGGAGGGGTCTTGGAATGTAGAGTTGGATGTACACCCTGCCAAATGTTGCATCGCTCCGATTCAGCTTGGCTGCTTTTCGGTGTCTGTTTTTGTCTTTCCCAGTCATTCGATTGATGCGGTGGTATTCCAGAGGCGGTTGTAGACTCTTGTCTTTCCCCGTCACCCGATTGCTGCGGTGGGATTCAAGATGCAATTGTATAGGAAACTTTTGTGTTGCCGATACTGATGAAATACGGTCGGACGGGAGTGATAGGTGTTCTGTTGATTCCAAGGATTACAAAGTGAGAGGTGCATTTCTCGCGCTTCTTAATTGTTAATTGCTTGTTTTCAGTTTCTTATTGCATTTGTGGAGATTAATTTCAGTTCTATTATAATTTTTGGTTTATACAGGTTTCTTCACTGTTTGTGAATTGGGTTCTGTTATCATGTATTGTTTGTTAATTGATGAAAATTTATTTCATTTTGTATTAGCATGATCACTAGACAAAGCGAGAGAGAGAGAGAGAGAGGACACTCTGAGCAGCGGTCTCCGGCGACTCTCCGTACTGGACAGACCGCTGTTCTCTGTTTGTCCATTTGTCCAATACTCACCGGACACTCTGAGGAGGGTTGATTTTTTTATTTTTTATTTTTATTTTGAGAGATAGTTTTATCCAAAATTGAGGATTGCTTTGGAGGGTATTATTGTCCAAAAAACATTGGTGATGACAAATCTCATCTCCAAATTGAATGGGAAAGATTATTTTCAAAAGCAGGGGAGGTGGGAGACATTTCCAATTAAGTTGGGGGGTGGTAGCCTTTTAGGATTCCTGGAGGGGAGGTGGGAGAAATTTACCCAATAATTTAATATTCTCTTGCATATTATACTAATCATTTTGAATCATTTAACAAGCCTCAATTTGAATTACTTCCTGCTTTTTTAAAATTATTATTGTTATTAAGAGTGAAGAAAATCCAAACTCCAAAGCTCTTCTTTTAACAGTTCCCCTACCCCCCCCACCCCCCCTTCCGCACACACACACACACTGGCAGCTTGGGGAATCCTTGCCCAAAAATAGAGAACCTTTTAACTTAAGAATGATATTCACCAATCCCAAGACCCTAGATGAACATTTTAATGTAAGGTGATTCAGCAAATCTCATTGGCTGAATTTGAAGGAGAGAGCAGTGCTTGTGAAGATCTTCACAGTGTTGGACAGATTGGACACATCGATTTCTTGGCCAATGGCTCATCTGAATGTAGTCCAAGTTTGGTATAGAAGATGATGGGGTGTAGAACTATCAGGTTATAGTTCTTTTACTTACACTTTCTTTTTCTATGCATCTATCCCCTACGGTGGTCGTACTATTCTTTGATTCTTTTTCAATAAAATAATTCTTTTTTAGAAAGATGTGGGATGTTTCCTGGATGGCCCACATTTGTCACATGGCCAGTTGGATGGGGACAGTTTTGTGGACCCCAAGGTCCCCTACTCACGAATAAAATTGCAGCTCAAATTAAGCTGAGCATTAATGAGGTAGGCTACCCAAACAACTAGAATCTCAGACAATCAGATTCAAAACGGTAGCATAACTAGGAATCTAGCCTTTAGATGCAAAGCAGATTTAAGACCCAAGTAGAGAATAATGTAATGAACAAGATATCTGAATTTTGAAGCATTCCAACAATTGGATTCTGAGATAAGGTCAAGTCCTTGTACTACTAGGAACATGGAATATAAGCAAGTATATTTTCAATCAAAATTCAAAAGACAAAAGGTTCTGACCAGTAGATGTCGACCAGACTTAGTAAGTTGTAATCAACTAAGATAGGTATATGATATCCAAAATTGGAAGGAGTCTGATGATTTTTTTTTTTTTTTTTTTGGAGGGTGGGGGAGGGGGTAGGGTTGACTCCTTAGACCTAGAAAACCCAGAAAGCTGACAAGATCAAGGAACCCAAAAAATGGGGATCTCCTATTCACATTATAGATGGCTCCTTGAACTAGGAGTCCAGTGGTTGGATAAGGAGCAAAGAGACTCCTTTTTGACATAGGAGAATCTAGTTCAAATCGGCAGCAGTAAAACAGCAGGTGAAAACCAGGCTAAGAAGTTTGAGAGTTTGATCATTAATCGATTGAAACAGAACATTAGGACAAGATTTAAACAGCAATCAAATCCAACCCTAAACCAGTAAATTTGAGAATGAAATTAAACCCCAACAGCAGTTTAATTATCAGCAACAAACATCAACAGAAAATCCAAACCTGAGAGTGATTTTATTGAAGAACATAAACCAGAATCAAAAGTTGATGAAGCATGGTGAAACCGAACAGATCTGAAAATAAACTAGAATAGAGTACTTACTTGATTAATGGAAGATGAAAGAGATGAGGAAGAAGGAGGATATGATCTTTGGCTTCTCACCAAGGTTTAAAATCTCGGGTTTCGGAGGAGTCTCGGCCTCCTCCGAAACCGAGATCTCGGCGAGAGATCTCGCCGAGACACTATATTTTGTCCGAGACAGCTTAAAAAGGCTGTCTCGGTGGCCAAAATATATTTTTTTAGGTCTCCAACTTCAGGGGAACATCATTTTTACGTACATAAACACATTTAGAGCATAAAATTATAAAAATAATGACTCTTTGTGGTTGTTTGGGTTTACAGTCATGTTTTGGCAGTCAATGCTGAAGTTTGTTGTAAACTTAGGCTAATATTGGCTATTATATTAAATCAAATTTGGCAAATGAGACAATAACATAATGCATTGGGGAAAGAGAAACAAAATAACACTTCATTATAAATCATTACATCATAGTTGAAATGTTCAATACTGAATGATCCCATAGTCTCGTAGATTGGGCTCACGTATATAAATATTTCATCAGATTCTAACAATTTTTTTCCTCTCTCATAGTCTCATTTAAAAATCTCATTTTTGGGCAAGAATCTAACCTTCAACAGTTGATATGAAACTCCCACAGCAATCCCCGCAGTCCGAAACACCACCCGTTGCAAGTTGAAAGTCCAAACAAAGAAAAAATGAGGAAGAAATAAGAAAATTTTCAAAAACTAACAAAAAAGAGGAAACAAAAGTTCTCGGTCGAGGTCTCGACTGAGAACAGTGAGTTTTCTCTTTTATAAAGAGGAAAAAAAAAAAAAAGCAATTTCTCGGCGAGATTTACTGAGATCTCGCTGAGAAATTGCGAGATTTACCGAGATCTCGGCGAGATTATGCATCTGCCGAGACGAAAAGGGTTATCGACCTTGTTTTCGTTTCGGCTACTGTCGAGAAGGGCGAGATCTCGCCGAGATTTTATTCCATGCTTCTCACCTTAGACCTAGTTGAAATCCCATCAACACACCATAGCTTCTCACTAGGAAGCATTGAATCTCACAGTGAATTCTGAATTACAAAGAGGAAGCAAGGCAGCAGCCATTGAATTCATTAAGAAAAACCTCGTGGGAGGGGAAGACCCTCAGGTCTTAATATAGAAACTCTAAGACAAGACTGTTGAGTGTCCAATTGGGAGTACTACTCCTCACATGTGTGCTGACTCCTCAAGTATAGCAACTTAAAACACTTAAAAGAAATAAAGGAATAACTACTTGAAGCATTAAAAGGCTCAATTCATTAGAAGAAATAACCTGACTGAAAATAAACTTATCCCAATGACTTGTTGACTAATTAAATAAAGTAATAAAAGAAAGGGTTGCAGCCTATGGTGGGCTGGGCTTCTTTCTCCTTCGATGGTAACAAGTACCATGGATCAGCATGAGATGCTCCTGCATCAAGCATTGGTTAGGTGTCAACATAAAGCTTTGAAATCTTGTGGAAAAATGGAACTTATGAAAAATGATTGAAAGAAATGGATGGCTTAAAATACAAGGGGAAAAAGTCAATTGGAGTATATGATTGAATTTTAGTTTGAAATTTGATACATTGCCATTCCAGACCATCCCTAAAGAATATCCATTATTCAAAATTGTCACATCACCCTTCCATGTTACACAACTAGGAGGATGGTAAAGGAGACTCCTTCCTTGACAGCTGTCCAGGAAAACTTTTACCTAAAATCCCTTTTTTTTTTGGGGAGTAGGGGTCTTAATCAAGTATTGGCTCAGCTGTCCTGGCTCAATTAAAAGCGACCCCTATAGTTTTTCTTTGTAGTGGTTTCAAATAGTTGATATTTCAACACTTTTAGCACAACCATACTTGGTTAATGACCTTCCTGAGTTAATGTTGCCTAATGTAATGCATGTATAGTTATTAACTAATACATATGTTAAGATATTCAGTAGAGGTTACTGCTTAACTTTATACTTGTTGTCTTCAACCCTTTTTTTTTTTTTTTTTTTTTTTTTTTTTTTTGGGGGGGGGGACAGTATAGATACAGCCAATTTCCTTATTTAGATGGCATTAGTCAAGTTGAATACCATGGAAGTTGGTGGTCATTGATGCTGCCATGCCATTTTAGTTGACCTAGAATATAGGAAACTCAAAACAATTGTACTTGACAAACATTTCGTGAACTTTGCTTTCATGCTTCATTTGCAGGCATTTGCTCTGGCAGGTCTCGGTGGGTGGAAGCTTCATGGCATAGTGAAACCCAATTCAAGCTTGTAGGATTTGAGCAAATTTTGGAGTAGTAATAGTCACCCCTTGATCTTTGCTCTTCTCATTTTTATTTTCTTTCACATATTTGCATTTTAATTTGGATCTACTACTGTATAATTAGATGTTAACCCTGTCTTCTTTTGTCTCCATATTATGCAAAACCAGACATTGTAGCAAGACAGATAACATTACAACACTGTATAAAGTCAAGGTTGGATCCTTGGAGATGCTCCCTTGTAACATGTATAGCATGTTGCCTTGAAACCCCTAAGGTTAGCTGTTCTGGTTCAGTAATCAGAATCATCTGTTGAAGAAAACTCCCCGTCATAGCCAAGGAGAAATGTTGCATGCCTACTTTGAGTGCTTTGGTCAATTTATTCATACGATTATCGTGTACCTGGGTTAATACCTAGACTGGACTATGCAGCTAACGCAGATAATCTTTGGAACGAACACCTTATTTAGCAGCCTTAAACTTTCCTCTTATTTTCGGCAGGGTGAGCCAAGCGAAGATACTAGCGATCTTATCACTGTAGAGTGGTTTGGGCAGCCTTAAACTTTAACATATGTTGTATTTGTAAAAAAATCATCATCTGGATCCCTATACAAAGTGCCAACAAAAATTCATCCTCGATAATTTAATTATCCCAATGGTATCCGCTTCATAGGCGATGAGAAAAGTGTATGGTGTCGGCAGGTGAGGGAACAAGTGGTCATGCTGATCCAGATTGTCACTGAGGCTTTGTTTGGTTGTAGGGAAATAAATTAAAGGGAAATGAAATTATTCAACATCATTAGCCCACAACTGTCATAAACTCTAAAGTTGGTTAATAAAAATTTGGTTTACTTTGCATTGTGTATCCCTTGGATTTGAAAATAAAAATTAAATGTACATGAAAAACAATCATTGCTACACATAAGAAGAAATTTGGATAATTTATAATCATGTTAGATAATGATTATAATTTTTTTTTTTAGGTTTAAAAAACTTCACTTCCCTGTAAATACGGTAGATTCAGTTGCAGGGTTTTATCTCTAAATCTTTTACGAAATTAAATTATAATTCTTCCAGTGGATCAAATATAATACAAGTCCTCCTGTTTTAATTTTTAGGGTTCAGGAGAACATAAAGTAAGAACCAACGAAGAATTGATACGAGAATTGGTCATCTACGACTGAAGCTTCACATTCAATTTTTGTTTGATTGGAAGGAAAGAAACAATCAGCTTGTAAGGTAAAAGGGTGGTATCAGACAGCTGCTTTTCGCGGTGGGTTGTACTTGAGGTAATATAGCAAAAACCTGAAGAAAAATGAAAGGAATACAGTTTCCATAGCAGCATCGGTTCGTCCAGTTGTGCGTTGTATCATCTTCAAGGCCACCAGGACATTTCTTTAAGTGGAGCTCCAGAACATAGCAAAACGTTGTAATCTTTAATGTTCACACTTACTTCGGGCAGTGGAAGAGGCTTTGGCTGCTTCAAGTCTTAAGGCAATCATTTCGAGCAAAGGCTGCTCGCAGCGGGCATCTCACAACTCGTCTTGGGATCAAGCAAGCGCAATAGCCTTTATAGCCTTACGAACAAGGACCAAAAATTAAAAGGAATCTCATTCACCTAGCTAGGGGTGAAGAGGAAGTATAGCCACTAAGATTCATAATGTCTCTAGTTTTATCATTGGCCATACATATTTCAACTTCTTTTTGGGCTAAGGAATACCAAGAGGCCATTCTGGAATCCAGTCCACCCTGCAAAAGATGGACTTGAGCAATGTCACGCCACCTTTTTTAAGTAGTAGTAGTAACCATTTAAAGATCCAGAAGATGGAGGAACCATCGAATTTAACATGGGACCCAGAATAATAAGTTATATATATATATATATATATATATATATATATCCTATACGAGCACCCAATTCACAGTAAATTCAAAAACTTCAACCAGAACCACCTTAGAGGATAAAAGGCACTCGGTACCCCGCTAAGTTCACTCTCTTTTAACATCCTATCATTTTACCCATTATTAAATTAAAGAAAATAAGCCAGTAAAATCCTACAAATAAACATATCAAGGGTTCTATCCCATGGCATATTCCTGGGTCCAATCCGAGCAGTCAATTCATACTTGGCTCTCTCAATCTCGTACATTTGAGCAATCCTAGAAATAAACATATCAAGGGTTCTATCCCATGGCATATTTCTGGGTCCAAGCCCGAGCAGTTAACTCATACTTGGCTCTATCAGTCTTGTACATTTGAGCAATCTCTGGCACCAAGGGATCATCAGGGTTGGGATCGGTAAGAAGTGAGCAGATTGATAGCAGCACCTGAAAGCCTCAGATCTAGTTAAAAAAATGTAAAAAAGCCAAACAAAAATTACAGCACTACAGCCACCACTAAGGAACAACAATACAATCAAATGACACAAATTTTCAACGTAAATTATTTTTTGGAAATTTATTTTCTGCATAATTTTTATTTTTGCTATTTCTCATTTTTTGGGTTGGCATGACAAGCAAGAAGTAAGCAAATTTGAGCTTCATAGAGAGGGAAATGATCATGCCATATGAAGGTGGTGCCAAGTGTTCAATGATTAAGATACAACACTGGTTTGTATTCCCTAAAAAGATCCAGGTGGTACCTATATACCATTCAACTACCTGCTGTTGACTCCATGACTACA
Source organism: Protea cynaroides (assembly GCA_028583415.1). Classification (NCBI taxonomy): domain Eukaryota; kingdom Viridiplantae; phylum Streptophyta; class Magnoliopsida; order Proteales; family Proteaceae; genus Protea; species Protea cynaroides. Next base: position 616,081 of record CM053265.1, read on the forward strand.
TGGTAATACCTTGTGGCAACATTGTTCATCATTATTGGAGCGATAATTACTGCAGACCCAAAAGTGAACTCAAGTTCCCAAATCTGACAAATCCCGGGTACCAGGATCCGGGGGAGACAAAAGCACCTGGGATTCCTATCTTAGCTTTAGTAAATAGTAGAGTCGGAACTGACTCGGGCAGTCAGACTGTCCATCCAAATCCAAGTTTGACTTGGACAATCAGTCTGAGGCATTCGACTTCTGTGAACAACACCAAGGGTCACCTCCAAAGGGTCGTTTGAGACACTAAAAGTACATCGAGTTGAAATCAGCATTGACCATATATGAAAACAGTAGCACATCACCTTGGATATTGTAAGGGCTGGGCTCCACTGCTCTTTGAGAATGTCAAGGCAGATACTCCCATTGCTGTTGATGTTAGGATGGAAAACTTTGGTACGGAAAGCAACCTGACAAGATTTTCATTTAGATTCCCCGACTTATCCAAAGAAAAGAAATGAAACTGATACACAAATATAAAAGGATATTAAACCACTTGAGGGGTCATCTTTAAACACTTGGAAATAATATATTAATAAAGACATTTTTACAATGTCTAAACTACCTGTACAGTTAATTAGGACAGATTAATTGATGTTTCATGACACCAAAACTACCCCCTAACCAATTGATTTGGGAGATCTGAAACATCTACAAACATGGTTCGAAATTATTTTGGCTTCTACACTAGTCCAAAAGAAAACACATGAGACTCGAGAAGGATACAAAGTTTTAGTCGAACTTCCAGTGAAATGTTCAAAATGTTTCGGTCATTTCGCCATGTATAAAAAGCGGAAATTTTGACTAATTTTCTGGAGGGGTGTTTCGACCGAAAGCTTTGCAAACTTCCAAATATCCAGATTTTTTTTGCAAATGCTTTGTGCAGTACTTTGAAGCATTAATTTCAAATCTTCTACTAGATTTGCGCAAGACTTGGGAAATATTCAAATTTGAAGGTGAACCTTTTTTCCTTGAAACCGGTTTTTGGAAAAATTAATGTAAATATATATTGGTTGGTGTTTAATTTTTTTTTTTAATATATATCTTAAATATTGTGAGCTGGTCTACAACTTAATGGAGAATGATTTAATTTTTTGCTTTATTTTTTTTTATTTTCTGGTTTGAAAATTAATTATCTTGAAACTAATTTCTCAAGAAAATGGGGTCAATATGTATTGGTTGGGACTCGATTTATAATTATGTTAGATACTAGTAGCCAGTCTACAGCTCCACGGAGTCGGTCTGAATTTTCAGCCCAAACTTCTGTTTATTTTAGGATTTTAAAAATAAAACACAAATACAAATAAGTAAGAAACATAGGAATAATATTCGTCCTGATGTAGAAAATAATATCTACATTCTTATTGCAATAATGTAAGAAGGTTGTATAATGGCTGATAGGGGGGAGACTCGGCATGAAGACATAGCATACTCATCAGTAATGACAAATCAAAATTCATGGTCCAAGGTATATTAAAACACATCCAAGGTCACTGCAAACCAATCCTGAACTAGAGACCTCCCCATGGCTCCCCTCTGACTGGACCACCCCCCCCCCCACCCCAGAGCCTTTTTTCTGGCTGGCCCCCCCTCCGACCTTGCCAACCAATCCCGTCTGGCATTCACCCGTATTTGCATCAACGTCCGAGCACATGCCCCCCCCCCCCCTTCCAAATTTCGTCTCCATAAGATCTAATGAACATCATTGTTGGAAGCAACTAGTCGGATATGACTAGAAACCCCTTCCCCCCAACCCCCCCCCCCCCCCTGTAAAGTTTTTGGTCACGACACTAGTGCGTGCACCCCTTCGGTAACAAATCACCCGACATCTGCAACTTGGCAGAAAACTTCAAAGGCCCGAACAAAATGGAGGCAAAGAGCCACCATAAAAACCTCTAACCGGAACTAGGGTTGCAGGCATAGATGCTCAGTTGGAAGAAGGTGACGTGGCAAAGGAAGACGTACCTTTAGAACGTCTGACTCGTAGCAAAATCGTCGACCCAGTTCCCGAAGTCCTACCTACCACCAATCGGTTCTCTACCCTAGGTGAGGACTCCGAAGATGCTACTCTGCCAATTTGTCACCTGGGGAAGAACTCCATAGCCTTCATACCACCTCAATCTCGACCTCTCTCATGTTGAGTGTCTCCTCTTTTGCTTTCGAGAATCCAAAACTCCTTTCAACTTATAAATCGAGGAGAGCTCTTAAACCGGTTCGACCAAAAGCATCAGCTTCAGACCAATCACCCCTTGACCCCGGCTTGACCCCTAATCCCTCTAACCCACAGGATAAATAGCATTTCCTTGGCTTATGTCTCTATGAGTGTCTCCCATGAGCTGAAGGTCCTTGATAGAACATCAAATTCATTTAATCAATTAATAAAGTCTTTGTTATGTCAACTTATATACTCATCAGAATTGTTCTCATTTGATTTCTTGTGTATGAGTCTTTAACTCAAACAAGAAGAGCACTTGGGGATTCCTCAAGCATGGAATAAAATCTCGGCGAGATCTCGCCCTTCTCGGCATTAGCCGAGACGAAAACAGGGTCGATAACCCTTTTCGTCTCAGCAGATGCATAATCTCGCCGAGATCTCGGTAGATCTCGCCGAGATCTCGGTAAATCTCGCAATTTCTCGGCGAGATCTCGGTAAATCTCGCCGAGAAATTGCTTTTTTTTTTCTCTTTATAAAAGAGAGAACTCACTGTTCTCGGTCGAGAACTCGACCGAGAACTGCTGTTTCCTCTTTTTTGTTAGTTTTTTGAAAATTTTCTTATTTCTTCCTCATTTTTTCTTTGTTTGGACTTTCAACTTGCAACGGGTGGTATTTCGGACTGTGGGGATTGCTGTGGGAGTTTCATATGAACTGTTGAAGGTTAGATTCTTACCCAAAAATGAGATTTTTAAATGAGACTATGAGAGAGAAAAAAAATTGGTAGAATCTGATGAAATTTTTATATACGTGAGCCCGATCTACGAAACTATGAGATCATTCAGTATTGAACATTTGAACTATGATTTATAATGAAGTGTTATTTTGTTTCTCTTTCCCCCAATGCATTATGTTATTGTCTCATTTGCCATATTTGATTGAATATAATAGACAATATTAGCCTAAGTTTACAACAAACTTCAATGTTGACTGCCAAAACATGGCTGTAAACCCAAACAACCACAAAGAGTCATTATTTTTATAATTTTATACTCTACATGTGTTTATGTATGTAGAAATGATGTTCCCCTGAAGTTGGAGACCTAAAAAATATATTTTGGCCACCGAGACAGCCTTTTTAAGCTGTCTCAGAAAAAATACAGTGTCTCGGCGGCGAGATCTCGCCGAGATCTCGGTTTCAGAGGAGGCCGAGACTCCTCCGAAACCCGAGATTTTAAACCTTGTCCCCAAGAGATGGTGGTTTGAATCCATCAAAACTCATTAGATTAGACCTTTCTTCCTAATGTTAGTTCTTTTAATTCAAAGTGGGCCCTACAATTCTACCACTGCTCACCTTGTTCACTGAGATAATCAATGTTGTTGAGCCTTTTCCTTTTCTTTTTTCTCGATTCTACAAATCATTTCTTTCTTTCTTTTTTATTCATGTTAATGTTTTTATGGGACTTATATACATTACTTGAAGATTTATTTTGAATGATATTCTCTGTAGATCATTCCCATATGGAATTTTGGGAGACAATTTTAAGGATGTTAGAAAGATAAATTACACTTTCACCAATTAAGGTTAATTTGGGAGATCATTCTCATGCAATAGTTGGAGACACTGTTCAAGGTTTCGGTCGAAACATCGGTTATTTTGGGAGATCATTTTCATGCAATAGTTGGAGACACTGTTCGAGGTTTCGGTCGAAGTTTCGACCGAAACAACTCGGTTTCGAGCTTGGGCGAGATGCTCGAAACTGGCCAGTACATGGTTTCGGTTCGAAACCACTGGGTTCGACCAAGTTTCGGTCAAAACCATGGTTTTGACCCATAACTTTAACCTCCATCCCCTTTTTAGAGTCGAAATCTACTCGAAATCAGTAGGTTTCGACTCCTTTCTCTGATTTCCTCCCCTCTTTGCTCTCCAACCTCATTTCTCTCCATTTTTCTTCCTAAAACTTAATTTCTTCAAGGGATCTCAATATTTGTCAAGATTATTCAAGGTTCTTCATCTCTCAACTCCTTTCCCTCTCTTCAAGGCAACTCATTCTCTCCATTTTGTGTATTTTTCAATGAAATGGTATGCAAACATCATGGATGGTTTCCAATTTTTTATATGTTTGATTCTAACACCCGATCTATCAATCCATGGAAGTAGTTTTTTTTTTTTTTTTTTGACAAATAATTTAGATTTTCTGTTTGAAAAAAAAAAAAGATTTTCCTACAACTATTTTTTGAAAAAAGTATGTCTTACACATGTTGTATGGCATTGAATTAAATATATGTTAAACAAATAGGGTGATCTACATTTTGTATGGAGTAGAATTATTTTTCTGTTTTTATTTAATTATTTTAATTTTCGGATATTGATAAAATAATTAATTAAATTGAAAATAAATATAAATAAATGATAAAATATTTCTGTTTTCATTTTGAAAATCTTGATATAAAATTATTTTTAAAAGTATTGCTATTTTATGGTGGGTTGTTGTTTTATGTAATAAAAGTAATGTGAACTAATTATTTATGTTGATTTAAGGGCATTTTAATTACTGAAAAATTAATAAAATATTTTTAACTTATGGAAAAAATATAAATTCGTTAGAAATTATAATATGTTGTTGTTTTATGTAATAATGCAATATTAAAATGATAAACCTATGCTGTTTTTTTACTTTAAGGTGTATTATTTATGTAATAAAGTGTCGTAGAAATGAAAATATAGTTTGTTTCAATTGTAGTAATTGTTGTCTTTTTGTTTCAACAGTGTAAGTATTTGAAATGGCTGATGCACCAACTGCAAGTGGTGACATTGCATGGAGGCATGGGATACCACTGACTGCCAATAAGAAACAGTCACAATGTAATTATTTTGGCAAGCAGATAAAAGGAGGTGGTGCCACTAGATTGAAGTGGCATCTTACTGGTGGTAACAAGGATGTTATGGGTTGCCCCAGCGTACCAAGTGAATTGAAGAAGACTATGGCAAGTTTAATGAAGAGTGATATTGATAGAAGAAATAAGAAAAAGGCAGATAAACATGAGTTTGAAGAAGCTTGTCTAGAGGGCAATCTAGGCGTTAATGAAGATGACATTAGCCTTGACAGTGATGAGGTAGACCAAGAAATGACAGAGGCAGAGGTGAGACAGCTGAAGAGAACGAAGAAAGCAAGTATAAAGCAAAGAGGAATAGATCGACAAAGACAGTTTGAGAGGACTAGAGGAGTTGGGTCATCTAGAGAGGCATCAACAGAGGATGAAGGGAGGAGGCCGAGGCTGAGAAGTAGGGGTGCCCATGCGATACCTTTTAGGAGGACTCAGAGTGTCAGGACTCCAGCTACTGCACAGGCACCACTACCTTTTCGTGACCCAGATCTTGAGGTCCTGAGGGCGGATCCTGATCTATTTGTCAGATAGAATAGTAAACAAAAAAAGTTGCCCCATTTTTGGACTGATGTCGAGACGAGAGTAGGAGATAAAATCTCCAAGTGGATGATGTACCATGGCATTGCAGCAAATGCTACCACATGACCTCACTATCAGAATATGTTGGATGAAATAGGTACAGCAGGCCCAGGAGTTAAAAGGGCCTACAGCTTGGGAGTTGTACAACACCTACCTACCCAGACATAAGAAAGAAATGAAACAATATGTGGATTCTTTGAAGACACAATGGGAAAGATATGGGGTAATTGTGATGTGTGATGGGTGGACTGGACCCACAAAAAAATCCCTCATCAACTTTTTGATGAATTGTGATGGTAGAACAGCGTTTCTGAAGTCTGTTGATGCATCCAATCATATCAAGGATTCCAAGTACATTTATGATCTCTTAAAGAAAGTGGTGAAAGAAGTGGGGATAAATCATGTGGTACAAGTGGTTACTGATAATGGTAGTAACCTTAAAAAAGCAGGGGAAAGGTTGATGAATAATAAAAAATACTGACTTTTTTGGACACCATGTGCAGCCCACTGTATTGATTTGATGCTGAAGGACATGAGGGAAATAAAATTGGTGAAAGAGACTGTAGAAAATGCAAGGCAAGTAACCACTTTCGTTTATAACCATGGATATGCCTTAGAGATGATGAGAACCAAGCGTGGTGGAGAATTGGTGAGGCCAGGGTTAACGCGTTTTGCAACAAACTACATTGCCCTCAAGAGTTTTGACATGAAAAAGTCTAGCTTGAGATCAATGTTTGCCTCAGAGGAGTGGTTTGAGTGGCCTCAGTCTAGTTCTCGTGCTAGTAGAACAGCACAAGCAACCATATCCAACGATAAATTCTGGGATGATGTCAAAAAAGTTGTGGCGATATTAGATCCCATTGTGAAAGTGCTGAGAATGGTTGATGGACAGAGGAAGGCCACCTTACCATACTTGTGGCCTGCCATAGATATGATGAATATGCAAGTAGAGGAAGCTTACAGACACGGGAACTCAAAATATATTGCCATCATCAAAGATCGTTGGGAGCCACAGCTCAAGCACCCACTACACAAGGCTGGTGAGTCTTTACTAGATGTACTTCAGTTTCTCAACTAATTAAAATTACATCAGCTTGCATTGACGTAATTATAATATTTGTCAATTTTTAGCATATTATTTGAATCCTAAGTATCAATACAAAGATAACTTGGGAATGCGTCAAGAATTGATAGATGCAGTACAAGAAGTGGTTGCCAAGCTTGAGCCAAACGCAAGAGCACAGTCTATTGTTTTGCAAGAAGTAAGACTTTTACTTACTTTGTTGTCAACATAATTTATAAGAATTCTATTTTTACTAAGACTATTACCCATCAAAATTGGTTCAGCTCAAAAGCTTTAGAGATGTGACTGGGAGTTTTGGTAGGGCAGCGGTTGAATCTGGCCGACAATCAACACCCCCTGGTACGTATACTTACTTTATGGATGTCAATATGCCCTTGTGGGTTTTTTCATCATCTAATATTTGTTTCCTATGCTATTTTGCAGCTGAATGGTGGGTCCTATACGGGTCGGAGTCACCCAACCTTCATGCAATAGCAGTGAAGGTGCTATCACAAACATGCTCCTTCGCTGGATGTGAACGAAACCAGAGCACATTTTCGCTTATACATACTAAAAGACGAAACCGGTTGGGTGCAAAAAGGCTTGAGGACTTGGTGTATGTGCACTATAATTTGAGACTGAAAGAAGAGCACATACGGTTAAGCAGGGACAAAGATGCTAAAACCCCCATTGAGCTGAGTGAGATCTTTGAGTTGGAGGGAGAGGACGTTGATCCTTTGAACGAGTGGGTTACAGATCGTGGTGAGCCTCAATTAGATAAGGCCGGTGGTCGACCAAGTTGTCTTATTACTGGAGCCTTGGAGGCTGATGTGGGCGAGTTTATGGCTACTGAGGGTAGAGTCCACGCATAGGCAAGACGTCCATTTCAGACTAGTGATAGTGATGAAACTGAGAGTGATTGGCCGGTTTCTTCTGGAGAAACACAGTCACCTTCCACCACCCAGGGTGGTACTAGTACTAGTGGAATTAATGGTACTGGGGATAATGATGATGGTGTGGTGGTGATGACAGATATGCTGCCTTACGCAATGAGCCCGATTTGTATGACCAACCACTGCAGCTAGATTCATTGCAGCCTCCCTTGAGATTCACAGGGGAGACTCAGTATGATCATGCTACACAGGATACTAACCACGGAGCCCGGCCTAGTGGTAGTAGTGGAGGGTACACTAGAGGATCACGCCAGCGGTTCATGCCATAGGAGGAGATGGATGAAACAGATCCCATGGATATATCAACCATGTCTGGCAGCAAGGAGGGGATGCATTTAGGGGAGAGTTCTCAGACTGGAGGGATTGGGCATTGGCGTGCACCAAAATTCATGATCACACGGACCTCGAGCCCAGCAATTCCTGAAGAGAGTGGCGGCGAGAGTATCGGTTCAACGGCACATGGTGGATTTTGATGGTCTACTACTGGGGCTAGTGGGGTTGGAGGTGGTGGGTACGGGGGTTATTCTAGTTCCTACCTCAGCCATCAATTTAGAGATGACTCAGCCTCAGGTGTTGGTAGTGGCACTGTTGGGTCATCGTTCATCGACTCCATATTTCAGTATGTTCCTCCTCCGACGTCCATGCCTACTCCTGCTCCACTAACACACACACTCGATCAGTCTTACCCTCAACAAGGGTATTTATATTATGTTGATGACTCTATCTACTGGTGGGCTGTTGGAAACTATCCGAACAATTGGAGTGATAACATGTTCTGGGATACATACGTGCTGCAATCTGAGGAGCGTTATCGCCACCATCAGTGGTATGTTGCACGTGGTTTAAATGTACCACGAAGCTCCACATGGAACTAAACTAACTGGTGAGATTTCTAATTTCTAAGTTCAATCATCAATGTAATAATTTTTAATGAATATTGTTAATTAGTGGCTTAGTAGTTAGTAGCTTAGTACATTACTACATTGTGACATTTGTATATTATTTCAACGTACACTACCAAACATTGGTCCACACCACATGTAGCTATTTTATGTCTTTTTTGCAAACTAACATTAGAAATAGGTGTAAAATGGTTTAGGGTACACAAAAAAAATCAGACAAAAAAAAAACATTTTTAAGCCTTGAAACCATGGAGTCAATAAAGCTGGTAGAAAATACCAAGTTTCAGCCTGGTTTCTATGGTTTCGCCTAGTTGTGCCGGTTTCGAGCCTGATCGAAACAGGTCTCGAAACTGGCACCTTGATCCTTGGTTGGAGAGTCAATTGTAAGGATGTTTGTATGATGAGCTATATTTTCACCAATTAAAATCACATTTCCATACTAATAAAGCGAAAGAATCAGAGTCACTAGAACAATTTCTACCAAACCCTGACTCGAAAGTAAATTGCAGATCAGATTAATGAGGCCCATCAGAATTGATGATGATGAACAAATGTTGTCTATTGTGTGTTTTATATTTTATTAATGACTATTACAGATAGATTAGCGTTTTTTATAATTTACTTTTTTAAATAATTTTTTGATTATTTTAACAATCGGGAGGACCTGCTTTGTGTATTTTTGAGTGGGTCGCCCACTATTTGGGCCAATTTCTTTAACATGCTATAGATGAATCCCTTCATAGTTATAAAAATTATTCTGCACACAAGCATAGCAAACATATTTCTCATTCCTTAATCCATTATACCTAGCAGTTACCAATCACATTTTTATTTTTAATCAAAATGATTTTTTATAAAAAAAGTCATAAACAAAAACAAAAATGATACCAAAGAGACCCTAAGGTGTGACAGTAATGTGTGATGGTTGAACTGGACCTACTAGATACCAGAGAGGAAGGATGCAAAAAACATCTACAAGTTGTTGAAAGGGGTAATTGATGAGGTGGGGGGTGAAGAATGTGTCCAAGCAGTGGAAAACAACGACAATAACTTCTTGGAGAGACGGATATTTCCATATAGACGAAAGTAGCAGTAATTACCTTGGGGGGCTTGAAAGGGTAATCTGGGGGGAAGTGAATGGTTACGAGAAACACACCCCCAGCAAATGGGCTGTCTGCCGGACCCATAATTGTTGCTTGCCAGTGAAACATGTCCTCCGCTACAGGCCCTACAAAGAAGTACATATTCGATGTCATCCAACTTGAACTACAAACAATATTTTACGGACAATTGCACATAAATGCAAGTATGATGATATATAATAACTTCATTAAAGCCCGACCAACAAAGACATTACGGGCACCACAAAAAAAAGAGTAACAATTTAAATAGCCAGAAATCACAAATCCAAAGTATTATCCCAAAACCCACAGGAAGGATGGATTCAAAGTTGAACTCACAAACTGTAAACACATGTAATCAGAAACCAAATGTTGCAACCATCAAAAATGGGTTCTGATTACTAAAATTAGCAGCCACATGTGCCAAATTAGCACTAGAATGTGAAGAAATTTTGTCATGACCCAAACCCATATAAGGTGGAGGTACAGCCCTCTCGAGCAATGATCAAACAATCGCTAAAAAATCAAACCTCAAACTGTATTACCTTAACAACTCCATCTCAAACATAAAACAAAAGAAAATCGACTTTACATTGCAACTTAAAACCCTACAACGACCTTTCTAATAAAATAAATTCAATTACTTATTACTGTGGGACAAGATTGCACATCTTCTACACTTCTCCTTGCTCCTCTTCTCCTTGCTCCTCTTCAACTTCTTCATCATTTCAGCTATCATTTGTAAGGGGTGAAGCTCACTAGCCTAATAAGATAGAAGATAACAGATATACAAAACCAAGACAAGCACAAAATATCTCGAATAAAACAAGAAAACTCATTTTTTAATTGTTTTAGAATAATTCTAATTTAACTTTCCATTTGGCCAACTGCCAAGAATAACTGACTACCACTATCCTAGTAGAGAGTTTACCACTAGCTATACGTTTTCCTCGCCATCCGTACATGACCCCAATTCTCATCTGCGGCGTAACGGATCGTGGCTTAATTTACCCCTCTTACCAAACAATACAGGGAAAACTATAGAAATACTTGTGATCATTAACTAAGCTATAAAATTCATCAATTACATAGACATCAGGGACACTAAATTCAAATAGAACTATTGCATGATCAGAGTTAAAATTGAATAATTTAACAGAAGTAGCAAACTAAGAACAAAAAGCTAGATTGTGAGCCAGAGAGAGAAGAAAGTGCAGATGTGGTAGTCTTCACCAGGGGACAGTGTGAGAGAATGATGAGCTTCACAACTGCAAAACCATATGTATTGGACTCATGGCATTCTGTTTGCCGCCATAAATCGCATTTGTATCCAATTCATGAGCCGTCACATTTGCCTTGGAGGTGTCTCTTCCTCTCCACTCCTGACTCACCATGTCTCTTATATATATTCTCTTTGTTCGCTTTCTTGGGTCATCATCAGCAACACCTTCCAACAAATGCAATCTTTTGTTGGTGTTTCTAGGTTCATCATGCCTTCTTATCAATGTCAATTTTGATGGTTGGCTGGAGTAAGGGAGCCCCTGGAACTCCTTAAACTCCTTGTTCTCGCAATGAACCGCACGGATGATCGAGTATTGGATGGTGGCTTTGAAACTGTTCATGTTGGTTCGATGAATGTTCGAACCCCTTTTACTGATGTGGGGGTAGAACTGGGATAACTGAAGGATTTCCCTCCTTTATTGGATGGATGTTGTGCCTTGGGGAAAGAAGATCATCGGCCAGATAAGCCATGGACCCATAGGCTGTTCAACGACAAACATCAGGCCCTTGAGAAGATAAACCTGAAACTCAGGTATATTCCCTCTTACCTCATAAGGTACATAACCTATAGGCCAAATACATTCAGGTGTTGTGGAAGATGAAGTGTTGGGTCTCCAACACACCTTGGTTGGAGTCTTTCTTGGTAGGCCACCTGGTTATACCTTTACCAGAAATGCTTTATTTAAACCATGGAAAACCAATGGCGTTGTCGACTGCTACCAAATCCACCATGTGCGATTTGTTTTCAAGTTTTCTAATGATGAAGACAAATTGCAGGTGTTGGATAAAAGCCTTCCGCACAGTATGGACTCGAAGAAGTTGGGAATCAAAGCAATCCCACCACTTTGGATAACTCTTCCAGGTTTGCCGTTACATCTTTTTTTTTTTCTTCCTTTTTTTTTTTTTTTTTTTTTTTGGAGGGGGTCATTGAGTATAATCTGCTCAGTTGTTGGCAGACCCCTATTTACTGACCGGAGGACTTTGAAGAAGGAGAGACCCACCTTTGCGCGAGCTTGTGTAGACTTCCCGAGTGATTCTGAGCAACCGGACCACATTATCCTCAATGATGAAGGTAACACCATAATTCAACCAATTGTCTTCAATTGGAAGCTGGACTATTGTATGGACTGTAAGGTGTTTGGACCACTCAAAAGCTTCCTGTCAGGCTTGGGAAGGTGGAGAAGATAGTATCAATAAGACTCCCAAAGACCTTGATGAGCCGATGCTGAAAGAGGTCCCCTGATCCACAGATTAATTCAAACCTCGAAAGCTGGGAATCTGGCCGAGCTTCAAACCTTGAAGCTGGGAATCCTGGTCTGGCTTCATTGGAGGCCCAGTATGAGAAAGAGGCTCAATCCAAGGCGATGGGTGCCTCTAACCAGTCCCGATCTGGAATGAAGAGAAGAAAAAGAAGAAAGCGACATCAGTGGCCACCTAGAGTGATGAATCAGCAAATCCCAATGCATCAACCAGCTCGCTCCTGCTCGTTGAAGAATTTCAAAAGCATAGACCTTGGTTCGAGACCTCCCTTGCACCAAGGAGGTGGTGATGCAGACGCTTCAAAAAGGATTCCTGCAGAAACTACAACAAATAGATTTAGCCTTCCATCTTGTGAAATCCGTGATGTTTCTGCCCCCCTTGAAGTCACCTGCCCCTGCCACTTCTTCAAGAGATGGTTTTCCTCCCCCCCCCCCCACCCAAAGGTCATCTTCTGACTTCTCATCCTGTCGCCCCAGCTTCCCCTTATACAATTGTGGAAGCCTTTTTTGAAAACCCTGTTAGGCGCAAAAGAGATTTTGTCACCTTTGCTCATCCAGACCTGCAACAAGCCTCGGTTACTTCACTCCCCTTCTCCTCCAACCATTTTCTGCTCCTCCCTTCTGTGCCCCCCCCAAAAAAATCCTAAACTCTCTTCTGGTTCGGTCCAAAAGCATGCCCCAAGAGTGAAGGGAGCCCGCCAATTCAGAATCTTGAAGAATTCATCCCTCCCACCCCCCCAAAAAAAATCCTGAACTCTCTTCTGGTTCGGTCCAAAAGCATGCCCCAGGAGTGAAGGGAGCCCACCTCCCTCCTCCTGATCCTAATTCTACACCGAAGACCGCCCCCCTCCACCTATCCTCCCTGTTCCCTTAGGAGCGGTCTTGACCCCCTTTTCTTATTAGGAATGTAAACGGATCGAATTTTAATTGGATACACCACTGTCCGAATCCGTTTACTAAATACCTTATCTAAATCCGAATCTGTTTACTAAATACCCTATCTGAATCCGATCCGAAATCCGACGTATGAATAAAAAACAAATCTGAATTCGAAATTTAATCGGATATCAGGTTAAAATCCGATTCGAATTCGAAAAATGGAATTAGAATACAAAATGTATGGAAAATGATAGAAAAACCCTAGTTTAAAACAAATATATAGCCTACCCCTACAAAAATTAGAGACGAAACCTTAAATGGCTGTATAAACATTAATCCTATATGCGTCTCAATGGTAGGCTAAACGGAGTGGATATAATCTTGACCATTTGACTGATATCTGAATCCGATCCCTGCTATCCAAATCCAAGTGTTCGAATTTGGATTCCCTTAAATGGATGCGAATTCGAATCGGATCCGGATTTTCAGCTATCCATTTACATCCTTATTTCTTATCCCCTTGCTTCGTACAACCCCTCAAACCATGCTAGCCATTTAATTCCTTGGGTAAATTCCCTTCCCTCTTGTGAAAGCTTCAGACTTCGGTTCCTCCTCTTCACCTTTTCCATCTATGATTTTTCCCAGAGTTCCCTTCCCCAGGTCTAATAGTGTCCTCCCCCAAAACTCCCTAGACCAATCCCTGGCCATTGATTCTCTTCATGATTATGTCCAAACCCCTCCATCTCCTCTATCACCCACCCCCTTCCACCCGGCCCTCTTGTTTCAAACCCTCTCAACCCTTATCCCTAGAACCCCCCATAATCCCTTCCCTGCTAGATCCTTCTTCTGACCCCTTTTTGCATCCTAAAGCCCGAAACCAACCCAGAACTTCATTGAGGCCCATTTAACTTCAGTTGGCCTTTTGGAACCTATTATCCCATCCCCCTCTCTTTCTGGCTCTCTAGGTTTCCTAGAGCCTTCAGCCTCAGTTTTTTGGGCATTTTGAAGCCATGGAACCACCCCCCCCCTTTCATCCTTCTTCTAGTGGTGATGAGGATACGCTTGGTCTTGGTGGTGACGGACGGCTTTTAATCATCTGACTAAGAGAGATGGTAGTGTGGCAGAAAAACATGTTTGCTTTGCTGATCAGATGATTGTCCACCCTTCGGACAATGGAGAAAATCAAGCGGGAATACTTAACGAGGAGCTCTGAAGCCTCTGATGGTATGATTCCTCGGACAGCGAAGACCCAATCCTGGCCCCCAATGATGAGTTCTTGGATTGGGAGGATAATGGTGGTATTCTCTTGCACCACTCAACGTGATGTGGGATCCGGGGTGGAGAAACCCTAATTAGATCCGCTAGTAGGCCCACCCAAATAATAAGTAAGCTTGATTCAGATAACAGTGGCAGAATTGTAAATAAATCTAAAACTTCAGCAGTGATGGCAATTTTGTAAATAATCAAAAATCTGAAATACTCTAAATAACCAAACAAGCCTTAAGATGAAATTGAAACAAAGGTAAAAGAGTGGAGGGTAATTCTGGTAGATAACTAAACAGAATCAGAATTATAAGCTAGGGTATTTTGGGAAAATACTAATCAAAATAATAACACAAATATACTGTAGCTTGTTGTCTTCAAGCTCTCGACAGAAGCTGGAGGCGGAAACAGACTTGCTTCTACTCGAGAAAACTCAGTCGATAAGAATCCAATCGGCCTGAAGTTTCAGATGAAAGATCGTATGAACTAGGACTACTGTTCTAACCTTTATTGGCCCTAAACAGCAACGCATAGAAGGGTCTTGAAGATCTGAACCTAGATCTAGCGGTAAGCATAAAACCAGATCTGAATCTTGGTTTATAGCTCTCGGTAGGGTGATGGTTTGGGGCTGAAGCTCAAGGATTGATGTCGCCCTTAGGTATAGAGGGTACTCTCAAGATTCTAGAGTGAAAAGGGAGGGAATGAGGGAGATTGAGGGTTTCTTATGGGGCTGTGTTTACCGCCAAAATAGAGGATGACAAAAAGAATAGAGAAAGGGAAGAAAAAGGAAGAGGAAGAAGGGAAAGAGGGAGAAAGAGAGACAGATGGGGTTGGTTCTGGTTCGTAGGGATGAACAAAGAGAGACACAGAGAGAGAGAGAGAGAAAGAGAGAAAGCTTCAAAATCTCTGCCGTAGGCACCAATTCAATAACAAACCTTCATTCTAATTAATTCTTCAAATCTTCACTACTGATTACTCTATTGCATGCCTCTTTATAAAAGAAATAATATTCCTAAACTACTTTGAAATAAATTTAGAAAGTAAATAACATCTTTATGAAATAAAATCTAATCTCTATGGCATAAAACAGAAATAATAAATAAGGAAACCTAATACTGAAACTTTTTATTCTAATTAATCATCTACCAACCCTTTCCAGACCAAAAGGTTGGTTTGGGTTTGAGCCGGTTCAGGTTTGACTTGGGTAGCCAAATTGGCTCGTGTCGATCCATCCATGGCACTGCTACTGCATCACAACGTGTGCTGGGGATACTGGGAGAGTTTTTAGTTCTACTCCGGTTTTTCTGAGGAGGACTACCTGCACACATACTCCTAGTTGTTTCCAAGACATTAAAGAATAAGTCTGTTGTGTAGTGGCCTTTTTCGTCCCTTTGCTAGACCTTAGTTATGTTGCAATCTAGGCCCAGTAGTAGGTGTTGTTTTATTGTACTTTTGTTTGGTGGTCTTTCGCGAGAATCCATATTGTTGTGCTCTCTTTTTGGATCAATAAGATATCTACTTATCAAAAAAAAACAAAAAAACACAAGCTCCAATAAAATACAATAGCATTACAAAAAACACATGTTCCCTCATCAACAAAGTTCTAGTTCTATGAGCAGCGGCATCCTCAATAACTCCCTCTTTGGTGACACTAATTTGCAAGAAAAAAATTTAGTCATCTTAACTACAACTCATTTTTCGTTTCTCTTTACTAAAACTACAATTCATAAGCTTTTTCTACATCTTCCTTTTAAACTTGAGAAACTTTAGCATCAAGCCATGGCTCTAATTGTGCACTTAACCTGCCTAGTTTATTGAACCCCAAAAAAAATAAAAAAATAAACCATCATCCACAAGCAATAAAACTTAGAGACATCCTGACCAAGCATACCAAAGTCATCAATATATAAATAAGAAAACATATATACTATGACCAATGAGAGTATAATATTTTCGCTATCCAATATTTACAAACATTTTATCAAAACTATGTGACCTGTCTAGCTAGGTTTGACAAAAAAAAAATGATTAGATTAAAATTTCACCTGTCGTTAGGTCATGCTAACAATTATGGAGAAAAATACAAAAATCTATATCTACCCCAGGTGCAGCAAACCAAGTTTCTATGTAGAAATACATGGTTACCAACATTTCTCACCAGCAACGTTACCCGCATATAAATAGTGGCAATGAATAGCAAGAAGAAAAAAGCCAGTACCATGCAAAGATATCATAATCATTGTCCTCGATCTGCTATAGAAAAGGGAGAAATACTGTATGAACACATGCCACGCACGGGATGAAATAGTAACATTATAGACATTGCAAGCCTTCATAAAGCAGATTAACATTATAAGAGAACTTGTTCCAAATCAACATAGGTGGGCAGAGATGGTGCCCAACAATGTCAGAATCGCCAGTTGATTGAAAACGAACTAAGAGAGGGACGGACGCACCAGCGCTGCAAGAAGTAGGAGGGTCCTTCTGCAGGTCCTTTAACTCCTTCTGAATCCGTTTTGAAGCCATCAAAAATTAAATGAAGTACACAACAGGCACTGCACAAGCCGTGCAATTTGTCAGTCACAAGGACATCACCAGACATGAAAATATAATCGAACTCCAGAAAACCAAAAACGTTCTGAATGAAATGGCAAGCCTTTGTCTCATTTGTTATTCTGGGACAAATGTCGATTCAATACTAGAGAAAATAAACTCAACACAGATCCCCGATCAACCAACGAATGCACAAATCAAATAACAAATTCGAAGGCACTATTCACGTCAGCCACCGGGATCCAGAAATCCCAAAATTAAAACAACGAACAGATGAGACCATAAGAACACAACCAAAAGCAAACCCGAAACCATAAAACTCAGAAACAAAACATGAGGAATTAACGCACGACAGTCAATGCCTCCAAATCAAGAAGCGAAGCATCGTAAATTTAGATAGCCCCTGAGATTTTGGGAATCATAGAGTTAAAAAAAACATTACATGACTTTGGAGATTTCTCGGCTCCAGCGATCTAGGGCTACTGCTGTTTTCGTAGCAGAAGAGGGACGGAGCTTCGTTGTGTCGTAGATTCGTAGTCTGTCGCTTGTATAACTATATTTGTATAAATATTCTATGTTATATATAGACGAGGAGTCCTAAATATATATATATAGAGAATCAGAGATAGACAGAGATAGATGACGATTCCATTATAATAATTTATATCTAAAGACATAAATCAACGTTGTTGCTCTCGATTGGTATTCTCCCTCGCCTTTTCCGCCGGAAAGCCGAACCCGCCGTCTACTTTACCACTTGGCAAAAAAGGGGGAGCTGCTGCCTATCACTTTGCTGCGTGCACTTTGTGGTTTTGCCCAATGACTTTAGAACCGTAATGCATACTACGTTATATTGTTGTAGGAATCATAATCCAGATTACATATTTTTAAACCCCCAAAAAAAACATACTCCAGGTTACATATAAAAATATAAGATTCTATAATCCATGTATAATGGATTTGGGTTGGTTATAGTTTTTTCAATTCATCTGATTCATTAATCCTCCACCTTTACTTGAATTTGGAATCAAAAAAATGAACTACATAAACGAGGGAGGGGCAGAAGGGTCAAAAAGCAAGAAAAGATCAAGGGCATGGTTGAGGTGCAGGCCAGATGGGTCAGCTGTCAGGGTGGCCAAATGGATGAGGGAGAGTTAATCAATCATCAGGCCATGGAGGAATAATGCATTATGAAAACTAGAGGTTGACTTTGAACATCCAATTACGATTCCATAAGGCTATGTTTGAAAGCCAATAATAAACAAAAATTATAAAAAAAAAAATACTTAATTGGAGGAGAGAAATGAACAATGGAGTGATCATTGTTTCAACGTTACTATTTTGTCTTATGCTATTTTTTTTTTCTTTTCTTTTATTGACGTCCAAACATAGCACAAATGATGTAGACTTCTGCCGAATTATGGGCTTTTCGTTGTCTCAATGGAAATGCCACTGTCTCCTCGTAAAAGATGGACTTTCATTGGCGTATTTCCATATGGATTTTTTAATCGAAAGGAATAAGGGTGTTGCATGGAATGGGTAGATAGATGAAATGGGGTTTAGTGTCACTCTGTTAGTGAAGCCGAAAGAGGCAAGAAGATGTGCCAAGAGATAAACAAGGGGTAGTGGGGGATGAAATATTATGAAAGATAATTGTTATTAGTATGCTTGTTTGGCTAATTGGGGGGTCGGGTGGGGGAACAGTGGCCAATTCACACCATTTTCGCACCATTTTCGCACCGTTGTTAAGGTTCATTATTTTATTTATGAAAACACGTACACACATCATTGAATCCCTTCTTTTAAGCTTGAATTTTGTTGTTCTAAAAGCTAAAATTGTAAAAGTTTCAAACAAATTTTTTAAATAGAAATTCAAATTTTTGTTTTTTTGTTTTCAGTTGGTTAAGCAAATAAGTATTTATAGTCCCACGTTGCTTAAGGACAATGGAGCGGAGGGGTTTATATGTAGAGGGTGTCCCAATAGATCATGAACAAAAGAAAGTTTCCCTCTTGAGGGAGGTGTCTAGGGGTTTCGGATTGTCTTTAGCTAGCACACGCGCCAAGCTGTACCGTGTGTAGGTGCAGATGCAGATACTGCTGCTAATGCCATTTTATAGGTACCATTTTGGAAGGGAGGTGTCCTATACCCCTCAAGGGTAGAGGTACACACATACGTGGGGCAGTATCCTTATGTATAGAATGGTTCGATTTGGACCGTTGAACTAAGCACCCTTAAACCGAATACATCTGGGTTGTCCAATCTAATGGGCATACCCCTTTGTATGGACCCTTGAAAGGGCACACGTCCGGACGTTACCGAAGGCATTTTGCATCCATAATTCAGTCCTCTCTCTCTCTCTCCCTCTCTCTCTGAGTACCTCGCCTACTATCTCTCTCTCTCTCTCTCTCTCTCAAATTATGTTTAGTCACCACCGAGCCCATTCCGTTTTCTAGGCTGTTGATCTCAGCTGTTGGTTCTTCTAACAATATCCAAATTTTGTGTGCACATAACTAGGAGGCCCATAAGTGGCTGTTTTTTATCTCGAAAGTTGATTCATATGACCCCGTTGCATCATAGGGTGTGAATACAATTTTAAGGAGAGTGTGTATATATGACTCAACCCATCCATTTAATCAATCCGTTCTCATATTGTGACATCCACTTTATTATCACTTTGATTTATATGATAGTTGTTGCAGATTCGTATAATATATGTTTTGTTGAGTAATTTGTATCAACCCCTTATTAAGATAATTAAAGTGTTAAATAATACTTTATTGTTGTTATTTGGTACAAGTTTCCATTGAAAACATGAGAGGTATTTTTGTATAAAAAGAGAATCATTCAAAGATAAATTGAAGAGCGGTCTCTTATCATCGTAGTCGCCAGGGGGTGACAAAATGTGTTGTCTACAATAAGTGATAGCAGTTTCTGAAGAGGGTGCTTGAAGAGTGAATGTAGGATGAAGGGTCGTACTGAACTACTGTAATTTCTATGTGCAATGTCTCTCCGTTTTATATTTGTCTACAAACATGGTAATCGTAAATTGGGTAATAAATTATATTTGTCAATTTTCCCTGCATACCCAATTCACACCCCTCTTGGGGTTCCATATATCTCCAATAGAATCCGTCTCTGGCTTGTCATTTATATCTCTTAACGTGCAAAAAAAAAAAAAAAAAAAAAAAAAAAAGGTGCCACCTTCGGTCCCTCCCACACACCTATTTTATATTAAAATGCTTAAAAGTAAGATCTTGCATATATAATTGGAAAAAAAAAGGCAGTTTTTTATTTTATTTTATTTATTCACAGTAATTTTACTATATTTTTTACTAGGAACAGCAAAATGACTTGTTCTTGCTCTATATTGGAAGTTCACTTATTCCCCTTATTCATTGGTTTTCTTACGGTCCTGTCATTCATTTTTATTTTCCTCAATAAACAATGCTCTATAAGATGTTAAGGGGAGAAAAGAAATTCAACATACGTTAAATGACTGGTGAAGGGTAGAGTGGTGAAGGATGTAGAGGTTGTTGCGGGGTTGTAAGATGAAGAGGGAAAGGGGATCAAATTGTGAAGGGAAAAAGAAAGGCAAATGCTTTATTTTTTGGTAGAATTAGAAAAACGATTCAGAATAAAGAGGTTTAAGTAAATAGAAGAAATAAGGGAATGAATGAATTAAAAAAAAAAAAAAACAAAAGGAGAATGAACGATGGTAATTAATCATATATAAAGTATATTACCAAAAAAAAAAAAAAAAAAAATCATATATAAAGTAGTCCATTAAAAAATGAATGCACTAATAACTATCATAATAACTGAGGAAAAAAAGGGTCCTACACCTTGCATACAGATTGTTATTTTTTGGATATAAAGCGATTATTGTATAAATCAATCCTTCAATTTAGAGTGCATATTTTTTGAAACCCCTAAATTTTTAACTAATTCGATTAAATACCTTAGAATATATAGACATGTATCTAAATACATATCTATGAGCTAAGAATATACATCTAATTTCCAATTCATTGATACCAATTATTATGCATTTTTTTTATGCCTCAAGGTTTTCACAATATATATATATATATATATATATATATATATATATATATATATATATATATATATAAAATTGTTTTTCGAACAAACTAATGAAACTGCAACTTGATAAATGAGTCGACTACTTAGACGTTGTATTTCGAGGTCCAAGGGAAAAAAAAATTAGATGGAGGGGAGAGAAACAGAAATTGATCAATTGTATCATATCTTTTTTATTTTTTTTATTTTTATGACATCCAAAAATATCCTAAGTGTATATTTGTCTATACAAATTTTAGCATGTTTGATTGGCCACGTGGCAATTTTGTAATTAGAATTGACGTGTGGACAAGGTTCCAACCACGGTGTTGAAACCGCTCTCCCCTAATTAATGGATAAAGGCTGAAAGGATATAGAGACAGAAGAGTTGCTCGCCGAACTACTGTAAATAAACCGCTGCTTCTCCCAGGTGGTTTTCGGGTTCTGTGGTGGGGAAGGTCAGCTTCGGGTGCTCGTTAGCTCCTGCGTTCACTTGGTACTGGTAATGTATTTTCCGACGATGTGAACAACCATATTATTCAGAACAGAATCTATAGTTACAAGTTGTTACTTGTCATTGCTACTGCATTGCCATAAAAAAAAAAAAAAAAAAAAAAAAAAAAAAAAAAAAAACATCAAAGCAGTCTCGGAAGCTCCCTTTTCGCCTTTCAAAATTTCTTTTTCCCCTTTCTGTTCAGACGGGCGCTCCTATCATTCTGTTTCCCATTTTTTTTTTCAATTCGTTGTCTACTAATATTTATTTCCTTTCATAACGGTATGGTTTTGCTTTGATTCATACTTTGTAGGGCTATTTGGAGGTTGTGTGGTTATTTCCTGGGTTTATAATTGAAGATGGAGGAGTCAATTTGATTTGGAAGGTGTTTTTCGAGTGAAGTTCGAGGCGGTTCACGGTGTGATTAACTTTGAGGTCTTGTTATTTTTATATCTTAACCTGTTGGTTTAAGATCTGGATTTGAAGTGAGTAATCCAGTATGTATCTCATGGTTTGGTTTACGTTGAACTTTGGGCTTTCATACTTGTGCTTTAGGTTTGCTTTGAATTTTTTGTTCAGATTGATTGTTTGATACGGCTTCTGCGCGTTGGTTCGGAACTTCAGACCAAGAGTTTGACTGACAAGGTTCTGGAGGTTCTGGAGGATATTGATAAGATGAATGTGACTTCTGCTTTTTGATTGGATGGACATTGGATTGGGGAGATCTTAGGACTCTCATGTGATGATGCCTGCTTTCCCTGGACGTATCTGGACTTTCAAATGTTGTGGATTAGGATGTTGCGGGGGTTTAAAAGATGCATTTTATTGTAGAGGATTATCCAGTCACGGATAGCTTTTCTCTCAATAGCTATATCCTTTGACAGAGTATTGCTGGGGCTTTGTATAATTGTATCTGAAAATGTCGAATGATTGAACGTTCTGCTTCTCAGACACTCCGCTGCATTTTCTTTATACTTTTTGAAGGTGGAGTGACTGAGTGATGTCTTGTTAAGATGATCGATCAGTTCATCAATTTTGTGATTCGGCCTCCAAGGTATGCATCCCTTGATACATTCATTCCACTGATCTTTTTTTCCCCCCTTTTCGTCCTTAACATTTAAAGTCAGCTTAAAATATATCATGTTTAAGTTGAAGTTCATCTGTAGGCAATTCAAAGTTTCGAGCTGTGTTATAATGTTGAATATTTCTAATATTGGTAACATATGAAGCATCAGCTGGTATTTATTAATCAGAAGTTTCCAAATATAATAAAATGTTCATCTAATTATTTGCTCAACTCTATTACATTGTTTAAAATTTGATACGCTGTCAAGAATACCAATATTGGATATGCTTGAGAAATGCTTTCTTTTGGTTGAAGCCTGCTTATCTAAGAAAGGTGGGTTTTTGTTTGGTGACAAGGTATGACCATGAGTTATTGGATAAATAAACCTAAAGTTTAAAAGAAACAATTTGCTTTGATTATGCATGCTCCTGTTTGCATGTTCCACTCAAATGAAAATCATGCATGTTTACATGGTTGAGTTAGGTAACTATAAATCTGGTCAAGGTGGAGGGAGTTTGGTGGGTTGTACACTAGATGCAGATTCAATTCTTCCCTCTGTATTCTCTTAATGAGAAATTTGTTTTGGATGGAATTTTCTGTTTTTAATTTTTATTTTTTAGTTTCCTTAATTTGACAAGGACAGTGTGCTTTGTAATTTCCTGTTCCTTCAATTCACACATGACAATTCAATGTGCAAATAACAATCTCATTTGCTTTAACCTTTGCTTTCTGAAAATCATATTTCATCCAGCACGAACAATCATACTATGTACGGAGTACCCTCCCAGGTGAAGCGTTTCTTTTTTTGTTGTAGAAATAAATATTTCAATGCTCATTAAGTATTATGCACAATGTAGCCATTTGTTCTCCTTATAATTCCTAAAGGATGCTTTTCTCTCATTCGTTCTCTTGCGATTAGTATCGAAGTTTCATCAACTGGACAACTTCATCCTGACAAGGGTTAAAAAAATGAGTGATTCCTCTGATTGATATTGAACTGGCATTCACTGATTCCCGTGTAGCTATGGTCCATTGATTGCTTAGAGCTGTTGACCTTATAGATCTTTTTCTTTTCAGCATCATCTAAATCTAGGTTATGTCTCAGTTGAACTTTGATGACAACAATTTTGATGCGGATGGTTCCAACATCTGTTTCTTGTATCTTTAAATATGTGTTTTGTGAGGATTTGAACGAGCATACTGTCCGATTTAAATGTTAAAAGGGGAATAGCAAAATTTGTTCTATCCCCTAGATATTCACTTAAAACTTGCTGATTTGAAGATATAGGCATTATTAGCTCTAAACTGTCTAACCTAGGATCTTGAAATTATAGATATAAAGGGTTATGGATTTGTAAAAGATTGATTATTTTGGGCTTGCTGCATTTACTTTTGTTTTATAATAGTGGTCAATAGTTTCAAGTTATACCCCTTATATATTGAGATTTATAGCAAAGCAGAAGCTTATGCGTAACAATGGTTATTAGTGCCAAAAGTAGTATGCACAATCTTGGCTTCATCCATGTTTATTTAATGACATTAGCAATATTAAGTCTCAGCAGATAGCTATATCTGTGATGACATGACTCTGTTCCTCCATCCCACATGATTGGCATCCCATTATTCATTTTCCTTGTTTTAACTGCATTTTCTTTTCTCGATCTCAGCAGTAAGTTGTCTAATTGTTTCCGATTTTAAGTAATGTCGCCTTTATACTCACCAGATGCAACTATTCTCTTTGAGCAAATTACTATTTCTATTGATTGCTTGCAAATTAGTTATTGAATTTGTAGTTTTTTTTTTTGGTGTTTTGTGGGGGATTTTTTTTTTGGGGGGGGGGGGGGAGGATGACATGTCTAGGCCTGCAGGGACTTACATTTAACTGGTGAAATTGACTGATGGATTATTGATTTACGACTTCCATATTTGTGAAGGTTCTGAAAATCAAGTATACAAGCATTGTGAAAAGTGGAAAACTACCTGTCATACAAGTCCTTGTCAAACTTTGTATTATGTCTCCATATCTGCCCCAGATCAGACCATGTGAAGGAATTGCAGTGCAAACCCTGTAGACTGACAAAAGTTCTTTGAACATATGCGGAAATTTTAGTTCCGTCGATGGGGGTTATTGGGGGCATTTAGTTCCCCAGAGAAAAGCCCACTTTGTAGGTGGGTTTTGTGCACAATCCTGGACGGAGTGTGAAAAAGGAAGAAGAGAACTTATAAATTTATATAAGAGCAAGACAAAATAATAGCATATAATCCTCATCATAGCCAAACTCAATTGCCCTCACACATTTCCCTGTACCATGCAAATCATTGCTTGATTTACAGGAGACGAAACCTGAGAATCCCTGTTAGATACAAACTTTCGACTCCGGAAAACCAATGGAACTGCACCCTTGATTCCCTTTCCCCTTTCATTTCCCTTCATAACAATGGGAGCATGGTGTGCTTTTGGTGATTCGAAAGGCAGAGCCCTGTGATTGAGCAGAAGACTATATTATATTGGTCCCATTGTATCCATTTCCCTCCTTCTTTGTATTTTTCACCACCGTCTGTTTCTCTCTGGAGACACTTGCAAGGCAGAGATCAACCCTTGGAAATTTCATCAAGGAGAAGAGGTTTAAGTTCAATTTCCAACAGATTTAGTGATGTCGATGGGAGCCCAGACAGCAGAATTTTCTCAAAGAAGCAGATGGTTCTTTCTAATGGAAGAGTAAATCTTCCATGAAATTCTAAAGTTGTCCTCTAAATGTCTCAGTTTCTAGATCCTGCTTTCAACAAGTTGGTAAAAAGAGCCAAATTCTTGTTGATTGGTGATTCAAGGGAATTTCAAATGAAATACACATTGTGCCTTTAGCATTATTCAGTCCACAAGCTATGCCAGTGGCAAAATCTTTCTGGTGACATCATCTGTTTCTCACAAACATTGTGACAACCAGCAAGACTTTAAAAACTAATTCTTATTATAACAGGAGGAAGATGATTTCTTTCCCTCATGTTTGTAAATGAACATGAGCACTTACTGTGTTTTTTGAAGTTTGAATATGAATATTGTCGGCAAATACCTTTTGCATCTTTTTGCTTATTTTTCACTTTTGCTGTCATGTTTTGGATTTACAGGGCTGAGTATAATCCAGACCAGTATTTGTGGGAAGCAGATTTCACTCTTGCAGGCAGAAGATTCAAGAGATTAGACTTAGAGGCAAGTATGGAGATCAGTTACCATAATACTGTCGTTTGTATTTGTTAATGATTTATTGTACAATTGCTTCAGATGTCCTTCAATAGATTTTCTATTTTGTCTCAGCTTATCTGGATGCATCTTGTTTGTGGTCAATGACTTAGGACCATTGGTTATTTTATATTTTTGACAGCTCAAGAATAGAAGGGGCAATGCCTTGCAATGCAGTCATTATGTGCCATCTCCTTTTCCAGAAGACGCTCCTCTCCCATGTGTTATTTACTGTCATGGCAACAGGTTTATTTTGGTGCTCATAGATGATTTTTTTTTTTTGAGGAATATTTTTTGATGAGTAATTTCTTTAGAATTCAAAATTTCCTTGCGTGGCTACATATAATATAAGTGTCATAGTTGTCAATGCATCACTTAGGCGACAAGCGGTTTTTCAGGACCAAGGCACTAGCTGCCTAGTTTTCTAGGCACCTAGGTCCCAAAATCCATCGGAAAGGGGGAAGAGAGAAAAAAATATAAAAATGGAGGAAAAGAGACGAAGTTGCAGAGGCAGCCACTGTGTTGCTGGAGTTGCAGGAAAAAAATAAGCGGCAGCCTGAGTTGCAAAAAAAAAAAAGAAAAAAAAAAGAAAAAGAAAAAAGTGACAGACGCTGTATTGCCAGAGTTGCAGCAGCTGTTGGATTTGCAGAAGAAGAAGCAGCGGCTGCCGGATTTGAAGAAGAAGAAGAACCTACCAGTGTCGCACTGCAACCTCTGGTGCAACCTCCATTGCGTCCTAACCCTTCCAGTGTCAAGGAGTGTTGAAGAGCTGTACACCTTAAATGTAGGGATAAAAGGGTTTCAGTTAAAAATAGATTTTGTTTTATTTTATTTTATCAATAATAGAAGTAAGTTTTATATTTTGCATATAATCTCCCTTGAAAGTTTACATCTTAACAAAAATCCCATATTTCATATCTAATCCCGTGTTAAAAATTAAATCATACGTGTAACCTACTTTTTGTATGTGCATGCCTAGGGGACCTAGGCCTAGGAGACAAGGTGCCTAGGCACCTGGAAACAGTTTTGGATCGCCTTGTCACCATGACAATTATGATAAGTGCCCAAATATATCTTAAGTGGTGATATCATTGAACCAATTTTCTGATAACTTTGAGAAGTGGAGAAGAAGATGAAGAAAAATAGAGTTCCTTTAATTGATTCAATGTAAAAGTCATAACTTGAATTAAAGGCTACAAACGGTTGAATAGAAATCCAGGCTGAACAAGAAAGGAAACAAATAATAAAATATATTATAAATAGGATCAATATGATCCACCGCCACTATCTAACCATCTAAATAAGGCACCCCCAAATAAGGTACCAAAAGCTCAAATAAGGTATGCCAGCTAGGTACGCCAGCTATCCAGCTATTGTCGTTTACACCCCCCTTCATACTCATGACGAGTTGCAGGAAATTAATAGGAGTTTGCCAAGAAGAAACTGAAAGCGAGCCACAGTATGAGCCTTTGTAAAGAAATCCGCCAATTGAAGAGTGGAGGCAACAAATGGTAAGCTAATAGATCTACTCTGAAAATGATGATGAACAAAGCGGCAATCAATCTCAATGGGCTTTGTGCAACGGAATTATGAGCAATTTGAATGGCACTCTTGTTGTCAGAGTTCCTTTTATTGATTCAATGTAAAAGTCATAACTTGAATTAAAGGCTACAAGAGGTTAAATAGAAATCCAGGCTGAACAAGAAAGGAAACAAATAATAAAATATATTCTAAATAGGATCAATATGATCCACCGCCACTATCTAACCATCTAAATAAGGCACCACCAAATAAGGTACCAAAAGCTCAATAAGGTACACCAGCTATCCAGCTATTGTCGTTCACATCTTCCAGTTTATTTTGTGCTATATCCCTTATTTTCCCCCTTTTTATGAATTCTCCCGCCTAGTTTGCAACGGCAAGTAGGCTACGAATTAACTGACACTTGATTATTTCATTTCCATTGTCCAATCAGTGGATGTCGGGCGGATGCAAATGAGGCTGCTATAGTCCTTCTTCCCTCAAATATTACTGTCTTCACTCTTGATTTTTCGGGTTCAGGCTTATCTGATGGTGATTATGTCAGCCTTGGTTGGCATGAGGTTTGTTGGGAAATTTTCTTTCTTTTGGATTTCTATCTTTCAGAGCATATGGAACTTCTAAATATATTTTTGCTATGGCTGTCTATATATCTATCAGAAAGACGACCTTAAAATTGTGGTGTCTTACCTTAGAAGCAACAAACAAATTTCATGCATAGGTCTTTGGGGACGTTCAATGGGTGCAGTCACAAGGTATTTAATCTTGTGGAGTTTGTCCCTTTTATTAGTTTCTTGGTCATGTTTAATTATCATAGATTTCTTGCTACCAAAGCTCAGCATCTATAAGCAGTTTGTTTTTACCCAGGAGTATGCAATATCACTGTTAAAAATGCTTAAATGGTCCAACAGTGTAGGATGCTTAGGACATTTTAAGAGTGAGTTAATGTTCATGAAATGGTGATCAGGTTATAGGAAGAGAATATTTTTACAGATAAAGTGCTTATTCTATCATTAGAAAATCTAACCTTTTCATCCATCTTTATTCTCCTGAGAAACAGGTCTAAAAGGACAATGAGTATTCCTCTTTCAGTTTAAACTTAATAATTTATTTCATACTTAGGAATGATTATTTCCTTTTCTCCCATTTAGAAAGTCTAATGGGATGGGAAACTGCTGACCTACGAGAGGATGACCCAAGTAAATATGCTATTTTCATCCTCCTTTGCGTGGAACAAAAGGAAGTCAAAACAAATTGCAGGGCGTATCGACTGAAAAGAAATTATGTGCCAAATGGATCAGAGAAGGTAGGGTTCCCCTACAAACCATATACACATTGCAATTGTATCTTGCAAAGTGGGTAACCTGTTTGACTAAAAATCTTTCAGTAACAACTTTTACAAACTATAGAAACGTATCCTTCAATGTCTATGTCCATTTGTGGCTCACTGTTGTTTGTTAGGTTCCAATCTTATAGATGTTAGAACACTGCATGCTAATTGAGTTTTCATCTGAGTGGAAGCTGTTAGTAAATTGATTTGATGTAGGATGGATTGGAAGAATCCAAATCCTACAGTTGTAGTGGGCCGACTTTTAATGGGAATATTAGCAGGCACGTGATGAACAGGATAAATGAAGAGACATAAAGGGAAAAAAATAATAACTGGCATAGGACAGCATAGAGGTTTAGATTTTGAGGTTTGAACTAGAAGGTGATGTAGTATTGCACAGTCAAATCATGATCAAGTCACAAGATCATGCCAGATCTCAGAAGATCACACAAGATCTCCGAAGATCAAATAATCTCGCAAGATCTCACATAGTCTCGCAAGATCTCGCAAGATCTCACATAGTCTCGCAAGATCTCGCAAGATCAAATAAAGATCACGGGTGGAAAGAACATAGATAGAATGCTCAACTATAGCAAGAAGAGATGCTGTTTTATTTTAGTAGGATTTTATTCAATATTTAGTTTCCTAGTTCATTACAATCCTATATTAATTACATCTTTTTAATTATGTTTCTAATTTGAGGCTCGGATGAGAGCCCTATTTAAATGATGTAAGGCATATGCCAAGGGGAAGTTGAAGTTGAATAGAATTGAGTATTTTTGAGTAGTTGTGATTCTTGATTACTGAATGAGATGGCCTTGGCCTGAGATCGGCCTCTTTTCTTTTGTTACTGTTATTATATATTGCTGGAAGTCACCACTATTGGGATCCTACTGGCAGCCATTATCAATTCACCATATTGTTTATTGGGCCTGCATTAAATTGGTATCAGAGCTATGGCCAGCAGTGATACGATGAACCCAACCGCTAGCTTGCAAGTTATTGAGGCATTGAGGCAAGTTATTGAAATATTGCCTGCGCTGAAAACTCGCATGGAAACAAGGCTTCCTCAATACGCTTACAAGGATCTTCCTTTACCAACCACTGTTGAGAGTAGGAGGATTTCGCTTCTCTGTGACCGCATGGAGTTTTATGAACGGTTCCATTGCCAATTAGATTCCTTAGAACAACGGTTAAAAGCGAAAAGGGATATAAAGCAGTCTTCGGAACTTGAGAGCAAGGACAACTCAGCGTTGACTAACTCGATAAAGGAAGGACTAGTTCTTGCACTGATTGTAGAAGAATCAGTGACTAAAGGCAAAGACCACATCCTTTTCAAGGTGGATGATATTATATTTCCAAAGTCCATTATTGAAGATTGTGTTGAGGAGGTTATGACTATTAGTGACGAGGTCAAAGAGAACAAGACCGATATGGTGGTCCCAGATGATGTCGTGGGTAAGGATGCCCTCACAAGTGTTTCACATGAGATTGTGTCTAGTAGCTATGATATTCTTGATGTTGATTGTGACGTTGAATACATTGAGTTCCTAATCCTGTCAAAGTACTTTGACAAGCGAGTTCCCAAGGTTGCAGATTTCTATCCTGATTTCCATATGCAACCAGAATCCTGTTCTTATTGGAAGATGAAAACTAACCCCACCGTGTTGATTCTAAACCGATTCAAGACTCGAGGTCGAGTTTTTTTTAAGTAGGGGAGAGTTGATGCAGTATTGCGCAGTCAAATCATGATCAAGTCACAAGATCATGCTAGATCTCGCAAGATCACAAAAGATCTCGCAAGATCAAATAATCTCGCAAGATCTCGCAAGATCAAATAAAGATCACGCATGGAAAGAACATAGATATAATGCTCAACTATAGCAAGAAGAGATGCTGTTTTATTTTAGTAGGATTTCATTCAATATTTATTTTCCTAGTTCATTACCTTCCTATATTAATTACATCCTTAATCATGTTTCCAATTTGAGGCCCGGATGAGAGCCCTATTTAAATGATGTAAGGCATATGCCAAGGGGAAGTTGAAGTTGAATAGAATTGAGTATTCTTGAGTAGTTGTGGTTCTTGATTATTGGGTGAGATGCCCTTAGCCTAAGATCGGCCTCTTTTCTTCCCCCTCTTTCATTCTCTTTTCTTTTGTTACTGTTATTATATATTGCTGGAAGTCACCACTATTGGAATCCTATTGTGAGGCTGGTTCCTAATTTGTGGAGTTTTGGGGACTGGTCCAACATTATTTGGTATCAGAACTCGGTATTGCCATGGAATTTGAAAAAGGTGGAGATCAACATGTAATGGGAAAAAAATACTCACCACGATATGTGCCCAACTGATTCAAAACTCGTGGTCGAGGTTTTTTTTAATTTATTTTAATTTGTTTTTATAGCAGGGGAGAGTTGATGCAGTATTACTCATTCAAATCATGATCAAGTCACAAGATCATGCAAACTCTTGCAAGATCACACAATATCTCGCAAGATCTTGTAGATCACACAAGATCTTGCAAGATCAAATAAAACATTCAATTGGAAAGATCAATCTTAGAAGTTAGAAGGATGTGCTGTTGCTGAAGCAATCAAGGAAGGATATGATGCTGCTTAGTTATTATAGTAGGATGTTATTTCCAATAAATTTCAATTTCTTTGGTAATTGCTTTCCTAGTTAATTTCCTTCCAAGTTAGTTTATTTCCTTTATCAATTCCTTTCCATGTTGAGAGTCAATTTTGAGCTCTATTTAAAGTGATGTAAGGCTTAGTAGGCCAAAAAAAAGATTGGAACTAATGAAAGAAACCTAGTTTATGCCATTTCTATGAGAGAAAGCTGAGTGAGAGACTCATGAGGTGAGAGACTTCTGGTGGTGAGAGGCAGCCTAGGCCTTAAGGTGAGATGCCTTAGGTCATATCCCCTTACTTTTCTTCCATCCCTTTTTTCCTCCACCCATTGATTTTTTTCCTTATCTTGTTATATCAAACATATCAAAAAAAAAAAAAATAAAAAAAATTCATGGTTTACTGTTCATTGATCTTATTGTAGGCTGGTTCCTAATTTGTGGAGTTTTGGGGACTGGTCCTACATTATTTGGTATCAGAGCTCGGGATATTGCCATGGAATTTGAAAAAAGTGGAGATCAACAACGCAATGGGAATAAAAAATACTCACCCCGGTATGTGCTCAACTGATTCAAAACTCGTGGTTGAGTTTTTTTTTTTTTAAGCAGGGGAGAATTGATGCAGTATTGCTCAGCCAAATCATGATAAAATCACAAGATCACGCAAGATCTCGCAAGATCAAATCAAATCTCGCAAGATCAAATAAATCATTCAATTGGAAAGATCAATCTTAGATTGATGTGATGTTGCTGAAGCAATCAAGGAAAGATATGATGCTGCTTAATTATTATAGTAGGATGTTATCTCCAATATATTTTAGTTCCTTTAGTAGTTACTTTCCCAGTTAGTTTCCTTCCAAGCTAGTTAATTTCCTTTGTCAATTCCTTTCCATGTTGAGAACTAATTTTGAGTTCTATTTAAAGTGATGTAAGGCTTAGGCCGAAAGAGAGATCTAAAGTAATGATAAAAACTTGGTTTATTCTGTTCCTGTGAGAGATAGATGAGTGAGAGACTCATGAGGTGAGAGACCTCTGGTGTGAGAGGCTGCCTAGGCCTTAAGGTGAGATGCCTTAGGTCATATCCCCCTATCTTTCTTCCCTCCATCCATTGATTCTTTTCTTTTTCTTGTTATATCAAACATATATAAAAAAAAAAAAAAAACTGTTCACGTTTTACTGTTCATCGAACCTATTGTGGGTCTGGTTCTTAATTTGTTGAGTCTTGGGGATTGTCTTACATTAGAAGGAAGAAGTGATAGACAGAGTAAGATTGATTTGTAATGCAGTCATGACATGACGTCACAATGCATTAAATGCCATACTCCAGTTTTCCCTCTTTTCCAACGTCTCTCAAAGCAATGGCTCCTAAGTAGAGATGTAAACGGATCGGATTTGAATCCGATATACCCCGATCCGAATTCGAATCTGATTGTCAAATACAGTATCCGAATTCGAGCTGAATCCACCAGATCTTTACAAAATGAATTTGATTAATAAAACGAAAATCTGGATAAAATCCTGTTTGAATCTGAAATATGAACATCGGCAATCATGTCCTCTGTTTCCTCGAGGGAGAAAAAATTAAAACCTAAAACTCACTAGGCAACCCTGGGGCATTCTATTTCCCAATGCACCACCAGATCTGAAGCTAAAGAAAGTGATATTCTCTCACCACAAAATCTCGGGTTACAACACCATCGAAACCCAAAGAAAACCCAGAAGAGAAGAAGAAAGAAAGATTAGAGAAAGAATCTTACCTCCCAAACACAAAACTGAAGATTGTCATGAGAAACCCAAAAAAAGATTAACATTCAATAAAATTATTAATTGAGAAAAATAAGGATAATAGTATGGTTGTGGGAAGAGTGTGGAGTGGAAGAAGAATAGAAACACAGAAATGGGAAAAAAAGAAATAGATGGGAGATGAATCTTATCACCCATTGTTTGAGGATGAGAGCCGTAGTCGGTGCTCCACCGGAGGAAACCCTAGATTTCTCTTCAACTCAATAGAGTACGAGACTAGAGGCTGAAATAAAACCCTAAAACTCTTCTTTGCCGCATCTTCTCCGCCGATAAGAAAACCCTTAAACTTTCGCAGCTTCATCTCCTCTTCTCCGCCAATAAGAAAACCTAAAACTTTCGCAGCTTCATCTCCTCGAATAGAAAAATCAGGGATAAAGATATAGTAAGCTCTAGTTACACTAATGATGGAATGTCCCCTCGTAAAATTGGGAAACCAGCTGTCATTTTAAAATTTTATCTCTTTTTTTTTTTTTCCTTCCAATTATTCTAACCTTATGTCAATTCCGTCTCTTAAGGATTATTTTAATATTCAAGGATATTTAACCAGATAATAATAGATATATACTTAAGCAGATCGAATTATATCGATCCGTATGATTGAAATCCAAATTCAATTTCAATTATCCGAATCTGAATCTGATTGTTTGAATTCGGATTCCCTTAAACGAATGCGAATTCAAATCGGATCCGGATTTTCGGCTATCCATTTACATCCTTACTCCTAAGGCACCCTCCTCTCCTAACGGTTCTTTTCCCTCCCCAACGGTTTTCTTTCTTCCCTTATTGGTTTGAAGAAGAATAGTAAATGATTTTGCATTGTTGTACCGTTGGATCTGCCATTGTGAGTTTGAGGTCCTCTTGTGGTGAGAAAGTCCCATATTTGAGTGAGTGAGTGCCCAAAAGACCCCAAGTTTAGTGGTCCTCTTTGAAGAACTGACCATTGTTATTTTTGAACTTAGTTTCTCATTTTGCAATAAACTGATGAGGTGACGTTTTCTTGGGCTGGCATGAACCTGTTTGAAAGCCCAAACCGAGATGAAACGGGTCCAAACTTAGTTGCAATATAGTAGAATGTTTAGGGATTTATTTCTTTAAGTTTATCTTGTAAGCATAATTGTTTTTTATTTTATTCTATTTAGGTGTGATACGTAGGAAAATAGTTTCTTTATTTGTGTTTCAGTTTTATGCAGCTTCCTAGTTTAGAGTTTATTTCCAGTTGGAGTCTTTTATTTTCTTCTTTAAATATGCTTGTAACCATCGGATTAAGGAGATTATTATTAGAATGGAATGAATATTGATTTGGTGTGCCTTCGGGCTGAAGTTTGCATACTTCTCTCTCCTTGTCTCTCCCATCGATTGCCTTGTTCTTTAACTTCGCTCTCTTCCCTTACCAGTTTCAGATCACGAGTACTTCTCTCAGGTAATTCCATACTCCTTCCTATTCTTCTTCTTCTCCTTCCTTTTCTAAGTATTTTTTTCCCCTACCGAACAGCAAAGAATCTGATCGATCTCGTTATTAGGTTTCCAGTTGGGTCTGAAATTCTGAGCATAGGCCCCTTTGTTGAAGATTGGTCCTATGTATGATGGAGGTACATAGTTTTATGTGTTAGTGCTATTTAGTGAAGTGATATTAGGTATGTTGATGTTTAGTAGATAGATGTTATATTTACTTTAGTTTCCTTTGTATCTAAGGTTGTCTACATAATGTAGCCAACTAGCTTTCCTTTATTTCTTTAGTTAAGTGAGGGGTGTTTATGTAATTTATGTTATTATTGATTAATATAAAGCAATGCCGTGGGAGGGAGAGTATATACAATCGATCTCTCCTCTTTCCCCTTTGTTTCTTTCTCTCTTCTTCTTCTTCTTTTTTTTTTGGGTAGGTAAAATTAAAGTACTCTTCTTCTTCTCCTTCTCTTATGCTTTACTTCTCTCTTATAATTTACACCTTTCATAGGCGACCTAATCCCTAATGTTGTGCATCCGAAGTCCACTCCTTTGACAAAAAATAAACCCTGCAATCAGGTCTGGTTACTGTTACCTCCAGATCCTATTTGTAGCAGTTAGATTAGGATATAATAAGGCCTTCCAGGTCTTCGATGCAAAGAACTAAATCTCGCTTCGAGTCAGGTTTTGATCAGGCCTGAAACTGAGATATGTTGGATCCTGTCCCGACACTGGGCCTCCCTGGATTGAAACCTAGGTTCAAAACATGGGTTTCGACCAGGCTTGCAATCAAGAGAACTTAGAGAATTCTGTAAGTTTCGATCGAAACCTAGAACCATGCTTCAAGGGGTGTTTTCTAGAGGGTTATGGGATTGGGATTAGCCCCTGAAATTTCATTCCAAAAGGTATTGATCTGAGACTCTGAGTAAGGTTCTTCTCGCCTGAAATCAAGCTCAGTTACCATTGGGTTTTCTGTTCCCAGGTTGAAGACAACCTTTACTTCTCCTTTTCGTGTTAAATCTGTGATACTGAAATTCCTATTATGCCCTCCTCTTCAGAGTTTGTTCTCAGCTTGTCCTAACGTCCTAATTGCTTCCAATACTGACCCTCTCCATTAATTCAAATCCCTTTTCACATCCCATCTTCTATTTTCTTTCCATTAGAATCCTAACATTGTTCTTGAAATTACCAAACTATCACTACTGTTTGAGAGTGCCCACATTGACCTGATTATGGTTTTTTTGACCGGGATCCATTGTAACTCTTCTTCATTTCTATTTTATTTTGCATTTCTGTTTTGAGCTGCATTAATTTGCTATTGGAGGAAGTCCCGGTTCTTGGATTGAACAAGTTCCAAAATCTATGGAAAGTCAAAAGCAAAATCAACATTGGGTTAGTTGCCGAGAATCGATTGGCTTCTCCTGTAGACAGGGGTACACCTCCAGTGTTCATTGAGGCGCCACAAAAGGTGGTTTATGAAGAAGAAAGGTGGCTGCTTCAGCTAGACGATGAGTTCTTTCAAAGCAGAAGAGGAGGATGCAGCCATGACATGGGATGACATCACATGGCATTAAATGACATACTCCACTTTCTCCCTCTCCAATGTCTCTCAATGGAACGACTCTTTTTTAAATGTTCCTCTCAGTGGCTCCCAAGGCACCTTCCTCTTCCAATGGCTCTTTTCTTCCCCTATAAATTTATATTTTGGTTTAAAGAAGATTAGTAAATGATTCTGTATTTTTGTACTTTCGGATGTGCCGTTCTGAGTCCCCATGATATGTTTGAGGTCCTTCAGCGGTAAGAGAGTCCTACCCTTGAGTGAGTGAGTCCCCAAGAAGCGGCAGAGTTAAGTTCACCTCTCTGACCCTTGTCATCTTGTGCCCTTGTCATCTTGTGCTAAGTTTCTCACTTGTAATAAAATCTTCTTCATTTATATCTTATTGTGCGGTTCCATTTTGACCTACATCAATTAGAGTTTAAAGAAATAAAAACAAGAAGGAAATAAGTAACTTTAAGGGCTGTCTATGGTATCTGTGAATAGTAACTTTTGAGTAAAGTACTAGAAAAAAGAACAATTAAGAGAAGGCAAAGAAGCTGATCAGATTTGCAAGCTAAGTTAATTAAATGGTTAGGTTTTTCTTGCAGATAGGTAAAGAGAGCACAATAAAGAAGGATAAAGCAAAAGAAAAAGATAATATATTTGGTAAGAAGATTGTGGGATGGGGTGGGGTGGGGTGGGAAGGAGGAGGATGTGATATAGAAAGAAGGAGAATAAGTATAGATAGGAAGAGATGAGAGAGAGGGGGTGGGGATTATGAAAGGATCAGCTTCCTACTGGCTCAAGTGAGTACATCTCATAAAACACATGAAGCATTACACATGCTTACAGTTGTAGTTAACTATGCTATAAATAACTAGTTTTTTTTTTTTTTTTGGGGTGAATCAATGATATATTCAATAAGCCCAAGAATTACAAGAGAGGACACCAAAAAGGGGACAACAAGAAAATACAAGGAATAGACTAAAAACAGAAGGGAATCTTACCTACAACAAGTTGGATAGGTAAATCCCGAGAGATCACAATGTGCCTGTTTTGATGTGAATCCGGGCATGTTTTCTATGCTGTCTAAAATTTGCTTGTAGGTTCTTGATCTTCCTGACCATCTGCTAAGATTCCTCTCCATCCAAATTTGGTAAACAGCTGTGTTGAAAGCAATTCTGCCACTGTTTCACATATTGTTTCCCCCCTAAAGGCTTTGATGACTCATTTCTATTCCCTTTCAAACTCACAAATCTTACAGTGAGAAGGCCAGCACGGATAATACTCTCCCAGATGGACCCAACAAAGGGGCAATTAAAAAACAGGTGGGGATATCTTCAGGAGCATTCCAGCATATGAAGCATGAGAAAGATGGCAAGATGTTTTTCTGCTGAAGGAGGGATTGAGTCGGAAGTGATTGTGTGAGAACCCTTTACCCTATGTTACAAGTTGGCCCATAGACCCACTGGGACCCACTAGATATATCTGGCGCTAGCTAACGCCAGCAATATCTAGTGCTGCTCCCCTTTCTCTTCCTTCTTTAATCAATTACAGATTTATTTTCTTTTATTTTATTATTGTAATCTTATTGTAATCTTTTCTTATTTTCTCTTCTTAGAATAGAGACTTTCCTTATAAATCTGTTTATTTTCTTTCTCTATAAATACAAGGTAGAGAGGAGAGCTATTCAACGATTTGGGCTTCAGCACATTGCTGTGTCAAAATCTCTCTCTCTCTCTCTCTCTCTCTCTCTCTCTCTCTTTCTCTCCTTCTCAATCTTCTTCTCTTTTAATTTCTGGTTGTATACTTGCTGGTTGTTTCTTTGAGAAATTGTTACATGGTATCAGAGCACTAGATCTTTGGCCATCACTGATCAAAGAACTCTTGGTTTGATTTGCCATTGATATTTTTGCTCTCTCTATGTAACTACAATTTTCTGTTTTACTACTACTAATTGGTGATCGAGATTACATCTATGAATGTTGTTGCTAAATACTACTATTTTGTAGACTTTTGTACTTGATCACCCCGTTGGTAAGGTTATTATCCTCTCCTTGACATCCATCACCCCCTTTGAGCTTCTCTTTTCCTTTGGCCTCTCGGTGGCCGAACCGAGCTTTAGACCTTGTCATTTACCCTACTACTACCATCTACCTTTACCCACACTGAGCCTTTGGCCAATCGATTTGCTGAACCGATAAGACAATTTTTCTTTATATATACATTGGTTGTGGATTTTGTTCTCTAACATGATGACTGACCCTAAGCCCACTGAGGCTCAGATCATCTCCATAAAGTTAAAAGGAGTTTCTAATTATTTGTTATGGGCTCAAGCTATCAA
This sequence comes from Protea cynaroides, assembly GCA_028583415.1. NCBI lineage: Eukaryota > Viridiplantae > Streptophyta > Magnoliopsida > Proteales > Proteaceae > Protea > Protea cynaroides. The sequence continues at coordinate 654,517 of CM053265.1, forward strand.
AGCCTTTATTCTTTCTAAAGACAAAACCACATTGTTAAATGATGAGCCCCCTGTATGTGATGTGAAAGACAGTGAATCTATCAAATTGTACAATACCTGGTTAAGAGATAATTCTTAGGTTCAAAAATGGTTGTGGAGCAGTATTGATATCTCCCTCCTACCCACTGTAATGTTCCACAATACAGCCAAGGCCATTTGGGCTGATCTACAAGAGACATATGGGTAAGATAAGAATTTCTCTCGCATCTATGACCTATATGAGCCGATGTTTACTTACTTTATTGGTGAAAAATCCTTGAGTGACTACTATGGAGGCTTCAAAGGGCTTATTGAAGAAATACAGGTTGTGCAGCCTCTTGCCAATGATTTGAGCAAAATCAAAGCTCAACAATCTGAGTTCTACGTTGCTAAATTTTTGGCTGGCCTTTCCCCAGAATATCAGAGTGTTAAAAGTCAATTTCTTGCAGGAGCCTCTATCCCTACCCTTAGCGAGACCTTCTTTCGCCTTCAGCGATTGGTCCCACAAAGTGACTCTCCTGTCAAGGACACTTTTGCTTTGTTTGTTGGCCGTGGCCCTCCTGGTCATGGCAATGGGCGGACATCTTCTGAAAAAGCTGATAGTTATTGTACCCATTGTCACAAGACTAACCACATGGTGGAAAATTATTGGGATATAAATGGTCGTCCTGATTGGGCCGATACCCTTGCCAACAATGTTACTACTGAGGATGCCCCATATCCCATCCAGGCTCCTACTACGCAGACATTTGCGCCATCCAATGCACAATATGAGGCCTTTCTCCCTCGGATTCAACATCTAGAGGCTACTGGACCACTACCCACTGCTACCTGGCCCACACAGGTACAACTGCCTTGTTATCTACCACCCTTTCTACCCCTTAGATTATAGACTCTGGCGCTACCTGTCACATGACGGGACAGCCTTCTACCCTTACAACCCTTAATGATACACCCGATGTCTGTCACCGTTTACCTCGTCGATGGATCATCTACCACGGCTTCCCATCATGGGAATATTACCCTTACCCTGTCCTTATCCTTGTCCTCTGTCCTTCGTGTTCCTAATTTTCCTCTTAACCTTATGTCTATTAGTCAACTTACAAAATCACTTAACTGTGTTGCAACTTTTTTTCCTTCTTATTGTACCTTTCAGGATCTCAGGACCAAGGCGACGATTGGTGGCGGGCGTGAGTATGCTGGTCTGTACTATTTGGAGCTACCTGAACCCATTCCCACCGCTGCTACCACATCTACTTCCACCCCTCTTCAATGACACCATCGGCTTGGCCATCTATCTCTTTCTAAGTTAAAGGCTCTTGTCCCTAGTTGCAAGTCACTCTCTACATTACAATGTGAGGCTTGTTAACTAGGGAAACATCATCGTTCCTATTTTCCAACTAGTTATACACCTAGGCAATCTTCCCCGTTTTCTTTAGTTCATTCTGATGTTTGGGGACATTGTCAAATTCCCAATCGGCTTGGTTTCTCTTATTTTGTAACCTTTGTGGACGATTATTCCCGCATGACATGGCTCTACTTAATAAAAGAACGGTATGAATTTATTAATATTTTCAAGGGTTTTCATAAAGAAATTGCCACTCAATTTGATACTCCTATCAAAGTTCTACGTACTGATAATGCCCTTGAATATGTTCAGTCTGTCATCTCTGATTTCTGTTTTGCCAATGGCTTTATACACCATACCAGTTGTGTTTACACTCCTCAACAAAATGGAGTTGCTGAGCGTAAAAATAGACATCTTTTGGATATGGCCAGGTCTCTCATGCTCCATATGAATGTTCCTAAGTATTATTGGAGTGATGCTGTTTTAACTGCCTGCTACCTGATTAACAGGATGCCTTCTTCTGTCCTCCACAGTAAAATTCCTTTTAAACTTCTCTATCCTAATACTCCCTTATTTTCAGTTTCTCCTCGTGTTTTTGGTAGTACGTTTTTTGTCCACATCCTACATCCTAAAGTGGACAAATTATCTCCCCGGTCTATCAAATGTATTTTTCTTGGCTAGTCTCGTACTCAGAAAGGTTACCGGTGTTTTGACTCTATTACTCGGCGTTATTTTGTCAATCATGATGTAACCTTTTTTTGAAGACAAGCCATACTACCCTATTCCTATTCCCACCAATTTACCTTCCACTGATATTCCTTTCCCTCTCATTCCTTCTGATGATGAACCCACCTCCATCTCATCTGTTTCTGAACCCCCCTCCATCCCACCCCAAACTTTGCAACCCTTATAGGTTTATACCCGTCGCACTCAGGTTGCTCCACCTACTACGGCTACTGCTCCGGCTGCTGCTGCTGTCCTTGGTTCTGCGGTCAACTCTGACCTACCTATTGCTCTCTGAAAAGGTAAAAGAACTTGTACATAGAAATCCTTGGTTACCTTTCCCATTGAGCACTTTGTTCATACTGCCCATCTACCCACTTCTCAACGGCGACTTGTTTACTCTTTGGCTGCTACCTTTGTACCCACTACCCTATCCCAAGCCTTGTCCCATCCAGGGTGGCATGCTGTTATGAATGATGAAATAGATGCTTTGACCTCCCGTCAGACTTGGACTCTTGTTGACTTCCCACCTGGCCATTCAGTTGTGAAGTGCAGATGGGTCTATACTGTGAAACATAACTCCGATGGCTCTGTTAAACGGCTGAAAGCAGGGTTAGTTGCCAAGGGGTACACTCAAACCTATGGGGTAGACTATTTTGAGACATTCTTTCTTGTGGCCCGTCTCAATTCGGTCCGGGTACTCGTTTCCATGGCTGTCAATTTTGATTGGCCCTTGTATCAAATGGATGTCAAAAATGCGTTCTTGTATGGGGATCTTCATGAGGAGGTATATATGGACCAACCTCCGGGGTATGTTATGTTGCTCAGGGAGGGAATTCCACTAAAGTCTGCAAGTTACTAAAAGCAATATATGGACTAAAGCAGTCCCCTCGTGCGTGGTTTGATAAATTTAGCACTGTCATTGCTAGTTTTGGCTTCACTACTTGCTATTCAGATCATTCTGTTTTTGTACGTCGTCATCAGGCTACTATTACTATCATTGCTGTCTATGTGGACGACATAATTATTACAGGGAATGATAAGTTAGGTATTACAGAACTTAAGTCTCACCTAAATACCCACTTTCAGATGAAGGACTTAGGACTCCTTCACTATTTTCTTGGTATTGAAGTAGTTCGAGGCCGTACTAGTATCAGTCTTTCCCAACGCAAGTATGTCCTCGATTTCCTTGCAGAAATAGTTCTTCTTGGCACCAAGCCGGTTGAAACTCCTATGGATCCACATCAGAAATTCGAAACATGTAATAGTCCTGAATATTCTGATGTTCATCAATATAGACGGTTGGTTGGGAAGTTAATTTATCTTACTGTTACTAGACCTGACCTTTCTTATGCTGGTGGAGTGGTGAGTCAATTTATGCAAGCTCCTAAAGTTGTCCATTGGGAGGCGGCCTGTCGTATCTTGCGCTATCTCAAGAAATCTCCAGGTACAGGTCTTGTTTATTCCCGACATCGCCATCTTGACATTGTTGGGTTTTCAATGCTGATTGGGCTGGGGCAGATGGTGATAGACGTTCCACTACAGGTTATTGTACTTTTGTTGGTGGCAATCTCGTCACTTGGCGAAGTAAGAAGCAAACCACTGCCTCCAAATCTAGTGCTGAATCTGAATACCGTGCTATGGCATAGACTACTGCTGAATTAATGTGGCTGAAAAATCTTCTGCAAGAGTTGGGATTTCCTATTTCTCAGCCTATGACCTTAAAGTGTGATAATCAGGCTGCGATCTATATTGCCAGTAATCCAGTGTTTCATGAACGTACTAAGCATATAGAAATGGATTGCCATTTTATCCATGATGCGGTTTTGAAGAAACTTGTTGTCACTCCATTTGTTTCATCTTAAAATCAACTTGCGGATATTTTCACTAAACCTCTATTTGGACCAGCATATCGGTTAAATTGTTACAAGCTTGGATTGACCGATTTGTATACTCCAGCTTGAGGGAGGATGTTACGAAGTTGGCCCATAGACACATTGGAACCCACTGGGACCCACTAGATATAGCTGGCGCTAGCTAACGCCAGCAATATCTAGTGTTGCTCCCCTTTCTCTTCCTTCTTTAATCAATTGCAGATTTATTTCCTTTTATTTTATTATTGTAATCTTATTGTAATCTTTTCTTATTGTCTCTTCTTAGAATAGAGACTTTCCTTATGAATCTGTTTATTTTCTTTCTCTATAAATACGAGGTAGAGAGGAGAGCTATTCAACGATTTGGGCTACAACACATTGCTGTGTCGAAATCTCTCTCTCTCTCTTTCTCTTTCTCCTCCTCAATCTTCTTCTCTTTTAATTTCTGGTTGTATACTTGCTGGTTGTTTCTTTGAGAAATTGTTACACCCTATAAAGCTATGTCGAGGAATGGAGTCCTGGTTCCAGATAAGGTTGTGCCAGGGAATTATTTGGCCTTTAGTTCTCACGATCTCCCAAACTGAAGAAAATGTGGGCCCACTCGAATTTTGCAAAGACCACAGTACAAGATCTCTTGGTCTCCTTTACTCCCCTGAGATTTTGAGACACAAAGGTTCTTGGTTTCCATTTTCCATCTCTGATGATGGCTGAAACTTTAGCCCTTCTTCCCATGCTGGAATGCTGTGCTGATGAGAACTCCATATGGCCTGTTATCAAGCCACATAAAAGTAGATGATCCATTATCAATGGCGTCTGATAAGAAGGGTCTCAACTTCAGATATCCTTCCATAGCCAGGGGGAGTCCACTGAATGGTTGACAGTCCAAAGGGAGTCCTTCTTGAGGTGCTTTCCATAAACCCAATCAACCATATGCTTCTCATTTTGGATGTAAGCCTTCAGAACAATTTAACAATGTTAGCCAAGTTAACCTTGTTCACTCATCTCAATCCCAGACCTCTTTCCTTTTGGGAAGGCAAACTTTCTCCCAGATGATAGTTTGAAGAAACCTATTGCCATTGCTGCCTTTTCAAAGGAAAGCACTTGTGAGCAAGGATTAAAGTATCACGTGTTGGTAACATATCGGTCGGGCGATTTTAAGAGACGTATCGTATCGTATCGTATATCTATTTTTCAAGAATGTGCATAGCTGAGATATGTATCGGGTGTACGAAACAGTAATCCATGGTAGTATCGACCCATATCGGTCCTGTATCTCGTATCGTTTAGTATCAGACTGTATTGAGGATACTTTAAACCTTGTGAGAGATTCAATCTTCTAGCAAACCAAGTGGAAGCACAACTGCACAAATAAACTTGTCCAGTAAATATAGGAGCTCTTCAATACTGACCGAACCAGCTGAAGACGCCCTGCAAAAGAAAGAAATCTTGCCTTCCACAGCTGAAGCCACTTGCGGATTTGATCCAAAATTGGAGTTCAATGATTAGTAAGCCTGGAGGAGATGAGTGGGAGACCATGGTAATTGATAGGAAAATAACCCAATGTAATACCTGAGCTCTGTCACAAAGCATCAGCCACATCATCAGTGATACCAGCCAGTAAGATGTGGGATCTGTGTTTATTCACCCCATGCCCCAAAATGTTCTTGAAAAAAGTGAGTTTCCATAACTGCAGCAAGGGACTTGGTATTGGCCTTGGTGAAAACCATTAAGTCATCAGCAAATGCCAGATGAGTTAAATGGGCTAGCGGCAATTAGGGAAAAAATCCAACAACTTCCACTCTGCTTAAGGGTTGTCTACTGAGCAACATTGGGCAGTGGTTAAAGATGTCTGAGCTAGTGAATTGAGCTCCGGAGGAAGAAAATATTTTCAGCTAATTACCGTTGACTGACATTCTGTTTTAGTTACAAACAATACCTTGATTACCCTCTCTCTTATGCTTCATGTGAATTTCTTCCCTATCCACTTTATATCCGAAATGGCAGTGGTGTCCAAGCAAGAATTGAATGCTGCTACTGAGTTCCCATCAATTCCGTCTCCTCCTGAATTTTCATGATCAAATTGCACGACATTGAAATCGCCAGAAAGACCCCAAAGCTCGTCACCAACAGTAGTGGCAAGGTTACATCGCACAGACCACAGGTCTTCTCTTTCTGTCACTGAATTGGAACCATAAATAGTCATGATGAAACACCCGTTACCATTCTGAAGATCAGCCACCCAGAGATGAATGAATTGGCTTCCCTTCTAAATTTCAGATATCTTCACTCAATGTTCAGCCCATAGACACCAGATACGGCCGTTGGGGTGGTAATCCAGGTTGTGGATTTGTTTAACGGGCAGATGTTCTTGACCAGCGTCAAATTACAAACCTTAATTTTTTAACTTTTAAGTAACATTGGTAAGTGTATCCACTTATGCATTAGCTAGAGACCTATATAATAAGTGGCTAGAAGCTTCAACTGAATGTAAAATTACCCTCATCTGGTACCTGATAATTACTATCATGTCCCTACTCTACCATAACTGACATATAAGGTACAGACAAACCTATAGAAATCCTAAACAAAGCTGTTCTTGAAAAGCAAGGATACCCTATTCACATTTCCCCAAATGGCTATCAAATCATTCATCAATTGCAATGAATGTTGCTGCGACAGGCTCCAACAGTTCTGCTCGCAATGCTCCCAATAACTTATTGGAAAGTGGGTAGATGCCTTATGGTGCTTACATGTGCATAATGATTTTGGCTAGTAGAAAAGTGCTTAAGAAATGTTTTTCTTCACTTTCAAATGCTTGAGGCAGGATGCTTGGCGTTCAAACTGGCAAAAACATAATGCACATGTTTCAATATATTGTTAGTTAGTTAAAAAAAATATGCAAGATATGTTAGATAAATCCATGTAACCACAAAAACGATATAAATGACTAAGATGAAGTAAATAATTTTAAGAAAGAAATAAATGAATTGAATTATGAATGTATAAGTTAAGAAATAACATAATAGGTCAAAAAACAATACATACCAAATGAAATCAACAAATTCAGAACACAAAAATAAGAAAATGATTTAGTGGGACTTTTTATTTTTCTTTCATGAAGAACATTATTTTGATTAGGGTCTGAAGCACTTTGGCCTGAATTTGGAAGTGTGAGGCATATGATTTTTGGCATTAATAGTAACTGTGGAATATTATTAGGTTCTGACCTTACGGTTGTAGGAGAGCATAAAGCAAGGGGCTAATGAAAGGAACAAAAGATTCTAGGAAGGATTACCGATTACCCGTCTTCCTAGTCTCCAACAGGAGAAAAGAAATTAAAAATTTCACCGTTTCTTGTGTTGTAATAATAATGATTCTTAATCCCCTTGTAGAGCATTTTAAATTATTTTTAGGTGTTTGCATGTGAGTGGAAACTCTGTACTGCTTAAATGTTTATCTTGATCTCTTTGGTGGAAAAAGTACCCATTATCCTTCTGAATAGTTGTGATGAATGAAGATCTGGAATATTGTCATTTGGAATGATTGATATTTTCAAGATCCTTATTAACTTGTAGCTCTCATAAATGTAATGCAGCCTTCTTTATGGAGCAGAGGATCCTTCTATCGCAGGGATGGTGTTGGATAGTGCCTTCTCAAACTTATTTGATCTGATGATGGAACTAGTAGATGTTTACAAAATCCGGCTTCCTAAATTCACGGTATCTCTTTTTCTCTCTCTGTCTGCTTTTGTGTTTGTTCATGTGTGTGTGTGTGTGTATCCCACCCTGGATTCCATGAGCTTGATGAAGGTATAGTAGAAATCTTCAGCCATGTTTAGGTTTTCTTCTTGTATTTTGTTTGAGCATTGTGCATACTGACAAGTTGTATCCTAGTCTTATTCTACCACAAATTGCATATTTTTTTCCCTTCGTGGGTTATTGAAATATATTTAGTTTTCTCCCTCTGTTTTTTCCCCCCTCTTAAGAAGTCATGCTAGTTTTCTGTTATTGAATGCAGACTGCGCTCTATGTCTATTTTATTGTTGAGCAAGAAGGGCCATAGCTGTCAAGGCGCCATGGCGAACCAAGGCGTTGGAGGCCTGACGAGGTGCCTGGGCGACCAAGGCACCCACTTAGGCGACCAAGGCGCCCACTTAGGCGACCAAGGCACCCGATTTTCCAAGGCGTCACAAGGGTGCTTGGGCGCCTAGGCGGTGCCTTGACAACGATGAGAAGGGCTGATGCTCAGATGATGTCTTTAGTTTGTTCTTAGGTTACATGATTTATCTGTGCTTGCTTTCTTTTAGGGGAGCATGTCTTGGTTTTCTGATGATTACTTGACCTCTGTGCTCCTTCAGCCTGGATTTCTTCCTATCTGATTTTCAGAAAATATACTTAATACTCTGTCTGTCCAGCAATGACTGTCCACTTTGAAAATGCCCAAAGTTTATGGAGTAGTGGTTAAAGTATTTGAAACTCTCATCTGTCCCACTGATGCGGGATCTGGGTTGAGAAAACCCTAATTAGATCCGCTAGTAGGCCCACCCAAATAATAAGCAAGCTTGATTCAATGAACAATGGTAGAACTGTAAATAAGTCCAAAACTCAACCAGCAATGGCAGATTTGTAATTAATGAGAAGTTTGAAATAAATCCAGAGAACCAAACAAACCTTATGATATGATGGGGACTTGATTTAATGAAAAGGCATAAAATAGGAAGCAAATATAGGGAGGTGGTAAAAGTCTAATAACTTGATAAAGCAAGGGTACTCAAGGGAAGAGCAAAGGAAGAAATATCTTCTTCTACCTTTCGTTGGAGACTCTTTCACCAAGAGAAATAGGAGGCGGCAAAACCAGATCTGGTTAAAGAGGAAGAATTCACTCGATAGGCCACCGATTGACCTCAGATTTTGGGGAAAGAATCACCATGGGTAGCCCTCTGAATCCCAAGTAAAAGGATTTCCAATAACTGAGCATCCATGTGGGAATAAACTGCTGCAACTAAATCATACTGTAAACTCAAGGTCAGGTCTGCAACTGGTTTTAACCTCAGGAAATCAGAACTGTTGAAGAGTAAAACTATGGGGGATTGGGACGTTTATGAGGGGAGAGGTCTCAAACAGAATTTGAGGGCGATGGGAAGAGAGAAGAGGGAGATCGATGGGTTTTGTTGGGGCTGGGTTTACCGCCCAGAACAGGGGAAAGTAAGAAGAAAGGAGAAGAAGTTGGGAAGGAAGAAGGGAGGAACAGGCCAAGGAAAGGGCCTACAATTTCTGCCCGCACACTCACTACCAAAACTCAATTTTTTCCTTTCATTCAAATCTTCTAATCTGAAAATAAAAACCTAATACATGTTCTATTTAAAGGTAAAACTTTCCTAAACTAATTGACATAAGTTTAGAAACTACATATTGTATCTATGGAATGAAATCCTTACTCAAAACAGAAATAATAGATAATGAAATCTAATATTGAAACTTCCTAAATCTAATTAATCATCTACCACCCCTTTCCAGACCAAAAGGTTGGTTTGGGTTTGAGCCGGTTCAGGTTTGGCTTGGGTAGCCAAATTGGCTCGTGTCGATCCATCCATGACACTGCTACTACATCACCCACTACTTATTTAAATACTTTTCAAATTGGGAATAAATACTTTGGAATCAGTGCAAGGACACAAACTCGTAACTTTAACAAAAGTTCGTTACTTAATTTGGAATATGGGCAAGGAATTTGGAGCAGCCAAAAATGGAAAGGGGGATTTTCTTTGTGGGATAGAGGGAGTGTTTGATAATATTAGGAATGTGAAACTTGGACAGATTGGGGCTAACCCAAGGCCAAACCTTGTGAATGGATTTATCAACCATCCTGATCAACCAATCCAGGTTTAATAATATACTTGGCATTGACCCTGCTGGTTTGTGTTGGGTTCCATGAAATTGTGGGCTGAGACTTGAACTTGATCTTTTCTCAACCAGGTATTGGATCTGTTGCAATCCCCCAGCCTGGTAATTGACCTTGGAACTATTTCCAGTCATATTTCTCCTGTTTTTTTTTCTCCCCTTAGATGAGTAGAGAAATCTAGTGGAAAATAAAAGGCAAAACAATCAAAGGAAGATAGGAACGGGCTAGAACAATGCTTGAAATTGAGGTAACCTCCCACCAGAATTTCTTCTGAACAGCACAAGTATAGTATTCCTTTTGAATACTGTACTTTTATGTATTCTATCACTGTCACAGCCCAATTTCGGGCTGAACCGAGTGAACAGCCTCTAACCCAACGGCTCACACCAGGATCTCAATAGACCGTGTCAACAAACCAACCATGCATACTAACCACAAATAGAAAATAACAATTAACAGCGGAAGGCTTAAAATAAATGAATTGAATCGTCTAATTATAAATAAGTAATTATTCAACTTATTCCCATCAACCACAGCGTAATTAAATAATCTGTTACATCAATTTATATTCAACTAGAAAAGAATAAATAATAAATCCTAAAGGAATACGCAATAGGGACACTCACATGAAGCTTCATGCTCATCTTCCACTGCATGTGTATCTAAGGTAACTACCGTCCCATACGCCGAAGTAGCCATAAAATCCTCCACGGTATAACCTGCATCAACATCTGAAAAAGAGTATATATATACGAGGTGAGCTCACAACTTAGCTCAGTAAGAAACAAGACGATGCAACATACAGATGCATGAGATAATATTACATTGGGTCATGCATAATTTGCAAAGTACTATGATAAGGTTTGGCGGCTACCGCACCTCCATGCAATAGAGTGTGGCAACTCCCAACAGTCAGACACCTACCACACTATTGCTGTCGCCCCACATCACTCACTCCGGAATTGAGATAGGGCTCGAGTCTGGTAGCCAGAATGAACCACATGTCACGTCCTCCCCCTTATACCCTACCCCACACCAATATCTATACCCCTATTGGCAAGGGCTTGCAAGTGGGTTCTGTTTCTAACCAGTCCTATATGTCATCATAGTATCTATGGTCCTACCTCAACATAGCTCCCAACGACATAGAGATAGGGCTCGAGTCTGGTAGCCAGGATGAACCACATGCCACGTCCTCCCCTTGGTACCCTATTCGTACCAAGCTTGCTAAGGTAGACGGCGATACGAAAAGATGTTAGTGTGAGGATATATCCAGGGTTCCACTCGCCTTCACATTCCACACACTAACAAAAATAATCACATGCCTAAACAAACAACAATCCTAGCATAACGAATATGTATGAACAAATAATATCAATAATTAAAAGAGATGACATGTGATATGCACAGACAACAAGCAATAAATACAGAAACAACGGTTTATTGGTTATTATTAATTAGGATTTGGGGTTTTGTCCCTTACCTGACGCGTGATTGCAAGTCTCTTCTGCGTTACAGAGTCTACTCACGCCGTCTACAAGTCCTACACAAACATATTTATTAATTAGAATTAGGTTGCTAGGGTTTCAGTTGGTCGGAACCAAGTTTAGCCAACAAAATGCCCTCGGACAGACATACCGGTCGGACTCAAGGTCCAGCCTGTATGTCCTTACGGTATATACCGCTTGGACATATGTCCAGCCGGTATGCTCCGCGGTAACGCATACTGTTTGGACCTTCAGTCCAGCCGGTATGCCCTGCGGTATGGCATACCGCTTGGATCTTCTGTCTAGTCGGTATGCCCGGCGGTATGGCGTACCGCTTGGGCCTTCTGTCTAGCCGGTATGCTCGGCGGTATGGGTCCAAGAGTCCATTCTCGGACCTCCTTTTTTCATCGGTCGTTGGTTTGGTTTTCCAGGGTTTCTCCTAAACCATTCTAGGGTTTGAGAGCATGTTAGGTCCATTAGATTTAGGTTATTACTTCGTTTGAAATCATAGAACCGTGTTCCCATCCTTCTCAGAATGGATCACACAAAGAATTAGAGTTTTACAGATCTAGGGTTTTGAAACGGCGTATTGATCCACAACCAAACCTTCCTATAGAGATAGAGCACTTACTGGTACTCTCTGAATGGCGGTGCTCTCCTCCCAACGGAAATCCCCTCTCGTACGGCTTCTTTCCTCTCTACTCCTTCTCAGATCTCGTTCCAGACGGCTCTAGGGTTTGAGATGCACTGAAAGGGATCTAAGGAGGAGGGAAGGTTTATTTATAGAGTGGAATCCCATTCTAGGAAGGTTTCCTATGTCTAGAAGATCTCTAAGAATCAGATTTGGAGTGTGGGATCCACTGCATAGTTGTCAAGGCGTCGCCTAGGCAGCGCCTAGGCGCCCAGGCTGCCTTGGGTCGCCTTGGAAAATCGGGCGCCTTGATCGCCTAAGCGGTCGCCTTGGTCTCCTAGGCGGGCGCCTTGGTCGCCTAGGCGCCCAGTCAGGCCTCCATCGCCTTAGTTCGCCTTGGCGCCTTGACAACTATGATCCACTGGAGTCCGTCACCACTCGCGCAGTCATACCGGTTGGACATACTGGTCTGACTAATAGTCCAACCGGTATGCCAGACCGGTATGCATAAATTTAGTCTAAATTGCTTGTTTCTTGTATTTGGATTTCGTGGTTCGTCACCCGGCCTCGTCTTCTGGTCCGGTTATGATTGGAAGACCTGCCACAACGCGAAACATAGGTTAGACCGGGTTTTCGGAGTGCGGGTCTTACAATCACTATATCTCTTCTACTTCTCCTTTTTTTCCTCATCTTTTTTTTTTTTTTTTTTTTGGGGGGGGGGGGGGGAGAGGGTGGTTTTGGAGAGGGGGTTTTCTCTTTCACATTGAAATCCTACCTCCCCCCTCACCCTTCATAAGAAGAAGAATAAGAAATGCTATTCTTTGATCTACAAGTCAAGCTTGCATGGTGGTAGAAGTGGAATGATTTCAATCCTATTAAACATATCTATTTAAAGAAAAGAAAGTGGTGGAGATTCTCCATTCTCCACCAATTTTTGTTCTATTTTCTATTCTTCTTTAGCTCATCTTTAGCCCTTTATAGCCATGTCAATCTGCAACAGACTCATGTAGAGAGTTTCTTCAGGTTCCACTCATTGGAGGTGAAACTAGGTTGATTTTTCTATGTGACAATTATTACTGTTTATGTTATTTGTGATTGAAATCATCAATGTGGATAATGTATGAAGAATTTTTCTAATTAATAAATCAAAATTATATTTACTGTGGTTTGAGCTAGGGCATTTCTGAAGGAAAACAGAAGCAATTAGGGCTTTGGGGTTATGCCACTGTTGCTCCCATGTGAGAAGCCTCCATTGGGAAGGGAAGTAGTTCTTTCCTTCTCACTTTTGTTGTTTGTGTTACCTGCTCACCTCCTGAATTTACCGATAGACCTATATATAAAACTGGTTCGTAGAAAAACCTATAAGGGCTTTTGGGATATTATAAATTTGACTTTTCCCATGCTGTATCACTAATAATCATAGTTGTCAAGGTGACAAGGCGACCCAAGACGTTAAAGGCCATCCTAGGCAACCAAAGCATTAGAGGCCATCCTAGGAGACCAAGTCATTCCCGTCTATTTTTTTTTATTTCTAAAATATTAGTGCTATATTAATGTTTATATTTATGCGGTATTCTACATAAATAATCAACATTTAAGACATAACCTAATTAATATGAGAAAACCAACAAATAATGAATAAAGTATAGGACATAAAGAAGAATATTTATAAAAAAATAAAAAAGCACAAATTAATAAACTAAGAAGTTAGAACATCATAGCAGTGTCCAGGCAGTATTTTATAGCCTAGGTGTGTGGCCGATAATGGGGGAGGGTTGAATTGCGGGTAAGCAGAAACCTTAAGGGAGATACGTTAAATTTTCTGTTTAATTAATGATTTATATGCACAACTACAACAAGGCGACCGCCTAGGCCTTCAGGGCGTCCAAGGCGCCCAAGGCGACGCCCAGGTGGCGCCCAAAAGACCTAGGCGGTTGCCTTTTGAACACCCACAAGGCTCCTAGCCGCCTAGGCCATAATTTACCGCCCGGAGGCCTAGGCGATGCCTTGACAACTATGCTAATAACCTGTTTGTTATGAAAAGATAATTACTTTAAAGACCTCGGCTTAATTGGAAACAATTCTTAGGGATGTTATTTATTTGATTCAAGTTCCTTGTGTGAATCTAAAGATAAATATGACGTAATACTTTTTGCCCTTGATAAGAATGACTTCAGCAAAATCTCACGGGATCCAATTGTAAACCATTGTGAACTTCTTTCTGTACATACTTTCTCTTTGATCTCTGAGTGGTTGTCTGAAGACACTTATTTGTTATCTTATTTTAACTCATACAATTTTAGTCCTGTTGATTGGAGGTTTTTGTTATTCAATGTTTGGGAAAGTCAGTCTGTAGATTTTTCAAACACTTAAGTATGTTGGCGATACTTATATTTGTTCTATCAGGTTAAAATGGCCGTTCAGTACATGCGACATGTCATTCAGAAGAAAGCCAAGTTTGATATTATGGACCTTAATTGTACACAGGTTTGTGGATAGTTGACATTATTGATATTGTTTTTATTACCTTTTCGAATCAACAACTTGGTATCATACTTGAGTGGTTTCCAACATATTAGTCAATTTTTAATATGAAAGACAGCTCCAAATGAAGATATGCCTTCATCGATTCTATAATGCAAATATTAACCAAAAAAGTCCCCATGTGTTTAGAATGTAGATCTGTGGCACTCCACTGACCTTCAATTCCAATTTGACTGTTGATTTGTGAGGAATGAATGACTGTCGATGTGATAGCGGCACTATATTTATAATAAGCGAAGGTACAAGACAAAAATACCCTTATACCCATGTACACTCATATTACAACACTCCCTCTCAAGTTGGTGCATAGATATCATGCATCTCAACTTGCACACTGTGTGATGAAACGACTTACTACTTAACCCCTTTGTAAAAACATCAACTAATTGATCTCCAGACTTGACAAAAGGAATACAAATCAGATCTCGCTCCAGCTTCTCTTTTATAAAATGACGATTGATTTTCACTTGTTTGGTACGATAGTGTTGGACAAGATTGTGAGCAATACTGATGGCCGATTTACTCTCACAATGTATCATCATTGGTAACGGAACAGGAAGAGCTAGGTCTTTCAAAAGATTTTGGAGCAACATCAACTCGCAAATACCATGAGACATAGCCCGGAACTCCGCTTCAGTTCTAGACTGGGAAACAACAACTTGTTTCTTACTTCGTCAAGTGACCAAATTACCACCTATAAAGGTGCCATACCTAGTGGTAGATCGACGATCGTCAGAAGAGCTGTCCCAATCAACATCAGTAAAGGCCTCAACCTGCAGGTGACCATGAGAAGAGAGGAAAACCCCTTTGCCTAGCGCAAACTTCAAGTAGCGCAAGATTTGAAGCACAACTTCCCAATGTGTAGGATATGATCATGCATATACTGACTTTCTAGGTTGACAACGAATGCAATGTCAGGACGGGTGTGGGATAGGTAGATCAATTTTCCTACTAACCTTTGCTGGCCTATCCCCATTCTTACTGGAGAGGTGAAGATTATGTTCAAGTGTGACTGTCTAAGGGCCGACAACCAAGCTTCCCTGTCTCTGAAAGAAGATCCATTGTATATTTTCGTTGAGAGAGAAAAAGACCTTTTGTGGAGCGAACAACCTCAATACCAAGAAAGTACCGCAACCTCCCAAGGTCCTTGATCTCAAATTTTTAACCCAAATAAGTCTTCAAACATGCAATCTCCTCTGTATCACTACTGGTAACCGCAATGTCATCAATGTAAACAATAAGGAGCAATCTTGTCACCAGATTGCTTGATAAAAAGAGTGTGATCGGCATGGCTCTGAGTATGGCCACCAGACACCATGGCCCTATGAAAGCGACTGAACTAAGCTCGAGGAGATTGCTTTAATCCATAAAGTGCCCGCTTAAGTTTGCATACCTTGCCTTGCGCCAAACTAGAGAACCTAGGTTGAACGTCCATGTACACTTCTTCAAGTTTTCAGTGAAGCAATGCATTCTTGATATCAAGTTCTTGCAAGTCCCAACCCAGGTTAACAATACAGGAGAGAATGACTTGAACAATATTCAGTTTTGCAACAAGGGCAAATGTTTCCTGATAGTCCAAACAATAGGTTTGAGACTTTGAGTAAAGCCTTTAGCTGTCAATCGGGCCTTGTACCGATTCACAGTACCATCCATATTCTGCTTCACAACAAACACCCACTTGCAACTCATCGTATGCTTCTGAAGAGGAAGAGATACTAACTCCCAAGTATCGTTTTTTTTCGAGGCTTGCATCTCTTCAACCGTGGCTACTTTCCGTTAGGGGTTGGTAAGAGCTTCCTACTAGTGCTGAGGAAGAGAAACAGAGGACAAGAAAGACACGAAAGCCCAATAAGGTGAGAGAGAGTCGTACGACACCACCTGATGTGTACGAGATCTCGTCCCCTTTTGGACAGAAATTGGTAAATCAAAAGATAGATCAGAAACACTAGGAAGTTCATGAACGAGATTACCTGATGGAGGATGACCTGCATTAGGAGGTGGCAAGAGGCTGGGTAGTGATGGTGTAATAGTGGTGGTATCTAGGTGTTGCTGATTGCAACGAACATAAACTCGCACAGGATCTTGTATCTTCCTTCGACTGTTGTAAGAGGCACAACCACAGGTGGTAGGTAATTGAGCAACAAGCAGCACATCTTCACCAAGCAAATCAGATTCTACCCTAGAAGAGGGGCTGATGAAAATGAAAGGCAGTTCATGGAACCCCACATCCGTAATCACAAATGCATGACAAGAAGGAGGATGTTAGCACCTATAGCCCTTCTGAGTGGCAGAGTGACCAACAAAGGTACACTTGATCCCTCAAGGATCCAACGTCCTAGGATGCTGATGGTTCCGGGTAAAGCCAACGCAATTGAAAACCACGGAGGATGACAAAGCCCGATGACCCCGTCAGGGCCACAAGAGGGGTACAAAATTAAAAAACACGAGTCGGCATTCTGTTGATTAGGTAAGCTATAGTCAAAATGACCTCGCTCCAGTACTAGGGAGGAACTTGCATCTCAAACAAGAGCGAGTGAGCAATCTCTAGGAGATGACGATTTTTGCACTCATCGACACCATTCTGAGCCAGAGTGTCCACGCAACTGGTCTGATGAAGAATCCCCTGGCTGGCAAGATAATATTAGAAGGCACTGTCCATTTATTCAGTACTACTGTCACTACGAAAGATTTGAATGGTAGCGTTCAACTTAGTGCTGATCATGTTATGAAACAGCTGAAAACAGGAAATTCTCACTCTTGTGACGAAGAAGATAGACCCAAGTAACTCGAGTTTGACAATCATTGAAGGTGACAAACCACTAGTAACCAGAGACAGATGTACACAGACATGGCTCCACACATCACAAAAGAATTCCTTGGAATTCTAGCGCTGAAATAAATGCTGAAAAACTTTAATAAGAGTGCCAACAGGAGGATGACTCAAATGCCTATGCCAAAGCGATAAGTCAGAGAAAGCAGCCGACACAAAATCGGTCTAAAGAGTAGAACGGGCAACAGGAAGCCCATCATCTAGCAGATAGAGACCACCATGTAACCTACCATAATCAACCATTTGCCCCGTCGCCAGTCCTGAAAGAGACTGTGAGAAGGAAAAAATGTCACTTTACAATTCAGATTAGTGGTAAGTTGACTAATTGAAGGGAGGTTAGTAGTAAAATTGGGAACATGGAGAGTAAAAATCCATGGTAGAGTGGGGGAACACTCAATGGAACCTTTCCCAGAAATAGAGGAAAAGAAGCCATTGTTGACACGAACCTTATCCTTACCAGAACAAGGAGAATACCGAGAGAAAAGGTTGAAAGCACCAATCATGTGGTCAGTGGCACTGGTGTCAATTATCTAGGGGCGAGAGACAACCAATCCACAGTGATCACCAAAATAAACACTTAAGGCAGCAAGGTTGGAGTAAGAGTGAACAAAGGAAGTGGCAACGGTAGAAGTAAGCTTAGTGCCTGTTTGGTAACACTCTGACTCCGGCTCCAAGGATCTTGCTCTGGAGTCATTTTTGAGCTCCCATTTATTTCCAGAGCTGATTGAGAGCTGGAGCCTATTTGGAGCCTGTTTGGTAACGTTGTTCTGGAATCGATTCCAGAGCTGATTGAGAGTTAGAGCCTGTTTGGTAAAACCTAATCTGGAATCGATTTCGGAGCTCACTGAGAGCAGGAGACTGTTTGGTAAACACTAATCTGGAATAAAATTTTTTGCCTTAAATAATACAATGACTGTCATTAAGCCATTATTATGTATGTATTTTTGCTAAAATTCATATGGTAGTCATACCTTTTGGCCCTCAACTAATAGGGAAGACGTTACGAGTTTGATGAATTTGAAAGTTTTTCACCATTAGATTTCATCTCCATTGTGGATGTCAGATATAAAGATAGAGTTATATATTCAAAGTGGTATTGAGAAATGAAAGTCGTTTAGATAGGCTCTGTATCATAAGTGGTATTGCTGCATTTATCACATTCTGGTACTGCATTTTTTGAAAAGAACATCCTCTGGACTTCTTTTTAGAGTGGTGATAAAACCTCAGGTTGTAGAAATTGAGTCAATAATGATTTCAAAAATTTTAATCTTTTACTGTAGGATGCATGTATGCTTAAATCTAAGGAAATCAAGTTGCACTAACAATAGAGCAGTGTCACTATAGAATACAATAGAGCAGTGTCACTATAGAATACAAAAAGTGATATTACAAAATGATTAACCACAATACTATTGTTTGTTCACCAACATATAAAGACGAATGTGATATGACAAAATAAATGTATATCATATTTCTGCTAGACCAGCACGTCTAGCTAATTGGTTTGCAATTTCTATCCTCAATGCGTTCATCTCATTGGCAGTTCCTTCCACATTTCCTGGATATTCAGGGACATAATTATCAGTGGGTAAAGCAGTATTCTCAGCCTCTTGAGCCGGATCTAATGCATCGTACGCACGAAGTCTATTAAATTCTTTGTCGGCAACCTGCTCATCCTTAATATAATTGTGAAGAGCACAACATGCAACTACAATATAGGACTGAACCTTGAGTGAATACGGTGGCATTGACTTCAAAATCCCGAATCGAGCTTTTAACACCCCAAAAACACGTTCTATCACATTCCTTAAAGACGAATGTCTATGATTAAATAACTCCTTAGGAGTTCTAGGTTCATTACCCCCTCCTCTATAATCCCGCAGGTGATATCTTTCTCCTTTAAAAGGTGTCAAGTACCCACGAAGACTTGGATATCCCGAGT
This sequence comes from Protea cynaroides, assembly GCA_028583415.1. Classification (NCBI taxonomy): domain Eukaryota; kingdom Viridiplantae; phylum Streptophyta; class Magnoliopsida; order Proteales; family Proteaceae; genus Protea; species Protea cynaroides. Next base: position 673,815 of record CM053265.1, read on the forward strand.
CAACGACATAATACTTCCCTATAACATTGGTCAACAATAGAATAAACAATACACTTTACATGAGAATTACAATGACATAAAATTTTGAATAAAAAATGACAGTGTAGTCATATCTTATACCTGGTGGTGGATGGGGATATCCCATATGTACTGATGTTCTAGCATCTCGAAATATACGGGAATCATTTGCACTCCCTTCCCAACCGGAATTAACAAATGTGAACTTCATGTCAAATGAACAAATACACATCACGTTCTGTGATAGTGTACGTTTCCTATTTCTGAAACGTACTTGCAACTGTTGAGGTACAGATGCATCAATATGTGTGCCATCAATGGCACCAACACAATCCTAATACATAAACAATGTCCTTAGATACATGAATGACGACAATATAAAAATAAAAAAGGTATGACATTAATAAATTTACCTTGAAGAATGGATAGTGCTTGCGGTTACTTCTAATCTCTACAGGGACCACGCTCATGTTTGGTGCTCGAATGTTCTCTTTTCCTAACTTCAAGAATGCTTCTAGCACTATCTTGAAATACTTGCTAATGGTCTCACCTGAATGTTGAAATCTTTCACATAGTTTTCTGTTGCTAGCTTTACATAATACTTGAATGAACATTCCTATTTGTTCATCAACCCTTATGTAGCGGCTATCCTTAAGCCAACCTCGGTGCTTCATATGATTGCATAAGTTGATGAAGACATGCCGTTCCATTCGCAACTCATCATAAATTCTGGTTGTATGACCAACCAATAATTCCCTCATCCACTCTGCACCTGCCATTTTACTATCTCTACAGGGTTCTTTGTAATTCAGTGACTCTTGGAATTCATGGATTGCTAGTAATTCCATCATTTCTATTTCTTCGATCTCCTCATGCAATACTAATAATTTTCGTACATCACTCATCTGGTCATTCATCATGTGCACTGCATATTTATTAAAAGAAAATAAATATAACTAATAAGATCATCATCTAAACCATTCAAGAAAAACATAAAAGAAACCACCTACTAAAAGAGTACTCCAAACTTTAAAACATTAATTGTTCAAACCATTCAAAGAAAATATAAATTGTTCAACCAATTAAAATAGTACTTCAAACTTTCAAACATAAATTGTTCAAACCATTCAACCTAAATCAAACCACACTAAAATTGTTCAAACAATTCAACATTGAAATCTACTAAGGGATTTCTTCTAACATCCACATTTTCTTCTCATCTGGTACAGTAAAAAATATCCACCTCCAGTCTGCATCTCCTTTTATGTGATTAATAGCCCGCATATAAAGAGACCTATCCACGTTGGGCAAAGCTTCTAGCGCTTTCACACATTCTATGAGTGACGGGTCCGCCAAATTCCTAGTACTTGGAGTAGTAGAAGATGAGGTACTAAACAATTCCAATCTAGTACGGGAGTTGGCGACCAATTCTCGGATAGCAGAGGAGATCTCAGCATTCCTACCCCTTTTCCTAAGGGCAGAAGGGGTACGATTAAGATTGTGTGTTACCCTTGGAGTTTGATGGATTTCTTCGATGTCATCAACCATAGTGGGTGTATCTTCATTGCTTGTGCCAATGGGGTTGACATTGTTGTCATCCATATCATCTAAGATATGTAGATCCTCAGCTGCACTACAAGAAAATGCCCCAGTGGCATATGAATCACAGAAAATCATTTCTAGCTCGTTCCATTGTGGTAATCCATTTTTCTTGTACTTCGCCCATCCTGGATTTTCCTGAAACCATAACGGAAAAATATCTTATTAATTCATTATAGTCTAAGTAATACTTGCACTATAAGATATTATATATACCTTGAGATGTGTTTGCCATACTTCTTCTGTAGTAAGCACAATCCTCTTCTCATCATCCCAACCGAAACCAGTTGTTCCCAATAGTTTCGAGAACGCACTGTACTCTATCCTCAATTTACACATTTTGTTCCTCAGTTGTTTCAGTTGATATGGTCGTCCTAATTTTGTCTCCATTTTCGTCCTAATATTGTTCCACCCTACCTTGTTGAAAGTACTGGTTGTCTTATTGCCCTTTACAACTTCTTCAACCAATATCTCAACAAAAGTATCAAGTTCACCCTTCGACCATTTAACATTATCACTGCCCATTATATTCTAATGTAGACTGAAAAAAAATATTAAAAAAATTGATTAGGGAAAAAAATACATTACAATCTCAATGATTGAAGGAGCTGATGATTGATAAGAGGGAACACGTCATAAGAGGGAAAAACCACAAAGATATAAAATAAAGAAAACCTGGAGTGTTGTCTGGTCAATTTTTTGCTTTAAAATTCAAAATAAAAAAATTATGCAAACAATTATACACCTAACAATGATATTATACACCTAAAAATTATGTAAAACATCAGCAAATAAGCTACAATTGTAGAACCCTTCTCATGTCATTTATGGAAAACCATGTTTTGCTCATTGCGAAAACAGAGTTGGCAACTACTACTGTTCATTCCAGAATAAGTAAACCAAACAAAGTTCCTCTAATCCATCATACCAAATGACAGGCAGCTCTAAGAACAATTCAACCTATTTATTTAAGTATCTATGCAGCAAATATCAGAGGCTACTTATTAAACCCTGACAGGAAGTTGAAAAAGGGGAAAGAGGTGAGTGTTTTCGTTCAAACCAGCAGGTAAAATCAAGTTGACCTGATATCATTAAGATGATATGAAATCACTTATTCATTTAACTGAATGCTATTCTGTTTCTCACAACTTCCCTTCACTTTCTGTACCTATCCCCCATTGCAAATGTCAACTTTAAATGAACATAAACTGATATCATTAAAGTTATTCATTTAATCCAATACTTCTCTGTTTCTCACTATTTTCCTACACTTTCATTACCTATCTCCCATTGCAAATGTCGACTGAGAATGAACAAAAACTAGCATTTGGTTTGGAGTAAGAATGAGAAATGCTAGAGTAAATAGGAGAAAATAAAGTGAGTGATATTGTGGAATCCCCTCTCCACAGTAAGGCTTATACCAAATATTATGTATAATGAATAAAACGTCCATGGCAAGTGCAATATATGACCTACGAGCCCAAGTAGGGAAAAAAAGTATTAACCTGTACAATAAGTATTATCATTGTACAATAGAAAGTGAGTTACAAGATACATGGGCTATTTGAAAAATCTTTGTCCACCTTAAGACTTCTGTGATACAATGTTTCTATTGTAATGACCAGATTATTGGTTCTATAACTACTTTCTCCTTCAGGTTTCTCCATTGCATGTGAGGAGGGGTCTGAAAATTTTGTCTTCTCCATTAATATTTTTATTCATATAAGAAGAAAGATCCATTAACAAATATTAAATTCAGTCCCTTAAAACTAAAAACCCAACAGAACTAGAGATCTGATCACAACCATATGATAAGGGGATAATCAGAAAAATGAACTGGCTTGCATATCGTTGAGCATGATAAAAGAAACCCTAGCTCTCTCAAAATTCCTGCAACACACTGTGATTGAATCAAATAAATAAAAATTCAAATTTCAGAAGAAGGTAGAAAATAAACCCCTCATCCATCGATCATCTACAAAACAAAGATTGCATACCTTTGAACTGTGAAGTTAAAACCTGCTTTCAGCAGGTATATGGAGATGTTAAAATTTCTCCCTAAACCTCCTTTATATAATACGATTCCACATACATCATCTTCCTTGCATCCCAAGCTATCTCGGTTCCCTTAAATTCTCCCTAAATCCCATATCTTCAAACCCTAGAATCTATAACATAGATCTGTCTAGATTTTTTTTTCCTTTGTAAAGAATAAGGTGTCAACGTTTATACATAGCAAAGGGTCTGGATCAGTAAATTAGTACCCTTGTAGATCTATTCGTATCACGCAAATAAAGAGGGATTTCAGATAAAAAAATTAATACCTGCAAGCAAGGCGGAGGGAGGAAGAGAGAGAGAGAGAGAACGAAAGAGGAAGTAGATGAAGAGAGGAAGATGGAGGGAGGAAGAGAGACAGAAAGATAGATCTGTCTAGATGGAGGGAGAACGATATAGAGGAAGTAGATGGAGGGAGGAAGAGAGAGAAATAGAGAGGGAGGAAGTAGAGATGGAGAGAGGAAGAGAGATCGAGAGAGAGAGAGAGAGAGAGAGAGAGAGAGAGAGAGAGGAGCTAGAGGGACTAACCTGCTGAGCGCAGAGGAGAAGAAGAACCCTTCCTTCGTTCCAACAATGCCAAAACACGGGAAGCCAATGACTTAAATGGGAGTCGGATTCACTCGACTCCCGTGGTTTGATTTCCGATTTTGGCTCCGGATTTGTAAAAGCAAGTTTTTTTTACTCTGAGATTTTGGCTCTGGGAGCCATTTTTTGAACCGGTTGACTCCATGGGAGCTGGAATCAACATGGTGTTAACAAACACTTTTTGGCTCCCAAAAGGCTCCTAAATGGCTCCCTGGCATGGAGTCCCGCCAGAAAATCAAAAAAATTTTTTCCAGAGCCGGTTACCGGTAGCTTGGAAGTGTTACCAAACAGGCACAAAAAAAAACATTGTTTCAATAGATAGGTGTCGAAATCATTGGATTAATCTTGACTTGTCTTTCTAGACAGAGCCAATACTTGTATTTATATGGAGAGAAATGGTTACATAAAAGGAATGGAAGATAAGCATGAGTAGGCATGAGTAGGGGCACACTCATCAAACCTAGACATTTACAAGACTCCCCTTCAAGTTGGTGCATAAATATAACACATGCCCAACTTGGATACAATAGGATGAAATAATTTACTACTAATGCCTTTAGTAAGAACATCAGCTAATTGATCACTGGTTTTGACAAAAGGCATACACACTAAGGTCGGTTTCCAGCTTCTCTTTAATAAAGTGACGATTAATCTCAACATGCTTCGGCCGATCATGCTGAATAGGATTATGAGCTATACTGATAGAAACTCAAGTATCACAATAAAATTCTATCTGATTACATTTCTTTACTAACTTAGGAAATATTTTAGCTATTGTACTGATGGCCCGCGCACCGATGTCACTAATGTAATTCGGTTAATGCTGCTGGAATATTAGTATTCTTGTGAATCTGACTTGGAACCTGTGAAATTGCAGGAAGACCGTCCTCAAGAAAGTACAAACCTCTTTGAACCCTACCACAACCAATCATTGCCTCCATCTTCAAGTCTTGAAAGACACAGTGAAAAGTAAAAAAAGGTGACTTCGCAATTTGAATCTTTAGTAATACTACTAATTGAAAGAAGGTAAGTAGTAAAATTAGGAACACGTAAAACTGACTCCAAAGATAAAGAAGAGGAGCAACGAATGGATCCCTTTCTTGAGATAACAGAGAGAGAGCCATCAACTACTTTAGAATTTTTCTTTACCTGATGGAAAGTACTGGTAAAATAAATTAGACGCACTAGTCATATGATTAATGGTACCCCGAATTGATTATCCAAGGGTTGGGTTGGATTGATGCAGAACGACCAGCTAAAGAGATACTTGAATTGGCAAAGTTAGAGTCGGAGGTGACCGTGAGAGGTGCAGAATTTGATGGAGCAGAGGAAGACTCTAGGCAAGTCAAGAGGGGCTGAAAAGCATGAAGTTCGTCCTGAGATAATGAGTCATCCTTGGAGGTGGTGTCAGCAGTCTCGGTTTGGTGAGCCTGGGAAGATTGACCCTTCTCTTTTCTTCAAGGAGGCTGAGTGGTGGGTCTCCCATGAAGTTTCCAGCAACGACTCTTAGTGACGTTCCTTACCACAATAATCGCATTTGATTGGTGCTTGATCAAATATTGAACGATCATTATTTGATTCAAAATTACCAGGAGTAGGTAAGCCTGAATACAAGGCAGATCAATCCTGAGAGATAGGTTGATCAATGGATTACGACATCGCTGAACGACGACTATCTTCCAATTGAACCAAGGGATAAGATTGGGCTAATGATGGGAAAGGGTCACGGCTGAGAACTTGAGCATGATTCTGTTCATATTCGAAGTACAGACCTACTAGAAAATCATAGACACGCAGTTTATCTTTGTGTTTCTAGTAGCTGGCAGCATCCTTAGAGCAGGTAGACTGATAGTTTAATCCTGACTCCTGCCACAGAGCACGAAGCTCATAATACTATTGACATGATTCGAGGTGCTGGTCGAAACCAGTGCACAACTCGGTTTCGACCAAACCTTAGGTTGAACCTCAAAAGTACTAGGTTTCGGTCAAAACTAGGTTTCGAAATGGTTTTGGTCTATAAAAAGCTGGGTTTCAATCGAAACCTGTAGAAATATATAGGTTTCGACTCCAAAACCAGGAACATGACACAAAAGCAACACTTATTAGGCTACACAGGAACAACATTTACTAGGTAGTACTTATTTATGGCTGATATCATTTAAGTAAATGATTTTATTTACTTAAAATATTATTCATAATAAACAAACAACTCCTATTTGAATCCAATAAAAATAGTCTAAAATATAAATTCCAAAAGGATAAAAAGTCAACTCTCAAGTTCAAGTACAAAAACTGTATTTTTGTGCAGGGGTATTTTCAACTTCCAAATGCTAGGGTTTTTTCCAAATATAAAAATTCTATAAATCTTATTGTAGTAAAACATCATTAAAAACTAAGAGTGCGTCAAAATAATCTCTTGCTTTGATACCCAAAAAATTATTTACATTTAGACGACGTTAAACAGCATTCGCGTACTCCGAACAAGGTTTGACCGGAGTGTAACTCTTTCATTATAAATCGGATTTATTGGAAAGCTAATTATGCTAGCTTGCAATGAATTTGAGATTGCTTGAATTCGAGGTATATTAAAGGAGTTATGCTCCGGTCAAATCTTGTTAGTAATACGCGAATGTTAGTCATAAATACGCGTTGTATACATAACTCTAGACACAATCTCAAGTCTCATCGTACACTAGCAAACTTGGGTCCACACCACATATTATAATTTTGGATGTTTTATTTAAACTAATGTGAGAATATGTATAAAATGGTTAAAATAGGCTACAGAACAAAACTCAGATCAAGAAAAACACTTTTGGGTCTTGAAACCAAGCTTCGAGATGTCCCAGGAAAAATACCAGGTTTCGATTGAAATTTGGTCGAAATCCAAGACAACTCGGTTTCGAGGCTGGTCGAAACCGGTACCTTGAACCTTGACTACTGTGATGGGGTTAGAGTCTTCTGTGTTGTGTCACGAATATTCTTCTGCCATTCATAGACTTGGTCATCATTACCAAGTTGAGAATAAGTCTCTTTAACGGCCTTCCAAATTTTAACAGAAGTGTCTAGCACTAGACAACCTCGAGCTGTATTGGGTTGGATGGAGTTGATAGAAAATGACATCATTAGGGAATCATCATACACCCATTTGTATAGAGGCTGAACAGCCATGGTAGGTTTTGTGGTCTCACCTACGAGATAACCAACATACCCACGTGCGCTAAAACAGTCTGTGACCACATTAGATAGTTGCTTACATCCAGTTTGATAGAACAAACAAGGAATGAAGGATAGTCATTGTTGGATCCACTCCCAAGACTTCTGTTCCAGTCGATGCAGTATTGACATCAGACATCTTTGACGCAAGCAGCTATAGGCTGAACAAAGACAGGTTGCTAGTACATGTAGATAACCAACTCAAACATGGACAACAAACTCCCAGGACAGTGAGAAATCATCAGCGATCTATACTGCTGCCAGAACAGTACATACAATTGCAGATCATACTCTCTCAGGTCATGCAATCGATGCCCTGAGAGAGAAAAATGAAAGGGCAACCTTTTGCGACCTAGGGTTTTATCACCAACTGAGAATGGTGGAGATGCAATCCTAAATCCAGAGAATCAAAGGAGAGAGATGGAAACAAGATCAAGAGCGAGAGAGAGATATCGCAGCTGAGAAGAGAGAGGGCGCTAGGGTTTTGATCCGAAGGGATCGATTCTGATACCATATTGAGATTATTGGATTAATCTTGACTTGTCTTTCTAGACATAGCCAATACTTTTATTAATAGGGAGAGAAACTGTTACATAAAGGGATAAAAGATAAGCATGAGTATGCATGAGTAGGCGCGCACTCATATGTCCACATACATCGAACCTAGACATTTAAACGACAGTTAAGATGACAGGGGCGGCATCAAATAATTGCTCCCATCAAAACGGACAGAGCTCACAGGGAATGAGGGAAAATGGTGTCGCGACCCATCCCAGTTAATTCCAACGGATGCGGTGATAATATTGGACATGATGACCAATCAAAAGGTTCACACAGAGAGGCTAGAACAAGCCACAACCACTAACCGAAGCACCCAAATAAACCATCACAGGGAACACAGTCTTGTGTCGCCAAGTAGAACAAGAACTCTGCAAATAGAGGTTTCTCATATCAAACAATGGTAGAGACCTGAGAAACCAGCAAGGGTGATGACCCTTGCTGGGCTAAGGCACCACCACCGAAAGCCGCTGGGCATTGGTGAGAACCGAGAGAGATAGATTGATGTGGGGAAGTGGGAAGCGGGAAGCGAGAGCGAGAGTGAGAGTGAAAGGCAACAGCGGTGGCGTGAGCGAGACTCACTAGAGTTTGTTTCCCAAGGAGGATGTTAGCTTTGATTCCGACTTGTGCGGAATGAATGACTGTCAATGTGAAAGCCCCACTTTGTTTATAAGGAGCCAAAAATACCCTTATACCCATGTACACCCATATTACAACAGACTGTTTGAAGTTTAACACAACAAGATGCACTGTAATTGATTATCCAATCTAAAATTTTTGTTGTTTTGTCACGCCTGCAGGTTGCCCCTAAAACTTACATAGCTGCTTTATTTGGACATGCGATGGGGGATATTTTCATTCAACCGCACCACTCAGATCTTATCTTCAAGTCTTATGCGGTATTGGCGCTTGCAAAAGGGGGCAATCTTCACTTCATTTTTGTCAATATTGTTGTGCAACATGAAGCTTGCAATTTAAGTATGGGTTGCACCATTATAGTTTATCCTTTATATGAAGAATGTGAGACTCTAATTTGATTTTGTGCAGGGAGATAAAAATATTATTAAATTTGAAGGTGACCACAACTCCCCACGGCCACAATTTTATTATGATTCAGTGTCCATTTTCTTCTACAATGTTCTTCACCCACCTCAAGTACCTTCTGCAATCTCAAGGAACTTCGAGAAGTATTATAATTTGGGAGACCTGAAGGTTGGTGCTGGAATGGATGAGGTGATTTTCTTTAACATCACTGTTGGATCTTGAAAAACTCAATTATCATTTTCACCTGAGAAATTGTAGCATGGTAGGAAGCAGGTCATAATCTATATTCTCAATCCTTCTCAAAATTTTCATTGTGTCTGGGCCTCATAAAATCCTTCCGACAAGAATGCTGCTTGAACATTGTAAGACATGGAACCGTCTCTCTTGACAACTGTTTCCCAAGATTTCAATTTGTTTACCAATATATTTGTGTCCAACAATGAAGAAAAGGGTAGGGTTTTATCAACCCAGAGAAGGTTTTCCACTGGCTGCAGGTGATGCCAATGTGAATGGAGGCAGTATTGCTGAGGTCCTCTTGAAGCTCCCAAGGTTTTCTTTTATTTGTAGATTTGTACCCTAAGGACATTTTTATCCTCAAAAAATGTTTACAAACTCTGTCAATTGGTCCGAGCTTTTCTAGAGCAGTTTTGGGTTTTTTTAATGTTTAAATAAATATATACCAGTTTAACTTCAGTTAATTGAGAGTCACAAGGGACAAATCTGCCATGCATCAGAAAATCAGGAAAAAGGCATGAGAATTTAGAAAGTTGATGGATGGTAGGGGTTCTCCTGGCCCTTGTTTTTTAAAATCCGGCCCAGCTCTGGATATCCTGAGCTCAGCTGAGGCCCTGTCTGGCACCTGAGATCTGGGATATCTCAGCCTAGGCCCGGCCTGCCACGCTCAGTGCAATCCAGTCCACTCCGGCTCTGAAAGCCTGGGGTCAGGCCAGGTCCTGGCTGGGTTGGCCCTGAACTCAAATTCATAGAGAGGAGGAGAGGTGGGAGATGGGAGGGAGAGGGAGAGGGAGAGGAAGAGGAGAGGGGGAGAGAGATTACCTGCAGGTGATCGTCGGTGGAGAAGTGCTGCTGTTACCGGAGGCTGAGAAGACCTACCAAATAAGAAGATTTATATATATATATATATATATATATATATATATATATATATATAGGGCCGGGCTGGGTTTGGACTGATGCTTCGGCTCAGGACTGGCCCAGCCTGACCTTAGGCCTGAAATCTCAACCCTAGCCCGGTCTGTGGGCTGAAAATTTTGGCCTGGGCCGTGATTCATTCCCCCGGGGGAGGGGGTGGGGCTCAGCGGGTTAAACTTGTATTCCTAGTGGGAGGTATCTGAAGCTGTAAAAAGCCTCAGGAGATCTAGGTTACTTTTAGTATGATTTCCAAACAAGTTCTGATACCTAGGCTGTCCATTGACTTTTCATGGGTCACTGGTTCACTGGTTCAACTGACGGGGTTGGCCCAAAATGAATTTGGCTCCAAAACCTTGAAGACTTGTAGTTATAATGTAAATGAAAACAGACAAAGTTAAGGTGGTCACTCAGCTGTTATGGCATGTGTTCAGTTGATATTGTTAAGGGTCAAGTCATAAGTGTCATTTAATATTTTAATTGTTTGCACAATATAAACATAATGTAAGGCTATTCCATGACCTAGTTGCTTACAGGTCTATCCTTATGCATGATGGTCCAACTGGTTAGCTCAATGGGTTGTTGGCTGTGACAACAATGTTCAGAAAAAATGGGGTCACAGGGATAACCTACTGCTTTTTGTGGCCGGATGGTTTCAACTGGTTGGAACTGCCAGGACTGGCTGGGTCACACTTTTCCAACCCTATTTTTACTAAAGGTCTAATTTCTCATTTTCAGGGCCTCTTAGGTGAAATAATAATGGGAGTGCCTAGTGCGGGTGCTGATGCTGCAAGCTCATCATCTGCTCCACCTTGCTTTTCAACTACAAACTCCATAGGCGAATTTCTATCTGAACTCCCTCCAGTTCCAGATGTCTTTGTAAGTTTGTTCTGCTTTCATTTATTTTTTCTACGTGCTGCCAGTCTGTAATCAAGAACTTATTTCTCCTCTTTTGATCCTCCCATTTAAATAATGAATTCAGGAGTCCCTTCTGGATGAAGATAATACTAATGATTTGGACAAGGCCAAAGATGATGAGCAGCTGCATTTGCAGGTGATTATTTTGTGTCTCCTCCTCGTCCTCCCTATTTAAGATTGATGTCCAACTACTAATAGATATGTATTCTTAAATTCTTTTGTTGTTTGTCAGTGCCAGTTCCTCATTTTCTTTGTTCTCCCTCTCCCCAATTGAATGTACTATAATGTCATTCAAGCTAACCTTTACTTCAGAATTGCAATATAAATTTTGTTTCCAAGTCCCATGTAAAAACTGCCCCATAGAATAGCATTGGTTTAAAGTTCAATAGTTAAGCCAATTCGAGTTCCCCACTCCTGAAAAAGAAAAAGAAAAAAAAAGAGCCAAATCTGATACACCTATTATGGACATTCCTTCTCATGCAACAAGGTGCAGCTTATAAGTGATATATACACTTTCATCAATTCATGTAAGTGTGGGCATAGGTCACAGTTTTTATATCGCAGTGTTATCTGTAATCTGTACTTCCTGAGATGCCTTTGTGGCTCTTCTACTTGTTGAGGAAACGTAGCTTCTTTGTCTCAGGATGATTTTGATCGCCAATTATGGTTAGTCCTTGTCTTGGATTACTCCTGGCATGGGCCATGAACCCAAATTATCCTCTTTATATTGATTCCTAATCGTTTGGGGGAAAAGGAAACTTTAGCCGGCAAATAAATAAGTTCTTGTCATGAAGGCGAACCAATGTTGTGTAGCTTTGGCTGCTTTCCTAAACATCTCGTTGCTAAAGTTTCTGCCCCTGCTGATTTCTCAGGATAACACAAATGAGCAGAATGAGGAATGCTGCTCGTTTTCAAGCTCAAATCGAGAGAGTTGGGGAAGATGCTCTTCTCTAGGAGGCAGTGAAGATGGTTCTCTTGATGATTGTACAAGTACTAGCAACAAACATCAGGTTTTATTCCTTTCCTATTGTGGTGTTCTTTTGAGCTGCTTAAATTTGATTCATTATGTCAAAGAGTTATTATGGATCAGGATGGGAATAGAATGAATCCGGATGGAAATGGAATGAATTTATCCCCTAGCTTTGACTTGCATGTGCAAGGACATGGGTTAACCATTTGATGTGTCATATCCCTGGGTTAGCATGAACAGAATGAAGCTAACTCTGACATGTATACTCTGTGGTTGGATTGGAGGGAACCCTTCGATGTGTCCCTCCTATGAAATGTGTTCATCATTTGCCTAATTAGATAATCAAAACCTCTAATGCATGAATTTCCTGCAACCACCATTTTCAGCTATCAGAATGATTAGTGTCCTGGGAGACAATGGCGGTGGAGTGAAATTGCAGAGCCAAGATCATTTGGCCAACTCTGAAACACAGTTAATTAATACGCGTATTGAACAGCGTATTTTCCCATACCGTACTATTGCCGTTTAATACGCGTATTCCGTATCATGATGAACTGAACAGGACAATTCTCCATACGGCCAGGGTCGCGGTCTAAACCCGTTTACGTCTTTTTCATTTGAAAAAAACGGTGTCAACATTCATAATAACTTTGAAACTTTGAAATTTTTTAAGACTTAAACACACAGTCCCACATTTGGAGCCGCTGAGCTGTTAAGTAGACACGCAGCCCCACATTTGGAGTCGCTGAGCTGCTAAGCTGCATAGAGTTTGAAGTTACTCGAGGTGCTAGTAGATTTTATAGCTAACTCATTGCATCATGTTTAGAAGGTCGATCGATGTGGAATTAAAGTGATGCTCTTTCAATCAGTTATGTATTTACACCCTTCCGAGTTTTGAGTCTCGTGATTCTTGAATCTCCATTCTTCATTTATTGTCTTTTTTCTTTTATTTGCTGTCCAATGAAGCTCCTCTGGCGAAGATGTTTTCGTTCTCTTCGTTATGATTTACCGTTTTCTTTCATCAACGAGTTGTGAAATCGTGAATGCAAATCGAAGATATGAAGAGAGAACTCTGTCTAGTTTATCCTTGTTTTTAAATTAAAAAAGAATATGTATTTATTGTATATGCAACCTTTTGTGTGGATAGGAACAAAACATTAAATAAAGAGGCAGAACTCTTAAGTAGATGCTCCTTCAATGCCCAGATCTATGAGTTGGTGGGCCAAATCTATTCATTGTGCTGTTTTTTTGGTTCCGTGTCATTAGAATTTTGCCGTTTAAAACTCATATCGTCTTTTTTTTTTTTTTCGTTCTATAAAATGAGACTGTATTTTTTACTGCCCCATTTAATTTTTGGGTCCTTTTAAATGTTCTATACCGTTCGAAGTTTTTTTCCCGTTTCCCTATTAACTAACTATGCTTTGAAATAGCTGTGACAAGGCATTGAGTTGGTTAGAATTGTCTATATTCAATCGTGGTTTCTAGCACCAAAAAAAACAAAAATAAGAGGCGAATTATTATTTCACAATGGTCTGTTATTTTTTCAAACATCATAAGACATCTATTTTGCCACATGGACAGGTGATGTGTTCATTCCGACCATTGAATAGCAATGACATGATTTAGATTAGCCATATGTAAAATTTTAGATTCTAATTCATTCAAATACCCCATTTGTATTGGCATGCATTCCTTGTATTTCCATGCAGGTGTACCAGCAGTCTAGACATTACTGTGCACTCTTCCAACTTGGAGCATGAATTGACTGTTTAGATTAAGTACACAAAAAATGGATGGCTCTGATTTGTCTTGTGATTTTTGTAAATATCACATTCCATTGTTACATAGATAACTACCCAAAATAAAAATCATGGTTTTTTTATATTGGGATGAGGAGTTTGAATATCTCATAGTTGTCGTATGAGGAGCTGAATAGTATTTCAATGGCACTTCTTAAGCACATTTTGCTTTTTTGTGTTATATTATTTGCAGATGACTTTGAAGGCACTTGCAACACCTTTGAGAATAATACAGCGCAAGTCATCAGATTCACCAAAGGAGAAGAAGAAAGCTGCAGTTGATCTGAAGAAGTCAAAGCGTGAGAAGTTAGAGTCCTTAAGCCAGCGTATACGCCATTGCATTCTTAAGCGGGTGAACCATCGAAGACATCGTTCTTCGTGACCAACGCTTACCATATAATGTGTTTTAACTGTAACTTGTCAATTTTCTTCTGTTCAAGTTTCATATCTTCTCCGTCCTAGTATCTATGTACCACTTATATTCTATTTTCTTGTAGGAAACAAGATTGGTTTAAATTTTAGGAGGAATTCGAGGGGCCCATAACCTTACCGTGGTTGTATGTGTGTGTTTGTGCTGTACAGGATATGCTTGTCTGACAGATGCCTTCGGACTTGATTATTTATTTTGGGGCTTAGCTTCTTTGTTTGGTTGTATGGCCGTTGCTCATTGCTTCTTTCTTTTGCTTCGTCTGTAAAACGTGAAGTTGTGTGGGACTTTGGAAGGGGGCCTTTTTTTTTAGGCTTTGCTTCTCCGGCAGAGCTTAAGATACTATAATCAAATGAAATGTAGTATCATCAGTAGTAATAAGCACTACTGCCCAACCTACTACATTTGACACAGCCAGAAACTCCCATCCGTGATGATGAGGGTGTGACCATAATGTGGTGTTATGGAGTGTTTGTCAAACAAAGAAGTAAACTGAGATTGAGATTCTTACCAAAAAAAAAAAAAAAAAAACTGAGATTGAGATAACTATTGATTGCAGGGATTTTCCTTTTTGGTTTTTGTCGTTTGAATTAAGAGTAAAAAAAATCAACTCTAGAAGTTAAGTGTAGGGCGCTAGGGCTACAGTCCACTACCAACGATTTCTATGAATGATAATATTGGTTGTTCGCTGGTTCTGTGGATTAAGACCTTTACTTGAGTGGATTCTTAGCTGTTTCTAAATGGATTCTGAGTGGTACTGCTATGGATTCAACATTCGGTCTTTGGTGGGATCCCAAGCCTGCAATCAGTTGGATTCCTGGTTGATTATCTTTCTCCATCTTTATCTTCTCCATTGAATTACAAGTCAAGACAAGTAATTTCAAAACCCTGTGATTTCTGTACTATCAGTTTCAATTTTTATTTGTTCTTAAACTAGAATTTGGTTGCTGAATTCGCCAATGATTTGTTCTGTTCTTGAAGTTCTAATCTGTTTCGGAACTCAAAATCCAATTCGATTTCTAGATTCTTGTTTCAAGTACAAATCTTAAAAACCTCAAGTTGTGGTTTGATCCTCTCAATCTGATTTCTGAGTCCTGTTAATAAAGCAAAACTA
This sequence comes from Protea cynaroides, assembly GCA_028583415.1. Taxonomy (NCBI): domain Eukaryota; kingdom Viridiplantae; phylum Streptophyta; class Magnoliopsida; order Proteales; family Proteaceae; genus Protea; species Protea cynaroides. The sequence continues at coordinate 689,267 of CM053265.1, forward strand.
GGCCAGAGAGGACAGAAAATTTATTGCTACAAGTAATTTCTCATTCTTAAATTTCTAATGGGATGAGAAAATTGTGAATGGCACGCGTGAACGGTTCCTGTGAATGGTGGTAACAAGAAGGAACTGTGAATGTTACCATATTGGTTTTGTCTGAAGTTCTAGGGTTTGGGGATTAATCCCATTATTTTGATTTGTTGGCTTGCATCCTACATTATTATAGATGGTAAAAGGCAGAGAGACATACTATTTACAAGTAGTGAAAGAAATGGTGATTAGAATCTTTCGAGTCATAAAGATCGATGTTGAAATCAGTATTATTAGAAGTTGTAGAGATAGTCTGGGATCACCAATTTTACCTTGGGTCTACAGAATTCAATGAAGAGAAGTGTTACGGTAGAAGCATCTGAGTTGATCTTTTCTAGAATTTAGGTTAAATGACATTGTTTTTTTTTATATTTTTTCGCTTCCTATTTGGACAAAAATCTCTTCAACATAATGTGCCAGTTCAAACTTCAAACAAGTCATCTGTAACACTATATACATGAAATATTTTATAGAGCAATATGGAATAAATTTAGGAGGGGGGAGGGGGGAGGATCTGTCATTTTTGGGGAGTGGAGTAAAAAAAAAATTCATAATAATTCTAGAATCAGATAAATGGAGTTATGAAAACTTCATATGTAAGTTAAGTTTGGGGATCTGTGTCTTCTGAGAGTAGATGACTCCAAACTATAGAACCCCTGACTAAAGATACTAAAAATCTTTTTCCTAAATTTGGTGGAAATCCAATTTTGGATGCTCTTATTCTATCCTTCTTAAGACTAGTTGAGTAGACGATGGTGGGAATTGAATTCCTTTCTTACAAAATTCTAACGAATAATAACTTCAATATTGAAAAAAAAATAAAATAAATAAATAAATCAATTGCATGTAATGGATGATCAGTTGTTGTTCGGCTCCATCTTAGTTAGTTGGGTTTTGATCAACTGTCCATCCCGTCCCCTCATCTAGCCTCTAATACAGCTGAAGCCTGAACCCATGTTAGTTCTTCGTTCTTCGTTCTTCGTTAGAAAAAAAAAAAGAAGAACGAACCCATGTTTAGCTCTCTCTATCTCTTATTTATTTATTTATTGCCGGAGAGAAAAGGATGGCGGTCCAAGCAATTCGACCAGACTTCACTGACTTACGTTTGCCGGAGTCCTTTTAAAACACCACCGATTAGTGGGTGAACCTAGAAATCTGTAGTATCTGATTATTTTCCCAAAATTGAAGCACTTGATCTATCTGCTTCAGGAACCTCTCGACAGAGTAATCCCCAAATTTCTCCCACCGCTTCCAATCCACAAAGCAGAGGGGTTGATTGCTCGGTTCTTGTTTTGATCTTCGTTTTTTAGGGTGATCGGCTGAAAATGGTGCAGTCGCAGCAAAAAATGAATGGAAGTACAACTGTGCAAAGTGAGTGAATTGCTATATTTTACACCTACTTCACATTTTTGGCAGGATTTCCAGTATTTTCTTCAAATTTCCAAGTTGCCCTTTGTGTCCTAGATCAGTAGGGAAATATGGATTGTTGATACTTACCCCTTGTTACATGGATAACAACCAATACAAAAAAAAAAAAAAAAAAAAAAAAAAAAATCAAAATCCTTATTCAGCCAGCCGCCCATCACTCATCGACCAAAGTCCACTATGCCTCCCACTGCCATTTCAAAATGGCAAACAATATAAATGAAGATGAACATACCGCCCATATACGTGGTAGGTGCAGCGCAACTTTGGTTGAGAAACCCCTGAAAGCTCAGGGAACCCAACAAACCTATCTTTCCTTGGCACCAAATTTAGTAAGGATTCCCTTTCATTTTCAACCCATTCTTCTTACCCCTTTTTCACCTCATCATGCGAGAGAACAAATCTCACCTTTTCAATCGAGAGCGTAATCCCCTGGAACTTGAGGCTTTACAGGAAAAGAGGGAACCCACCTGTTCAGCTCGCTCCTTTCTAGTTATTAGCTCCCCCTCCCCCCTTTTTGTTGGCGCCTTCTTTTTAAGAGGTTTATCAGTTGCATCATACGGATATTTAAATCGAGGAAGCTGGAACCGAAGTACGATCTTAACTCATATGCGCTGGTAGAAAATTTCCCTTTTCATCTGCATACTTAACAAAAATAAATTTTGGGTGGTATCTCGATTCTTAGCCTATGATTCGATGCATGCAATAAATCATTGATTGACTCTCTATTCTCATTTTTATTATTCTTGTTTGTCTTATATATATATTTCTTATGATAAATGTATTTTATGATGTTTCTTCTATCGGACCTTTGAAGATTACGCAAGTGGAGGCTGGAAAAACCGAGGTGAGTCTTAACTTTGTTTCGTTCTTTCTTCTCCACTAGACATAATTGATTTTTTTTCTTTTTTTGGGTGAATAAAATATATATTTACAAGACCCAAGAGGGATACAAGACCCAAGAGGGATACAAAACCCCTAGAAAATCCTACCCACATTAAAACACTGGATAGGTAAATCTCAAGCATTCACATGAATCTATTTCTTGAATTATTCGTGCAAGATTTATAAATGGGGGGTAAGATATCCGTGATCTCAAAAACAATAGCATCCCAGATTTGATTCGGACTTCTGAACTTGGACTTGGATGTCCAGTATATGAGGTTTTGCTCCATCCATATATGATAATTAGTAGTGCAAAACGCTAACTTTCTTAGGTATCACAAAACCACTTCCCTCTGAAAGACTTGCGAGTCCATCTCCATTCCCGATGGCAGAGAAGGAGCCTTATATAATCTGGAAAGTAACAGCGGAGGATGCCTTTTCATATCCAAGAGAGAAGGGGCGAGCGAAGAATAGATGGGGGAAGATTGACTCTCTCTTTTCCTTATTATTGGTTTCAGTGGAATTAATTAGGACATGATTTTAGTACCGAGAATGAGGGGTACATTTAATGGAAAATCCAAATCAGAAGTATGCAACCAACTTGGTCTAAGACTGATAAATACTAGATGCATCAAGGTGTGTGAAGAATTTAATCCAACTCCGTCAAACATTTGGCAAATTTGGTTATTTCATGCATTTCTTAATTATTTACTTCCCTGATGGCAAAGAGGGTTTTTCAACACATTCAAATCAATTACTTCTCTTTGCTACAGGATCTTATCACAGTCCAACCCAAATTTAATCCTTAACAATAAACAAGAATGATTGATTTAGACAAATAATTCCCCAACTTCAAATCTGACTGTAAGAATGCTTCAGAATCTAGGATCCTTGATCCTTAGTATATGATGAACAATATTCCAAAAGATGAGCTTGATCTAACGTGTGGGATCAAAACCAATCTTACCCGTAGGTCTCAAACAGATATTTTAACAGAACCAGAATGGTATAATAGTAGAAAAAATTACTTATCTCAGAATCCAACCGTTGGAAGATCTTCAAACTTGGAGGGAAAGTACTCTAGGATGTGCTTGATAACATACCCAAATTTGAAGGTGATCCAACCATGGATGAAGAAGTTATGAATTTTCGAAAAACTACTATCATCTGAAAAAGGAAATGAACAGAATAGGGGTTTCGGTTGAGTCTTACAACTGTGGGAGACTCAACCAGAATTTTTTAATTAAAACTCTGGCCAACTCTGCTGCCATCACTTTATTTCTTCTTATTTATAAACTTTGAAAGATTATAAAATTATAGGATTTCCAAAACTAAAACAGAAACTTCTTTCATAGAGAACAGGAAAGTTTCTAAAATAGAAAATAGAAAAGTTTCTAAACAATGAAACAACTAAGACTGACTCATAAAGTAAATCAACTTAGGAAATAAAATCTAAACTAATTTTTAGGAAAGAAATGACAAAGGAGTGAAACAAAAGAAACAAAATATTTCAAAAAATTCTGTTGGTACTGTTCACGTGAACAATGTGGGCTGGATCCATGTTGACCGGTCCTTGGGCTGGACCACTGCTAGCTGGTCCTTGGACTGCGTCATTCCCCTTCTGAACGTTCCCAATTGTTCTCAAATTAATAATTCTGTATCAATTAGGAGATTTGGAACATTCCGTCCTTGCTTCTGCAGAATTTTTCCATTAGGTTATAACTTGTATTCTTATTTGCTGAAACTATTTTATTAGATGACTGATTCTATTCATAAGTATAAACAAGGGTAATTAACAGCTACCTCCCCTGAAGTTTGCCCGAATTCTAACTTCTTCCCAAATGTTTCAAACAATTATAACTACCTCCCCTATAAGCAGATTAAATTACAAGTAAATCTAGTCCGTTAGGCATCTTCCGTTAGATGCTGACAAGTAATGGCCAGTAATTTTATAATGGCCAAACTACCCCCCATTAAGGTGTGAAGTACCTGATTTACCCTTAGAACAAAAAGCTAAGGGGTCCAAGGCTGAAACGTTGCTTCTCCCTCCTCTTCTTCATTTCTATCTTGTACGAAGTAGAGACGGCCTCCCGCTACCCCGTATCGTTTTCCTTCTCTTCTGCTCTCTCGCCCTGCAACTTCACAATCGGATTCGAAGTTGAACCTTAGATACCGGAGCAAAGGATGTTGCTGCTTCAAAGGCGATGATAGCAACATGGATCCTTCCGCTTCAGATACTAGTGTTTTCTCTGAAGGAGATAAGGTCCTTGCTTTTCACGGCTCTCGAATCTACAAAGCCCTCACATATTAGATTCCACCATTGTTGAACTGTTGACCTTTTTAGTTATTCCTCACTTGCTCTAACCTGTGTAAGAGCTATGCACTAATAACAGCAGCACACAAACAATCACAAGCTGAAACTTAAATCACAGGAGCCCAATGCTAAGTATCTCAAATCAGAGGCAAAATCCCAACAGATAAAGAAGAAAATAAAGCTAAATATCTCAAATCATAAGATCATCCGAATACAAAATATCACCATCAAATGCTAAAAGCTTAGAGGTCAAGGTAACGGAGACTACATGGGAAAAGGCAAGAGATTTTTCCGGAGAAGAGGCTTTGAGTTACATTGAGTACCTGAAGATTGGTGAGGTTGGCGATCGCTGAGGGAATACGGTCGTAGAAAGAATTGTACTGAAGATAAAGGGCACAGAGATGGGAGCATTTAGAAAGGAAGGAGGGATGGAGCCATTGAAGTGGTTGGAGCGGAGGCTAAGCCTACGGAACTCATGTAGATTAAAGAGTTTATCAGAGAGCACCCCCATCAGCCTCCCGAACTTGTCCATTCAGTTCTCTATCTCCTTCTTCACCTTCTGCACTGATACTCTCGAAACAGAAGCTCCAACGGCAGCTGCCTTGTTGGCGACAACAGTGTTGAGGCGGAGATGGGGAGTATCCTTAGTGCGGGTGGCAAGGGCCTCGAGCAGGGTGGGCTACTAGGTGTAGTAGGTATTGCTGATGTCGACGATGCGGAGCTTCGACTTGCCTTCCAGGGCCTCCAGGATTGCACCATTGCAGGCGACGTGACCGAATGTGGTCTAAGGGCTAATCTCTTGGAACTTCAACCACATCTTCTTGGTGGAGTCGAAGGAGTAGGTCATATTGGAGGCGGAAGTGAAATTGTGGTAGCAGTGCTCCCTGGAGTTGGTGATGTGATAGAAAAGGGCCTGGAGGAAGTAGGAGGCAAGCTTTTGTTCTGTATTGCTGTAGGGGGAGCTCAAATCGCTAGTGCTGTCATCGTTTAAACAAAAAATGAAGCCCACCCCCCCCCCCCCTCTTTCCACTTTTTGCTTTCCCTTTCCCTCCTTTTCTTCATCTTCCCAGCCAATGCTCAGATGCCCGGTATGATTATCTCTCTTAGTTTTCTCTTTGTTCCTAGAATACTTAAAAAGGTTCAGGAGTAGAATTGTCTATAGAATATTAAGTTTAACACCGTTAAAAAAAAAAGAAAAAAAGAAAAGAAAAAAAAAAGAACAGTTGTAATTGTTTGAAACATTTGGGAGGAAGTTGGAATTTGGGCAAACTTCAGGGGAGGTAAACTATAAATTTTCCTATAAACAATGTAGAACAAAGGAGACTTGGGGGAAACCTAGATGTAGTTGGCCCTTTAGGGCAAAACTAGCTCATTCCTTTAGGGCAAAACTAGCTAATTCCATGAACTCTTACATGAGGCTGAAGCCCTAGAGACATGCCATGACTGGGGATGGCAATGGATATGGTATGACACATTCTGTTTAAAGACATGGTTTTTGAACCTACTCCTCCATTTTGTGGTCCTAACCCATCTCATCCCATGCACACTAGCATTGTTCGAAACTCGAGTCTTGAGGGTTTCTCGACCCTTTGAGAAACCAAGATTTCGAAAATCTCGGTCAAGATCTCGGCAAGAATATGTATTTTCTGAGCGAAATTTAAATTTTCTCAGGGCTCAAATGGTCATTTTAAGGCTTGATATTCCATGGAAACCTCATTTAGCATACATAAACACATTTAAACCATAAAAGCATAAAAATTAATCACACATGGTGGTTGTTTGGATTTACATCTATATTTGACAGTGTCAGTCTGAGGTTCAGATGTAAATCTAGGGTAATATTGGCTATTCTACATAATGTTACACTAGTAGAAGATCAAAGAAGGCTAAATGAGTCAGTAAAATTATATTTTAGGAGAAAAATAAACATAATAGCACTTGATAGTTAATTGTCATAGTAAAAAAACCCAAATTAGTCAACTAGACGATACGATCATAATTCATACATTATGTCGAGACCAGTTGAGAACTAGTTGAAAATGTTGAGAATTGGTTGAGAAATGGTTGAGAACAGTCGAGAACTGATCGAAAATGTCGAAGCCAGTCGAGATTAGGTCTTGTGTGAGATCTTGTCTCGACCTGTTCGAGTACTTCGAGATTCAAGATCTCACTGAGATTTTGAGTACACTGGCACCCAGTAAACTTTAAAAATAGGTGAAGATTGATCCGAATTCTCCAAGGTATCAGAGGCGTAGATAGGTTCTCCCTGCTTTGCTAGCTCGTTCGCTGATCAAAGTTTTCATTAAGATGGGTAGCGATCGATAATTCAACACACTGGTTGTAATGATGATTTACTGAACATTAGGGGTTGCTTTTTTTTTTTTTTCGGGGGGGGGAAGGTGATTCAGATCGGACCGATGAAATGCACTAGTGGTGGTTAGGAGAGAGAGAATAAGAGAATAATAGTGAGAGACAAGAGGATATTCCTCGGACTGTGAACAGTAGCCCGAGAATAGTGCTTTAATAAAAAAAAAAGAGAGAGAGAGAAGAGGCAGAGAAATGATGCAACAACTTCACTAACATCCTAACCATCAAATCGTGAGAGGAGGGGCAGTTTACGATCTTCAAATAAAAGAAATGACCAAAATCCTAATCAAATCTAAACTTCATAAAGTGATAATCTAAGACTAATAAAATAAGACTAAAAGACATACATGGCTTCTCTGCCATAAAGGGAGACGGGATCTCATGGAATGCAACAACATCGCTGCTAGTCCAGGTAAGTGCAGCATCCTTTACAGCCGTAGACGCCTTTCGTTTCGATTCAAGCTTTCCTTTCTTATGGAGCAGGGCAAGCAATTCATTTTAATATGGAAATGACTACCACCATTTTCCTTGATTCGCTAGGTTAGGGTTGTCTACAGCACTTACGTTGTCAGCTTGCTGCTCGCTTCACTTCCAAGCCACTGCACTAGATGCGCATGTGGTCGTAGTAGTTGGCCCAGAATGCCTCTATTCTATACTATACTATACAACTTTATATGAATGATGAATTACGTAGCACTTTGATCTACAGAATAAGGCCTACGAGCTCTCTTTTATGGTAGAGATCTCTCCACACCGAGGAACTGAATCACAATGGATCGAAACCCTTCTTTCTTTCCAATTAGTGATATTCTATCTCTTTCTTAATTTTAAAATTGTGGTTGACCCCGACTAGATGACCTAAGCCTGAGGCCTTGTGATTTGTCTAGTCAGAAATGAACTAGAACCACTGGAGGCGTGATTCTTCTTCCGAGCTACTTATACAATGCATAAAATTTTAAGATAAACTTCTTAATTAATAGCAAATGGAAGGAAAAAAAAAATCTTCTCCCATATGTGGAATAAAGGACAATTCCTTAAATGACTCACAAAATGAACCTTTACTAAACCTTATCAACTAAAACTAAAAAGAAGATGGGCCAACTACTAATTAAAAATCTATTATTGAACACCCCATTAGATCCCCACTCTTGGTATTATTAAGCCCAAAATAATAGCCCAACCCAATCTAGTACTATATCCGCCCAAATTTAAACCATATGTTAAATCAGGCTTGCATTATTTCGCTCCATTAAGAAAAAACAAAAGAAAAAAAAAACTCATCCTTAGATTTCTATCATAGTAAAGATCATCATCGCACAATTAGCATCTATTCTCGATCCTTCAAAATCATCGATCAGACCCAACGGTACGAAATCAGCAAGAAGAAATCTGTTGTTGAAATTACAACATGAAAGCATAAACTCGACTAACTCGATCAAAAGATCAACCGGTTTTGTCTCCTCCATGGATGGTTCTTCGATAACTGGAGCCACTTCATCTTTATCGTTAGTTGCTGTTCTTGTGGGTAGATTGTTGGTGTTGTCTCTTTTGACTTCGAGAATACTTCGTCTATAAGCCCTTGAAAAACAAATGTCTGACGTAGATGAAAAGGCTTTAGGGTACACAAATTTTTATCACGATCAACTACACCATGTCTTGCTTCTAACCACCGTTTATCAACTTTAATGATGTGTTTGGAAGAATCGAACACCTCACGACAAGCACCATCAATGTATGGAGAAATTGAAAACTCGACAAAGACATCACCTTCAGATTCAACGATGATCTGATTTATTTGAGACAACATCACCATGGATTGCGAGATGAGATTTTCACTTGTCTTTCATCCATGGTTGTCAAGGTGACGCCTAGGCGTCCAAACAGTTTTTCAACCCCTAGCGGTTGGTCGCCTAAATAGGTACGGGAGTTAATGTTGGTGATATTAGCAGGGAAGTATTGTACACTTTTTCCCAATAGCAGCTGTCCTTTTTCTTTTTCTTTTTTTTGTTATACTAGGGGCAGTTTTTTTTTTTTCTTGGAGTTAGGGTTTCTCTATTTTTGTAATTGCTTATGTTCAATAAACAGGAGATTTGGTGGTCTAATTGACCTCTCCACGAGACCTCCCTTTCTCTCCCTCTTACGTCTCTTTCTTCTTTCTCTTGCAACCTTTCTTCTCTTTCCTCTCTTTCTCGTCCCTCTTTCACTTGCAGGTTTTAGAGTCTCGCTCTTCAACATGTAAAGTCTCAACGATGCTTTTTTAATCATTTGGGGATTTCCAACAGGCTACCTTAGGCTATGGGCCTGAGACTAGACAGTACTTTGATATGTCAGGTGGGATGGTTAATGGTTATGTGGGCTGAGCCTTATGTAAAAATGTCACCCTTCCCATTTTCCTATGAGGCATAAAATACTTGCCCTTACCTCCAAACTAAGGACAGGTAAGGCAAGCAAGCAGGTAAATGGAAACCAATTGCTGCCCCTATTGAACTATCTTTGGCTTATTTTGTGTTTTCTTAAATATTCTATCTGTCAGCTTCATTACCACTCACTTTCTCAAAATCAAATATGTTATTTGCTACCACCTTCATTTCCTTTTATTGGACAGGTACATATTTGGTCTATATCTTGCATCCTGCTCATCTTACTGATCTAAAATGGGAGGAGTAGTGGGAAAGGAGGAGTCTCCTACAAAGGGTTGGATGCCAGAAACAAAGCTTGAGGCCAAAATGGTTGAAGCAATGCAGAGAAGAGCATCTGAAGGAACTGGAATGAAATCATTTAACAGCATAATCCTGAAATTCCCAAAAATTGATGAAAGCTTAAGAAAATGCAAAACAATTTTTGAGCAATTTGGTAGGTTCTTTTTCTGGTTTATATTTTTTGTCAGTTCTATTCAACATCTGGAGAAGTAATATCCTCTTGGCACAGAGAGAGTCCAGAAAATTTTATAACTTCAATATGAACATTTATCAAGAAGATATATTGAGAAATAAGTGGGAATACACTTAAAAAAACTCTGCAAGAAACTCTGAGATGCTTGTGCTCTCATAAACAACTGAATTAGCCATACAACTATATGTCAGGAAAATAATCTTCATATATCTTTCAGTTTGGTGCATAGGCACTCCTTTCCAGAAACAGATGACGATAGTGTCCACATTTTCAGTTTTTCAAGGTTTATTGAAATTACATAAGCTTTATATACCCTCTAAAAATAGTAATACCCTCGCCTGAACACAAATCATGCATCTCCTAGAAGAGTTTTACATGGATAAAGACCCAGTTGCTGGACCTTGATGCCTGACCAGGAGTCTAACTTGGCAAGTTGGAAAAAATATGGTTGGGGATTCCATGTTTATTACTTTGATTGAAAAGAACACAACCCTGCGTCCCTGCTGTCTGGTTTAAATTTATGGTGCCAGTGGTTCGAGGACTACCTAAGGTATTGTTTTAGAAAATTTATGAATAACAACTTAAGGAGATAGGATCATGGAAGGTCAACTTAGATGTTTTGGGTATGTGATGAAGATTGAGGGAAGCACCAACGAGAAAGAAAGTGCTAAGTGAACAAGGGAAGGCTGAAACGAGTAGGGTTGAAGTGGTGAGAGGAAATGAGTGTGTATGGTTAACAGAAGAAATTGACGTAAATCTAGTGGAATTGAAGGTGCTAGCTATCTCAGCTGGTAAAATCTTGGGCTTGTTGAGTCCCACCTTCACTCTCTCCTTAAAAAAATAAAAATAAATAAATAAATAAAGAAAAGAAACAATACTGGAAGTGATTGTAATAAATTGCGTACGACAAAAAAAAGAAGAAGAAATACTGCAAGTGTTTAGATGAGGTTTAGTTGTTTTGTATTGACTGCCAATCTTACTATTTTTTTTCCACAATTTAAAAATGTATTTTTTGGGTAAGGGTTGAGCTTTACCATGATCTGAAGCAAATGCTTAAGGCCGACAAGTGTCAAGTAAATATGGTTGAAGAATTTGACTGTTATTTACTTATTTTCAGTTTTGCTGTAATATACGCTTCTTATTCTGTGGACTTTCATATCAGCTAAAGAGTCGTTCATTTCTCCTCATAGATGAGAATTCAAATGGCACAATAGATCCAGAAGAGCTGAAGCATTGTTTTCAAAAACTGGAGATATCTTTCACTGAGGAGGAGAGCAGTGATCTCTTTGAAGCATGTGATATCAATGAGAACATGGGTATGAAGTTCAACGAGTTCATTGTTCTCCTCTGCCTCGTCTATCTTCTCAAGGAAGATCCTGCAGCTCTTCATGCTGTATCCAAAATATGACCTTTTCTTCTCTGCTACTTTTCTTGCATTTGATTATTTCTATATGCCCTATGTGTTTATTTTGTGCGTATTAAGCATAAATCTTTCTTATTTAACATTTCTAGGTATATGGTGAATGTTGATACAAGAGTTTGAAGTATCTTGTATTCCTTTTGGTAAAATCCTCTTTTTAAAACCTGTATCTTTAACTTATTTGAGTTCTCACATACTTCATACTTCCAAAGGATACATTTGTTATTTTTATGCCAAAATGTTTTTGATATATACCAACCCTGATCACTCCTTTCCCAAGTTAATTTCTTCTTTTTCTTGTTCTATTCTCTCCCGCCTTTCTTTCTTTATCTCTCTTTTCATTTTGCCTTTTCCTTTGCTCAACTTGTAATGTGGTACTAGGATTTTTACTTGCTGGAACGGGCTTTGGTTCCTTGTTTGGTATTCACAGGAAAACCTGCTTTATGAATATCTTCTGATTGGTGATCGTTATTGATTAACTATTTGCATGATTAGGGTTTTCAGGAGTATAGGTCTTGAAATACTGTGTGTGACCAGAACTGAATGATGTTTTGATCTCCATGCATGTGGGCCATGTGCATGACACAGGTAGGGAGAATGTAATATTTCCATCTTAACCAACTACCTTGAAGTCCTTAAGTTTCTTTGCTAGAAATTACAGATGGGATTGCCAAATTTGGAGGCGACATTTGAAACGTTAGTTGATGCATTTGTTTTCTTGGACAAGAATAAAGATGGCTGTGTTAGCAAACATGAGATGGTGCAGGCCATAAATGAAACCAATTCAGGGGAACGCTCTTCTGGTCGAATAGCAATGAAGAGATTTGGTTAGTTACCTCTCTCTCTGTGTAACCTCAACTTGTGTATATGCCTTTGGCATACATGTTTATTCCAACTGTGACATGAGTGAATATGCGACCTGGTTGACAAGTGCAGTAACGTTACCACCATTACCAGAACTTAAAGAAGTTGATCCACGCCTGACCCGAAAAGGCCAAGCTCGCCTAAAATAGCACTAAAAGCAACGTCAACAAACTAGTGTTAGGAATAAATACTAAATTAGTGCTATTGGCTCATTGATCATATAGAGTTTGTTTGACGTTGATCTAATGCAAATGGATCTGGTCCTACCCTCTCACAATGGTCTGAGCTACCAGAATCCTAAGCCACAAATCTAGATTTATTCCAAGCAATCCCAAACATTTTTGGCAACCCTCATCATACCTTTATTTTGTTTCTTGTTTCTTGTTTTTTTTGTTTTTGATTTTTTGTTTTTGCTTCCCCTCCCCATTTTGAGTGCAGAGGAGATGGACTGGGATAAAAATGGAATGGTGACCTTCAAGGAGTTTGTTTTCGCTTTCACTCGTTGGGTTGGGATCGATGACATTGATGAAGATGGAGAAGAGATAGTTTAAATTGAAATCAGGGGATTAACATAATCTTGGAGATTTTTCCTGCACCTTGTAGTGGTACTACGAGCTAGGTCACTACTTGAAGTGGTCAAGTTCTGGTGTAAGGTTATATAGTTTGCATTTCCAATAATAGACAAGTAGAACATCTTGAATCACTGCCACTTCTCCCCCACTTCTCCCTCTATGGTTTGTGAATTTCGTTGTAAATATTCTAATACTAGTTGAACTCCAGTGTGGTCACAATTAGAACGTGTATACTTTTTATTCAGTATATTCTAAAAGTTACTGCACTGTCATTTTTGTAGATGTAACTGTTACCTTATGATATTTTTTCCCAATTGCAATATGATCCTCTAAATTCTCAGCTTTTATTTTTTATTGATCATAAGCCAAAGGTTCCAACCTTTCCAAAGACCACTTTCAACGGTGCAGGTAGGTCCTTTTTCTGTTCAATTTCTATCCCTTATGGCTGCACTTGCCGGCAATTGCTGGCACCTTTCAAGCTCAGGTGATACTAGTGGCTGTCACAGTTAAAACGGTAATATTCGACCCTGCGAACAGAGCACCTTCAACCTCAGGTGATAGATACTATTTGGCTGTCACAGTTAAACCAGTAATATTTAACCATGTTAACAGAACTGATACAGCATAAGTTGGCGTATTCCGAGCCTCTAATCCATTCCACTAATGCTTGGGTCCACATTTGGGCTGCAGTTAATATAAGTTCCCTTCGATTACCATCTGTCAATCCACGTAAGGTTAAAGTAGCATATTCCTTACCACCCCCCCCCCCTCTCTCTCTCTCTCTCTCTCTCTCTCTCCCAATAATAATAATAATATTATTATTATTATTTAATAAATGTCCAATAGCCTATTTATTCGACCTCATATCAGCCTGTTTAAGCTACCATCATGATGGGGGAGACCCTTACACAGCAGATGTACGCACACAAGAATTTTCTTTATGGCGCTCCAATGATTTCTTGAGATGGCCAAATCGAATGGACGGAAGCCCATCTGAATCCAGGCATAAACACGACAAACTAAAAGAATGAGACAAAAGAACAGCCTTCGTGAAAAAAATATAGAATGACAGTACAAACACCAGATCCATCAACCTCGTTCTTCAATCAGTTTCTTCACTCAGTTAATAAATACTTTTCAGTAACTACAAAAACTACATCAATAGAAAAGAAAAGTGCATATTATCATTCATACACAAGTGTCATATATATGCCTGAAACATTTTAAACCACTCTTCAATGCCTAAAACGTCGCTGAAGGATCAAACTACCACGCTTGGGAAGCTGACCTCCGCCCTCTGGTTATGGTATCAACCTACTCTGATTATTAACATGCTGGTCCCTCATCCACTCGCTGCTTTTTTGCTAACTTCTCACCCTCAGGAGCCTCAACTGGGGATCCAACACGAAAATTAGTGGTATCTAAAACAGATGTTTCATGGGGAGATGAGAAAGATTCAACTGCCAAAACACTCCGCACCATGGCAGCCCTGATGGGAGACCCAGAAGCTGGATCAGTAGTCCATGATTTGGTCCTGTCTGATTCTAGGTCAGCTGAGACAGGATCAGGTGCACACTCCTTGGGAGCCTCGTCATGAAGGGGCTTGGATAAAGATGGGGCTGATTGTTCAGTCTTGACAGATTTGTGAGAGGAATCAGCTGAAGCAGGAGCAGGGTAGCATCCATTGGCAGCCTTACCTTGGGAAGGGGGCCCAGATGGGGCTGATGGTTCAATATTGACGGTCTCTGGGCCACTGTCAACAGTAACAGGGGCAGGGATCTCTGAAACAGATACTTCACTTAAATCAGCACTCAGCTGATGATGCTCCTTGGTGACCTTCTGGTGTTTGACTTGGTCTGGCTCCCCCATCTGTAACTGCCTCTGGACCTGTTGTACTTCGGATTACAAAATACTGTAAAGGTCAGCTGAATTCTCAAGATGCAAAAAGAAATCAAAATGCTAAGAGACTTCTCACTTATGTTTTCATTGAGTTATATATACATATAAAAGAGTTAAGCTGAAAATAGAATCTAGGAGGCCAAAAGTCTAATAGATCATGGGCAATACCATTGAGACAGGCCATCAGATTTGACATCTGGCCAATCCAAAGGATACCTGATCCATCCAATAATCAGTACAGGCGAAATCAACCCTCCAGGTAGCAGAAACAGCCACCACAGGAAACTTTCCCCATCCGAAAAGAACCTTCATCATTGTTGTTGTATTGTCATCATCATCATTTTTTATTGTTGTTGTTTTTGGGATACATAACCAAGATATTTTGTTGTACAAGTAACTGAATAAAATAACAGCGGATAGCCGAAGGCTAAACCCCACAACATAGGTACTGTAACAGAAAGGGACTATGTACAACATCTGTCTAACTGCTCCTCCCAGCAAAGTCATACGCATTGAATTAGCAGATATCAACTTCCACGGAAAAAAAAATTGCATTGAGCAGCAAGGGCCCTAGCTTTCGCAATGAGGTAAAGAATATGACATAGTCCCCCAACATGTGTTTGAAGTCCATGAATAACCATTAAGAATCTCCTTCCAAAACCATATCAATCCACCCAAAAGCCAAATCTAACTCCAGTCTTTGAATCGTAGCCTTAAGAATAATAGCCTTAAGCTCAACCATGATAGAATCAGCTTGTGCCAATTGGACCAAAGAAGGCTAACATCACCAGATTCATGGTTGTTAATGTTTATGATACTGTTACTGTTACTGTAGTTGGCTCAAAAGCTCACCTACATGAGCCACACCAAGGTTTATATGCCCCTGTCTCTTGCGTTGTTACAGTTAAAATCTTCAAAGCAATTGACAGAATAGATCCAGTCTGTGTTATTGGCAAGCTCCCATTCAATTTGATGAACCTCTTGGGCCCTTCTGCCTTTTGTGGCACCAATACCACTAATGAGAAAATTTTTAGTGACTGAATGACAAGGAACTCAGATTGGCCTAGAACACATATCAAGAAGTTTCATTACTTCTTCCTCAAAGAGTACCGATCCATCAAAGTATAGACATCACTTTAGAAGAGATGGTGAAAACGTGTGATGCAGTAGCTTTGGACTGGCTGAATTGTAATGACCGCCTTTGGAAGCCAAAGCCCAAACATTCCAGTCCATTATCCAAACCCAAGACCAATCAGAGATAAATTATAAAGTATTTTTTCAGTTTGGTTTTTCTTGCAATTATTTTTGGGGGTTTAATTGCAATTATTAAAAGTTCAGGGGGATTATTGTAAATTCTGGTCTTTCTTATCTTTTTTTAGTTGTCTTTTAAACTGGAGCTCAGTTCTGACTGCAAGTCAAGTTCAGAGAGTATTTTGTTGTTTTTTATTTTATTATTATTATTATTATTTCTGGTTGTTACTTTAGGAAGTTCACATCAAGTAGACTTGTATTTCCTTTTCTTTTCTTTTTTTTTTATTAAAAGGAGCTGTAAACATGCCCCAATCTATTGGAATATAATCTGGATTTTATTTTGAAAATTTGAGTTTTAATTCTCTTTTCTCTCCTCTCTTACCCCAAACCAGGATTTGAGTTTCCTGCTTTTTCCTCTTCCCCTGCAATGTCCTCTCTCCCTCCCACCACCCCTCCCTGTTCTTTCACCCTGCGGCTCTTGTGGCGGGCAGATCTTCCTCTTATTTCTTTCTTCTCTCTCCTGAATTCTGTTATCTTTTTCAATTCAGCTTGAAGATAAATGCAGAAACAGCAGGGAATTACAGTTTTCAAATCTGATTTGCACCTCAGTAGGACAGTACAGCAGCTACTCCACTCTGTTGCAGAATTACTTGTACGTTCTGATATCAGGTTAGTTTCAGATCTATTTCTGAAAGTAATTATCACATTTAGTTCTGTTCAACTCTACTGATATTCATACATATTGTTTCAGATTTAATATCTTTGGTTTCAGATCTGAAATTTAAGTTCAATTATAAGTTCTGTTCATAATCAAATTGGTCTTCTCTGCTATCATTCATAGTACTTCTTATTCTGGTTGCCTGCTATTCTAATTTCTTTTAATTGTTGCACGTCTGTATTTGGATTTATCTTCTAATATAATCCATCGAACTCCTACAGTTCCTGTTGACATTTATTTACTGCTGTTTAATTCTGAAACTTATATAGTCAGCCCCTAATTTATCAAATAATCATCCTTATCCCTGGGCCTGTCAACAGCCTAGTTCATCTTTAACTCTTAATTGGGATTTATGGTTCAAGGCCTGCATTAAAATGTTTATGTTTTCTTCACACCAACACATGTTGAAAGTTTAGGTGGGATCTGACGAGGGTCAGAAAATCTTGGGGGCTGGGATTCGGATAGGGATTATGAATATTAAACAGAAGTAATTCGATCAAATTAAATTCGTTGTAGGAAGACTTCTGTGGGAAAATAACTGGAGCAGACAAGCTAAAGTTTGTGATCTATGTTCAAAATTTTATCAGATAGCCCCCATAAAGAATGTGGCAATTAGAGATTGCATCATAAAAAAGAATAGTGCAATTAGTTGGAATGCCACTTTCAATCGACGAGGAACAGCTGTAATTGAATGAATGGGTGTTATTGATGCAGATTTTGGACCATCCAAGAAGGTCAGTTTTTGGTGAAATCTTTTTATGGTGAGATGAACCGTGCAAGGTGCTTGCTTTGTATAAGTTATTGAATTCAGATAAGATATAAATTAGGGGATGCATTTAGAAAGTTTGTGTGATGTGTGACAGAGCTGAACTTGTTTGTCTCCACTGAGTCGGCTAGGAGTACGTGGACATTTTTCTTTCAAATTTTGGGAGCACCGGATGCTCAAATTGTGGGACCAAAACATATACTTATTCATTGAGGAAAAGTAAGATGCTGTAGCAAATGACATCTGCATTAACCAGGTTATTTTAGAAAGGAATAGATGCCAGTTTATTATGAGACGAAAAATTCACTGTTATAACTAAACCTGCTTGTTACCAGCTGAAGCTGTGGACAAGAGCTAGACTGGAGTTTAAAGTTGTGTCAATGCTCAGTTTGGAGAAGGATTTCATGCATTGATATGTGCAGGAAACGATAAATGAGTGCAGAGTCTTTTTTTCTTTCTTTTTTTTTTTGGAACCATGTTAGCAGTGTGGCCAGTTGTTGACTGGCTGTCATTCAATAGAACATTCTACATTAATGAATTGCTTTTTCAGATCAATTGCAAGTTCAGCTGGCAACAGAGGCAGCAAATGACATTGCTGATCATCTGGTTATGCAAGGAGCAGGAAGGGTCAGATGGGTGTCAGGGAATTCACTGCCTATGCTGGAGTAGTGTGGGATCTTATGACTCATCTATTGTACTTCATGACATTTAGGGATTGTGCTTGCTTAATTGCTTTATGTTTGTCATTGGAGCACTGTACTTCTTTTCTCTAATTATATTATTCAATAAAATTTATGTCGCTGCTTATTATTTTTTCACCTTCCGCTTTTTATCAGAAAAAAAAAATCTTAATACAACTAGTCTACTGGTCCAA
This sequence comes from Protea cynaroides, assembly GCA_028583415.1. Classification (NCBI taxonomy): domain Eukaryota; kingdom Viridiplantae; phylum Streptophyta; class Magnoliopsida; order Proteales; family Proteaceae; genus Protea; species Protea cynaroides. Next base: position 707,598 of record CM053265.1, read on the forward strand.
AAATTTTATATCTCATATATCTATACTGCTATATTAAGGGAAGCAGAGTTCCTACATGCCCAGTTAGGCACTTGATATGTGAAGCCTGCTTTATGAAGCTAAATGTTCAGCTTCATAAAGCTAGTTGTGCAGCTCTCTCTGTAAGCACACTAGCACAGTATTGCATGTGCATACCTCTAGTTGCTTTATGAAGCCAAATATTTGGCAATAATTAACGGACATAATATGACTCTAGGTCAGACAAAGCTGTCACCATTGGCGGATGGAAAGAATAGGAAAAGTATAATTAGAAATGAAGCACCACAAACAATGGAAAGTCAACAGCGAGTTTTGCCATCTGCAATGAAGTGCTACATATGTACACCAGTTAGTAGTTTTCCTAAATCCAGCTCAACTCAACTAAACTTAATCCCAACCAAATGGAGCTGGTTACTCAAATCCTGTTTCACCATTCAGCTCTATTCATTAATTCAAAGTCATATTCATTGTCAACCGTAATGCACCTAATCTCTGCATATCTGCCTGAACTTCTCCCAAAGTCATCTTTGGCATACCCTTGGTCCTTTAACCCTCCTAATCATATCACTCTTCCTATCAATGCATTCAAGGATCTTCATTGCACATGACCATCCCACTCAAATGACTTTCTCTGCATTTATAATGTGTGGGAGCTACTAAAAACTACCTCTAATGTATTCATTCTTTATTTTATCTTCTATGGTTTTACCACTCGTCCATTTCAACTCTTTATTTTTTATTTTAGTTTTCCCAGATCTAGCTTCTGTCACTTGTTTCACATGGTTGAATTTAAAGCAACATTCTGAGTTCCAAGTCCAAAATAATGTAGTAAATGCTTCCTGTTATGTGTTTGTTAAATAAAAGCTACGTGTCCAGTGGGACCGGTGGGTTAGGAGTCTTAGTTGTTGCTTGAATTTTACCTAGTCTTTAGGCCTCACCTTCTCTTAGAGTATTTTAAGGAATTTAGTGGGATGTTGTAACTAATCTCCAACAGATAAGCAGGGGAGTTAGTAGTGTATGTTGAGTTTAGATTATGTTGTCTCTTATTTAAAGAGAGAAATGTGGATAATAAAAGGAAAGTTGAAATTAATTAAAATATAGACTCACGTATATTTGGAGGTTGGTTATTCCTCGAAAATAACTGCTGATTATCTCTTTCTCTCATCTTGCGAATTATTCTCTTCTTGATTTCACCATATCAAAATAGGTAAATCAGGGAAGAGTCTATGGGCTAACCGGTTCCAGTCCAAGGAATTTTTAGGGAGCCATAACATTTCCCTTGCCACAATCAAATTCCACAAGTCCAGAAAATGAAGCGAATCAGACAGAAAAGACCAGAAAAAACAAGCACATGTAAATTATGAATAAATGAAGAAACAAGGACTGATGGAACAGTAAATAAATGAAGAATCAGATAAAATTAGGATAAGCGATTCCTTCCCAATGAAATAGGAGCCCTTTCTAACGAAATAGGAGATCTATGATTAAAAATAAAGCCTAGGACAAATCCAATCCCTTCTCTAAGGAAATAGCAGAAAGATTCACTGAACACAGCATAAGGCAACAGAAAAATACCCAACACACCAGCAGAATAGAATCCAAGGTTCAAGGTTTTAAAAATCGGAATCAGATCAGGCATATCGGCCGATTCACTGGTTCATGAATCCATCAATACCTAACGAAACAGCCGATATTTGGCCCCCTGATTCTGCTTTCTGTCTTATGAATAAATACTTATGTCACAAGATGCAATATAACTCAATTTCTAAATCATGGTTTTCCCTTTATTGGCCTCAAGTCAAAGACCACTATTATAGTAGTTGGAGATACAGCTTTGCCTTCTATTTTTATTAGTGCAACTTAGCTCTTCCTTTTTGGCTTTATCTAAAACTCATTCTTCTACACTTGCACTTCAAGATGGGCGTACTCTTTAGCATTGGAGTCAGAGATCTTACTGGGGAACAGAAAAAGGGGGGAAACAGAAAAGGCGAAGTAAGCAAAGATGAATCTTAAGTTCTTAACAACAATTTATCCATCTTAAATACACCAAACAACTGTAAAGAGGATGACTTGCCTCAGGCGGCTCGTGCAGCTGCTTTTGCTCCTCTGTCTTCCACTCAAGCATTGGAGATTTTTGTGCCTTGCTGCAAACAAATATCCCATGTTTTCTCCGATCAAAATACTTTCAATATCAGATGTTCTTAAAAGGTAATGTACTTCAACAAGATTACGGGTATGAAAGAAATTTATTTTGACCACGGACATGACAAATTAAATGGTTAACATTATCTAATGTGGTTGTAGCCTTGTAGATAACTCCTACACAGGAGTTGCTAATGGTCAATCTATCAACATCTGTACATCCATCATTTTGATGAGGTGTGACTTCTTATCCTAGATTCAGCATTATAAGTATCCATAAGCAGTGAGGAAGTTAATTTACCTCAGAAATCTGAAATAGACAGAGCAAGGAAAGAAAGCTTCACTTACGAAGAATCATCTGAGCTCAGAGTCACATTGCCTGCTTGTTTCTTGTCAGATTTTTTACCTACATTATGAAGAATAATAACTTCATTGACTCTTCAATAAAGTCTCTAACATAAATTGTCAGATACTGCCAATTTTTTTTGGATGAATATATTCAGATACTACTCAAATGCAGGAAGTAGCCACTATATCTGTAATTCAACCTCTTTAAGTAACAAAAATATGAATATATAAACTATTTGGTTTATCACCAAGAAAGTCCCCTTGACGCAAGTTAGACACACATACCATTACCATCAGCTGAAGACTCTGGCACATGTGCTGCAAGCCGATATTTCTGGACAGGCCAAAAAGATAGAGTTTAACAAACCCCTGCAAACGGAGGGAGGTCCTATCGAAAGAAATATGAAGAAAGGACAACTGAAAGGATGGACTAGGTATATTACCTGTAAATGGCTTTTGACATGGAATGTTGTCAAACCAAGTACACCCATGGCTCTGAGGACACCTTTAGGAGTAGCCCCTGTAAGAATGCAAAACTAAACTATAATATCATATGGTTATTAACATGTCATCAAAATAATGCAGTTGCACCAGACAGCTTAGTTGAAGCTCTCAGACTTCCACATGATAGTTTCAAGAAGGTTCATATGATTAGAAATCTAGTCATACATTTTAACAGGATTTGGTGAGTTTCGTTTTCACAGTTGACTCCACTTTACAAAATCGGTAGTGAGTATTGACAGTAAAGGCAGTTGACTGTCTAGAGTAGCATGAATTTATCAATATCATAGTAAGCAATTTTTTTTTCCCCACAAATGCATATGGAATGAATTTTATATGTAAAATACAATGAGTATGGATACTTTCTGACTCTCAAGGTTTGATGGTCACAGATTAACTACTATTCACAGTGAATAATACAATTCTGGTTCAAAGAAATAGTACTCTCTTTCCTTCTCTGCTGGTTCACAGATACTTCATCTATCTTCTTCCATATCCTCAACCCCAACTTTTATAGTCAATCCTGATTCCTTTGGCAACAGAAAAAATATAAATTCTGACCAGATTCCTTAGGGAGATTTACCCCCAGTGACCCCACTCTGACCTCCTTTCCCACGGCCGGCAGGCCTCCAGACATGCTGATCTCCGGCAATGCCGGTGAGCCACCTTATCCTCCCCATCCGCACTGTCACCTGAAGGGGCATTTACCCCCCCCCCCAAAAAAAAAAATCCAAACCCCTCTTGCCCCTCTGATGGCATCGAACCCAAAATCCCGAGCTTCAAGGTGGAGAGGCCCTAGCTACCTAGGGTCATAAGCCAAGCATTTGTAAACTACCCGACCAATGTGGGACTAAACCTGTTGTAATATGGGAATATGGGTTCTGTCCAGGTTCGCTGTATGTGGGGATATGAGTGCTGACTCATTCCTCAGCACTCATATCCCCACATACATCGAACCTAGATAGAACCCATATTACAACAAAACCCCTTCCATTCATGACCATGGAGAGCAAACCCCTCCCATCACGAGCTTACAGGCAAACTCCTCCCCAACTTTGAGCCATGGGCCCCCACAAGGCCGATGCACAGGCTACCACCCTGATACCATTTGATAGCATCCAACCCAAAAGCCCGAGCTTCTGTGGGGTGATCTTAGAAGTTTAGCAAGAACCATTGGAGACACTTTGTGGTTATCCTTGTTGACTTCAATGTGGTCAGAGTTGAACATGAGAAAACTGGTGGCAAAATGGATGAGGGATCAGTAGCTGATTTCAATTTTCCTTGATGACATAGAGATGGATGATCTGAAACAGGTTAGAATGAAATTTACTTGGAACAATAGAAGATTGGAAAATCAGAGAGTGGCCTATAAGCTTGACAGGGCATTAGTGAATGATAGGCAGTTGGGAACTTGGGTATCTCCAGCTCCTCTACGGCTCATTTTGACAGTTCGGGGATCTCTGATCATTGCCCATTCCTCCTTTCAATCAGCTCTTAGGCTTCCCTTGGTCTGAAAGGCAAAACCATTCAAGTTCTTTGAGAAGTGGGACAGCGATGAAAACTTCTTGGTGGTGAGAGAAGCGTGGGAGACTCCCAAGGAATCTAATCCTCTAGTTTGTTTTGCCCAGGGATTTAGTGAAGTAAAGTGTGTCATAAGTAAGTGGAACAAAGGCTCATCTGGTAATATTTCTTCGGGTGTTCAGGAATGCAGGTGTGAACTTAATTCAGTCCAACTTAAGCTTTAAGGGGCCATGAATGACCCATTCTTTACAATGCCGGAGAACGTTTTATCTGACAAATTGACCTCTCTTGTAAGTCAGGAGGAGAGTTTCTATAAACAGAAGTCTTGCATCAGTTGACTTAAGTTAGGAGATAGGAACTCGACCTACTTTAATAAATTCTTGAAAGCCAACCAGAACAGGAACTCTATCACTTCTTTACTTTCTAGTGAAGCGTCTCTATCAAGGTTATAGGTTTCGATTGAAACTGATCAAAATCACCGAGTTGTCTCGGCTTCGGGCCTGGCTGAAATGAAACACAGGGTCGAAGCTCATCGTCAAAACTCGAAACCCAGTGTCGAAACCTCAAACGAGATCCAGCACGTCTCAGTTTCAAGCCTGAACAGAACCAGCCTTGAAACTGAGATTTAGTTCCTTGGTCTCTATCTCCTTTGTTGATGGTATCAAGAAGGAAGTCGAAGGGGGAATTTCAGAAATATATACAACCCTCTCCACTTGCCCACCGTTGATGGCATCCCTGGTTAAATTTGTGACAAAGTCTTGTCGGCAAAGAATCAAGCCCTTCTGGTTGTGATTCCTTTGGAAGAGGAGATCCTTCTTGCCATCAAGTCAACCAAATCACACAAGGCACAGGATCCTGATAGTTTCAGTATGGGGTTCTTGTAGCCTACGATATTGTGAAGGTGGATTTGATCAAAGTAGTAAGAAGCTACTTCTCTATTCCTAAACAGATTCAAGAGGTAAACCAATCCTTTCTTGGCCAGATCCCAAAGTTGAAGAGGTATATTCCTTATCAAACTTTAGACCTATTGCTCTGTGCAACACCATCCACAAATTCGTAAGCAAAATCTTTCCCAACAGACTTTAAAAAGTGGTAGATGAGCTGGTAAGTTTGAACCAGCTTACATTCATTGAGGGGTGCAATACTAAGGCAGTTTGACAGGAAGGCCCACCCTTCAGTTACACTTCTGAAATCAACATCCGTAAGACTTATGACAAAGTGAGATGGGAATTTTAATTGATCTCTTGTCAAAAATGCATTTCCCCACATGCTTTGTAAACTGGGTGTACCATTGTATATCTCTAGTTCGGCTAAAAAACCCTAATAAATAGGAAGGAGGGGGGGGGGGGTCCCTCTAGTCTGTATATCAAACTGGGTGTACCATTGTATATCTTTAGTTTGTACATCAACCTTTTTTATGTCCTATTCTGAAGGAGGGTGCACCTTCTATTGCTGATTTTCGGCCCATCGCTTTGTGTAACACCATGTACAAGATTATTGCCAAGATCCTTGCTCTTAAGCTGAAAGATGTGGTGGGGGCATCTGGTTAAACCTAATCAATCGGCTTTTATCCATGGTCGTAACATTGTGGATAATATCACGATACGTACTGACCTAGTTTAAGGATTTGACAGGAAAAATCACTCTCCAGCTGCTTTGTTAAAGATTGACCTCCAAAAAGTTTATGAAAAAATCAGATGGGAATGCCTCTTGGAACCCTTGACCAAAATGAATTTCCCAGAGCGCTTCTCTCAATGGATCTTATCTTGTGTCTTTTCTGCTAAATTCTTAGTTTTGGTTAATGGAAGTCCGGTTGGGTTCTTTAATGCTAGACGGGGCATTAGACAAGGTTGCCCTATGTCACCGCTCTTGTTTACGATTGCCTTACAAGGCCTTTCTTGATCTCTTTAGATCAGCTCTCGTCAGCATCATATTGACTTTTTCCCCCGGTGCAAGGAGATAACCTCACTCATCTGGCCTTTGCAAAACACATCTTGATTTTCTCGAAAGGTAATGCAAAATATCTTGAAGCCATTGCGGATGTGCTCTTTTCCTTTAGCTCTACATCAGGGCTTACCATTAACAAGTAGAAATCTCTTTTGTTTCTCACGCGGATCAACGAGTCATACCACGAGAATCTCAGAAGAAATGTGGATTTCCTCTAGAAAAATTGTCAATCACTTATCTTGGTCTCCCTCTGATCTCTGCTAGGCTCTCTGTCCACCACTGTTCTCATATTCTTGACATGCTAAGGAAAAAACTCCAACTATGGAAAGCTAGATTCCTATATGCAGGCAGATTGGAGCTCACTAGGCCAGTCATGCAAAGTTTGTATCTATATTGAAACGGGGCCTCTAGCTCGATCATCCAGAAAATAGAAGGGCTTATGAGTGCCTTCTTATGGAAAGGGGTGGATAACAACAAATTTTTCCATTCCATTGGATGGAGAAAAGTTTGCTTGCCAATGGAGGGCAGTTTGGGTCTTCGAAGAGTCAAGGAGGTTAACTTGGCATATATCATGAAGATGATTTGGCGCATTGTGGAGAAAAAAAAATGCATTTGGGTGAAATAGATTTATAGTAGATACCTGAAAAAGGAATCTTCTTGGATGACTTTCTGTTAGCGCTTTGACAGATGGTCAGAGCTTCATTTGGGTTCAGTGATTTGTCTTGGGTATGGCGGACAATGCTTCGCCATAAGCAAATGGCTCTCTCCTTCATTAGGTCCCTTATTGATGATGGATCATCTACTCTCATCTGGTTGGACAATTGGCACCCTTATGGAGTTTTGGTATTGGCCTACGGGGAAAGGATTAGACTTATAGACTTGCTACTGTCTCATCTATTATCTCAAAAGGAGCTTGGTGCACTAGGGCTTCTTCTTCTCAGCTTACACAAGCTTGGGAAGGTCTTAGTGCTATTCATCGTCGCCCCCCAGGGAGCGGTGATATCACTAACTGGCCACTTCAAATGGAATTTTCTCCTCCTCTGCTTGGGAGACTGTCAGATTTCATAGCCCTATAGTTGCCTGGCATGACACAATATGGTTTAAAGGGCACTCTCCTCGTCCCAGCTTTACCCTTTGGAGAGCACTGACCCAATTTCTCCCGACAGGTTCCCTTCTTTATGACCGGTGTATCATTCCCACCTCTAGATGTGGTTTGTGCAAGGCCTCGGAAGAAGACATCTAGCATCTTTTCTTCGACTGTCCTTTCTACAATAGAGTCTAGGAAAAGATCCTCGGAAAGTGTTGGCCTACTAAAAGACGAATCCGTTCCTTTGATCTTAAATGGAAATGGATGACCAAGAAGTTCAAGGATAAATCCCCATGTGACACTACCGCCAAGCTCGCATTCGTTGCAACTGTATACCACATTTGGTTCGAGAAAAACCTTAAGCGATGGGTGGCCAAGTCCAGAACCTTCGACCAGATCTGGGAAGCTATTGTTTTTTATGTCTGAGGTGTCACCGTGCCTTTCGATTCCGCCCCTCCGAATACAACCAGTAACATATTCATCTTATTTTCTTGGATTTTGGCTTATACCTGATTTGGGGTGCTTTGTTTTGGTTCCCATTTTCCATGTTTGGGCTAAGGTCCTTGTTTTGTAAGGAGCCTGGCTCTATCCTTAGGAAAGCCAGGTTTGCTCTCCCTTTTTCAGAGTATTGTTAATATATTCTTTTATTCACCCAAAAAATAAATGAGAATCCAGTGGAGTGTTTTGGCTGTAATAGAGGATCAGGAAAGCATGCATTATGTCCCCCTTGTCCAATGGGGGTGAATCGGGTAATGCAAAATCTTACTCAAAAATCCAATCCTCGTAAAACACCTCAAACCTCCCACTTGATGTTAGTATGCACAATTGCAAACAACATATAAAGCAATATAACCAAAATAGAGAAAATGGACACACAAGATTTATAGTGGTTCAGAGCGACCTCACCACCGTCATACATGCACTCCCAAACAACACCCTGCTCGGAATCCACTCACAATCTCCTTTCGATTGAGTATGAGAATACCTTAACACAAAATAGTTTTTGGGAACACTATCAACCCTTACACAGATCACCACGTTAATCAAGATCACCACCATAATCAATTCAGTGAATTCACACAATCTGGGGACTCACCACTCCTTTCTCAAATAACCAAATGAAGATACTTTACAAGCCTAGATAGAAATTACCTCTGATAAGGCAGATATACAAGATGTAACTCAAATAGCTTGATCCCCAAAAGCTAGTTTTGCTCAATATATTCTTCCAGTAATAGCTCAATCTTAGACTTTAATTTTCAAGTTTGCTGCTCAGAATTGATTTGTCCAAAAGACTTAAGTGATAAACAATATTCTCCTATTTATAGGAAGCATTGGATAAGTCCAACCAACTATCCGTTATGATTTTAAACAGCTCTATTTCAAACACATCTAGTTGACCGCTGTACAAAGACGGTCTACACACCATTAAATGGACTTCTATGTGCCTCCCCAGAAATGAGAGAGGGCTTAGATAAGGAGGGTTAAAGAGGTCAATAAGCATGCATCCTTAAGCTTATCTAGAGAGTGGCAACAAAGAAGAAGGGCATATGGTTGAATTGGTTCTATGCTAGATATTTGAAGAAGAATTCTATCTAGACAGCATCTTGTGGGAAGAACACTTCTTGGGCCTCGAGAAAAATTCGAGATTATAGACCCCTTGTTTCAGAGACTAAGACCAATACTGAGGATGGTTCAACAACCTTTCTTTGGTTGGATAACTAGCAACCTCAGGGAGTCCCCATTCTACATTATGGGGAGAGAATTGGGCTTGATTTCCTCTCTTAGATTGAGGCAGGCTTAGTCTTTTCTCCCTTCCATCCCCAAGAGACCAAGTGGAAGAGACCACGTCACATGGACAGCAACATCTTCTGGGTTTTTTTTACCTCATCCTCTGCATGGAATCTGATTTGATCTAGGGCTGTGAAAGTTCCCTGGCATGATGTGGTTTGGCTCCAGGTAATATCCCTCGTCATAGCTCATCACTTGGAGAGCATTGTCCAGTTCACTTCCCACATAGATGTTACTCTTGCAAAGACAAATTCCTGTCCATGCCAGATGTTGTTTATGTTAGTCTGCCTCAGACATGGAATAAAATCTCGGCGAGATCCGCCGATTTCGCCAATTTCGCAACTAACCGAGACGAAAATAGGGTCGATAACCCTTTTCGTCTCGGCATTTACATGTTCTCGCCGAGATCTCGCCGAGATCGAGATCTCGCCAATCTCGGCGAGATCTCGGTATTCTCGGTTAATCTCGCTAATTCTCGCGAGATCTCGCCGAGATCTCGGCGAGAACATGCTTTTTGCTTCATTTTTTTTTTCTCTTTTATAAAAGAGAGGCTGTTCTCGGTGGAGACTGCTCCTTCCTTTTTTTTCTTAGTTTTTTCATGGTTTTTTCATTTCTTCCTCCATTCTTTCTTTGTTTTGACATTTAACTTGCAACGGGTGGTGCTTCAGACTGCGGGGATTGCTGTAACTTCAGAGTGGTCAACCAACTTCTATTCCGTTCCATCAGTACTTCCACAAGAGTCTACGCACCAGAGTACTACTTCAAAAGTTTTTCCATTCTTCCCAAAGATAGGTATCCTTCGGACAGCTACTGATGTTATATTTATGAATCATGTGCAAGACTACCAGATATATGATGATAGTAGGATGGATCATCCACGACACTCTACGTATTACTAGACATTGTATCTGGATGAGGATTGTGGAATTGTGGACTATGGGCACAGGGGGACTATGGGATCATTCAATATTGAATATTTGAACTATGATGTAATGATTTATAATGAAGTATTATTTTGTTTCTCTTTCCCCTAATGCATTATGTTATTGTCTCATTTGTCATATTTGATTGAATATAATAGCTAATATTAACCTAAATTTATAACAGACTTCAGCGTTGACTGTCAAAACATGGGTGTAAACCCAAACAACCACAAAGAGTCATTATTTTTACAATTTTATACTCTAAATGTGTTTATGTATGTAAAAATGAGGTTCCCTTGAAGTTGGAGACCTAAAAAATGCATTTTGGCCCCCGAGACAGCCATTTTAAGCTGTCTCGGACGAAATACACTGTCTCGGCGAGATCTCGGTTTCGGAGGAGGCCGAGACTCCTCCGAAACCCGAGATTTTAAACCTTGGCCTCAGAAGACACTAGCCATTCATTCTTTGTCCCTTCTCATCCTGCAATCTAGGAAAGAATCCTCAAGTGCTGCAATCCTCGAAGAAAATGGGTTCAGGCATTTAAAACGGAATGGAGACGGATCAGAAAATTTCTTCAAAGGAAAGTCGTTGTGCGATATGGTCAGCAAACTTTCCTTTGTACTACAAATTATCATATCGGGATGGAAAGGAATATGAATAGCCAAATCTAGGAGGAAATTGAGTTTGATATCTGAGGGTCCTTATTGCCATTTACAAGATCTCCCCTGAACACTCCTAGAAATAGATTCATTATTAATGCTTGGGACTTGCCTATTCAACTCTAATGTGGATAGGATGTCCTATATCCCCCTTTTGTATCTTCTTGTTTGGATGTCCCGGTGATGCCCTTCGGGGATCCAGCCTTGTTTCCAGTGTGGTTTTTGTCAATACAATTCTTTATTCACCCAAAAAAAAAAAAAAAAGACATAAAAAATTCTCGTTTCAGATAGGGTTTCTCTATCAATTCAAGTCCTAGCCCTTAATCTGATTTGAACTGTGGATTTAAACATTGCTTCTGAGTTCAAATTTATTGATACATCACAATCCTGAATTTCTTAACTGATTTGGAAATCAATAGCTGATTTCTATTGCTGGTTGTTCCTATCCATTGATATGAAAATTTATTTTCCCATGTTATTCCAGTAAATTGCCTCACAGCAGAACTTACCCTCAGTTTTGAATCCACCAAATTAGAGCCCAAATCCTTAACTCTAGGTCGGTCTACAATGTGGTTGTCTTGCACTAATAAGACCAATTTGCCCAAACAACAAAGGAGGCAACCACCATTACATACCACAGACCAAGAAAAGGAAAAGGGGAAATATATAGAGTTGGAAAACCACAAGCTTAACCCTGTCCATAGCTTCCATCACATTAAAAGAGGAGATTCTCAGCCACCACATCACCCTCAATCCCAAATTTAATACAACTGTAAAAAAAAGTCCCAATACTGATCTATCCCAAACCAATCCTTGGGCAGTGAAACCAAATTTCTTGCCAATCTCAACAGCACCTGAAACTGAAGACTCAACTATCTTTTCTCAACAAAAATCCTCCAAAGGAGAAGCAGCACTCACCAATGCCACAAAAACTAGACAACTACAACAACTTCAGAAACCTACCCTACAAGACCAGAGGAACCCTTCACCAAACACCAAAAGAGAAACAACCCCCACCTTCTCCAGATCGTGAAAAAAAGAGGGGGGGGGGGGTGGGTTGATAATTCACAGTGAATGTGAAGAACAAAGGATGAAAGCCTACATAGAGCAACTAATTCCTTAAGTTTAGCACCTACAACCCTATCTGTGGTTTCTCCAAGATGAGCAGACTCAAGTTCCAGCACCTGGAACGCCAAATTGAGTTAAGCCTTGACTAAAAATATAAATCAAGCTTTCTACAGATACAAACACTATACCTATCTAATTGACTTAATAATATATGATTTGATACAGTTCCTAGTCCTAACCTGTTCACATCAAAGTTTCAAACTATAATAAACCAGAAAATATTATTATCACCATGAAATCAGACAAACAAAAATCAATACTAGCTTTAGCAATATAGCCTCAACAACTGATAAATATAAACAAATGGCAACCAGGCAGCTGCAGCATCTCCCAAACTATCTACATGGAAGTATGATACTACTATAGGTTGGTCACATGGGATTAGTTTGAAGTGATAAAGGATTTTTTCTGTAATTTTCTACAAATTTAAAGAAGTTTAAATAAATAGGATAGTAGCAGCATTAGTTGGAGTTGGTTTTGAATAGAATGGGAATATTTTTTATGGGTCCTTCCATATGAATTCACATATTTAAAAGAGAGTTCTCTAAATAGATACCCCTAGTTGCTTTAAGAGTCAAAATTTTAAGTCAAATATAAGTCTAGAATCTAAGTGGCATTCAAGCTTGGGGTTAAAAATATCAAGTAACCCACCATACCATGGTCCCACCCACCATTGCACGGAAAAAGCAATCTTACACCTCATTGTAATATTGAGTACCCCCTAACCCACCCCCACCCCCACCCCCAGGGAAAAAGCAGTCTTACACGTATCATTGTAATATTAAGTAACCCACCCCCCCCCCAAAAAAAAAAAAAAAAATTAGTTGGGATAAGGCTTTGTTGTTGTTGTATTGAGTACACCCACATACCCCCCCCCCCTTAAAAAAAAAAAAAAAAAAAAAAAAACCACACACAGAGAGACGAAAAATGCACAGGCCTATACATATAATTGTTTCAAAATTTATTACAGTTTATTTAATGGAATCACACATCTTGAGATGACATGGATGCTTTTCTTTCAAAGAATTGATGGTCAACAGCGCAAACAAATATAGTGGGGCCCTTCAGTTTTTTCTTCTGCCTCTATCCCTATCCCATAAGTACGTCCTTACTGTCACTCTAGAACGGCTCCTTGTTCAATTTTTCGAAGTCCTGAAATTCATTTGACATAAGTGTATTCAATAGTTAAGTTGACCCTCTCTCTCTCTCTCTCTCTCTCTCTCTCTCTCTCTCTCTCTCTCTCACTCAGCTTTGTTACCATTACAAAAGTAATCAAGCCGCTATAGTTTTGTGAATGTAATCATATATGTGAGAGCTTTGGAAATTCAGATTCGGGAATTATTCGGAAGAAGAATAGATCGGAATGATTCGTTTTGGTAATTCAAAAATTTGGTAAAAAATGTAGTAAAAAAAACGGACTACAAAATTCAAATTCGGATCGGTTCAGGAATTATTCGTTTGTCTAAAAGAAAAAATCGGAAAGAAAATTTGGATGTTAATTTTTAATATTTGGTGTTCCTATTTCACAATATCAATCAATTATCATACCTACATAATATACAAGTGACATAAAATTAGAATAATATTTAATTCATAACAACATAATACATAATAGAAGTGCATGTGTTTATAAAAGTGGATTGTTAGATTTCATTACAATATATACATGTGAATTGTTAAATTTCAACAAACGAAAATAATGACTTGCTTTATATTATGGTGTGATTTTTATACTCATATTTAATCCCACATTGGAATATCAAACAAAATTAATTATTTACTTTGTATTATGATGCAATTGTATACTCATATTTTATCCCACATTGGAAAAGAAAACAAAATTAATGATTTGCTTTATATTATGGTGTGATTTTTAGACTCATATTTAATCCTAGATTGGAAAATATGCAAATAGTTAAGACATTAAATTTTTTTTTCCGGAAAACTTCGTTTGGGAATGGTAGTAAAAGCATTAAGTCCTCCACTAGGTTAGTATTAACGGTTTTTTTTTAGTATCCGAATTATTCTGTATAGTTCGAATTCAAAAGAATAAATCGCGATATTTATCTCTAAACCAAAAAGGCGCGATTTTTTCCGAATCATTGAATATAATTCGAATTCGATCGGATTATTTATATTATTCAGTTCATATGAATAATTCGGCGGATTAAATAACTATGTCCGTATCCCATAGGTACATTCTTACTGTCTCTCTCTCTCTCTATATATATATATATATATATATATATATATATATATATATATATATGAGTGCTTTTTTAATTTTGCAATGGAGTATTTGCTTTGACAGAATCATTGCCATGACAGTTTGCCATTCTCTATAAATTTTTAACTTTAAGTTTTCATCACAGGATTTTATATTTTGTTTGCAGTTTTACAAGTTTCACGCAAAACAAATATATACACACACTCACACACAGATATCTCAACTAAATTATTTATCTAACAATTAACTTTTGCCTTGCCTAGTCACAGGTTACCGAGACAAGCCAAACCAAACAGTATTCAACCAACCACCTTACTTATACAGTTCAAAAAGAGATTCAATATGCCATGATGTCAATGATGATTGAAACCAAAGCAGTACAGAACTATTTTTCGTTTCTTTTCTAGCACAAGATCGAACTAGCATCAGACAAAGTAATTCATCAAACATTAGCATCAATTCTGCAATAACAAACAGAACAAAAAAAAAAAGTTAAACTAGAAATAATGGATCCCATGATAATGGAGGGATGACTAGACACACCAGCACCCCTTGCCCAAAAAAATGAGATTTTGAAATGTATTACATGTTTTGCAGCATCAACAAATACAAGCTATTTTTAAGTGAGCGTATCACTTCACCATATAGATGATTAACCAACCCCCACCCCCCAAGAAAAAAAGTTGAGTAACTCACTATCTGGCCCGCCAAGTTTCTCCACAGCATCCACAAAACGTTCATGGAGCTCATGCGTCCAACGCAGCCGTTGCCTTGAGCTCAGAATAGTGTTAGTGCTCCCTCTGCTATAGGGAGTAATTTCTAAATTCTGCCGAGGAAGTAATGGGCGAACTGAACTTGAACTCGAAACAGTCTTTGGTTGATTCATATTTCATTTATCTAAAAGCGAGGAGCAATTTATCAATTTCAAAAAAAAAATGTGGAGTGGAAATCCTACAGCTATCATATAAATTTGGAAAAAGGAAGGGAAATTAAAGTTTCAAAAGATAAGTCAGGAGGGGTGTGGGAGAAAATCACAAGCCTGTAACAGAACTGTTAACAAAAAGTTGCATACCCTAAACTAAAAGTTCTTAACTACAGTGAAATTAAAAGACTTCAAGACTCAAATCTCTGTGAAAATCCATCCTTCCCTTCCACACCTTCAAGTAATGACCACTTCTCCACAGAAGTGGACAACTTGGGATGCTAATACTCAAATTTGTCTTTGTTCTCCAGTATATATAAATGCTTCAGCTGTACCCCTTTAACCCATTCTATGTTGCAGCAGTAGAAACCAGAGAGAGGACACGCAAGTAGCAGTGTAGACTACCAACATGTCATTTTTATAGTAATAGATGAAATATGGGATATGAAAAATTGTTCCCTAAGTGACACTACAGAAAAAGCAGCACCATTTACAACGATGATCACTATAACTTTATAAAGCTACTGAAACCAAAGATCGAAGGAAAAAAAAAGATATTAGCATGGTAAAAGAGAATTCTTGCGCGCCAAATATATATATATATATATAGCTTGAACCACTAGACCGACATGAACAAACAAGTAAAAAAAACTAACAAGCACCAAACTCCAACCACGAGAGGGGGGATTTAACTCAACGCTGTCTTAGTTCTTGTTATATTATAGAAACTATTACATTAGAATGTTAGTTTGGACCCTCTGGTTTCTCTATTCCTTCATGCTGATTCTCCATTTTTCACTTTTTTCCCCCTCTGATGATCTAGTCATCATTCTCACCCCACTTTCAGGGACAGAGATGAAAAAACTAAACAGAAGAAACTAAAATTTAAAACTCTAAAAGGTTTATGGATCATTCTCGAACATCGTGGACAAAAAACTAGAACTGCTGTCCCCAAACCTTATGACAAAACCCCAATACTCGTGTCATTGAGCATGATAAATCGATCTGTTTAGGGTTCTGGTGGGGTTTTTTTTTAAAGAACACACTAGCAAACATTGGAAACAGTTAGTTAAGCGGAAAACAAGACTCAAAAAATTCAATTCCTTTAAAAAAATGCAGAGAATCTAACAATCGATCAATTGAAGCAAAGGAAACAAGAAGCATAAGGAACAATAGAAAATCAAGATTATTTTACGTATAAAAAGGAAGAAAAAAATGCCACTCACATGGTTTTCTCCGACACTGAGATGGACGAAGGAGAGGAGAGAGAGATTTAAATTCGTGTGTGGGGTGCGATTGGTTGCTGGAAGGCAGCACAGATTCGACGTGAGGAAAATAAAAGTGCGCTTTGCCAAAAAAGAAAGATGCGAAATTTATTTGGAGGGCGTGAGAATAAAGCTGGGTATACAGTACGGCCAAAGTACAACCGTATTTGCCGTTAGATTGGGATATCTAATCTGAAGATTCGAATCAATGTTTCGTCCCGAGTCCCGACTCCAACTCTCCCAATTGGCAATTCTGTATCGGGCTGGGCTCAAATACTATGGGCTGGAGATCCAGCTGCTTGATCTAGCCCAACTCATTTCAACAAATTATCATTGGCACAAGCCAAGGTATCTATTTAGATTTTAGACACGTGAACAGATGATGTGTCCGTTATAACTATTGGATGGAGAATACATAATCTATATTAGTCCTATGTTACATTTTAGAGTACAATTATTATTCAAATATTCCTTTTATATACGCATGTATATGTACCAATACTCTAGACATCATTGTATACTCTCCCAACTTAGAGCAAGAACCAACAGTTGAGATTGAAAACCCCTTAAAAAATAGATGGCTTAGATTTATTTTGTGATTTGAGAAATGTCATATTCCTTTGTTACATAGATAACTACCCTAAGAAAAAATAAACAACTTTTTCTACATGATCCTATATATACATATACATGGTCATTGCATCAGCCGTTCGTCTAAGAAGAACTAGTTTGGGTATTACAATCTCTCATCTCTCTCTCTCTCTCTCTCTCTCTCTCTCTCTCTCTCTCTCTCTCAGAGATGAACATGCATACAAACTTTATTGTAAAAAACTGTGATTTGCTCTTAATCAAAGTTGTTTTATAAATCAAGGATAAGGAAAAATGTGGAACTACTAAATCATCATTGTACATGGCACATTAGGTTTCTATGGTTGGACAACCAAAAGGACTTTTGCTTTTCTTTTCTTTTTTTTTTCTTTTTTTTTTCTTTTTTTTTTTCTGTGACAAAAGAAGTTAATTGAGATAGGCTGGCCAAATTGCTTTGAATCAGACCCTGTCACATTGTAAAACGTTTTCAAGAGACATCAACACAATGCTTCGTGGTGTTTGATGTAGTTTGCTTGAGTGGTCATTCATCCCAACCAGTTTAATCGAATATGGGGTTCAACCCCAGTTGACTTGCTATTCAAAATGTAAATATTTAGACATTGCCCTAAATTTGAGACAGTTTATCAACTATTTTCTCACCTTGTAAGAATGTTTCCCCCCCAAAAAAGATGAATCCATGTTGATTGAAAATATTCTCTAACTCTGTTAATCAAGCCATCTGAAACCCATATATACCATGCAGAGCATGGTTCCAAATCCAAGTATCGGACACAATATCGGTCACATTCAAAACCAATTCGATCCAATTACGGGTCCAATGGAAAACCACGTATGTATGATCCTTATTAAAATAATATTAAAACAAACTTAGATCGGAAATTGACCAAGTCAAAAAAGATACTAATACCTTGAACCATGATGTAGGAGAAGGTTTTTTCGGATGCCTGTCCACAAGGTTTCTATGGATGGTCCACCTCGTTGAACTTGTACCACATAACAGTTCTTGTAGTGGGCGAATTTTTGTAAAGAGGTAGAACCAAAGGTCTTCTCCTCACATGTTAAGTTGCAGCTAAAAATAAAACTTTCCAGGCAATGTATATGTATGACAATAAATGGCAGGGTATAAAATTGGCTTTACATATGAATTTGGCA
This sequence comes from Protea cynaroides, assembly GCA_028583415.1. Classification (NCBI taxonomy): domain Eukaryota; kingdom Viridiplantae; phylum Streptophyta; class Magnoliopsida; order Proteales; family Proteaceae; genus Protea; species Protea cynaroides. The sequence continues at coordinate 725,838 of CM053265.1, forward strand.
AGTGACCAATGTAGACTATCCTTTAGATATCCAATGGTCAGAATTACCACATCTTCAATCCATACAACACAACTAGGAGACCATCCATAGATACTCTATGGATTGGTGGGTCACCCATAAACCTTTTGCCTACCATTTATACCAAATGTATGGAATTAAATTTAACCATCTTGATCATGAAATTACTTTAGTCATGGCACAATTGTAGTCAATGTAATCAAGTAAGCTGCAATTTTTTTTTTGGGGGGTAAGAATGCTGCCATCAAGTCATGGAATTCCAACACATAATCGTTGGCAGGAAGATGAGCATTTAGGCTCTATGTTGCAAACTTACATATTATCCTTCTAATATTATATTATGATTTTGGCATAAATAAATAAGGCTAGTAAAGGTACCAAGGGGATTGCAAGTGCTGCGAATGCAATTTTGAACATTTGATTGAATGTTCAAGGCTACTCCGATTGGCATTAAATTGGTTATGGCCTGTTGGGGGGGGGGGGAAGTTGACCAACTCCACAGATGGCATCAATGATTTCTTAATATAGATAGTCCACTCCGAAATTCTGTAATGTGTGATTCGTGAGAGTTCTTGTCTAACAACAAATTATAACACGAAGCCAGAGGGGGGGGGGGGGGGAAAGGAATGTCTGGAAGCCCAAACGAAAAAAGGTACACCCAGTTTTTTTACCTAATAAATGCTACCTTCTGAAAATTACATTTACATATATAAAGAGAATATTTATCCTCTTTTAAAGCAGGGAGGTGAAGAAGAACCCTGCAGTATGGACAACAGTGGAACACTGGATCTTACATCATTGCCATAACATTTCAAGTCTGATCTTCATCACCAAGGGGTTTCGCAGATGAGGTATCTAAATGATCCCTAATCGACGAAACTGAGCATGGCTGCTGGAAACCAGAACTCAAGCTTGATTCTAGTATCTGGTGTGTGAGAATAATCTCTTGTTTTGCACATGCTGAATCCATGTTCAATTGCAGTTGTTTGGCCGACTTCTTGCCTTTTGCGCTGATGGCTGGTGAAGTAACATGGCAGCCAGAATCAGGTGTCAATGGTTCATGGTGGGATGAGAAAGACTCATCATGGGAGACACTCCTTACTGCTCCACGTTCCTTGGAAGCTTTGTCTTTGTGGGAAGACTCAGAGGTTGGAGCAGGGGTTGATGGATCAGTTTTTTTGTCAGATTTTGGACAGCTATCACCAGAGAGTAGGCCAGGAAGCACCGAACCAGGCATTTCCCCAAGAAAACCACTGAGCCGTTGTTGCTCTTCAATTATCTTCTTCAGGTACTTGCCTTGAGCTTCTATTCGTAACTGTAGTTGCCTCTGGACCTGTTTTGTGCATTGATTCAAGAAAGATGAAGAAACACTGCTACTGACCCAAGTCCTAAATTAGACATCTACATGCCATATAACATTTGAATTCCACCTAACCATAAAGAAATATAGTAGCATAACACCCTCTATCTTTGAGCCAATATACTATACCAACCCAGGCATGAATGTCACAGAAACTCGACTTCACCTTGACTTATTTTTCTCTTCCATATATGTTCCTTCTTGTTCAAGAGATTCTCTCTTTTTCATTGTGGTTTAATTTAAATAACAGACAATTGTTTACATACACAAAAAAGGGAGGATCATTCCTTCTTATTCAAAAGATTCTCTCTTTTTCATTGATATGGTTTAATTTAAATAACAGACAATTGTTTACATAAACAAAAAAGGGAGGATCATTCCTTCTTCAAGCAGTAACATGGTTTATCTAACATTCTCCTTACTCGTCAATGACCACAACAATCAACTCCAGCCAGCAGTACCATAAAATCCACTACATTCTCTTTATTACCATTCCAAAAGTTTGATGGCTAAGATGACAATGGAAATGTAGTCAACAACAGGGAATAATCCCACAGCAACTAAGTGTGGGACCTTGGATGATTTCTTCATACACCAGTTGGCCTCTCTACCTAATCAATTAAGCTTTGGGTTGGATAACTCAAACTGGTTTTCAGCATAAGAGATACTCAAGGAGGAAGTCAGAGAACAGGCAGCCCACCATCCAGACAAGCACCATGTGCATATATGAGGACTGTAGATGGTTCTTATGATAAGCAAATACCCTTTGGATCATGTGGAAAGTAATACAGAGTTTTTCTTTAATAAGAACCATTGAGAGTTCATTTGGATTATAAGTTTTTTTTTTTTTTTTTTTTTTTTTTTTTTTTTTTCTAACAACGGTATCCAGACCTTTGGCCTGGCTAGTCCCACGGGCCCATACAAACCCCACAACCGCATGGACCGGATCATTCAGGGATTGAATGAGAACCATTCAACTTACACCCAATGCAGGAAAGAAAGAGCACTTAAAACCATCATGTGAGTGGTCCCTAGGTAGTAAAAGGAAGACATGGGATTGGCCCTAATGTTTTATAAATTAATTTTATAATATTTACTAGACAAAAACAGCCAAACTAATACATCCTTAACACCCAACCAATCGTACTCCAACGCTCTTTAAATGGCAAAGTTGGTAAATAGGAGATCCAACTATATACAATGGATTAGAGAAAATAGAGGACCATGGAGGTTTTCTCATCTCCTTGGGAACAACACCTTAGCATCCACAATTAATATAAAGTCTCTAAACACTTTAGCTTAGTAGTCTGGGACAGGATACTATTTTGGTTCTTCTTCTAGGGCACCTTTTATTTTTATCTTACCTTCTTACCCATATTATATAAGGATTCAAAAAAAGTTGAAATGAGAAAAATCCAGGTTCAATTTGATTTGTTATGTAACAATTCCTCAAAGAAACAATCAGCAAGTATACAAATCAGAAATTAAAAGAGAAGAAGATTGAGGAGAGAGAGAGAAGGAGATAGATTTCGACACAGCAATGTCCTGCAGCCATAATCGTTAGATAGCTCTCCTCTCTACCTTGTATTTATAGATAAATAAATAAACAGATCACAAGGAAAGTCTCTATTTTAAGAAGAGACAATAAAAGAAGATTACAGTAATAGAATAAAAAGAAACAAATCTGTAACTAATTAAAGAAGGAAGAGAAAAAAGGAGCCAGCACTAGATCTCGCTGGCGCTAGCTAGCGTCAGCGACATCTAGTGGGTCCCATGGGCCTACTTCATAACACCCTCCCTCAAGCTAGAGTGTACAAATTAGCCAATCAAAACTTATAACAGTTCAACCGGTATGCTGGTCCAAATTGAGGTCTAGTGAGAATATCAGCAAATTGATTTGAAGATAAGATAAATGGAATGACAACAAGCTTCTTCAGAACTGCATCACGGATAAAATGGCAATCCACTTCTATATGCTTGGTACGTTCATGAAACACTAGACTATTGGTAATATAGACTACAGCTTGATTATCACACATTAAGGTCATAGGCTGAGAAATAGGAAATCCCAACTCTTGCAGAAAATTCTTCAGCCACATTAATTCAAGAGTAGTCTGTGTCATAGCACGGTACTCAGACTCAGCACTGGATATGGAGACGGTGGTTTGCTTCTTACTTCGCCAAGTGACGAATTGCCACCAAAGAAAGTACAATAACCTGTAGTGGAATGCCTATCACCATCTGCCCCATCCAAATCAACATCTACAAACCCAACAACGTCAAGATGGCGATGTAGGGAATAAACCAGACCTATACCTGGAGATTTCTTAAGATAGCACAAGATACGACAAGCCGCCTCCCAATGGACAACCTTAGGAGCTTGCATAAATTAACTCACCACTCTAATAGCATAAGAAAGGTCAGGTTTAGTAACAGTAAGATAAATTAGCTTCCCAACCAACCGTCTATATTGATGAACATCAAAGTATTCAGGACTATCACATGTTTCGAATTTATGATGTGGATCCATTGGAGTTTCAACCGGCTTGGTGCCAAGAAAACCTGTTTTTGCAAGAAGATCGAGGACATATTTGCATTGGGAGAGACTAATACTAGTACGGCTTCGAACTACTTTAATACCCAGAAAATAGTGAAGGAGTCCTAAGTCCTTCATCTGAAAGTAGGTACTTAAGTGAGACTTAAGTTCTGTAATACCTAACTTATCATTCCCTGTAATAATTATATCGTCCACATAGACAGCAATGATAGTAATAGTAGACTGATGACGACATACAAAAACAAAACGATCTGAATAGCAGGTAATGAAGCCAAGACTAGTAATGACCGTGCTAAATTTATCAAACCACGCACAAGATGACTGTTTTAGTCCATATATTGCTCTTAGGAACCTGTAGACTTTGGTGGAATTCCCTCCCTGAGCAACATACCCCGGAGGTTGGTCTATATATACCTCCTTATGAAGATCCCCATGTAAGAACGCATTTTTTACGTCCATCTGATATAAGGGCCAATCAAAATTGACAACCATGGAAACAAATACCTGAACTGAATTGAGACGGGTCATAGGAGAGAATGTCTCAAAATAGTCTACCCCATAGGTTTGAGTGTATCCCTTGGCAACTAGCCGTGCTTTCAGCCGTTCAACACAACCATATGAGTTATGTTTCACAGTATAAACTCATCTTCACTTCACAACTAAGTGGGCAGGTGGGAGGTCAACAAGTGTCCAAGTCTGACGGGAGGTCAAAGCATCTCTTTCATCATTCATAACAGCATGCCACCTTGGATGAGACAAGGCTTGGGATAAGGTAGTGGGTACAAAGGTAGCAGCCAAAAAGTAAGCAAGTCGCCGGTGAGAGGTGGGTAGAAGGTCAGTAGTAACAAAAGGCTCAATGGGAAAAGTAACCAAGGATTTCTGTGTACAAGTTCTTTCACCTTTTCGGAAAGCAAGAGGTAGGTCAAAGTCAATCGCAGAACCAGGGACAACGTCAGCAGTAACCGGAGCAGTAGTCGTAGTAGTAGGTGGAGCAACCTAAGTGCGACGGGTATAGACCTGCAAGGGTTGCGAAGTTTGGGGTGGGATGTAGTAGTGTTTAGAATCAGATGGGATGGAGAAAGGTTCATCATCAGAAGGAATGAGAGGTAAAAGAATATCAATGGAAGGTGAATTTGTGAGAATAGGAATAGAGTAGTATGGCTTGTCTTCAAAAAAGGTTACATAATCTGACAAAATGGTGCCGAGTAACAAAGTCAAAACACCGGTAACCTTTCTAGGTATGATAGTAGCCAAGGAAAATAAATTTGACAGACCGGGGAGATAATTTGTCCACTTTAGGATATAGGATGTGGACAAAATAGGTACTACCAAAAACACGAGGAGAAACTGAAAATAGGGGAGTATTAAGATAGAGAAGTATAAAAGGAATTTTATTGTAGAGGACAGAAGAAGGCATCCTGTTGATCAGATAGCAAGCAGTTAAAACAGCATCACTCCAATAATACTTAGGAACATTCATATGGCGCATGAGAAACCTAGCAATATCCAGAAGATGTCTATTTTTATGCTCAACAACTCCATTTTGTTGAGGAACGTAAGCACAACTGGTATGATGTATAATGCCATTAGCAAAACAGAAATTAGATACGGCAGACTGAACATATTCAAGGGCATTATTAGTACGTAGGACTTTGATAGGAGTACCAAATTAAGTGGCAATTTCTTTATAAAAACCCTTAAAATATTAATAAATTCAGACCATTCTTTTATTAAGTATAACCAATTCATGCGGGAATAATCATCCACAAAGGTTACAAAGTATGAGAAACCAAGCCAATTGGGAATTTGACAAGGTCCCAAAAATCAAAATGAACTAAAGAAAACGGGCTGCCTAAGTGTAGAACTAGTTGGAAAAGAAGAACGATGATATTTCCCTAGTTCACAAGCCTCACATTGTAAGGTAAAGAGCAACTTGCAACTAGGGATAAAAGCCTTTAACTTAGAAAGAGATAAATGGCCAAGCCGATGGTGCCATTGAAGAGGGGTGAAAGTAGATGTGGTAGCAGCGGTAAGAATGGGTTCAAGTAGCTCCAAATAATAGACTAGCATGCTCACGCCCGCCACCAATCGTCGCCTTGGTCCTGAGATCCTGAAAGGTACAATAAGAAGGAAAAAAAGATAGCAACACAACTTCGGTGTATCATTAAGGGCTGTAAGGGTAGAGGGCTGTCCCGTCATGTGATAAGTAGCGCCAAAGTCTATAATCCAAGGGGTCGAAAGGGTGTTAGATAGTAAGGCAGTTGTACCTATGTGGGCCAAGGTGGCAGCGGGTGGTGGTCCAGTAGCCTCTAGGTGTTGAATCCGACGGAGCAAGGCCTCATACTGTGAGGATGGCGTAGATGTTTGCGTAGGAGTAGCCTAGATGGGGTATGGGGCATCCTCAGTAGAAACATTGTTGGCAAGGGTACCTACCAGTCAGGACGGCCATTTATATCCCAACAGTTTTCCACCGTGTGATTTGTCTTGTGACAATGGGTACAATATCTATTAGCTTTATCAGAAGACGTCCGCCCAGTGCCACGCCCAGGAGGACCACGGCCACGGCCAGCAAACAAAGCAGAAGTATCCTTCACAGGAGAATCACTCTGTGGGACCAATCGCTGAAAACGAAAGAAGGTCTCACTAAGGGTAGGGATAGAGACTCCTATAAGAAGTCGACTTTTGACATTTTGATATTCTGGGGAAAGGCCGGCCAAAAATTTAACAACGTAGAACTCAGACTGTTGAGCTTTGATTTTGCTCAAATCAGTAGTAAGAGGCTGCACAACCTGTATTTCTTCAATAAGCCCTTTGAAGCCTCCATAGTAGTCAGTTAGGGATTTTTTACCAATAGAGTAAGTGAACATCCGCTCAGATAGGTCATAGATGCGAGAGACATTCTTATCTTGCCCATATGTCCAAGGAATCAAGTATCGACATGATACGCACCGTATCGGCCGATACGTATCGGTACACTAGTCGATACGATACAAGGCGATTCGTATCCTATTTTTAAAAAAATGTAGAGTATCATAGAGTATTGACCGTATCGAGCCATATCGAACCTATACGGCTCGATATGGTCAATACACAGCTTCTGTATCGATATAGTTTTAAAGTTAGTTTTTTTTATAAAAAAAAAAAAGAAAAGAAAAAACAACCAGTATTGAGCCGTATCGGTTCAATACTAGTCGATATTGGTCGATACAGCCCATATGTATTGAGTAGTATCGAAAAAAGGCCAAAATCACTTCTGTTCGTCATTTGTAACAGAGCCGAACTCCTCCTTCTCTGTAAAACTCCATTTTTCTCTGAGATTTCTCCAAAATAGCATAGGGCTTTCATTCTTAGCCCTAAAGCGACCAGAAAGGACGCATTAAACACTTTGTTTGTGAATATTAGAAGCTGAAATCATCTCTTCCAACTCCATAGGCGGAAAACCCTAAAGGTATGACTTTGAACTTCAATTTTTTCATATTAATTCGATTTTCGTGTTGTTTCTTCCCATTAATCAGTGAAGTATGGTCCTATTTGATGAATGCATGTTACATACATGGATTTAAACACTGATTCGAAGTTTGATTTGAGAATTTTTTTAAGAACAGTACAAATTTCAATTTTTTTTCCAAAAATTAATCCTTTGGTCTTCTACTACTTATATAAGATGTGTAAGCCACTGATCTACCATCTTTGTTACTCAGTGGTAATTTTTGAGTTTTTTTTTTAATTTTTTAATTTTTCGGTTAAAAAAATTGATATATAAAACCAGTTTTGTTGCAGACTTTTTGTTTTTTTTTTTTTTGAGTTTATTACAAATTAAAGATCTGTTAGAGCTAGATTCTTTTTTTGATTCATAAATTAGTTTTGAGTTTTTTTTTTTTTTTTTGCAATCCTGATTTACTATTACATACCTCCACTCAACTCTCTGCTCTCTGTTCTCTCCTCTGTGCTATATGTTTAACTAAGGCTAATGACATTGTTTATCATAGAAGAACCATACTTCGACTTGTTTGATGAGATGGGACAGCCCTCAAATAGTTTCCAGTCCATTCTGTAGTTAAACTCCCAAGTTATTGCTTGCTTGTTCATCCCTGATCATGAACTCATAGTTTTTATTTTGGAAGAAGGCTATAGATTATATTAATAAAGGATTTTCTTTTTAATAGCTTTGCTGCAGCAGTAGAGTTTAAACCCGTAAAGAAGATTTTCATTTTGCTGCATGTGTTTGTTGGCCTTGGAATCTAGTGTTAGTTGTTGTTTCACTAGAATTCTCACATCAATTCAATTCTCATCTTAGATGTCACATCATTGCTTGTAAAATTTAAATCATCCATCATATCATTGAAAACAATCCAATTATTTTTTAAATGAAAATAGTATGCTAGATTTGACATTTTATATTAACCTCGTATGTCGTATCACACGTGTGGTGTGTAGAATATGGCGAACAAAGACATGGGTTGGTTGTATTGAACTAAAATCAGCGATAATATTGACGACAAAGTACAATTTATGTAGCACTGAACATCATGGTGGTGGGGTGACACGGCAAAAGCAACACATGGCAGGGGGTTTTGCCAATGTCAAAAAAAATGTTCAAAATGTCCAGTGGAGGTGAGCAAGGCAATGGCAAAGCACTTAATTGAAGGAAAAGCAAAAGGAAAACAGAGGAAGGATGATGCAGAGAGATTAACAGAAAATTTTATGGAGGATGAGGTCACTTAAATTTAGAGGATTATGAGGGGTCCGATATGGAGGCTGAAGATGAGATTCAGCAAGTGCTTAGGAAATCAAGGCATGATGCAGGAGAGAAAAGTTGGAATGAGGACCAGCTGATAAGGTTTATGTCTTAGGGTGTTGGTAGTAGTAGTGCTGGTGGTAGTGGGACACAGAGAAGCAAGGGCAAGCAACCAGCTTTATTAGGTAAATCCAGCAATGTAAGAGGTATGTTTGATCAAGTGAGAGGCAAGAGGAAAAAGAGCCCAGAAATTCATGACATGGCTCCTTCAATGCCCTTCAAACCAAGAGATGCAGGGCAACAGAGGATAGAGGAGTCAATGCATTCTAAGTCCATGAGTGAGAAAATGAGAAAGTTCATCGCTAGATGGTTCCACAGTGCATTTATCCCAGCACACAAGGCCAAAGATCCCTATTTCAAGGCAATGGTGAGGAAGATACAGCGTTGTGAACCTGGTGTGACGGCCCCCATAGCTTATCAGATTGGTGGCCCTTACTTGGATGCCATAGTGGGTGAAGTGAATGATTATATAGAAACCTTCAAACAGAAATGGTCTCAGTATGGAGTAACCATCATGTGTGATGGTTGGAGTACGCCCACAAGGCTGTCCATCATCAACTTTCTTGTCTACTGTGATGAGCGTTCCATCTTCCTTAAGTCAGTGGATGCATCAGCTCACGTGAAAGATGCACAATATATCTTCAAACTAATGGATGAAGTTGTTGAAGAAGTTGGGGAGGAAAATGTAGTCCAAATTGTTACAGATAATATTGCTAATTACAAAAAAGCTGGACTAACCCTTATGCTGAAGAGGCAACACTTATTTTGGACACTTTGTGCTGCACACTGTGTTGACTTAATGTTTAAAGATATTGGAGAGTTAAGGTGGTTGGTCAAGCAAGAATGGTGACAAATTTTATTTACAATTACAGTTGGGTGTTGGCTTTAATGAGGAAGCACACACAAGGGGACTTGATAAGGCCTGGAACAACAAGGTTTGCAACCAACTACGTTGCCTTGGACAACCTTGGGCAACGAAAGGCCAGTTTACTCCAAATGGTAACTAGTGCAGAATGATTTCTAATACATATCATACAACCAAGATAGGGACTGAGGCAACAGGAATCCTTATGTCAACAAAATTTTGGAAGAAGGTTGATGAAATAACCAAGATTATGAAGCTCGTCTTTGTTCTACTTAAGTTGGTTGACAGTGATACAGAGCGAACAATGAGGCTGTTAGTCGATGCAATAGGGATGATAAGGTATAAGTTAAATGAATGAAACCCATCATCCAAGAAAAAATATTTGAAAATTATAGAGAACCGATGGGAAGGAATGTTGTTACAAGACATTCATATGGCAGGCACTTTGGTTTCGATTAGTCTTAGACTATTGCTTTTTATATTTATTGGTTAGGATTTGAATTATAAATTTATAATGTATCTTACATCTGGATGTGTAGCATATTACTTAAACCCGGATCAACAATATTCAAACTCTAGATTGGCATATGACTTGAAATATATAGAAGCTGTTAGAAAAGTTATCAAAAGAATGGAGTCAGATACAAGTAATGCCTTGTTGACCACAGATCAGGTAACAAAAACCACTTTAGTTTTTCATAAATGTTAGTTGCACAAAACCTTAATGATTGGCTAAAGTTATCTAACTACTGTAGATTAAAATTTTCCGTAAATGCCGGAGAGAATTTGGTGATCAGGTTGCTAAGGCTACTGCATTCAAGATGGTTCCTGGTAAGTTAGACAATGAACATATTATTTTTGTCTTAGCTGATTGGTGTCTTATTTAACTAATTAGTGGCTGATTGGAAATATTGTTCTATGTACAGCTGATTGGTGGCTTAACTATGGCACAAGTGCTCCACACTTGAGGAGGATTGCAATCCGGATTTTGTCCCAAACTGCCTCCTTAAGTGGTTGTGAAAGGAACTGGAGCACTTTTGGGCTAATACATATTAAACCATGCAACCGCCTGAGCCATCAAAAACTTCAGAAGTTGGTCTATGTGCACTACAACATGAGAATGATGAAAAAATTTATGAAGTTAGAGCGGCCAAATGAGACAGAAGCCTACCTCGACCCACTTGACATGACCCATGCGCTTGATGAGGATGACCTAGTTGGAGCATGGGTAGAGGACACCAATAGAGCATTTGTGATGAATGAGATTGCTGAGGATAGACAATCTACTAAACCTGATCCTTTAGTGGATGACATCATTTGTCAACTAAATGAAGAAAACGAAACACAACCACCATCACAAACACAAGCTCAAGTCCAAAGTGAGAATACTTCGTCTCCTTCTGATGGTGATTCTAGAAGGACGAGGTCAGGTGCTCAATATGGAGACACTATTTTTGAGGAGAGTGGTGGTGATGATGATGGTGGTGGTGGTGGTGGTAGTGGTGGTGGTGGTGGTGGTGGTGGTGGTGGTGGTGGTGGTGGTGGTGGAAGTGGTGGTGGTGGTGGAAGTGGTGGTGGGGTCAGTGGTGGGAGTAATGCTGGTGGTACTGGTGGTGGTGGTATGGTGGTGGTGGTGGTATGCAATCATATGATCCGGTGCACTTTACAGAGGAAGCAAGATATACTCATACAACTCAAGACGATGATCATGGTGGTCGCTTACAACAAAAAAGTTACAGCCGAAAGGGGAAAGGGAAAGGTAGGCAACAACTCCATGTTGATGATAATACTAATATGATTACACATGAAATGGAGTCAATGAGCATGAGTTCAGATCCAAGCAATGGAGCAATAATGGTCAACATCGACGCTGGTAGTACATCACATGGAAGTCAAACTGAGACATTGTGGGTCCCAGAAACGAGAATGTCGACTTCAAAAGAGTACGCACGTTTCTACTACCAGTTTACTACTTACTATAATCAACATATGGATTGGTTTACCTATTGTACATGGATAAGAGATATGTTCCAAATAATATTGGTTGTACCTCTTCCTCCCCAATATAAGTCAAAGTTCGATTCAGGCCGTCATTCGACATGGAATTAGCTGAGTAATATACATGTAAGAAACACTTTCCTTCTTAATGTTGTTAATTCCAGCTTCATTGTGTTTTTATGCTTTAAAGATGTGTTTTGTATGATCCCTAATCATTTATGTGCATATCTTGCCCCATAATCATGTGTATCTATGATGTAAGAAACATTTTCTTTCTCAATGTTGCTCATTATAGTGTTTTTATGCTTTAAAATTGTGTTTTGTATGTTCCTTAATCATTTTTTTGCGTATCTTGTCCCGTATCCATGCGTATCCACGATACGATACGATACGTCTCTTAATTTCAACTGACGGATACGGTACTGATACACGATACTTGATTCCTTGCATATGTCTCTTGCAAATCAGCCCAAATAGCCTTAGCTATATTGTGGAACATTACAATGGGTAGGATGGAGGTATCAATACTGTTCCACAACCATGTTTGAATCTGGGAATTATCTCGCAACCAGGTATTGTACAATTTGACAGATTCACTGTCTTTCACATCACAGATAGGAGGCTCATCAGATAGCAATGTGGCTTTGTCTTTAGAAAAAATAAAGGCTTTGATAGCTTGAGCCCATAACAGATAATTAAAAACTCCTTTCAACTTTATGGAGATGATCTGAGCCTCAGTAGGTTTAGGGTCAGTCATCATAATAGAGAACAAGATCCACAAGCAATATATATATATATATTGTCATACCGGTTCAGCCAACCAATTGGCCAAAGGCTCAGCGTGGGTGAGGATAAATGGTGGTAGTAGGGTAAGTAACAAGGTCCAAAGCTCGGTTCCGCCATCAAGAGGCCAAAGGAAAAGAGGGGCTCAAAGGGGGTGATGGATGTCAAGGAGAGGATAATAACCTTACCAACAGGTGATTGAGAACATAAGTCCACAAAGTAATAGTATTTAACAACAATATTCATAGATGCAATCTTAATCACCAATTAGTAGTAGTAAAACAAAAATTGTAGTTACATAGAGAGAGCAAAAATATCAAATGCCAATCAAACCAAGAGTTCTTTGATCAGTGATGGTCAAGGATCTAGTGCTCTGATACCATGAAACAATTTCTCAAAGAAACAATCAGCAAGTATACAAATCAAAAATTAAAAGAGAAGAAGATTGAGGAAGAGAGAAAGAGAAAAGGAGATAGATTTCAACACAGCAATGTACTGTAACCAAAATTGTTAGATAGCTCTCCTCTCTACCTTGTATTTATAGAGAGAAATAAACAGAATACAAGGAAAGTCTATATTCTAAGAAGAAACAATAAAAGAAGATTACAATAATAGAATAAAAGGAAACAAATCTATAACAAATTAAAGAAGGAAGAGAAAAGGGAGCCAGCACTCGATGTCGTTGGCGCTAGCTAACGTCAGCGATATCTAGTGGGTCCCATGGGCCTATGGGCCTACTTCGTAACATGCAAGATGAAAAAAGGGTCAAATTTGGTAAGAGCAACTATGGCAAAAGGTCGGAATGGATTAATTGGATATTAAACATAGAAGTAGGGGCTCAACATGCCCTCATCCAGAAGTAGAACGGTATACCCTCCAATAACTGCTAAACAACCATAGTTTTAAAACTCGACCGAGAAGGGTCGAGAAGGGTCGAGATCTCGACCTTCTCGGTAGTCTCGAAAGGGTCGAGACGAGAACCTGGTTCGAAACTGGGTCTCAACCAGTCTCGACCAGTTCTCGACTGGTTCTCGACCAGTCTCAACCAGTTTCGAACTGGTCCAAGTTATTATATAAGAGTGATCTCGACCGAGACTCATTTTTCTTCTGAATTTCCTTCTGTTTTCTTCTTCTCCTCCATTCCTTATTCTCCAACCTTGCACTAAGGTTCGAAAACCTCTGTTCTTTGCAAATTTCACCATCAAAGTGCTGTTGGAGGATCATTTTGACTTATTCTTTGCAAATCTAAGGTTTGAGGTATGGTTTTTTCCCCTAAAACTTACTTTTTTACATGAATATGTTCAATACATGTTGGTTCATCATGAAATTTATATATGTGAGAGTCATTAAGCCGATCTACAACCTCATCCTTTCAAAATTATTTTCTTGCATATATATTTTTTATTTTGATTTTCTGTTAAAAAAATTATTTTTTCCAGGAATTAAAAATTAAAAAAATAAAATAAATATTAATTAGATGGTGTTGAAAATATTATATGATGATCACCGTTGGCCGATCTACGCAGCCACGGTTTCATTTTTTTTTTTCTGTATATATATATATATATATATATATATATTTATTTATTTTATTTTTTGTTTAAAAAAATAAAAAATACATTTCTTAAATATTAATCAATTTACTTTCAAAATAATATATGTTGAACACCGTTGGCCGATCAACGCGGTCACGGTTTCAGTTTTTTTTTTTCTGTACATAGTTTTATTTTTATGAATTTTTTTATTAATAAATCCAATTTTCCAGCAATAAAAAATTAAAAAAATATATTAATACTTATCTACTAGTGTTCAAAATAATATATGTTGAACATCGTTGGCTGATCTATGCAGTCACGGTTTCAGTTTTTTTTTTCTGTACATATTTTTATTTTTTATTAATAAATTCTATTTTCCAGCAATAAAAAATTAGTAAAAAAAATATTAATATACCTACTGGTGTTCAAAATAATATATGTTGAACATCATTGACCAATCTACGGTTTCATGTTGTCAGATTATATTTTTCAAAAAATAAATTATTTTTATTTAATATCCAAAAATTATTAATAATATCTAAATAATTATGGAAAATTAGGAAAAATATTTTGTTTTCTTGTAACATAGTTTTAAAATTTTGAAAAGTAATTTCAATGTGTTTTGAGTTGTATTCACATATTTGATGCTTTTATGTTCTTCAATTTTAAGTTTTATTAATGTAAATCTATTGATTTAAATTTCTCTATTTATCATCTTATGTAACAGTGTCTCGTCTAAATATTATGGCTGCTTCGGGTTCTCGTGAGGGAGGTAGTGATGCTGGTCGTACTGACATGGATTGGTAGTATTGTACCGCCATTGACGGTGATAAAAAGAAGACCCAATGCAAATTTTGTGGGAAGAAGCTTATGTCTGGTGGGATTACTAGACTTAAGCAACACTTGAGTGGGACTTCTACAGACGTGACAAAGTGTGCTATAGTTCCTGTGGAGATTACCAGGGCCATAGCTGCACAGATGAAGGGAGGCCAGCAGAGAAGGGCAGAAAAAGAAAAAAGTAAACAACAATTTGAGGAAGCAATCAGAGGTACAGTGCATGGTTTGGATGATGATAGTTCAGATGATGATGGTCTAGATACCAGGGGTTTGACTGAGGAAGAAGTCAGAGATCTGAGACGGGCAACAATGGCTAGTAAAGTTAGCCATGAGATGGAAATGGAAAGGTTGAGACAAAGAGCCTTAGGGGCAGGTGGTAGTAGATCATTTCAGCAGCCCGAAGAACCACAAACACGGAGTAAGGGAGGGTTGGCTTCTATGTTTAGAAGATCAAAAAGTACTAGAGCACAACCCCAGGCACCACCACCTACTGTTAGGGATGAGGATTATGTAGAGATTCTACAGCAGGATCCAGCAGTTTTTAGAAAGGCTAGCGCCAAACAGAAGAGATTGACGAGTATGTGGAACTGGAAGGGTACAAAAGAATTTATTGGGGATGTCTTTGCTAAGTAGTTTATCTATAATAGTATCCCAGCAAATGCCAGTAGTGGCCCATACTATTAGTCTTTCTTTGATGCAGTCGTTCAGGCTGGTCCTGGTATTAAAGCCCCCACTCCATATGAAGTGATGAATGTCTATCTCCCAAGAATTAAAAAAGAGTTAGAAGTATGGATAGAAGGGTTAAAGAATAACTGGGGTGCATATGGGGTCACTATAATGTGTGATGGTTGGACTGGTCCCACTAAAAAGTCCATCATCAACTTCATGGTCTACAGTGATGGGAAGACATCATTCTTGAAGTTTGTGGATGCATCTGCATGCACAAAAGATTAACTACATCTATGGATTGCTACAGACAGTGGTAGATGAAGTTGGTGCTACAAATGTGGTGCAAATTGTGACAGACAATGACAGCAACTACAAAAAGGCAGGAGAGATGATAATGGCTAACTATAACCTTTTTTGGACTCCACGTGCTACCCATTGCATTGACTTGATGTTGAAGGACATGGGCATGATCCAAAAAGTAAAGCAAGTGGTTGAACAAGCACGCCAAGTGACAACATTTGTATACAACCATGGCTATTCTTTGAACTTGCTGAGGGAGAAATGTGGAGGGGACTTGGTAAGACCCGGCATTACTAGATTCGTTACATAGCACTCAAGAGCTTTCAGGCAAAGATGGTAGGCCTCATATCGATGTTTGCTTCTGAGGACTGGTTTGGGTGGAGGGAGTCCAGCTCTCCTGCTGGGGTTCAAGCACAGACTACTATAGCTTCAGAGGAATTTTGAAGAACACTGAAAGATGTAGTTAAAATTCTGGAGCCAGTGGTGAAGGTGCTGAGATTAGTGGATACAACATTCCAGCCCACCATGCCACATTTATATGCTGTCATGGATATGTTGAAGGACCGTATAAAAACTATACTTCCACATGGATACAAACATTTTGTGAAGATTATCAAAGATTGATGGGAGAGTCAGCTGATGCACCCATTGCATAAGGCTGGTGAGTATATTTAATAATGTCTTTAATTTAGTTCCACTCAATAGTTGGTACTCTATTTTAATCTGGCGACTCATATTTTACAGCATACTATTTGAACCCCAAGTACCAATATTTACATGTGCTTAGGCTCAATTCTGACCTTATCGGTGCGGTAAAAGATGTTGTGGCAAAATTGGTGCCAGATTATACAGTACAAGCACTGGTCAATCTGGAGGTGAGTTGTATGGTTTAAGTGTTGAATTATTTGAATATCCACATATTACAATGGCTAATGGTTACAAATTTTGAAATGGGTGTAGATGAAAACATTCAGAGATGCTCTCGGGAGTTTTGGAACTCCCGCGGCAGTGGCTGGACGAGATAAGACCGATCCTGGTATGGAATTATGAAAATTGAAATTTTCAAGTAACATATCTTATTTAATATGTGTATTAAAATGTGTTCTTCATCTTGTGCAGCTGAGTGGTGGTTGCTGTATGGCGAGCATGTAGCTGAGTTGAGGAGAATAGCAATCAAAGTCCTATCTCAGACATGTTCCGCATCTGGGTGTGAGTGAAATTGGAGTACTTTCTCCCTTATCCATTCAAAGAGGCGGAATAAATTGGGCTCTCAACGGCTAAATGACTTGGTCTACGCCCATTACAACATAAGACTGAGGGTACAATGCTTGAAATTTGAACAAAGAAATGAACAAGAGCTGATCGAGCTAGTCGACGTCTTCCAACTATCTTCAGATGAAGAGGATCCCTATGTGGAATGGGTGAGAGACAGAGCAGTTCCAGTGATGGATGAGCCTAGTGGGATGCACGACCCCACTGTGTCTGCTCCGATGGGTTCTAATCTCGAGCGGTTTATGTCCTCGGATGAGGGTCGTGTACACGCACAGTCGCCTAGACCGTTTGACCCCCCAGCTGGTACTAGTAGTAACTCAGAAGGCGATGATGATACAATGGATCAAAGTGGCTGGTCAACTTCTGATAGTAGTGGTGATGATGGTAGTGGTGGTGGTGATGAGGGTGGTGATGGTGATCCTAGACCGACTGTACCCATTATTAGATGGACCGGTGAGAGTCAGTATACACACGCTACACAGGATCCAGATCATGGTGGACGCGCATCTTCATCACGGCCTATGACTGGGTATACACATAGGTCTCGTCAACGGGACGCCCTTTGCAACTGGTGGAATAAGAAGAAGATCGTTTCTTTGACATCGTTCATGATCCTGATATTATGCGTAATGTTGAAATTGATAGCATGTCTACAAGTTTTGGAGGACTGAGCATTGAGGGTAGCAGTAGACAGGAATAGGGGCAGTGGAGTGCCCATGGATTTGGCACCACTTCGGCATACGGTTCTTATTCCGGTGATGATGACCGCATGATGAGAAGTGCATATGATTATTGCGCTGATACTAGTAACGCTACATCACAGACTGGCTCAAACTTTGTGGACAGTCTCTTTTCAGTCCCAAATTTGCAAAGAACCACGCCCCCACACCAGCGAATATATGCTCATTTTACTCCACATTATAGTGAATTGTATCCAAGGTTGGGTATCTTTAGAAGCTTCCCGGATCATGTGTATGAGAAATATGTGGAAGACTACCAGACCTTCTATAGCCGAAGGATGTCGTGGCAGGATTTTGTTTATCAGATCGAGATATATTTTCTTCAGCAAAGTCAATCTGATCAGATGGAACCTGCACGCCACTCTACATATGATTAGACATTGGGATGGACTAATGGGAATGTATTATTTCATTTTGAGTATTTAAGTCTTTCATATAATGAGTACTTGTAAATTATGTTATTTTGTGGGATTTATGATTTTATGAATGTATGATTTTTCGATAATATGATTACTTTTTATGCTTCAAATATGTTTATATATGTTGAATAAGTATTTTCTTGCAATATATAGCCTTAAAATGGCTCTAAAATGGACTTAAAACAGCAAAAAAATGGTTTAAACCATTAAAACAACCTGTCGAAACTCCTATTTTTACCCTCTGGGAGTTTCGACAGGTTCTCGCCGAGATCTCGGTCGAGAGGTAATCTCGGTTTTCTCAAGGGTCGAGACACCCTCGAGAACCGAGATTTCGAACTATGTAAACAACTATTTAGGTGGGGCTGAAATTTTGTGCATAGGGAGGAACCCAAGTTCCTTTGCTCACCTGTCAAGTTTCAGCTCAATCCGAGTTTGCCAAGTGGCAATTAAAAAAAAAAACTAATCAGGGACTACTAAGGGAGTACAAAAGAAAGCGAGGGGGGGATAAATATAAATGGGACCGTATGCCTACATTTGAGATGATACATTGAATCTCATTCTGAAATTTGACATGTAGCTAATCACATCATTTTCTAAACATCCAACAAGTCAAAATTTCCAGATCATCCTTACACATGGCAAAAAACACAGGACATGCTGATCTATTTCTGGGTGAGGCATGCTGAAATATTCTTTTCCCATTAAACATTCACATTTCAATAGTTCAGGGCAAAACAACAGCCCTTTTCTTTAATATTTTACTTAGGTTTCTACCATTTTGTAAACAGTCCATTCTAGACGGACCAAATTATTTATTCATGCAATGCAGAGTAGCAAGAACCCATAATTTTAAGAACTGAACCGGAAATAATCCATTTAGGTGTCCAGTTCCAGTTCTTCTGGTTTAACTTTAACCATCAGTCTTGGCCAAAATAGGGGATCTGACTGAGCACAGGAACCATTTTGGTGGGTAGTTTTGGCCTAGCCCGGGTCAACAGGTCAGTCCAGTCCAATTTTTAGAACCACGCAAAAACGAAGCACCATTTTTTTTTTGTTTTTCTCCAGGTTCAACCAACCTGGAACCACCGCTATGATAATAAAGCACTAATGTGGTAGTAAGAAACCACCAAATGCCTCCTCACTCTTATCGGCCACAGATCCTCTCCAGTCCCCTTGAAAGTACTGGTGAAACAAAGTGGGGGATTTTGTTTCACCATTGCTTTCAAGTGATTGGGTGATTGGCAAGGAGATGTGCCCCTATACCCCATAATCATAATAAAAATTTAAGTATATAATGAAATTGAGGAAACTTTAAAGTAAATTACAAAAATATAGTACATGATCTTAAGATACCTTATATTTCCGTGTTTTGGGGTACAGAATGCAGGGTAGGAGGTGCATAAGGTATCAAGCTTTGCTTATTTGCATATAATTCTCTCAAATTTAGTGTTGCAACTCTATGACAACATTTAAAAAAAAAAGAGGGGGGGGGGGGGGTGAAGATTTTTAGCAGGCATTGAATTTTTGTCATTCTAAAGACATTCTAGGCATCAGGTTGAGGATGAATTCGTTGAAGACAACAATAATTGGGTGGACATGTTGACATGAGGTGCTAAAGTGAAAATCTGCTGCTAGGGTGTCGTAAGGTGGTGTCCCAATTGGGGGAAATCCTACAAAAATGACTATAATCTTAAATGCAAAAAATTGAGAACAGTTTACGAGTTTTCTTCTTTTGTCGTTTATTATTACATTGAAGATTATCTCTTGCTTGTCGCTTGTTGCTTGTTTCTGCCTACTATCTGTCTTCTTTGTGAAAATTATTATTTGTTGTCTTATGAGGATTATTGTATTCATTGTGAAGATGATTGCTCGTGTCTTTCTTTGTGAAGATTATTGCTCATGTCTTCCTTAATGGAGATTATTGTTCGTGTCTTACATTAAGGAGATTATTTTCCTATCTTTCATCATGGAGATTTTTGCTTAACTTCCTTCGTAGAGATTGTTATTTGTCTTCCTTCGTGAAAAAATGTTATTATGAATTTTTTTTCTTTTTGAAGATACCTTTCGTTATTTGCTGGAGTTTTTCTGGTTGAAGATTTCAAGTTTTTTGTTCAGCAGCAATGATTTAATCATCTTCTCCTGCTGTTATTTTATGGGTCTTGATTTCAGGTTTCTGGCCCGCTGCAATGATTTATTGAAGATTTTTCTTTGTTATTGATGTTGGTGGCTCATCGGTTTATGTTTTCTTTGGTACTGCGATTGGATGGGTTCTTCTTCATGCAGATCTTTTGGTTCATGCAAGGTTTTAAGTATTGTATCGATACAGCCCGTATTGTACGATACGTATCGGTATCGACACTAGTCAATATGATACTGCAGGTTACATCTTTTAATTTTAAAAACAAAAGTGTATTGAAGTGTATCGAACCATATTGGTTACCTCGATACACCTAGATACATTTTGAAATTTTTTTTTCTCAAAACTGAATTTTTTCATTTTGTAACTTTTATATGATGATTGTAGTGTGAGTACCTACTAACTTGGTACATTCTCTTTAATTTTTGGGTTTTTTTTTATTTTCTGGAAAAAATAAATATTCATTTTTTTTTCATGTAAATGTGCTCTAAAATGTACGCTAATTTTCTAATTTCCATTCAAGTATGCAAAATAAGTGTGTTGCATACTTGAAACTATGATTTTAATTTTCTATTATTTATTTTTATATTTTAAAGTTTAAAAAAAAAATCTGAACATTCTCACAGCAACAAGAATGTCGATTCTCACAGCAACGAGAGTGTCGATTCTCACAGCAACGAGAATGTCGACTCCAGATGAGTATACACGGTTCTATCATGAGTGGGTTAGACACTATCATCAGTACATGGACTGGGATGGGTATTGCACATATGTAAAAAATATCTACCAAATCTTATTGGTTGCACCCTTCCTGAGACTCCAAACTCTGAGTTTGAACCAGCCCGTAATTTGACATGGTGTTAGACGGAATAATATGAATGTAAGAAACATTTTACTTCTTAATGTTACTAATTATAGCGTTTTTATGATTTAAAATTGTGTTTTTTTCATGTTCCCTAACCATTCTTGTACGTATCTTGCCTCGAATCCATGCGTATCTGTGTATCCACCGTATCCACAACACAATACGATACGCCTCTTAAAATCACCCGACAGATACGATAACGATATGCGATACTTTGATCATTGGTGGTGCAAGGCTAGGGTTTAATCAATAATCTAGGCCGTAGTCTTACAATAGGATCTTTTACAAGCAGTCTTAATAACAAAGATAATAACAAAAATTAGAAATCAGAAATAGAGACAGCGCTGTTCTGGCCAATCCGACCGTTGGATGATCAAATAATTGTTATCGAATGAAGCTTTATACGGTGGAAGAATGATACCAAAAGTTGAGGCCGATCTGGTCAAAGGTTAGGAACTTATGTGGTGTTCAATATTTCTGCAACCAGAGATTCCAAAACAGGACCGCAAGAGGTATCTTGATATGATGAGTCGTAGGATGATTGGTGGATGCTCTCTCTTGGACTCAGCGACACTTTTGGGTAATTCCAGCAAGAATCGACTCTTGTCTTTGAAGATAAGGTAGCAATAACAGGGGCTAGTGATTGCTGAAATCGATAGGGAAGGAAGGGGAGCAGCAACCGATGGCATAAGGGGGTAGGGGGGGCAAGGAGGGGAGGACAGGAGCAATGAAGAAAGGGAGGGAAAGGATTTCGGCTGAGTCTCACAGCCTTGGAGATCCAGCTTGAAATCACAAGCAAGGATCTCTCTTTTTTTCTCTCAAACTTCTTTCTTCTTTTACTTCTATTCATATATATAGAATTGCTTTGAATACAAATAGGAAAGTAGACTAGTCAATCCTTCCTTGTTGACAACTAGCAAGGAAGGAAAGTCTAATCTTGTAAAAGAACTTTACAAAAGAAGAAGAATCATATTGCTTAATGGAAACTTTCTAAAACTGAAAATAGAAGCTTATTTTTAGGCAAGTTTCTATTACTAGAAATAACTATTTTAGGAAAAAACTAAATATAGCTAGCAACTAAACATAGAAATAACTAGTGGGGGAGATCCCCCCCAATGGACAGCTGGCCGAAAGCTGTCCATGGCTAGTGACCCAGCCGGCTAGGCTGGTGGCTTGGCTGGCTTGTTTCTCTTGTGGTACACTTGTACTGCATCACTTGGTTTCAAGCAATTGGATTTCGAGCGATTCTATTGTTTGCAACATAATTAAGAGTGGTTGGCTATTTATGTACTGATTGTTCCAAGCTGGAGCATAGTAGGAATATATACTCCAGCTTGAGAGGGAGTGTTAAAGTGTACCACCAATAAGGGTATTTTAGGCAATATTTCTCTTGCTTCTGATTTAGAGTTGGTTAGGTGTGCAGGGGTATACTTGTCTTTTGTACCTTTTATCTTTATTATAAATAAAGTAATTCATCCAGTAGGGAGGACTACAACTCCAATCATTCTCAACTTCTCAGTAGCACAGTTAATAGCATCCCATTGCAGCAGGTGTGAATTTTAGAGCTATGTAGGGGGGTGTCGGGTTTGAGGATCAATTAGTTCAAGACTACAAAAATTCGTGGGGTGGTAATGTTGTTCTAAAGGCGGCAAAAGTAGGGGCTCATTTTGCTGAGGTTGTAAGGTGGAGAAGATCCCATTTGCCAATTTTGGTCACCCTATGGGAGCTAATCCTAAGAGTGTGACTATATGTAATCCTACATTATAAAGAACTGAAAGGAGGATGGCATTGAGAAGAAGTAGTATGTTCTTTGACCCATTGAATATACCGCTGTATCCCAAGATCAATTTGAGGAATTGCGGAGTGGTGATATATCAAATGCAGAAAAGTCTGCTGGTCACCTTGGTTGCAATGCATTTCTTGTAGAAGTTGAAGAGGCTGCACAACCGTGTGCGGCTAAGGAGGGTGAGGTTGATTGGTTGTGTGAAGTGGAGAATGAGTGTCTTGGGATTTCAAAAAGTCCTTTTATTTTGGGTAAGTTTTTTCTAAGGACTGTGCTATCTTGGAGGGAGCAAGTTCAGGCAATGTGCAACCGATTCCCCGTGTGTAACGCTGTGGGTCTCATTGATGGTCAGCAGCATCTTTGTGAGATAGTGAGGATGATCTAGGGTCCCCGGTCTATGATCCCTTGCATTTGGCCCATATGGTAATGCGGACGGCATTGGGCATAAAAGGGATATCGAAAACAACCCAAAAGGAAACGGGAGAAAAAGGGATGGGAACAAAATAGTAAACGTTGACAATGGAATAATTTTAAGGAGTCAAAACGAAGAAAGACAAAAATAGGGAGAAGGGAAAGGGAATGGGAAATGGATGGGAACCAAAAGGGATGGGATGGGAATAATGCCAGCCAAGAAAATTTTAGGGAGTCAAAACGAAGAAAGACAAAAATAGGGAGAAGGGAAAGGGGATGGGAAATGGATGGGAACCAAAAGGGATGGGATGGGAATAATGCTAGCCAAGAAAGAGAGGAACACCGTAACATATACGGGATATGGATATCATTACCAAACCAGAGAGGGAGGGAAGAAGGAAAAACAGCAAGGAGGAAAGGGAGAACTTGAGAGAAGGAAGAGAGAGAAGCCGAGAAAGATGGGGAGAGTTATTGCGTACCTGCAAAAGAGAAAGAGGAGAGAAGAAAGCCACGTTGCTTCTTTTCTTCTTCTTTTTTTTAATTCATCATTCCGTATCGTCCATTCAATAAAGAAATCTGCCAATAAATAGGCGTACAATCCTAATTGAAAAATAACTCTAAAAACTAATTAAAAATAAATATTTGAAACAACTCAAAGAGTATCCACGCCTAAAGGGGAAGGGGGGCCCATAAGATAATTCCAATAAATAAATAAAAACAAAATAAAGACTCTAACTAAACTCAAACTAATCCACGCCTAAAGGAGTCCACGCCCTTCTTTAAAATAAATTTAAAAAAACTAAATAAAATACTAATTAAACCGATTTAAATTTCCCAATAAAAAAATTACAAATATCCCAATTAAAGCCTAGAAAGATTCCTATCCAACGGATCCCGGCCTGCATCATATGGGTTTCATTATGGGTCTTGATGCTGATCAGCAGCAAGTTTGTGTGGAAGGTGATCATGATGATCAAGGACTTTTATCACTGTTATGTATGTTAATACTAAGGAAAAAATTCGACGGTGAGACACTCTTCTGAGGATCAATTTTCTTCTTATGCTGACAGATGGCACTCTCATGCGAATGGTTTTCTTAATGACTCTTTTTCAAGCGATGAGAATTTGGTGCCAATTTCGAAGACTATCCCAGCCGGACTCTTAAGCCTTGGTCAGCTCCTGCTAATCTGGGTGATCTTAACCCAAAGTCAATCTGGCGTGGGGTGGGAGAAGAGAAGTGGTGTCATCCCAGTGGCATGTCTTCCGATGAAACTTCTACTTTGAGGAGGAGTTCACGAATCAGAGTGTAGCCCAAGCGATTCCTATCTGTACATAGACTTCCATGTGGCCTCTAGATTTGGTTCCTGGGCTTAGTTCTCTATATGTTCTTGTAATCTGGGTTTTGCCTTTGGTGGCCTAGGTGTGTTGTGTTTTTTGACCTTGTTTTGGTTGGTTTTATTTTGGCTCTCATCTTTTGATGGTGTAACTTGTTTGTGTTCTCTTTCTAGGTTTAATAAAATATCTAGTTGCCCCCAAAAAATAGAAAGGAAAAAAAAAAAAAAAAAAAAAGAAGTATCCCCCCATTGGAGGTAGACTTAATCATCATTAGAACTTCGAAGCACATTTGGTAGGATAGCATTGTATCTAATGTCCATCTTTCTTTCCTCAGCTTCAATTTTGACGGAAAATGGACGAAGTTATCTGGAAGTTTCTCCAAATGGCGCGGAGAACATGAATATTTTGATGTTTCGAGCTTATTAAATGGAAATTCATGCGTAAAAAGAAGGCCAGGTGGTTTTGGGGTGCATTCATTGCATATGGGGAATAACACAATTTGGAAAAAAAAAATGGTTGTCAAGGTTCAGTAAAGGCTTCCTTTGTTTGTAAAGATTTGAGTAAGGAACTTCAAATGGGGAGGTGTCTCAAATGGTGCTTTTGGCAGTAATTAGTGGAGCTTATTTAGGTGTGACAGTTTTTGGTTGCAGTTACTGAAAAGTAGACTTTTTTTTATTTTGCATATGGTGACATACTGATGGCAAAGAGGGTTCCAACACATCCAATTCATAGATCCCTCTTTGCTATAGGATCTTACACAGTCCAATCACAAAACAGATTTAACACAGGATAGGAAAATCCACTTATCTGAGAATCCAGCCGTTGAACAAGCTTGAAATGGATAGGAGATCCTCTTAACTTCAGTTATGAACTCTAGAAGGAGTTTGGAGTCGATCAAGAGAGTATTGACTCAGCTACAGAAGCCGCAAGGCTGCTGTACATGGTACCGCCCAAGCTGGAAGAGCCTTTTGATAAACTGAAGATGCTTTGTACTAGGACAGCAAGAATTTAGGAGTATTTAGATAGAAATCAGGGTCGCCCAGGCAGAATTGAAGAATGGAGAACAAGAAAACACTTGTTAGAATCACACGAGAGAAAATAGTTTGGTTGAGTCTCACAACCTTGGAGACTCAACCAGAAAAATTAGGAGCTTAAACTCTTTTATTTTTCTGGAAAACTCTAAACTGCCTCCAGCCTTATGCTCTCTTATTTATAGATTGAAAGTTACAAATTAAAAGAGGAAACAAAGATTAACTTCCTGTTACGGTTGGAAATCGCCCGTCGATCCGCGCTCTGAATGACCTGCAATCACAGAGATGAGACAAAGGAGTTAGGCGCCTAAGCCCCGGGTACACTCCGATGCCTAAGTTAGATTCCCAAAGTAAACAGTCAAGAGATAGCAGAAAGCTATCTCCAGTTTAGAGAGTGGGGCGTTGAGAGAGTTTGAGTGACAATAGCTTGTAACTTAGCGTTTACCTTGAGGGATGGCCTCTACTTATAGATTGTGAAGAAGCATGGAAGTATCAGGACTCAGGGGAGTAAACTGCCAATAGGATTGCCACGTGTCGCTCTGTGGGACACTCATGTGGTAGACTCCGAATAGGAGTCGGAGACCTTAGCCAAGGAAGCTAGGTCGGTCAACTCTGGGACTGACACGTGTCAACGTGTGAGTAGTGGCCGACCGGAATAGTCGGTGTCGTATCAGACTGAGAGAAGGACTCCCCGAAGGTAGCATAATCACAATGGGACTCTGGCTTCCGACTGAGAACCGTAGCCGAGTAGGACTATAACTCCGAGCGCTACCAGAGAGGCCGAGCGCAAGAGAGGCCGTATGCATGATAGGCCGAATACATGATGCCGAGTGCGAGACACTCCGAGCGCTCAGGCTCCGAAGGCGCAACTTGACACGTGTAAGATTTTAAATGGAGGGGATTTTTCCCTCCTAACATATGCCCCTTGCGTTGTCGGATGCAACGAATTCGATAGTGCAATAAGTTTAAACCGTTGAGAAAACCTGCGCCGTATGAGGCCGATTGCCAGGTTGGCTGCATTGAATGACTCCGAGTGGGCCTTGCACAACCGTCTGCACGATTGATTGAGGCGCGGGGCTCGAGGCATAAAACTCGGGTTACGCAAACATGTTCGACCGTCGATCTTTTGATTTGACCCGGATCGATCCTTGATCCGACAGCCACCATGAGGCGGTGTGCCTCGAGAAGGAGCGCCATTAACTGCCGCTCGTCTTCGAGTCGGTCGAATGCATCGAATGGCTGAGACTGAAACGAAACGGATCGACATATTGATCCGACGGCTATCAGGAGGCGGAGTGCCTCGAGAAGAAGCGTCATCATTACGCATGACGTCAGACTGTCACGTCGCGTCCGGCGCGGCAGACGATGACCAATGGTGCTGAAGCACGTGTTCGGAACCCGAAGAGACGGTTCACGGTCACAGAACCTATAAATACTCTTCTATTTCATTCATTCAACCATTTGCTTCAGTTGCAACCGGAGTTTCATCAGAGCACTCGGAGTCTAGTCGAACTTCCCCATTTTCGATCTTTGCTTCTGCAGTCGGAGTTCAATTTCTTCCAACCAGTAAGTCTCCTCACATTTCCTTTCTTGTTCTTTCATGCTTAGTAGCTTTTTTTCCAACAGTATCACCTTTTCCGGTAGAGTGAGTGAGTGAGAAAATGGCCCTTTCTCGAACTTCTTCTTCTTCTGAGGGATCATCCTCCTCTAGGGAAGGATGGTCCGCTGCCTCCAAGGCTTTCAATTCGGTTTCAAAGGAGAAACTTGAGAAGAGTTCCTCTGAGGCCGAAGAGCGTGGTCGTCCCGCGGGCCCCCCGGCTCAACGGGCATCTCGTCAGAGAGGCGGCCGACCGTCAGTAACTGTTTTTGGCACCGTCCCAGCATGGAAGGTGCCGAGTAAGATCAAAACCAAAGCGGCTTTGTTATCAATCTGTCGGGCATACCAGCTCGTAGAGCCAATGACAAATGTCCGCGTTCGGCTCCCAACCTCCGATGAGTGGGCATGTACCGTGAATACGTCGGAGATTTGCGTGTATGAACACACCCTGAAGTCTGGGCTCCAGTTTCCCCTTCACCCATTAGTAGTAGAAATCCTTCAAGCCTACCGCATCGCCCCCTCCCAGCTTGCTCCGAATGAGTGGCGATGCATATTCGCCTTTATCCTGTTCGTCCGCCGACTGGGTGAGACTCCGACCTACTTGTTTCGATCGGTCTTCCAGTTGGCCAGTCTGACCGAGGCCCGGGCTATGACCGGGTGGTACTTTTTTATTCAGAGGGGCGGAAAGAAGCTTCCGGCTATCACCCAAAAGCCTTCCTCCATCCACGGGTGGAAGGACAAGTTTTTCCGTGGGTCCTCCCACAGACAGCTCGGCTCTTCCTCTGTCGAACGTTTGGCTGGTGGTCGACGCCACGGGGTTCAACAAAATCCCCTTCCTGACGACAGAGGAGAGAAGAGCTCAGCGCAAGATGATGGCCGAGAAGACTGTGCGCCTCTCCGACTTTGCGGATCCCGTGCAGTTGGCCGAGCACGGTCTCCTCGGTGAGTTTAATAACATTAGGACTCAGACTATGTACTGCTGCTATCTTGATGTTGTCACTAACTATTTTTTCCTTGCAGTGAACTTCAAAGACGATAAGATCGTTGCCCGGATCATGGCCAAGCGGACGGCCGAGGCCGCGAAGGGGGTTCAGCCGGCTAGCGGGCAGGAGGGTACACCTCCACAGAAAGAACCAAGGGCCACGACTGAGACAAAAGGCAAGGGGCCCATGCCCGAGGAGCCACCGAAGAAGAAAATAAAGTCGGCCGCGGAGCTTCCGGCCGACATATATAAGACAAGGCCGGCCCCCAGGCTCGGCCGTAAGGAGACAACAGCGGGGACTGCGACGAAGGAAGTCCAGCCCCGCCAAGAGGCAGCGAAGGAGGCCCAGCCCCTTCAGGTGATCGCTGGGAAGGAAGCCAAGGCCGATCAGGGCGCGGTGACGCCTGCGGCAAAGAGAGCTACCGAAAGCCCAAAGGTGGTTGATCTAACCGGGGCCACTGGGGCCTCCAAGGAGGAAGCCGAGCACGCGGCCCACCAGAAGGGTGAAAAGGAGGCTCTGAAGATAGCCTTCTCTCCTGCGCTCGGACTGAAGTCGACGGACTCGGTATTCAAGAGTACAAGGGTGGCTAGAATCATAGTCACCGAGGGACGCCTCCCGGAGGACATAACCTTCACCTCCGGCTTGTCGAACGAGGATGTCTACAGACGAGCGTTCACGGCGTGCAGTCAGGTAATATTCGGAGTCTTCATTTCTCTTCTTTTTTTTATTCATTTTATTTCCTGACTGGTCCCTTTTGTTCAGATAAGCAATCTTCTGGCTGAGGTCAGCGAGCAGGCTGCTCGGGCCTTCTTCGATCTGGACGAGAAGGAGGTCTTGGAGATCTCCCTGCGCGAAGCTTTGAAGGCCACCGAGGAGAACCTTGTTAACAAGTCCTCGGAGGTCAAGGGCCTCGTTGCAGAGAAGACCAACCTCCGGGCATCCCTGGACAAGGCCGAGGCCGCTCTCGACGAGGAGCACAAGAAAGTGCACTCTTCGGAAGAGAAACTTCGGTTGGCCGAGGACAAGCGGCGAAAGGCGGAGGAGGATCTGCAGGCTGAGGTGCAGGTGAAGCTAGCGCTGGAGGAGAGGCTTCGGAAGGCCGAGGAGGCGTTGAACAAGGCCGAAGAGGCTCACCGGGAGGGCTTGGCTCGGGCTGTCGACGATTACAAATCTTCGGCTCAGTATGACGAGGACGTCGAGGAGGCCGCCTGCGGGTACTTCGAGAGGGGGGTCAAATATTTGAGGGAGCAACTATCGGATAAAGGGGGCCTCAAGATAAACTGGTTGACGATCCCGATTGTCGCCCAAATTGATAGGTTGGAGTCCTTGCCCGTTGCTAAGAAGGATTCGGCAGAGCCGACGGCAGCTATGGAGGCTGACCGTATGCTCGAGGACGACCTTCCTCCAATCGAAGTACCGCAGACGCCGCTCGTGGAGCTTCCGGACCTTGCCCCGCCATCTGAGGATCAAGCACCCCTAGCCGCCGAGGAGAACCGGCCTTGAAGAGGCGGCACTTGTATATATTTTTTGTTTTGTTTTTCACTTGTATATTTGTACCACTGCCCTTGTAGGGCCTTTATCAATAAAATATCCATTCTTTCCATCTGCTTTGTCTCATTTTGTTACCTGTTCAGCGGTTTATCTGGAAGTGTTGTCTGCTCAGTCCTCGGTAGGCCGATAATACTTAACTAATTAAAGTAGTTGGGGCTATTAGCTTGCAGTAGAGTCCGAGAACGAACGATGTCGAATCCGGCCGCGGGCATTCCTTAGAAAAATGGCCAAGGCATTGTCTGGCTGCCTCTTACCCCGGAAGTGTTTTCGGTTTGGCGCTTTGGCTAGCCTAGAGCACTTAGATATATCCGAGCAATTTAATGTTTGAGATACGAGTCTGGTTTGCCCCAGCTGGGCTGCTGATGCCCGATCGCATAGTTAGGTAGATGCTATTTGTTGTCGGAGTCTGCGTATGGTCCATGCCAGGCAGATACGAGTATGGTCTGCATGCTATCATGGCCTGCTTGTGGGCCGTGTTCGGCAGATACGGGTGTGTCCTTCATGCGACCATGGTCTGCTTGTGGACCATGGTCGGAAAGTACGAGTATGATCTTCAAGCTACCTTGGTCTGCTTATGGACCGTGGTAGGAAGATACGGGTGAGACCTTCATGCGACAATGGTCTGCTTGTGGACCATGGTCGGAAGGTACGAGTATGGTCTTCATGCTAAATTGGTCTGCTTATGGACCATGGTAGGAAGATACGGGTGTGACCTTCATGCGACCATGGTCTGCTTGTGGACCATGGTCGGAAGGTACGAGTATGGTCTTCATGCTACCTTGGTCTGCTTCTGGACCATGGTAGGAAGATAAGGGTGAGACCTTCATGCGACCATGGTCTGCTTGTGGGCCATAATCGGAGTACGAGTATGGTCTTCATGCTACCTTGGTCCGCTTGTGGACCGTGGTAGGAAGATAAGGGTGGGACCTTCATGCGACCATGGTCTGCTTGTGGGCCATAGTCGGAAGGTACGAGTATATTGATGGCAAAGAGGGTTCAAAGCAAGTCAAATTAACAAGCCCTCTTTGCTATAGGATCTTAATTCAGTCCAATACAAAATCTGCAGAGAAAAGTAATGAAGAAAACCACTTATCTTGAAATCTAACCCTTGAAATCACTTGAAACTTGATGGGAAATACTCTTTAGGATGTACTTGAAGACATATCCAAAGTTGAAGATGATCCGATCACAGATGAGAGAGATGTGATTTTTTGAAAACTACCTATCATCTGAAAACGGGACTGGTTTAGTTAGAGCTGGTCGATATGATTTTAATCTTTAATCCCACGAGCTTTCGTTGATCAAATCAGCACTTAATGGTATCGCAATTCAGTATGCAATAATAAGAACTTGAAGGAATTAACAGAAGGACAAGAAAACCATAAAACAGAATATTTCGGTTGAGTCTCAAAACCTATGAGACTCAACCAGAAAGTCAGGAGCTAAACTCTCTTCTTTTTTTCTGGTCTAAATCTGCTGGCTCTCTTCTTCTTTATCTTATTTATAGACTTAAGAAAGATTACAAAATAAGGAAGGATTTAGTCCTCTTAAAAAAAAATATCCTAAGATAAATTAAAAGGGAAACTTGCCTTTATAGATTTAGGAAAGTTTCCAATCTAAAAAATATCCTAAGATAAATTAAAAGGGAAACTTGCCTTTATAGATTTAGGAAAGTTTCCAAAAAAACAACTTACAAAATATCAATCCATAACTTAACTTTAGGAAACAAAATCTAAGAATAATTTAGGAAAGAAATAACAAAAGAAGGAAAATTTCTGCTGTTGGTACTGTTCACGTGAATAGTACCGTGAACACTGTTCACGTGAACAGTGTGGGTTGGTCAGCCAATTGGGCTTGGCCCAATTATGGAAGGTTCTTCTTTCGGCCCCTTCTGGAGTAGACTTGGGCTGCATCAATGGTCTTCATGCTACCTTGGTCTGCTTGTGGACCGTGGTAGGAAGATAAGGGTGGGACCTTCATGCGACCATGGTCTGCTTGTGGGCCATAATCGGAAGGTACGAGTATGGTCTTCATGCTACCTTGGTCTGCTTGTGGACCGTGGTAGGAAGTTAAGGGTGGGACCTTCATGCGACCATGGTCTGCTTGTGGGCCATAATCGGAAGGTACGAGTATGGTCTTCATGCTACCGAGGTTTGCTTGTGGACCGCGGTAGGAAGATACGGGTGTGACCTTCATGCTACGATGGTCTGCTTGTGGACCATGGTAGGAAGGTACGAGTATGGTCTTCATGCTACCGAGGTCTGCTTGTGGACCGCGGTAGGAAGATACGGGTGTGACCTTCATGCTACCATGGTCTGCTTGTGGACCATGGTAGGAAGGTACGAGTATGGTCTTCATGCTACCGAGGTCTGCTTGTGGATCGCGGTAGGAAGATACGGGTGTGACCTTCATGCTACGATGGTCTGCTTGTGGACCATGGTAGGAAGGTACAAGTATGGTCTTCATGCTACCGTGGTCTGCTTGTGGACCGCGGTAGGAAGATACGCCGAGTGCGATGTTCGTCCTGCTCTTAGGAGAGATCGGTTGGGCCGGAAGGACCGACTATGAAAGACTTGCTGTGTTGACTAAACTGTATGTGTTGTTCTGTATTAAAAGAAACTAAGCGGACGCCCTCAGGGGGTCCAGTATACAACTAAGACTTGCTGGAAAAAATAATTGAAAATTTCTGTAATGAACTGAATCGGCGAGCCCGGCCTGGAATGTCCGGGGTATGCTGTAGGATCATTCCCTTTGTTCCTCTGGCCGATTATCCGCGATCGGAGTTTGCAAGTGTTCCTCCGCGGGCTTTCCTGTACGCAGAGAGGCATTTTCGATCGCTGGTCCAGTGATGATGAGGACTACCTTGCCCTCTGCTTGGGGTCCCTTGGTGATGGCATAGACTCCATTGTCACTAGGGATGCGCAAACCCATTGTTGTGTGAGGTCGGTCCTTGGGATGCGGACTACCTACGAACCTCCGCTCGGCCTTTCTTCTCTTTGAAGCCGGATGGGACTTCCTTCTCCTTCTTCGGCTTTCTCGAAGGACGGCTTCTGGTTCTGACCAGGACGGGATGGAGTCGGACTGGGTGCGTTGTCGGCCTTCAAGCCTTTCTTTTGCCGACACCCTTTCCTTCCCAGCTCTAGATGATCTTTCGATCGACCCAAACTGGATGGCGCCGACCCACTGTCTGGGGGCAGCCTGTCCACCATCAGGGTCTCTGTCGTCCCTCCGAGCGGCGTTCTGGTTATCGTCCGCGTCCGCTCGGCAGTCGTTGGGTTGAGGGTTCCTCGGAGGTGGAGGTGGTAATCCCCGGTCCCTCCGAGCGGGATCCAGTGCTCGGTCAGTGTTCTGAACAAAATTGTCGTAGTATCCTCGTCGGATAAGGTCATCAATTTCTCCTTTGAGGTACTTGCACTCCTCCGATTTGTGGCCGTAGTCGCGATGAAAGCGACAGTATTGGGAGCGATCTTTATTCCTCCCGTCGCCAAGTGCTTTTGGCGGGAATCGGAGGTTCCGATCGTTCTTGACCACTTCGAGAATCTCCGTCATCGAAGTGTTAAGTGGAGTATAATACTCGAAGCTCTTGTACGGATGCCAGTAGGTTTGATCCTTACCGGACTTCTGCTTTTTTAGTTCGACAGAGCTCGGCGCTTGGTCGCCGGTCTCAGGCCTTTTCTTATCTGCAGGCGCTTGGTCGGCCTTCAGATTGTTAACTGTATTATTTTTCTGGGCCCTCGTCGTCTCGTGCGGGCAACAGCATTTCGCACCTAGCGAGCAGGTCGTCCAGATTTTTCGGTGGCTTTTTGGCAAGGGACCAACAAAGCTTCCGATCTGTTATGCCGGCCTGTAGGCTAGACATGTGCACTGCGGGCTCGACGTCCTTGATTTCGAGCACCTCGGTATTGAAGCACTTGATGAAGTCCCGCAGGGACTCGTCCTTCTGCTGTTTAACCGTCGATAGATTGTTCGACATCTTCTTGCGCACTCGGCTTGCCTGGAAGTGCGTCAGAAATTTGTTCGATAATTGCTCGAACGAAGTGATACTCTTCGGAGGCAGGTTATTAAACCATGTACGAGCGGCGCCTCGGAGCGTTGAAGGAAACGCTCTGCAGATAAGGCCGTCGTTCAAAGGGTAGAATAGCGTCGTAGAGACGAACGCATCCAGATGCTGCTCGGGGTCAGTACTCCCATTGTACGAGTCCAAGACCGGCATCTTGAAGTTGTCAGGAGGGGGTACCCTCATGATCTCGTCCGAGAGCGTCGTAATTGCAGTATAGGCTGTTATCGGCGGGGCTACCCTGTTCTGCTCCACCTGCTGAAGCCGAGTAGTTAGCTCCAATAGACGTAGCTCGACCTCGGACTGGGGCGTGTCCGGAGGTTGAGCACCCGTTCCTGACGTTTCTTCATTGACTCTTTCCTGGCGGAGGGCGTCAAGGAAGGGCCCCGCGCCTATTACTGGGGGGCGGCCCGACTGGCGCCTGATGTTGATGTGGCGGGGGATGCCGAGCGGCGGACCCGGCCACGCTCCGTCCAGGGGCTTGATCTGCTGGGAGATTATTTGGCAAGGCGTTTGCAGGGTCCGCCCTCGCCCTTGGCGGATGGGCCGCTTGCGGAGCTTCCGGTGGCGGATTCGGTGTCGGGTGGGGATTCTCTCCTCCTGCTACTGAACTACTTGCTCGGGCGCCTCTCAAGACTCTCGCTAGTTGTTCGATTTGCTGTCTCAATTCATCGAACTGCTAGCAAGTGACATACCAAGGAGGCGGTAGTGGCGGTGTTGCCGTCGACGTGTGGCTCATAGCCGGCGCCGATGCTGGCGGTTGTACTGGTGCTGGTTCCGGTACTGGTGCAGGCTCACGGTCTGCCCTCGTCGTGCTTTCGCTACTACTCACACGCACTGATGACTCAGGACGGGCGTGCGACACCCGTGCTCTGGTTCTTCTGTGAGCCATCGAAATCAGAGTTCTCACGTGCTAATCTTCAAACTCAGTCAAAAAAGGCCCCACGGTGGGCGCCAAAATGTTACGGTTGGAAATCGCCCGTCGATCCGCGCTCTGAATGACCTGCAATCACAGAGATGAGATAAAGGAGTTGGGCGTCTAAGCCCCGGGTACACTCCGATGCCTAAGTTAGATTCTCAACGTAAACAGTCAAGAGATAACAGAAAGCTATCTCCAGTTTAGAGAGTGGGGCGTTGAGAGAGTTTGAGTGACAATAGCTTGTAACTTAACGTTTACCTTGAGGGATGGCCTCTACTTATAGATTGTGAAGAAGCATGGAAGTATCAGGACTCAGGGGAGCAGACTGCCAATAGGATTGCCACGTGTCGCTCTGTGGGACACTCATGTGGTAGACTCCGAGTAGGAGTCGGAGACCTTAGCCAAGGAAGCTAGGTTGATCAGCTCTGGGACTGACACATGTCAACGTGTGAGTAGTGGCCGACCGGAATAGTCGGTGTCGTATCAGACTGAGAGAAGGACTCCCCGGAGGTAGCATAATCACAATGGGACTCTGGCTTCTGACTAAGAACCGTAGCCGAGTAGGACTATAACTCCGAGCGCTACCAGAGAGGCCGAGCGCAAGAGAGGCCGTATGCATGATAGGCCGAATACATGATGCCGAGTGCGAGACACTCCAAGCGCTCAGGCTCCGAAGGCGCAACTTGACACGCGTAAGATTTTAAATGGAGGGGATTTTTCCCTCCTAACACTTCCTTTATAAAGTAGGAAGTCTCTATAAACAAAAATAGGAAAGTTTCCAAACTAGAAAATAAGAAAGTTTATAAATACTTTTAGGAAACTAAATTCAAGGAAATTCTTAGTCTCCAAATAACTAAAACTTCTAAACTAATTAGCCTATAATCTAGGAAAGAAATAAAACTAATAATAAAGTAGAGATGTTGCTGCCGACTCTATCTGGCTCGCGGTAATCACTTGGACCTGGTTTACTTGGATCTGGTTAGGTAGACATGGATTGACTAGGTTGGGCCTGGCCCAGTTGGCTTTCGGCCCCTTCCTTGAGCCAATCCCGATCTGCTTCTGCATCACATACACACTTGTATATGCTATCAAAGTGTAAACAAAAAAGAAGAGAAAAATCTAAATTATTTCCTGAGCAACCAAAAGGCTATGTAAAGTTACAAATTTATAGCAAAAGTTTTTCTAGGCCAAGTCTAGATCGTATATCTAGACCATGGTTTAAAATCTCGCGAGATCTCAAAGTTCTCAAACAAAAACGAAATCTCATACGAGACCTGGTCTCGACCAGTTCTCGACTGGTCTCGACATTTTCGACCAGCTCTCAATCAGTCTCGACATAAAGTATGAATTATGATTGTAAGAGCTACTTGACTACTTTGGATTTTTTTACTATGACAATTAACTAATAAAGTGCTATTATGTTTATTCTTCTCCTAAAATATAATTTTATTGGCTCATTTGACCTTCTTTGGTCTTTTACTAGTGCAACATTATGTAGGATAGCCAATATTACCCTAGGTTTACCTCTGAACTTCAAACTGACACTGCCAAACATGGGTGTAAACCCAAACAACCACCATGTGTATTTTTATTTTTATTTTCAATTTTATTGTTTAAATATGCTTATGTATGCTGAAAGAGTAATTTCCTAAAGTATCAAACCTCAAAATGATCATTTGAGCCCCGAGATACACTTTTTAAGCCTTCACAATTTTTTTATAGTGTCTCGCTGAGATCTCGGAAATCTCGGTTTCTCGTAGGGTCGAGACACACTTGAGACTCAAGATTTTGATCCTTGATCTAGACCATGTCCAGATGATATTTCTAAACCGGCACCAAGTTTTGCCACGTAAAAGGGTGATGTGGTAATTTCGTTGTATGGTATCTAAAAAAATGATCTGGATTGGTCACATGTCAAATTTCAGGCTCATATTCAACCATATATTGGCGTTTTCCCTTGTATTATTAGCTTTTCATTGCTTAGGCGAAGCTTCATATTTTTAGTGGATTTTCAATGTTTTATTTTGATACTTAGACAATTCTGTTTTGACTGAAACTTGACATGTGTGCAAGAAGGGATCCTTGGGGTCTACTTGTCCACAAAATTACAGCTCTATCCAATCTTCCATGCCACAAATAAAATATTTGTGTCAGTCTAGAGACCTTTTCTAAACTTACTGGACTAGAAAAGCTTCTCCCTAAATTTGTTCTTTCACTTTCATTTTCTTGCGTTTTTAAGCCGACAAATATAGTGGCACGACTCATTTTTGCCATAAACAAGCATATTTATTAGGCATGATGAAGCCTTAGGAAAAATTTCACATTGATTGAAAATTACTATATTTTAAGAAAATCAAAAAGAAATCATTGAAAGCAGCCCCATGATTTTTTGAAAGAGAAAAATAAATGGGGAAAGCACACATTTACTACTCTTCTGATTCCTTACCAAATAAGCTTTGAAAATAAGAAACTTGTTAAGATATAGGGGCTGTAATTGTAAGAGAATGGGTCGACTTAACTTAAGCCCATTCCCCTCTACTAGTTATAAGAAATAATGTAAGTTTAGCAGGCTCATTAGTCATTACCGATTAGCTTTATTTTGTTATGTTAGTAGTGGGCCTAATTATACAGGCCCATGACCAGTTGTGTCTTAAGTAAAATAGGAATTGGTCTTGTTGACTAGGTCTTTTACCTAGTTGGATTGTAACTAGGAGAGAGTCTAGGTCCTGTTTTTGCTCCCTTTCTAATTCCATATATACAGCAGTAGGAAGAGGGATTATTTACACAATCTCTCTCTCTCTCTCTCTCTCTCTCTCTCTCTCTCTCTCTCTCTCTCTCTCACGGTTCTGTTACTTAGGTAGCATTTATATTATATTTTGTTACAAGACTAATTCCAATTTTAAAGAAATCACGAAGCTTGGACAAAGGCATGGTAATTTAAGAAAAGAAAAACTGTGACCCCCACCCCCCCAAAAAAAACATATGTGACAAACCGACAGTGAGTAAAACTTATCATCAGTAAATTTTTACAGGTTCGTCAAGACAAGAATTGTAGAATACAGACATAACAACAATAGATCTATTATGAAAAGGTTCCATTAAGTATTATGAATTGAAAGACTTGCCTCTAATTGCTCATGCAGCCGTTTTTGCACTTCCATCTGCAGCTTGAGTGCTTCTGTTATTTGCATACCACTACAAATAAGATTACACATTCGTCAGATCAAGTAGGCCTTGCAGAATAAGATAAACCAATAAAGAGATTTATGTTTCAGAAAAGATGTAGCCAATGACAAAAAATTTTCTCAACTGCTTGAGGTAAGTTTTAGGACAGTCCAAAATAATGCAAGAGATTGGATGGTTAAATTATCCACTCCGATTGTTGAAGAGATCCCCTAAATGGAGCTGTTGGTTACAAACATGCCTTTTGCACAGATGGGAACTGGTGCAGGTCAATTGGTCTTCTATCAGTTGCACAAATGCCAGGACTGATCTTGTTCTGGTTAAAGTACACAAAACCAAAATTCAAGATGAGTCTAAGTAGCTTATTATTGAGGTTGTAAGGATACAGTCCCTGGAATCAAGTGGAGAAAATGTTAAACCAGAACCTCTCCTGATAATTAATCAGGTGTATGCCAAAGGGGTTTGCAAGGACATGCTGGAATGCAAAGATTAGCTTACACCATGGCAATTATTACAGCTACAATGTGGATGTAAAAAGCTACAGTGATTTATTTGCCAGCTTAAAATCAGATCGCACAAAGCATGACTAGGTATTCCTACTTACGAAGAACCATCCAAGCCAGAAAACAAGTCGCCTGATACTTGATTGTCAGCCTTCTTACCTACATATGCAAAATATCACTAAATTTATATTCCGGAACTATCTCTTGTACGGTTATACCATGTTTTCAAGCTACAACTGCTAATAATTGAAAAATCAACGTAATTCACATCCTCAAACAAGTATAAAAATGAAAACTGCCATAAGTCTATGCAATGAAAGACGAATATACACACCATCAGATGAAGACTCTGGGATGTATTTGGCAAGCCGATATTTCTGGATGCACCACAGTGACAGAATTAACAAAAATCTCGAGAAAAAAATAAATATTACAAGGAAGAAAAGGAAGTAAGAAGGTTTCAGTTACCATAAATACTTGCCTGCAAGTGGCTTTTTACATGGTAAATAGTCAAACCTTGTACACCCATGACTTTGAGCACACCTTTAGGAGTAGCCCCTGTAACAGCAGATAAGAAACACTGACATCATCCCAATCTAACATATAGGTTTTTTGAAATAGAAAATCAGAGGACAGCTCGGTTAAATTTCGGACTTCCTTGTACTAAATCGAGTTTTCACAGTGCTTGGCCCAGTTTCACACACAAGTCATCAAGGGTTTTGGCAAATCAAGTTTTTGGGGATCTAAAATGACTAATTCTCATACCTTTTCAACCTAACATCCTGTTATTGACTGCACAAAGTGTATGTAGCAAGTTTTAAGTCACCCAAAAGGGTTCTTTGGAAATTAATCTTTTGATGGGTGAGGGGGAGGAGTAGGTGAGTTCTAAAACGACCAAGTAATTCCCTTCAACCCAACAATCAAGTACTAATTGAATCAAGTCTACTGGAAAAGTGCTTTAGCACCAAACTCAGTTTTATAGCCACATCAAAAAACAGAAACTTCATGCAACTAAGAAGGGTAGGAAGTTCCTGTTATATCTCAGAGTGGTGTGCAGAATCAGCAATGAGCCAATGACCCAAAGCCTTCCACTCCCCTACTCGATCCACTGTAATGCAAGATCAAATCTCAAGAAGGTAAACTTTTTGTGACACAATGGGATTTTCATTTTCCAAATAGTGATGAAACCTCTGGAACAGACTAAAAAATACAAAAGGACTACTGGAAAAATATCTAGAAATAGTTTCTATTTACAACTCAGATTCTAGCATCTATCGCAAATTTTCTATTGTTCAGCAGTTGAACTATACTTTGTTCATTCATAGTTCATGCCAAAAATGCCATGTAATGTCCACTGCATGTTCCACTTAATCAAGTACATAATTAAAATTAAAATAAAAATTCATAGAACTCACTATCTGGGCCACCAAGTTGCGCCACAGCATCGACAAAACATTCATGAAGCTCATGTGTCCAACGTAACCGTTGCCTGGAGGCCAGATTGGAGTTGTTGCCGCCGAGATTGTTGCCTCCACTGCTAGGAGCCATTGCAGTTGCACTACTGTCTAGGTGCTGGCCTTGAACTAATGAGTTGCTGCCGACTAAACTTGAACTAGGGACAGTCTTTATCTGATACATTTGTCATTTACCTATGAACATAAAACAAAAAAATTTATCAAGTTCAGCAAGGAAGTGAAGGAACAGCCAAACAGTATCATGAATATTCTAGCAATCTGCATGCACGAGAGGGAAGAAGAGAGCCAGCAAATGTTGAAAATTAAAAGAGAAACAGCAAGAGATCATAAGGTCATTAAGAAAGGAAACTCGTAACCTCTTCTTAGATCTTTGAAAGAGGCATGCCAATGGCTTTAGTTTTAGACTCCTAGCTCTAGAAAAACATTCTTGAGCTTGTGACAGCCTTCTCACTCTTTACCTTCACATTAATCACTGTTGCACTAGCAGTTAGTGAGGTGCTTTATGCACCAAATTTGCATGCACATATGCACCAGTCAAGGCAAGGGTGCCTGATTCAAACTTTTCACTTTGCACATGTTATTTTTTTGGGCTCACTGTCTATTGTAATTGGCCTGTTTGAGTTCCTAGTCTGCATGACTTGGTGAAATATTGGGAAGAAGCCATTGAAATAACCTGATGAGTTGGGTTCTGGACATGGCATGGGTAAACACACCAACCCAGAGCCATCCTGCATAGAAATAAGTCCAACACATGAACATAGAAGGAGATCAAGTTCAAAATACTAAAGAACGGTCAATAAGAAGCACGTCCCAAGCCCAAAACTCTAAGAATCATGCTCAGGTCCTGATATCCTGCTCATTTCATAGAGTGGATAAAGTGGAGGAGTGCATACAAAATGTTGTGTGACCAACGTATTCCTTTAAAACTTAAATTGAAAATGTCATAGAATTGTTATACAACCAGCAATGATGTATGGGGCTGAATGTAAGAAAAACCATTTAAACAAATTTAGTGTGGCTTGAACGAGGATGCTGAGGTGGGAGTGGTAAAACTATAAAAGATAAAATAAAGAATGAACAAATTAGAGGAGACATAGGAGTTGCCCCAGTTCATGATAAATTGTGAGAAACTCGTTTGAGGTGGCATGGACATGTGCAACGAAAGCCTTTGAATGCTCCAACACGGGGAAGTGATTTTACTTTAAATTTAAGGGACTAAAAGGGGTAGAGGTAGGCTTAAAATGACCCTAGGAGAAGTGGTGAAGAAAGACATGTATAACTTAGGGCTAGAATCAAGTATGAGTTTGAATAGATCTGATTGGAGAAAATGGATCCATTTAGCTAACCTCATTTAGTTTGGATAAGGATGAGTTCTTGTTGTTGTTGTAAAACAACTCAAAAGGAAGCTTGTCCAAGCTTGGATGTTAAGAGATCCCACAAGGTTCAAAACCTTCCTACTTTTTCAGACCATTCACCATCACTAGACTGTCTTAGAAGAATCAAAACAAGATTGCCACCGGTCACTTACAATCCATTGATGGTATCTCTTGCTTCAAAGCATGCCTTGGATTAGGATCAAAACTTCGCTGGACTGTGAATGTCTGCCGAGCTTTACAGAATTATAGTTCATCAAACACGTCGACCACAATTATCCCAAACTTTTCTGCCAATATCCCTGAATTTTCAAACTCTAATAATGAACTTTATTTTCAAAACCAGTGCAGTTTGGTATAAATCCATTGAGTTGAGACTTTTTGGCATTTAAAACAGAGCTCGTACATCATTTCTGCCAAACCATGCAAATCCATTGGGAAATAATGAGTATGATCTGCGTTGCATCTAAATTGTAGTTTTATCACTTGCCTTACACATTTTGAAAAATTTCACGAGTCTTCAATAAGCTCACAAGCACCTAGCTGACTTAATTAAACAGAACCCTAGTCTTTTGCTAATTAAGATTCCGTGTATTTCAATGTCTCCGAAAAAAATTTCTATAGGTTGTTAGTGACAGCTGGGTACATCTTGTCATTTATCCATAACTATCTATCTAGTTGATCATCGGCACTATTCACATATCCATAAAAGAGATGGGGTTTATAGTGTGCAATACAAACCTAATCTTAAAGGAATTGTTTTAATGTAAAAAGAAAAACAAAAAAAAAAAACAAAGAGCTG
Organism: Protea cynaroides; assembly: GCA_028583415.1. NCBI lineage: Eukaryota > Viridiplantae > Streptophyta > Magnoliopsida > Proteales > Proteaceae > Protea > Protea cynaroides. The sequence continues at coordinate 767,994 of CM053265.1, forward strand.
TAATTTGATTCAATTATTGGCATGATATTTCCAACAGGCAGATGTCCATGTAAGAAAATGAAATTTGTGAAACATAACAATTCCTGTCAAAAAGGAAATACAACTGTCCCAAGGTTCATCCAATAAATGTATAAGAAACAATAGAACCAAGTTTTCTGATGGTGCAAGAAATTGACATAAAAAATAAGCCAAACTAATTATAAAGAAGGTTAATGAAACAGAGTCGCATGTTTGGTGAGTATGATGTGCCAAGCTTAGATATGAATTTGACTCGTGGAGTCACGGTGCCATTGTTAATTCTTTGCTTTTCCCTTTTCCTCACCCCTTTGACTTGTTAAGAAATCAGATTTGGCAGTTATTGAGAAAGGTTTGACTAAAAAGAAAGAACCTTGTTTGATATAGGAAAATAAAGATGGAAGGCAACCCAAATTGAGTTCAGCAGGGTTTCTTTAGTTGTAGCCAATAAAAGTCGACCAAATCAGTCATGGGCTCTATTTTAATCTGGGTTCTGGAGGATGTAATAATTGCCATGGCAGATGAGAGTGCAGGGAAAGAAACCTAAGATGTTCACATTTGTAGAGCACCAAACCCAGAACTGCAAATTCAATTTCCCATTATTTTTCCACATATAACAAAAAAAAATACGCATATTAGTGATAGAAGAAGCCTACTGATGTCACGTCATGGACAGAAGTAATTGATATTTTGAGAGGTGGATAATGTATACTCAGAACCTCTAGACAGTTGCCATAAATGTAAGCTTCGCCAGGCATAACGTAATCATAATTTCCTTTTCTTTCCTTTTATTTCCCAGAAAACCAATATCAACTCACATGACTCGAAAATTTAACGAACTTCAAGCAAAGTTGCCATCCATAGCCAGATATATCATACAAAAGTCAAGTCAAAACTAACGAAAAAAAAAAAAGCAGAACAGACACAAGCCCACCCCCTACCCAATTTTTTTTATTTAAACAGGAAGGAAAAGAGGAGCAATAAAAACGACGAAAACAGGTTTACCCTTAGACTAAAAGAAGACGGAGCTACGGGCGAATTCGTAGCTGGCTCGATCGAAATTAACTTGAATTCCAGATTGACTTGCCTAATGATTTCAGTGTGAAAATTCCGGACTCCGGAGGAGGAGGAGGAGACTGAAAAGTAAATGAAACGTATATATTTCAGTGTTTTTTTAGTTGGCATTAATGTTTTCCTTTTTCTAATTCCTACGGGGCTTCATCAATTCAACAACCAGCCATTCAGAACGTTTAGTTTTCAATTCAAAAAAAATAATAATAACGAATTTAGAGTTGCCAGCTGTCATGTATACTGCCCGACCTGCCCGTTATACGACGTAAGAATAACCAGCTGGATGGAATCTGTGTAGAATATTCTCGTTTTTTTTTTTTTACAAACTATAAAAAGGAAATAAAGAAAACTCTCGTTACAGCTACAAGAGGGCCTGATTAGATTGGATTTTTTTAAAACATAATCCCACAAAGCACCTTAAACATAACTCTACCTAGTCCAATCTTGTAAAAGTCATAAAATCTGTAGCCCTAATCCTACTTTGCTTGATCATGATTCAGGGTCGGGTTACGGGTTGACCCTGATTGGCCTCAATCATTCCAATGAACCATAAAACTTAGGAAAATTTACTTAGACACCCCTTGACAATTGATTTACTATACATAACTATCATCTCTTATAAAAAGTTATACGAACTACCCTTGAAATAATATTTTATAACAGTATAATCTATACCGAGCTTAAAAAACTGACGGGAGTCTTACCCACAAAAAAGAAATTGACATGAAAAATTCTAGATTTTTTTTAAGACAATGCCACTCTTACTCAATGCAAAATTACATAGATATACCATTGTCTATCTGTCACACCCCAATTTTGGTTAAACCAGAAGTGTGAGTGAACTGTCACTAAACCAATGGTTCACACCAGGATCTCAATAAGACTGTGTCTACTAACACAAACCATTACACATAACTACAATCAAAATACGATTAAATACAGTGGAAGTCTTAAATTAAATGAACTGAGCTCTACATTGTAAGTATAGTAACCAATTATTTTCCACACCAAAACGTAAATAAAATATCTTTACACAATTTATGAATCCAACTGAAATAAAATAAATAAAATAAAATAATCCTAGAGGTACATGCAGTAAGGGCACTAGCATGAAGCTTCATGCTCGTCCTACCCTGCTTGCACTTCTAGAGCAACAACTCTTCCATATACTGGAGCATCCATGTAGTCCTCCACTTGTAACCTGCATCAACATCTAAAAATAGTGTGTACACAAGGATGAGCTCACAACTTAGCTCAGTAAGAAAATCAGACAATGCAACAAACAACATGCATGAATAACATTCACATTATAGTCTGGTTTTAAGTTTGCAATGTGCTATAGAAATGATTGGCGGCCACCGCACCTCTATACACGAGTGTGTGAATCCGTCCAATGGATCAAACATCACTATCGTCCCACATGCACCCACCATGAATAGAGATAGAGCTAAAGTGTCCGGATCAAACACCGTCAACACTTCCCATGATGTACTCATACCAACACGTAAGCCCATATTGATGAGGGCTTACAAACTGGACTAGCAACTAACCAATCCTATATGTCATCACAGTAGGTCTTGTCACACCCCAATTCTGCACTATTCAGAATGATGTGATGAACCGCTAATAAACCAACGGTTCAACCAGGATCTCAATAGGTTATCCCCTCGTTATCCAAACTCACACACATCCATAATCATAATCAGAGTAAATACACAATAGCGGAAGTTTTATAATAACATGAACTGAGAAACTAAAATGATATTAATAATTTAATAGCAAATTATTCTGTTTTCAACTAAGACATAATTAATTATCAAATTCATGTCTTAATAAATCCAATAAAGAAACCTATAAAATATCTAATCAAATACAGACGAGTTGCACTCGCAAGAGGAGTCGTGTGTATCCACTTCAGCTTCAGCTTCCATTGCTGCCACGTTCCCATACGCAAACGCATTCATATAGTCTTCAACGGTATAACCTGCATCATCAACTAAAAATATTCGACGTCGAGGGGTGAGCACACATCACGGCTCAGTGAGTAGCCAAAACAATGCAACAATACATATGCATGCAAAATCAATTTATATCTTTGGTCTGATATATAAGTTTGCAGTATGCAATAGAAAGGTTTAGGTAGCCAAAGGTTGCATTTATTGACCCCGCCTCTATACACGAGTGTGTGACGTTACCCGAAGATCACGTTTATCGTCAACTCACATGCACTCAATCATGAACATTATATAACAAATGTTACGTTTATTGCTATATAGTGTCATACCAACACGTAAGCCCCTGTTAGCGAGGGCTGCAAACTGGGCTCGCAACTAACCAATCCTAATGCCAAAAAGTGTATCCAAGGCATCACCCCAGCATCCCTCATAATGTCCATAGAGATAGAGCTAAGGCCCCCCGGTAGAGTCAGAGACTACAAGGACCGAGACCACCTCCCCTGATACTCTACAACATAATAGTTCTGCTAAAGTAATGGCGATACGACGATGCTAATGCACAAGACTTGAGTTAGAGATAGAGCTAAAGTGCTGAGACCCGCCAAAGATTAACGTTTATTGATGTTCTCATCACACCTCCCCTGATTCTCGCTCGCATCAAGTACATCAACCACACACATACAAGCACATGCCTATTCCTATCATCATCATCATGTTATAAACAATAAAGTAAGTATGCATGAACAAGTAATAGAAATATTGGATGGCATGCTGTATGCACATTACAAACATATTCGCATAGAATCAAGCATGGCATATGACTCAAGAAATAGAAAACAGTTTCTCTTATTAACCAATTTAGTTTGGAGTTCTGGTTCCTCACCTTAGCTTGCTAATAGATACTTTTTCAAGCTTTAGAATCACCTTTACAGTATTATTATATTGCTATAAGACCTAACAAAGTCGATAGAATTTAATTAGAATTAATTCCATATTTAAAAATCATGCTGTTAACTGAGGGTCGGAGGTAGGGTCGGAGTCCTGATCGACCCTGGGTGCGACCCTCCCCAGATTCTGAACTTCCCGAACACTGAGGGTCGATGGTCAGGAACACCTAGGGTCGGATGGTCATCGACCCTCGGTGCGACCCTCTGTGCACTTTGGTCCAATTCCCTCTTTTAATCCATTCTTCGTGTTTGAAATCTTATGGTTTGCTCCTGCATTCCATTATACATGCATTCAATGGTCTGAAACCATGTATAACCCACCTAGATAGCTTTCACGCATTCTTCTATGGCTTTCCATGGAAACCTAACCATAGATTGTTGGTTTGGGTTTCTCCGAGATCACACTCTCAACAATAACTAACCTAAAGTCTATAGAAACTCATAGAATTAGTATCCATACCTGAGAAGATTACTTTTTCTCTGAAATTCTTCTCATTTTTGCTAAGTTCTCCTCCTTGCCTTTCTTCTTCCTCTTTTCCTTCTCCTCTCTTTCTCTCAATTCAATTAGGATTGTGAAAGGAGTGAAAGTGGTTTAGGAACGTCCTTTAAATAGAGTAGGAACATCCTAAATAAGTCCCATTGAGATTTGGAAAGAATCCCAATCGAAAATTAGGAAATTTCCTAATTTTATTTTCTTACGGCAACCGAGGGTCGATGGGAGGGTCAATGATCCCGTTGACCCTAGGGTCTTAAGCTGTCCGACCCTCCCTTCAAAACTGAGGGTCTGACTCTCTGTTTTGGGAGGTTCGACCCTGCTTAGCTGGGTATGCGACCCTTCCCCTATTTTAAGTGTTTTTGGGTCGATTTGATACCTGGGATCTCGATCTCCTTCACGCCCTTGGTCCATTTGACTCGACCATGATGGGTAAACCTGGTTCAAGGTGGTAAGACCGGGTTAGATTGACACGGGTCTTATAGGCCCTATCCCAGCACAGCTCCCTACGGCATAGAGATAGGGCTCGAGTCTAGTGGCCAGACCAGATACCACAGTGCCACTTCCTCTTCCTGATATCCTACCCGCACCAAGCATGCTAAGACAGAAGTGATACGAAAAGGTGCTAGTGTGAGGAATGATCACAGACCCCAGGCCCTTCCCATTCCACACACCAACGAAAATAATCACATAACAGTCACATCCTAGCATAGCGAGTATGCATGAACAATATAATAACTGAAAGTAAATATGACATGCGAGTATGCACAAACACCAGTCAACATAATCATAATTATTACCAACGTTTTACTGTTATTAAGTTATTAGGGTTTAGGTCCGATTCCCTTATCTAACACTTGATTGCTAGCTTGCTCCACGTCACTGAATCTAAACTTGCTAACACAGGGTCCTAAATGATGTTAGGGTTGAATTATAATTACTTTCTTAGGGTTTATGTTGGTCGAAAAACCAACTGGTATTGAAAACATCCTCGCAATGCATATCGGTCGCAAGTACCGGTCGCGGCACTATGGTGAAAGATGCGACCGATATGTTCAACCGGTCCCCTACAGACCTGTCTCCGAGTGGTACCGGTTGCATATGATGCAACCGGTATGGTCGACCGGTAGGCCTCTAGAAGACCATCAACTCGGTGTTAGCCTTCAATCGGTCACCCCTATTGGTTCTATGTTTTTTCTTATGCATTCTAGGCCTGAGCAATGAGTTAGAGTTGTTTCATGTTCCATTCAAGTCCTAGTTTCGATGATCCTTAGCCTATAATGTGAATCTAGGGTTCTTCGACTGCATTAGGGTTTAACGGCAATTTAAGGGTTTTAGATCAATATCTCGCCTTACATGGTATTGATCAATTCGTGATTAATTATTTATAATGCTTAACTTAGAGAGAAGTTCAAGCACTTACTGTTGGTTCGCAACTATAGTGTTCTTCGTCAAACGGCCAACGACGACTCCTCTCCCTCCTTCCTTAGCTCTTTCTCATTATTTGACCTCTTTCTCCTCTATAGGGTTTGTGAGGATCAATCAAAGAGTTACAAGGAGGTTTAAGGGTCATTAAATAGACTATGATAGAGTTTAGGAAGTTTTCTTACGTTAAGAAAATCCTTAGGCTCGAGATTTGGAAAGCGGGACCCGTATAGATCCATTTTCGGATCTAACCAGTCTGCTCGCGCAGACTTACCGGTCGACCGGTACGAAAAAAATATCATATTTTATGTAAGACCCGCACTCTGAAAACCCGGTCTAACCTTGGTTTTGTGTCGTGACAGGTCTTCCGATCATCCCCGAGCTAGACGGGGCAAGCGGATAACAAACTGGTACAAAATCGGACCAAAGTCGACCAATTATACCTGATTTTAGATACCGGTTGATGGTACCGGTTGATGATACCGGTCGACCGGTATTGTCACACCCCAATTCTGATCCAACCAGAACGGTGTGAGTGAACCGTCATTGAACCAACGGTTCACACCATGATCTCGAATAGGCCGTGTCCACCCATACAAACCAATTACACATAACCACAATCAGAATATAAATATACAGCGGAAGACTTTAAATAGAATGAACCGAGTATCTATTGATAATTTAAATAAATATCCCATTATTCAAATTCAAAGATAAAATAATAATCTTTTACATCTCTTAATAACAAACAAAAATAACTGAAATAAATAAATAAAACAAATCACAGGTACACGCAGAAAGGGCACTCGCATGAAGCGTCATGCTCGTCCTCTCCTGCCTGTACGTCCAGAGCAGCTACACCACCGTACATCGGAGTGTTCACATAATCTTCCACAGTGTATCCTGCATCAACATCTAAAAACAATGTATATACAAAGGGTGAGCACACAACACAGCTCAGTAAGGCAATCAGACAGTTTCACAAGATTATGCATGAGTAACAATCATTTTATCTTTGTGGTGCGGTTTTAAGTTTGCAATGTGCTATAGAAAGGTTTGGTGGCCCCCCTCACCTCTATACACGAGTGTGTGGCGTCGCACGGTAATCACACTACCACCAACCCACATGCACCCATCATGGAATAGAGATAGAGCTAAGGTATACCCGCTCCCCCCGATACTCTACCCATACCGGTACCTAAGCCCCTCGGGCCGGGGCTCAAGGCGGGCTCGCAACTAACCAATCCTATATGTAAACAATGTATGCTCTATCCCAGCACAGCCGTCTACGGCATAGAGATAGAGCTAGAGCGTGCAGGCCGGGTTGGAGACCTCCAAAACCTCATCTCCCCCTGATACCCTATCCGCAACTAACCCACTAGGATAGAAACAATACGCAGGTAGACCCTATCCCAACACAACTCCCTACGGCATAGAGATAGAGCTAAAGCATCGTGGACAAGGCACACAACGATGGCCGAGACAACATCAATATCGGAGACCAACGTACCCACGATCTTCCCCCGATACCCCACCCGTACCAAGCATGTTAAGATAGAATACTACAAAAGGTGCCGGTGTGAAGAGCGATCCGGGCCCATGCCCCGCTCCACACCAGCGAAAACAATCACATGCCTAACAATCACATCCTATGAATGCATGAACAATAATAATAGCGAAAGTAAAGGATGACATGTGAATATGCACAAACATCACATCATAGATATTCAATGATTAACAACGATTCTTGTCCATTAATTATTAGGTTTAGGTCGATTCCCTTACGGCCTTTCGTTGATAACTTGCTCACGTCGCAAGATCCAAACGATAAATCACGGCGTCTACATAATATTAGGGTTTCATTCGAATATATTATTTAGGGTTTCATGTTGGTCGGAAACCAACGGAGATCACAAAATACCCTCGCGGGCGGCCGGTGGCCTGTACGGTCGCGACTCTGTATAGGAAATCTTGGCGGCCGGTATGGTCGGCCGGTCCCCCACAAACAACCTCCCCGGAGGTAGCGGTCGCAACATACCGGTCGCACTATGTGCAGCCGGTATAGTCGACCGGTATGTCTCCGGAAGACCATACATGGTTCTTGTTGCCGTCGATCATCCTCCATGGATTTTCGGGGTTTCTCCTATCCATCCTAAGTCTAGGCTTTGAGTTAGAGCTATCCCTAACTCATTCAAGTCTCGTTTCGATGAATATCATCTCGAAACTCGAATCTAGGGTTTGACGGCAACTTAGGGTTTATTGGCTAATTTAGGGTTTTAGATCAATACCTACTTTGCATGATATTGATCCACCCACACAACTTTCATAGGGTAAGAAGATGGATTCAAACACTTACCGTTGACAGGTGTAGCGAGCTTCGTCAAGCGGTAATGGCGGCACCTCCTTCTTCTTCCTAGCTCCTTCTCCTCTCCAAGCTCTTTCTCTTCTCTAGGGTTTGTGAGAGACAATGGAAAGGATTTGAGGGGTTTAAGGGTGTATTTATAGGCTAGAAATAGGGTTTAGTAACCCTACTAGGATTAGGAAACTTCTAGGATTCGGAAATCGGGAAGCGGGACCCGCAGAGACCAATTTCCAAATTCCCGCACATAGGCTGCAGAGGCCATACCGGTCGACCGGTACTATCATCCGGTACCATCAACCGGTATACCTAAAATCAGGTATCATTGGTCGACTTCGGTCCGATTTCGTACCTGTTTGTTATCCGCTTGCCCCGTCTGGCTCGGTGATGATCGGAAGACCTGTCACGATACAAAACCAAGGTTAGACCGGGTTGGGTCTTACAGGTATGGCCTGCACAGCTATGTGCGGGAATTTAGAAATTGGTCTCTGCGGGTCCCGTTTTCCTGATTTCGAATCCTAGAAGTTTCCTAATCCTAGTAGGGTTACTAAACCCTATTTCTAGCCTATAAATACACCCTTAAGCCTCCTCAAATCCTTTCCATTGTCTCTCGCAAACCCTAGAGAAGAGAAAGAGGTGGAAAAGGAGAAGGAGCTAGGAGGAAGAAGAAGGAGCCGCCATTACCGTTTGACGAAGCTCTCGTTACGCCTGTCAACGGTAAGTGTTTGAATCTCTCTTCTTACCCTATGTAGTTGTGTGGGTGGATCAATACCATGCAAAGTAGGTATTGATCTAAAATCCTAAGTTTGCCAATAAACCCTAAGTTGCCGTCAAACCCTAGATTCGAGTTTCGAGATGATATTCATCGAAACGAGACTTGAATGAGGACTTGAATGAGTTGGGTATAACTCTAACTCAAAGCCTAGACTGAGAATGGATAGGAGAAACCCTGAAAATCCATGGAGGGTGATCGTCAGCAGTCGAAAAACCCATGTATGGTCTTCCGGAGACATACCGGTCGACTATACCGGTTGCACATGGTGCGATCGGTATGTGCGACCGCTATCTCTCGGGAGGTTGTCTGTGGGGGACCGACTGACCATACCGGTCGCCAGTTTTCCCACAGAGCTGCGACCGGTATATGCCACCGGTCAGCCCTGTGGGTAGTTTGTGATCTATATTGGTTTCCGACCAACATGAAACCCTAAACAATATATTCTAATGAAACCCTAATAATATTGTAGGACTTTGTGACATATCGTTTGGACCTTGCGACGTGGAGCAAGTTATCGAACGAGCCGGCCGTAAGGGAATCGACCTAAACCTAATAATTAATGGACAAGAAATCGTTGTTAATCATTGAATATCTATGATGTGATGTTTGTGCATATTCACATGCCATCCTTTACTTTCAGTTATTATTATTGTTCATGCATTCATAGGATGTGATTGTTAGGCATGTGATTGTTTTCGTTGGTGTGTGGAGTGGGGCATGGGTCCGGGATCGCTCTTCACACCGGCACCTTTTGTAGTATTCTGTCTTAACATGCTTGGTACGGGTGGGGTATCGGGAAGGTCGTGGTACGGTGGTCTCCGATATTGATGTTGTCTCGGCCATTGTTATGTGGTACCGTGGATTCCGAGCCGACGCCGCCTTGTCCACGATGCTTTAGCCCTATCTCTATGCCGTAGGGAGTTATGTTGGGATAGGGTCTACCGCGTATTGTTTCTATCCTAGTGGGTTAGTTGCGGATAGGGTATCGGGGGAGATCAGTATTGTGGTCTCCGACCCGGCCTTGCACGCTCTAGCTCTATCTCTATGCCGTTGACGTTGTGGCCGGGATAGAGCATACATTGTTGACATATAGGATTGGTTAGTTGCGAGCCGGCTTATGAGCCCCAGCCAAGAGGGGCTTAGGTACCGGTATGGGTAGAGTATCGGGGAGGTGCGGGTATACCTTAGCTCTATCTCTATTCCATGATGGGTGCATGTGGGTTGGTGGTAGTGTGATTTCTCGTGCGATGCCACACACTCGTGTATAGAGGTGCGGGGGCCACCAAACCTTTCTATAGCACATTGCAAACTTAAAACCCGTACCACAAGATAAATTGATTGTTACTCATGCATAATATTGTGAAACTGTCTGATTGTCTTACTGAGCTGTGTTGTGAGCTCACCCTTTGTGTACACATTGTTTTTAGATGTTGATGCAGGTTACACTGTGGACGATTATGTGAACGCTCCGACGTATGGAGGTGTAGCTGCTCTGGATGTACAAGCAGGGGAGGACGAGCATGATGCTTCATGCGAGTGCCCTTTCTGCGTGTACCTGTGATGGATTTTATTTAGTTGTTTCAGTTATTTATTTAAATTATCAATAGATACTCAGTTCATTCTATTTAAAGTCTTTCGCTGTATATTTATATTCTGATTGTGGTTATGTGTAATGGTTTGTATGGGTGGACACGGCCTATTCGAGATCCTGGTGTGAACCGTTGGTTCAATGATTCACTCACACCGTTTTGGTTGGATCAGAATTGGGGTGTGACATTTTAGGTCCGTTTTCGTACCTAATTGTCATCCGCTCGTCTCGTCTAGTCCGGTAATGATCGAAAGACCTGTTACGACATAAATTAAAGGTTTAGATCGGGTTCATGGAGTGCAGGTCTTACACTATCTGTAGAACAAGGCCTTCACAAGTTCTTCAACCTGCAATTGGAGAACTTTGAGAGGCTTTGTTCTAGATATAGATGATGGTATATTTGTATAATTTTACATTTAGTAAGGGTAGTATTGTCTTTAAAAAAATAATTAATTTTTAACACCTAGTGTGGACTATACTATTATAAAATATTGTTTCATAGATAGTCCATGTAACTTTTGTCAAGAGAGGGTAGTTCTATATAGTAAATCAATTATTAAGAGGGCGTCTGAGTAAATTTCCTTAAAACTTAAAATTTTTAAGTAAACGAATTAGATCTGAAGCATTCATCATTAATAATAACTAATATATTCCAGTCATAAGCAGGAAACAGTAAAAAAAAAAAAAAAAAAAAAAAAAAAAGGAGATGGAATTTAAAACCACAATTAGTGATTTGATTCAGCATCACAGCAAACAATAATTCCCAAAACATGGAGTAATTTAAGCCTCTATACAAAAAATAAATAAAATATTGAACCAGGAATTTGTTCTGCAAAAATTCATTTATCACAATCACTTCACACCCAATGTCTGTAATATAGCATAAAATCCAAACCTTTACTTGTCTTATGAGCTAAACTTCTGAAAGAATTAGAGTTTCAGAAAGATAAAAAGAGACCAAGTAGCCGTTCGTCTCACAGCTTAAGTTTCAAATAACAATAATTCAAGTAGTGTCAGCATTATAATTTTACATTAAACGATAGATTCATAGTTTATCAACATCAAGCCTTGCATATAGCACACAAAACAAACCCCACCCCAAATTTCCCAGACATTAATTAATTAAAAAATTAATCAGCCAACACCCATCATATGGGATTGAGAAGAAACCCTTGTACAAATTTGGGGAAGAAAGGAGAAATGAATAGACACGATTGAACACAGGGAAGAGAAATTCATCAGTGTTAGCAGATATGCTCAAGGAAGCAAAGGGCTAAAGCGTTGATTCTATGAACTTTGAAGAGTTGAAGATTGAAAATGCAGAGAAGAGAAGAGAGAGAATAGAAACCAACGCAAAAAATTAGGGCCAACCTTATATATATATATATATATATATAAAAGGTTGGCCCGGGCTGAGAAAAGAAACTACTATTACGGAGAATCAGTTTGGTTTTATGCCAGGTAGATCCACAACAGAGGCTATTTACTTGCTTAGAAGACTCGTGAAAAGATGTAGAGAAGGCAAGAAGGACCTCCATATGGTTTTCATCGATCTAGAAAAAGACTTATGAAAGAGTCCTTAGGGAGTTAATTTAGCAAGTACTAGAGAAGAGATGCGTTTCAAGCAAATATGTGGACATAGTTAAGGATATGTATTATAATGTGATGACTAGTGTGAAAACCGTGGGGGGTCAAGATCGTGAATTCCAAATTACAATTGAGTTACATCAAAGATCAGCTTTAAGTACTTATTTGTTTACCCTCATCATGGATAATCTTACCAGAGACATTCAAGATGAAGTTCCTTGGTGTATGCTTTTCACTGATAATATTATTTTGGTGGATGAGGCCAAAGTAGGGATTAATGCAAAGTTTGAGCTATGTAGATCATTTTTTGAATCAAAATATTTTAAAATAAGTAGAACAAAGATGGAGTATATGGGTGCAACTTTAGGACGGATAATGATGTGGTGAACATTTTTGAGAGGGAAATACAACAAAGTGATCATTTTAGGTATTTGAGTTCAATCATAAACAAAGAAGATGATATAGACGATGATGTTTCACAGAGAATTAAAATATGATGGATGAAGTGGAGAAGTGCGTATGGAGTGCTGTGCGATCAACGTATTCCTTTAAAACTTAAAGGAAAATTCTATAGGACAATTATTTGATCGGCTATGATGTATGGTGCTGAATGTTGGGCAATCAATAAGCATCATATTGATAAACTTAGTGTAGCTGAAATGAGAATGTTAAGATTGATGTGTGGCAAAATTATGAATGATAAGATAAGGAATGACCGTATTAGAGCTGATTTGGGAGTAGCCAATACATTATAAGTTACGAGAAAATCGTATGAGATGGTATGACCATGTTCAATGGAGGCCGTTAGATGCTTCTGTTCGGATGAGTGATTTGATTCAGATTGACAGGGTTAAGAGAGCTAGGGGTAGACTTAAGATGACCCTAGGGGGGTGGTGAAGAAAGAAATGTATAGCTTAGACCTTGCTTCAAGTTTGACATCGAACATAACTGATTGACGGACAAGAATCCATGTAGCTGACCTCATTTAGTTGGGATAAAATTTTGTTGTTGTTGTTGTTATTGAATGTTGGTCCGGGCTGAGCTCAAACTGAGGCTTCAACCTAAGCCCAACCTAATCTTGTCAGAGTTCGATGAAATTTCAGCCATAACCCACCATTGTCATGGTTCATAACAAGTTAGAGTGGTGTTCGAGTTATCAGGGCCAAACTTGCAACCCCTAGGTCCAATCCCTTATCATCAAAATTGTTTTCGCCTCTTGGTTTTATTTATATTTACTTCGATTTTTGCACTCAATTTCTTGAAAGTGAAATGAATTTAATTTCAAATCCCGAAATAGATGAACTCCGAATAAGAAAATATTTCAAACGAATCAACATACTTTCGAAGAACGGGTTAGGTTAAAAAATCGGGATAACATGGTAATTTCAATCCTAAAACTGATGAAAGGGTTCTCACTTCTCACTTCTCACTTCTCACACGCTAAGAAGCGGAGTCGCGCAAACGTTTTATCCCCCTTCTGTCGAACTCAACGGTAACTTTTTTCGTACTTGTGTTGTGTGTTTTTCTGCTGCTGCTCCTCCTCCAATGAATTAAAGGACTGTATGGTACCTGACTGGCTGGCTCAGGAAGCAGAATAGACCGAGTTCGGGAAAGGGGAAAACCCTTTTCCCTCCTAATGCAATATAGCGGTGCTCGAATGGTCACTGGAGCATAACTATTAAAGAACAAAACTAGGATTGAAGGTGGATCACCAAACGAAGGAATGGAGATAGTTGAGTCTTGTCGGCCTCATGATCACAATGTGTGCAACTCCATTCCCCGTGGCGGACCGATCTACTTTATGAATTGGGTCAGTCCTAAAACCAGAGTGGCCGACTTTAAAGCTTCGTTTCTTCAAGAACTCAACGTGAGTTACTATATTACAGATATTTTACTTTTGAATTGCCTTCTCTCTCTCTCTGTCGCCCATCTCCAATATTTACACTAATTGGAAGACCTTATGTTGGCTTTAAATTACGAATCCATGTATATGAGCCAGTATAATATGTCTGTGGCTCATTCAACTCCGAACCTAGTCAATTCCCCATTTAATTTTAATCATCCTGATTTAAACATTGTGTACTTGATTTTTTCTTGACGCAGAGTTTGGAGGCGGAACTATCTGCGGATTCATCTCAAGCTTGTAATGATGATCTTTCGTAAGTCGGACTTTGGAACCGAGTACTAGTTACTTTTTCTTTTTAGCCCCCTCTCCTTCCTCCTTTTATACACACGGACGCAAACGTAGGACTTCGAGGAGATTTTTTTTTTAATGGACAGGAATTGAATGATATTGATGATTATGTTGGCTTGAGAGCTACTTGTGTTTTGGGTTTTCGCTCGATTCCATTATAGATTTAATCTTGAGTCCAATTTCAATTACGGATTTTTTTTTTGAGGCTGCAATTACAACTGATTCGGCTGGCTAGGATTTTTTGCTTGGTTCTGTTTTAAGTGATGTGGTAATAGGACACAATTTCTTTGGTTGCACCAAAAGTCTAGTTTCAGTTAAGCTTTTTCTTAACTATGAGACTTATGGTTATGTAAGCAGAGCGTGGGACCTGGTGTGTGGGTGAGCCCCTAAATGTTTTTTATCACTAGGATTCTGATGAAGCAGTTGTATTGCCATTTTTTTACTTGGTTTTCTCTGATGGGATCAAGATGGCATGGATCCGTCTTTCCAAGGGTGGAAGACCAAACTTAGTTTTTTTGGCTGCTTGATTTGAAACTTTTGGTCAATCGGCATTATTAGCTCCTATTCGATAGGATCATAGGAGCATTAACCCTCTTTCAAGAATCCAGTCAACAAAGTACAAATCTAAACCATAATAGTGAGTATTTTGTTGTTATTGTAAAAAAAAAATCGCTATTTTTGGTGATTTGTGTAATAAAAGGGCAAGACCCTCAAAACAATTGTACAGGAACCAAAGAATTTCTGTTGGCAAAAGGTAGACAGATCATGAGGAACCATCGATTATGTTACTCCACTCTGCAACAAAAGAAGTGGAAGACACAAAAGTATAACTGTCTTAAGATCCTACGGATTAAAGGTAACCGTTCCATGCCAGGGATTTAAAGATCAGCGTTAAGTGGGCTTACTCCTAGTTGACACCGATCTGGGTTAGTATGGATTTGATGATTCAAACAGAGATTTGCCCAACCAGAGAGAAAAACCTCAATATTGCCTCTGGGTTGGCCAATCCACTATATATTATAGATCAGAGTGGTCACAATTGATCTTAAAAAAAAGAAGAAAAAAGAATGGTCCCATTTTATACCAATAGGGTTAGCGTCCCATTTTATACCAATAGGGTTAGCGTCCCATTTTATACCAATAGGGTTAGCGTCCCATTTTATACCAATAGGGTTAGCAACTTAAGATGAACCAACTGGTCCAATGCCAATCTTTATAACTGTTGAGATTCTTAGTCTTGGTGTTGTTTAGTACCACACTAAAGTTGTCACTAGTAGTGGTGCTGTTTAGTATTGTCTTTATGTTTTACTTTATCCTTTAAAGTTACTAAGATTAGAGTTATTAGAGTTTCATTATAATTACTTTATAGATTTTAGTGTTCAACTAGGTTGTAATTACTTGCTTTCATTATTAATAAATAGATGACAGTGGGGAGGAGAGAATACACATCAATTCTCTCTATCTTCTCTTATTTTCTATCTTGTCATAATGACCATGCTTCACACACTATGTGACCACTTCATGAGACTTTGATCTCAGATGTTCTTTGGTTCCCTTATATCATTTTTGGTGCAACTAAAGTGGCTTGTTTGTCAATCATTGCTCTTAACAGTGAACAAGAAATAATCAGTTATTGATTCTTTTGGGCATGTTCCATTTCAAAATCTCCATCACCATTTTATTTGTGTTTCATATGTAACATTATGTGACTTATTTCTGGCTGTTTTCATCTCATTGATTAATAAATTTAATGTTATGTTGACACTATGTGAGACGGATGCATTATAGGGTTGATGAGCTTAAAGTTTTTACGGAGGAGGAACTGGTGGACATTGCCTTTAGAGAAGCATTTAAGGTATGGTGTTAAGACTCTAATTATAAGAAAGTCAACTAGTTGTTCCTGATAATTGCTATCGGTTGACTATAGGTATGCAAGGACGACGAACATTCATTGCAGTTTGTAGAAGAGTGCTCTTACAAAGAGTGAGTAGAGTTTGAACTTCCCTTTTTCCACCTCTCTCTACACATTCATGTGTGACCTTCTGAGAACTAAATCTTTTTTGTATTGTCGATCTGTTTATACTTTTAAATTACACTCATGCTCGCTCTCTGATAATGTAAGAATGTAGTTTAACATAAAAGGTGCTTGATTTTGTCCCAAAAAAAAAAAAGGTGCTTGATACCCGAAATAACCCTCTTATGCCAACAAGACCTAGAAAGAGCTACAGGAGACCCCGGAGCAGCCTCACATCAGGCTTCATTGATTGGAAAACTACATCTTGTTCTAAATATCAATGGTTGTGATTTCCTTGAATTTTGTTCAGGTAGTTGCCAGAACATCACATCTTTGGCTATCATTGTCTTTTTATAAGCTGGCTCTGAGAAATTTTGAAATGCTTGTTAGTTTCTTTCCTATAATAATGGTCAGCGGACAAAATTAGAAGCAGCATCCAGAAGTTGCTCCACTGCTAAATCCTAAAGTCTCGGGGCTACAGCCTGCCAAAAAAATATTTTTGGCTTCACCCCATTGATTTCAAATAGAGAAAGATTTCTAGACCTGGTTTCATAGAAAAAAGGGTGCTGAATAATATGATGGTTTACATATGCTGCATTGCTCAAACATAGCAGGCAAACATTTGCTACTTGTTATGAAGTGGTCTTTGGTGACAAGGCTATCAATATTGGGGATTGTATCTTATGTTTCTGTCCATAAGAAAACTTGATCTTGATGGAAATGGTGATGAATATGATGGTTGACAGATGCATCAGTTCCCAAGCATTGGTAGCAGATATTTGTAAGAAGTGGCTTTTGGTGAATAGGGGATGAATATTGAGAATTCCATCTAATCTTGCTGCCTATTTTGAAAATTTGATCTTGCTAGGAACTGAAAAGTAAAGCTGCTGTAACTCAAAGATGCACCATATTAGAGCGTTGAATCTGATAGAAGTTTCTCTTCCAAGTCTCTGTAAGTTGCATTACAAGGAGACTCTTGCTGGGCAGCCTGGGCTTGATTCTTTCCATGCAAAGCAATATGGATCAACCCAGCTCCCTTGGAAATTTAAGCATTTGGGTGGGTGGTTGCCGACTGGATGTGAACTCTGGTGGCTTGCTGCATTGGATTGGAAGGAACTGGTACATCTTTTTTTATGTTCATTTATGTGCATAGAGGCTTGGGATCCAGTAACCATCTATTCTGCACTTTGTGGTTACCAATTTACCATTGTCTGAGCCCTTTTGACATGGTGTGGACAAAGGTTCTAAAATTAGGTTTCGGGGCTGGCCGCCAGCCCCAAAACCGAAATTTCAGCCAACTCCAAGACCGAAATTTCGGCCGACACCACCGAATTTTGGGCGAAATCTGGGATTTTTGTTGTCAAATTTTGAAACTTAGTTTTGGTGGCCCAGAAGTTGGTTTTTGCCCTGATTTAGTTTTTGTAGCCTATTTCATCCTTTTTACACATTCCCTTAAATTAGTGTAAGATAAAACCATCCAAAATGGTATTATGTGATGTGAATCTAAGTTTGCAAATGTACGTTGGAACCTAGGATTTTATTTAGAGTTAAATAGGTAGCACTTTTTTATGACTAATATCATTAAATTTGCTAGTGCATGCTAGGACCTGGGATTGTATTCAGAGTTAAATATGCAGTACTTATTTATGACTAATATCGTTTAAATAAATACCTCCCATTTGAATCCAATAAAAATAGTTTAAAATTCAAATTCCAAAAAGATAAAAATCAACTTTCTAATTCAAGAACAAAAACTGGATTTTCGATTGTAGGACGATTTTAAACTTTCATATGCTAGTTTTTTCTCCAATCTAAAAATTCTATAAATCTAAGTGGATTCATGTCTATCTGCCTCTAGTACTTTTCTCGTCGCTTGCCACCAGACGTCTGCCTCTCCGTGGCACACATGTGGGCAACACACTTTACTTTCTGGGCATTAGTGCAGCCCATGATCCGAAATATCTTTTGCATGCCCCGCAGCCACTCCACTGCCTGTAGGGGCTCCACAGCCGTGCCTCTGAAGTTCTATGATTTCTGCCGGTGAAACCGATCTAGAACTCTCTCCAATGGCCTCAAAAGCTCAAATCTAGGGAGCTATTCTTACGAAGATGTACCAACCCCTGCTGCATGTATCCCATAAATAAAAAGAAGGCTCCCATGAACTCCTGGGAGTCCAAGTGCTCAGGGCATCGGGTTGAGGTGGTGGTAAATTTTCACTTTGTACCAAAGGTGATGTCGGAGGTGATAGTGTAGATAGTGTATGAGCGGGAAGTCGTCTCCTAGCCTTCTAGGTCACTAGGTGCCATATGAGAAATAAGACAGTTTTTATCAGTCTATCATTCTTCATTCAGTTGATAAGCACACAAAACTCAAGTACACACATTCACATATTACCACAAAAATTAAGTCCTGATATATATATATATATATATATATATATATATATATATATATATATATATATATTATATATATATATATATATATATATATATATATATATATATATATATATATATATATATATATATATATATATATATATATATATATATATATATATATATATATATATATATATATATACGCCCCCACACCAGGTTCTAGACTGACTCTGCTCTCATACATCTTTGTAATGCCCCCACACCTCTACGTGGATCATGTGGCATCACGCGGATGTCCTACCCCAAGATCCTCTGATATGAGACAGACAGCCCAAAACTTACTTAACATTAACTTGTTCTTGTTCTTTCACATAATATAAACACATGGCATAAAGTTAAACATAACAGACAAAGCGGAAGTCTTGCAATTTTTTTTTGAAACATGATAAAACTGTACATTTGAACACCTGGTGGCAAAAATCCATTCCTACATAATTTATTTAGTTTTTACAAAAAAAAAAAAAAAAGGCCGAGTACATGTCACTTTCCCAATATACAATAAACATGAAAATCAGAAAATTGAAACTAGAATCCTAGCAAAAGCTGCCCAATGAGTATGACAGCATCTCCATAGTCTCATCACCTCAAGCCTAAGGCTCTTGCTCCATATCTGTTCAAATTTTGAAGGGGAGTGAGTCTATTGGCTCAGTGAAGGTAAATCACACCTACTGCTATTATCATCCATAACATTCATTCCATGCATAATATAAAAAAGATTGAGTGAAACATATAGAAATATTAATTTCTTATCGTGACTTTTATTCTTTCATTTTCATAGCATTTGGGAGGGTATCTTGAATACCCGGATACGTCCGGTCATATTCTCAATACCCATTGTATTGACGTTCCCAAAGATCTTTGCCTCAAATGGTTTCCTAAACCTTTTCATTCATTCATTTCCATGGTTTCATGCTTTTACTTAAACATATGCTTAGGAGTGGGGGTGTAGCTTTCATGCTTTCACTTTCCAAGACAGCCGCGTGATGCCACGTGACATGCGTAGGGGTGTGGGGGCGTTACAGAGATGGTATCATAAGCTTTCTAATAAATCTGACATTGCTTGAATCTGAGTTATATTAAAGGAGTTACGCTCCGGTAAAACCTTGTTTGAAGTATGCAAATGCTGTTTAAAGTTGTCTGAATGGAAATAATTTTTTGGACATCAATACAAAAGATTATTTTGGCGGACTCTTGGTTTTTAATGATGTTTTACTGCGATAAGATTTATGAAATTTTTAGATTGAAGAAAAAAACTAGCATTTGAAAGTTGAAAATCGCACCGAGATCGAAAATCTAGTTTTTGTTCTTGAACTAAAAAGTTGACTTTTTTATCCTTTTGGAATATGAATTTTAAACTATTTTTATTGGATTCAAATGGAGGTATTTGCTAATTTATGCAATACTTTAAGTAAATGTTTATTAAAGTTAATACACATTTACTTAAATTATATTAGTCGTAAATAAATATTGTGTGATGTATACTGTCCCTCCTATATACTGTCCCCTGTGCTGTACTTTGACTTTAGAAGTTAAAGTACACCAACTTTCAAGAGTAAAAATAGATTAAGTTTCGAAACTTGATATTTTATAAGTTTTTTCGACCAAGTTTCGGCCGAAACTAGAGATTTTGACTGAAACCTGGTTGAAATAGTGATTTTGGACCGAAATCCTGTACTATTTGGTTTCGACCTTGTATCTTGTGTGGGTTAAAAAAAAAACCTGAAATATTTTGGATGAAATCCAAAATTTAGAACCATGGTGTGGACTACTTAAGCGAACGTTATGTCAGTATGGTTGGCTGATGTTTTCCCCTGCATAGGAATTAAAATGCCTATGAAGCTCTAGTGCAATTGTGTTGGGGGGGGGGGGATTAGAGCTCAAGATTTTTTTTGGGAGAGATTTATAATCGATAGTGAATGGTGGACATGATAATTGTCTGGATTATGTATTGGGCACTACTATAATTTTGTAGGCTCTAATATGGGAGAAAGGCATTATATGGTCCAGCAAAGGCATTATATACACCAGCCAAAGCTGAGAAGGGGATACCCACTGCTGGTACTTGGCCTTGTATTTCTCCATCATACTTAATTTAAGTAAATTCAGTGCATGCCAGATGTTGAATGTGTTCCCTTTTGGTATTTTTGTATTTCAAGGCACATGGTCATAGTGTTATAAGCTTTCTCCGATCTGGCTGGGGTCGGAACTCCTTGCAACTGAGGCCCATGCTTCCCTTGTGAGCGATATTATCTTATTTTGGGAAAGTATCATTGGCGGTAGTTTTTAGATAGTTTTGATCTTTACTTATCTGTTTCCTTTTATGCACTTCCGTTTCCTTTTATGTACAACTGAAGACTCTACTTAATGCTCTATGTATCTTCTCAATATTCATTAAGAATAGTATCAATAAAAGAGAACCACATCTTCTTCTTTCTTTTTCTCAAGTTATCATCATAGTTCGAAATCTTGGTTCTTGAGGGTGTCTCGACCCTTGAGAAAACCGAGATTACCGAGATTTCGGTGAGATCTCGGCGAGAACCTGCCGAAACTCCCATAGGGTAAAAATGGGAGTTTCGACAGGTTTTTTTTTTTTATGGTTTAAGCCATTTTTTGCTGTTTTAAGTCCATTTTAGAACCATTCATTTGAAGCATAAAAAGTAATTACATTATCGAAAAATCATACATTCATAAATCATAAATCCCACAAAATAACATAATTTACAAGTACTCATTATATAAAAGAGTGGCGTGCAGGTTTTATCTGATCAGATTGACTTTGCTGAAAAAAATATATCTCGGTCTGATAAACAAAATCCTGCCACAACATCCTTCGGCTATAGAAGTTATGGTAGTCTTCCACATATTTCTCATACACATGATCTGGGAAGTTTCTAAAGATACCCAACCTTGGATACAATTCACTATAATGTGGAGTAAAGTGAGCATATATTGGCTGGTGTGGGGCGTGGTTCTTTGCAAATTTGGGACTGAAAAGAGACTGTCCAAAAAGTTTGAGCCAGTCTGTGATGTAGCATTACTAGTATCATCGGAATAATCATATGCACTTCCCATCATGCAGTCATCATCACCGGAATAAGAACCGTATGCTGAAGTGGTGCCAAATCCATGAGCACTCCACTGCCCCTGCTCCTGTCCACTACTACCCTCAATGCTCAGTCCTCCAAAACTTGTAGACATGCTATCAATTTCAACATCAGGCATAATATCAGGATCAGGAACGATGTAAAGAAACGATCTTCTTCTTCTTCCACTGGTTGCAAAGGGCGTTCCCGTTGACGAGACCAACGTGTATACCCAGTCGTAGGCCGTGATGAAGATGCGCGTCCACCATGATCTGGATCTTGTGTAGCGTGTGTATACTAACTCTCACCGGTCCATCTAATAATGGGTACAGTCGGTCTAGGATCACCATCACCACCCTCATCACCACCACCACTACCATCATCACCACTACTATCAGAAGTTGACCAGCCACTTTGATCCATTGTATCATCATCGCCTTCTGAGTTACTACTAGTACCAGCTGGGGGGTCAAACGGTCTAGGCGACTGTGCGTGTACACGACCCTCATCCGAGGACATAAACCGCTCGAGATTAGAACCCATCGGAGCAGACACAGTGGGGTCGTGCATCCCACTAGGCTCATCCATCACTGGAACTGCTCTGTCTCTCACCCATTCCACATAGGGATCCTCTTCATCTGAAGATAGTTGAAAGACGTCGACTAGCTCGATCAGCTCTTGTTCATTTCTTTGTTCAAATTTCAAGCATTGTACCCTCAGTCTTATGTTGTAATGGGCGTAGACCAAGTCATTTAGCCGTTGAGAGCCCAATTTATTCCGCCTCTTTGAATGGATAAGGGAGAAAGTACTCCAATTTCACTCACACCCAGATGCGGAACATGTCTGAGATAAGACTTTGATTGCTATTCTCCTCAACTCAGCTACATGCTCGCCATACAGCAACCACCACTCAGCTGCACAAGATGAACACATTTTAATACACATATTAAATAAGATATGTTACTTGAAAATTTCAATTTCCATAATTCCATACCAGGATCGGTCTTATCTCGTCCAGCCACTGCAGTGGGAGTTCCAAAACTCCCAAGAGCATCTCTGAACGTTTTCATCTACACCCATTTCAAAATTTATAACCATTAGCCATTGTAATATGTGGATATTCAAATAATTCAGCACTTAACCATACAACTCACCTCCATATTGACCAGTGCTTGTACAGTATAATCTGGCACCAATTTAGCCACAACATCTTTTACCGCACCGATAAGGTTAGAATTGAGTCCAAGCACATGTAAATATTGGTACTTGGGGTTCAAATAGTATGCTGCAAAATATGAGTTGCCAGATTAAAATAGAGTACCAACTATTAAGTGGAACTAAATTAAAGACATTATTAAATATACTCACCAGCCTTATGCAATGGGTGCATCAGCTGACTCTCCCATCGATCTTTGATAATCTTCACAAAATGTTTGTTTCCACGTGGAAGCATAGTTTTTATACGGTCCTTCAACATATCCATGGCAGCATATAAATGTGGCATGGTGGGTTGGAATGCCGTATCCACTAATCTCAGCACCTTCACCACTGACTCCAGAATTTTAACTACATCCTTCAGTGTTCTCCAAAATTCTTCTGAAGCTATAGTAGTCTGTGCTTGAACCCCAACAGGAGAGCTGGATTCCCTCCACCCAAACCAGTCCTCAGAAGCAAACATCGATATGAGGCCTACCATCTTTGCCTGAAAGCTCTCTTTAGTGCTATGTAACGAATCTAGTAATGCCGGGTCTTACCAAGTCCCCTCCACATTTCTCCCTCAGCAAGTTCAAAGAATAGCCATGGTTGTATACAAATGTTGTCACCTGGCGTGCTTGTTCAACCACTTGCTTTACTTTTTAGATCTTGCCCATGTCCTTCAACATCAAGTCAATGCAATGGGCAGCACATGGAGTCCAAAAAAGGTTATAGTTAGCCATCATCATCTCTCCTGCCTTCTTGTAGTTGCTGCCATTGTCTGTCACAATTTGCACCACATTTGTAGCACCAATTTCATCCACCACTGTTTGTAGCAATCCATAGATGTAGTTAATCTTTTGTGCATGCAGATGCATCCACAAACTTCAAGAATGATGTCTTCCATTACTGTAGACCATGAAGTTGATGATGGACTTTCTAGTGGGACCAGTCCAACCATCACACATTATAGTGACCCCATATGTACCCCAATTATTCTTTAACCATTCTATCCATACTTCTAACTCTTTTTTAATTCTTGGGAGATAAGACATTCATCACTTCATTTGGAGTGGGGGCTTTAATACCAGGACCAGCCTGAGCGACTACATCAAAGAAAGGCTGATAGTATGGGCCACTACTGGCATTTGTTGGGATACTATTATAGATAGACCACCTAGCAAAGGCATCCCCAATAAATTCTTTTGTACCCTTCCAGTTCCACATACTCGTCAATCTCTTCTGTTTGGCGTCAGCCTTTCTAAAAACTGTTGGATCCTGCTGTAGAATCTCTACATAATCCTCATCCCTAGCAGTAGGTGGTGGTGCCTGGGGTTGTGCTCTAGTACTTTTTGATCTTCTAAACATAGAAGTCAACCCTCCCTTACTCCGTGTTTGTGGTTTTTTGGGCTGCTGAAATGATCTACTACCACCTGCCCCTAAGGCTCTTTGCCTCAACCTTTCCATTTCCATTTCATGGCTGATTTTACTAGCCATTGTTGCCCGTTTCAGATCTCTGACTTCTTCCTCAGTCAAACCCCTGGTATCTAGACCATCATCATTTGAACTATCATCATCCAAACCATGCATTGTACCTCGGATTGCTTCTTCAAATTGTTGTTTATTTTTTTCTTTTTCTGCCCTTCTCTGTTGGCCTCCCTTCATCTGTGCAGCTATGGCCCTGGTAATCTCCACAGGAACTATAGCACACTTTGCCACCTCTGTAGAAGTCACACTCAAGTGTTGCTTAAGTCTGGTAATCCCACCAGACATAAGCTTCTTCCCACAAAATTTGCATTGGGTCTTCTTTCTATCACCGTCAATGGCGGTACAATACTACCAATCCATGTCAGTACGACCAGCATCACTACCTCCCTTACGAGAACCCGAAACAGCCATAATATTTAGAACGAAACACTGTTACATAAGATGATAAATAGAAAAATTTAAATCAATAGATTTACATTAATAAAACTTAAAATTGAAGAACATAAAAGCATCAAATATGCGAATACAACTCAAAACACATTGAAATTACTTTTCAAAATTTTAAAACTATGTTACAAGAAAACATAATATTTTTCCTAATTTTCCATAATTATTTAGATATTATTAATAATTTTTGGATATTAAATAAAAATAATTTATTTTTTGAAAAATATAATCTGACAACGTGAAACCGTAGATTGGTCAATGATGTTCAACATATATTATTTTGAACACCAATAGATAAGTATTAATATTTTTTTACTAATTTTTTATTGCTGAAAAATAGAATTTATTAATAAAAAATTCATAAAAATAAAAATATGTACAGAAAAAAAAAAAACTGAAACCGTGACTGCATAGATCGGCCAACGATGTTCAACATATATTATTTTGATCACTAGTAGATAAGTATTAATATTTTTTTTTAAATTTTTTATTGCTGAAAAATTGGATTTATTAATAAAAAAATTCATAAAAATAAAACTATGTACAGAAAAAAAAAAAACTGAAACCGTAACCGCGTTGATCGGCCAACGGTGTTCAACATATATTATTTTGAACACCAGTAGATAAGTATTAATATTTTTTTATTAATTTTTATTGCTGAAAAATAGGATTTATTAATAAAAAGTTCATAAAAATAAAAATATGTACAGAAAAAAAAAACTGAAACTGTGACCGCGTAGATCGGCCGACGGTGTTCAACATATATTATTTTGAAAGTAAACTGATTAATATTTAAGAAATGTATTTTTTATTTTTTTAAACAAAAAATAAAATAAATAAATAAATAAATAAATAAATATATATATATATATATATATATATACAAAAAAAAAATGAAACCGTGGCCGCGTAGATCGGCCAACGGTGTTCATCATATAATATTTTCAACACCATCTAATTAATATTTTTCATATTTTTTTTAATTTTTAATTGCTGAAAAATACATTTTTTTAATAAAAAATCAAAATAAAAAATATATATGCAAGAAAATAATTTCGAAAGGATGAGGTTTTAGATCGGCCTAATGACTCTCTCATATATAAATTTCATGATGAACTAACATGTATTGAACATATTCATGTAAAAAAGTAAGTTTTAGGGGAAAAAACCATACCTCAAACCTTAGATTTACAAAGAATAGGTCAAAATGAGCCTCCAACAGCACTTTGATGGAGAGATTTGCAAAGAACAGAGGTTTTCGAACTTTAGATGCAAGGTTGGAGAAGAAGGAATGGAGGAGAAGAAGAAAACAAAAGGAAATTCAGAAGAAAAATGTGTCTCGGTCGAGATCTCGACTGAGACTCTTATAAAATAACTTGAACCAGTTCGAAACTGGTCGAGACTGGTCGAGACCCAGTTTCAAACCAGGTTCTCGTCTTGACCCTTTCGAGACTACCGTCTCGGTCGAGTTTTAAAACTATGGTTATCATGGTATCAGAGCAAGGTTCTAAAACTTATATTGACATGATTGCTTGATCAAGATTTCAATAGTTGTTGCCCTCTTCTTCAGAAATTGTTTCTATCGATCGAAACCGGAAAAGGATTCGAAACCAAAATTACTGCTCTCTTCTTTCACGATATTTTCCATCCTGTTACCGGTTGGAATCATAAGAAACTGCTGTTATTGATCGAAACCAGATTACCCTGTTGCCAGAGGGAATTGTAAGTCGACACAACTCTTCGCCTCTTTTATTTTCCGCCCAAAAATCAATAATAACTGCAGGCCGACTTCTTCTAATATAAAAGGGTAATCTGGTCTTCTTCCTAAAATACCCTTGGTGAATATATGTTATTTTGTGGCACTTCTTATCTGTTACGGCAATATTCTCCTTTTCTTGTGTATCTTCACTGCATCAACAACAGTCCTCTCTTCTGTTCCTCAACATCGGTACATATCTCTGGTCCCCCATAGAATTGGTCCCTGAAAAGGAAATTCAGGCAATTAGCATCAGATTGAATGGAAGCAATTACTCTTATTGGTCATCTATAATGGAAAATTTTTTAATTGGCAAAGGTAGATGAGGTTATGTGACTGACTCCTTAGTCAAACCATCTGACCCTAAGGCAGAAAATTATGCTACAGCAATATTAAAATGGGAGATGGAAAATGCTCAGGTTTTAACTTGGATCATAACTTTGTTGATCCCAATATTGGGATATACTGTTTCAAATATAAAAATGCAAATGATGTATGATCATATCTCAGTCAGATGTACTTAGAATCCAATTTTGTAAAGCAGTACCAATTGGAAATGGAAATACGATGTGCAAAACAAGAGGGCAAATCTATTCAGGAATTCTACAACCAGATGACGAACTATTGGGATCAATTAGCCTTCATGGAACCATAGGATCTGCAAACATCTGAGAGTTATATTACTTACAAGGAGAGACAACAATTGGTTCAATTTTTTATGGCTTTGCAAGATCAATTTGAATCACTCAGAGGATCTATTCTACATCGGACTCCTCTTCCATCTGTTGATGCTACCATTCGAGAACTGATTACAGAAGAGACTCGGTTTAAAGTTGCTCATGCCGACTTCTTTCAGCCATCTGTATTTGCTGCCTAATCTGCACCACTGTTGCCTACTTTTATGTCCAACCTTATTCAGGTAATTGGAAAACTAAAAACTCGGGTTGGAATTGATGAATGCAGCTTTTGTAGACAGATTGGGCACTGGAAATCTAGCTGTCCTAAACTCCAAGAGGGCCGCTCTCTCATTTCGAACCAGCAGTTTCGAATATCACCTCGTGCTGTCCACAATTTTCACAAGGTCCCACAGCACTTGCAACATTAGCATCTTCGTCAACGACATCTAATGATCATCTCCCAGCCCCCATGGTTCAGTTAATGATTGAGCAGCTACAGTCTATGCTACCTTTGTCCTCTCCAGATCAGATGCATGTTTCTGCCATGTTTACTGCCCACTCAGGTTGGTCGGATCACCCACATCTAGTCTAACCTCCGGTCATTGGATTTTTTATTCTGGTTCTTCTCATCATATGACTCCTAACCTTTCTTCCCTTAGTAGTAGTCATGTCCCTTCCTCTTCTGTAAGTATATTAATTGCCAATGGTCTACCTAGGCATGTTGAGTCTGTTCGTTCATCTTTTCTTTCTTTACCTAATGTATTTCATGTCCCCCAATTGTCTTTTGGTTTACTTTCCATTAGTCAATTTGCTGACTCTGGATTTAATGTCTTGTTTTTGTCTTTTGGCTATATTGTGCAGGATTGGAAGTCACGGAAGTTGGTTGGTACTAGGCATAGAGCTGAAAGACTTTATGTTTAAGATAAATTGCGCATTCCTATTTCTTCTTCTTCTCCACTTTCTTCCTTTCATTTGAACAGTAACTCTTCCCCTTTTTATTTGTGGCATTCTAGACTGGGACATATATCTGGTCTTATTTTGAAACAATTAAGTGTTAATGGTCATTTGGGAAAAATTTCTTTATATGATAATGATTTGTCTTCTTGCAGTGGATTTAAACTTGCGAAAATGTCTGCTCTACCATTTGACACTAGTACATCTTTATCTACTTCTCCTTTTTCTCTAGTTCATACTGATGTTTGGGGTCCCTCTTGGGTTCTTACCAAGGGTGGATCTGTTTACTATGTTTCATTTGGGGATGATTATAGTAGATATTGTTGGTTATTTCTTCTGACTCGTAAATCAGACGTCTTTTCTATTTATTGTAACTTTCATGCTATGGTTTACACACAGTTCTCCACCGCAATTAAAAATCTCAGATCTGATTTGGGAGGTGAATACCTCTTAGGGGACTTTGAACAAATCCTTGCTTCCAGTGGTACTATTCATCAATCTTCCTGTTCTGAAACACCGCAACAAAATGGTGTTGTAGAACGGAAATGTTGTCACATCATTGAAACCACTCGTGCTCTATTGTTATCAGCATCTGTTCCCGCTGTCTTTTGGGATGAGGCTGCTCTTACTGCAGTATTTCTTATTAATCGTATGACTACACCTGTATTATCTGGTATTTCTCTATATGAAAATTTGTTTGGATGTTTTCCTAATTTACTCTTTACTTCGTGTCTTTGGTTCTGCTTGTTTTGTTCTTTTGCCAAAGCTTGAACATAGCAAATTGATTGCTCGTTCTACCTTATGTATGTTCTTGGGATATGGTATTCATCAAAAGGGCTACAGATGCTATGATCTTGTATGATGTATCAAATAAACTGTATGTGTCCCGTTATGTGGTCTTGCTTGAACGCATTCCCTATTACACTATTCTCACTAATGTAGCCTCTGTCTCTAAGGAGGATCTTGTTTCACTTGATCCCTTTCCAGAGATTGTTCATCCTGAAGAATTTTCTTCCATACTTGAATCTATACCTCTAGCTATTACTGACTCTGCTTCCCTTCCCCTTATGGCATCTTTTCCCAATGTTTACTCTCACAGGTCAAATGTGCCCTCTAGCTCTGATGCTCCAGCACCCCTTCCACCTCCTGTGCTAACCGACATTGCTGTACCTAAAAGACTCTATCCTTCTCGAACTCGTATTGCTCCTAATCGTCTTAGTTTTTCCACTACCTGTTTTTCCCCGTCTTGTCGTTCATTTCTTGTTTCTATGCGCTCTTTTCATGAACCTAAGTCTTATACAGAAGCATGCACTGACCCTCTTTGGGTGAAGGCCATTCAAGATGAGTTGTCTGCTCTTCATCAAACTGGTACCTGGGAATTGGTCCCGATGCCCACTGAAAATAACATTATTGGTTGCAAGTGGGTTTTTAAGATCAAAACCAACTCTGACAGTTTCCTTGAGCGCTACAAAGCTCGCCTTGTTGCAAAAGGCTTCTCCCAGGAGTATGGTATTGATTATAATGAGACTTTTGCTTCTGTTGCAAAGATGATGACTGTTCGAACCTTGATCTTGATTGCTGCTGTCCGTCAATGGCCTCTATTTCAGATGGATGTCAATAATGCTTTTTTGCATGGGCATTTGACTGAAGAGGTTTATATGAAGCCTCCCCTAGGTCTCTCTCATCCCACTGGTCATGTTTGTCGTCTGCACCGTATCCTTTATGGTCTTAAGCAAGCTCCTCGTATATGGTTTGAACGGTTTCACATGGCTGTCTCTCACATTGGCTTCACTTCGAGTGCTCATGATTCTTCACTATTCATTCGTTCATCTCCCACCGGTCCTATTGTGCTACTCTTATATGTAGTTGATATGATTATTACTGGTGCTGATCCCTCTGGTATTAACGAGGTCAGACAACACCTATTGAGTGAATTTTCTATGAAGGACTTGGGCTTACTTCGTTATTTCTTGGGCATCGAGGTTGCCCATTCACCTAAAGGTTATTTATTCTCCTAATCGAAGTAGATCTTCTTAATCGTGCACAGCTATCTGATGAACGTACAATTGCTACTCCGGTTGGGTTAAATGTCAAGTTCTCTGCCTTTGATGGTGTCCCATTGGAGGATCTTACTTTATACCATGAGTTAGTTGGTTGCTTGGTTTATTTGGCAGTGACTCGTCCAGATATTGCCTTTGCTGTTCATGTGGTGAGTCAGTTTGTTTCTGCTCCTCGGTCAACTCATTGGGCCGCCCTTCTTTGAATTTTCCGCTATATCCGAGGCACCTTATTTCATGGATTATTATACTCTTCCATGTCCACACTGGATCTTCGTGCATATACTAATGCTGATTGGGTTGGAGATGTTAAAGATCGCAAATCCACCTCTGACCTCTGTTTTTGAGAGATTTTTGGTATCTTGGCGCAGCCAGAAGCAATCTGTTATTGCTTGCTCTTTTGCTGAGGCTGAGAATCGGGCTATAGCTCATACCACTGCAGAGATCATATTGCTTCGTTGGCTTCTCTCTGACCTGGGTGTTCTGGAATATTCACCTACGCTGCTTTTCTGTGACAACAAGAATGCAATTCAAATTGCTCATAATTCTGTCTTTCATGAGCGCACTAAACACATTGAGATTGATTGCCACTTGGTTCGTCATCACTTTCAGGTTGGCTTGATTAGCTTACCCTTTGTTGCTTCCCTTCTTCAATTGGCAGATTTCTTTACCAATGCTCACATTGCGGCTCGTTTTCAATTTCTTCTTGGCAAAGTCATGTTGATCTCTCCCGCCTCGTCATGAGTTTGAAGGGGGGTGTGAGCGATATTATCGTATTTTGGGAAAGTATTGCTGGGGGTAGTTTTTAGATAGTTTTGATCTTTACCTTATTTGTTTCCTTTTATGAACATCTGTTTCCTTTTATGTATAGCTGAAGACTCTACTTAATGCTCTCTGTATCTTCTCAATATTCATTAAGAATAGTATCAATAAAAGAGAACTGCATCTTCTTCTTTCTTTTTCTCAAGTTATCATCCCCCACCCTTGGCATTGGCAAGAATGTAAAGTCTGGTCGAGACATTGCTTTTTGGTCGGATCTTAATACAGATGCCAATCAGGTAGGCCATGCTTTGTATTCAAGGGGTCTTTTCCATTGCAATGGGTTAGTTTATCAAAGACATCTACGACAGTTTCTTATTATCCAACACATTCCCTTGTTTGCTTTGTCATGAATATCTTGTTTAGGTGGATCTACATAGGACCAACTATATCCTTGATGAGTTGGGCTAACCTGTCTAAGCCTTCCCTAATTTGTGGGGTAGGCATTCCATTGTGGAGTCTAGTTGGTTGAACCATGGGTTGGTTCATTTTTGTTATATGTTGCTTCTTGCTTGCTCATTTTAAGAGCTTGTTTTGTTCTCTTGTTGTTTGGTTTGTGCTTAAATCTCGTCAAGATTGTTTTTCATACCCCCAAAAAAAAAAAAAGTGTTGTATCACATCGGGATTTTTTTTTTCATGAAAATGCCCTTTTTAAACAGAACCACACCAATTTGTCTTCACTTATACTGAATTTTTCTGTCTCAAACAAGGATGTCATGGTGACAAGGCGATCCAAGGTGTTGGAGAGCTGATGGATGCCCAGGGCTCGTGACTAGGCGCCTAAGGTGACCAAGGCGCATGACTAGGTGCCCAAGGCAGCCTATTTTCCAAGGCGCCACCAAGGTGTTTGGGCGCCTAGGCGACGCCTTGACAACCTTGGTTCTCAAAGCCCTTGAAAGTTTGCCAAGAGAAGTTTGCTCCTGATGCACAACAAAACATGTTTATTATTTTTTGATTGCACTCATAATAGGGTTCATAGAGGATGATGCTTCATAGAGGATTAAAATAGAATTGATGAAGTGGAGAGGTGTGTCTGGAGTGCTGTGTGATCTGCGTATTCCTTTAAAACTTGAAGGAAAATTATAGGATAGTCATTCGACTAGCTACGATGTATGGTGTGGAATGTTGGGCACTTAAGAAGCATCATATATATAAACTTAGTGTGCTGAGAGCTTGAGATGAGGGGATGTTGAGATGGATGTGTGGCAAAGCTAGGAAAGATAAGGTAAGGAATGATCATATTAGAGCTGATTTAGGTGTAGCGCCGATACATGATACGCTATGAGAAAGTCGTTTGAGATGGTATGGCCATGTTCAACGGAACCGTTAGATGCTTCAGTAGGGAGGAGTGATTTGATTCAGAATGAAGGATCTAAAAGAGCTAGGGGGCAGACCTCAGATGACTTTAGGGGAGGTAGTGAGGAAAGACATGCATAGCTTAGGCTTTGTTTCAAGTATGACATCGAACAGAGCTGATTTGAGGACAAGAATCCATGTGGTCGACCCATTTAGTTGGGATAAGGCTCTGTTGTTGTTGTTGTTGTTGTTGTAGTTATGATAGGGTTCATTGGATATTCCATGCTTGTAGTAGATTCATTTTGTTATCAATGGAGTAGTACACTCTGGGTATAAAGAAAAGAAAGGTGTTGAAACACGGGCGTGGGAGGTGGATGGAAGGATTTATTGCAGAATGAAGAAGGCTTCTAATCAACTTACAGATTAGAGCATTAATGTTCCATTCTGATGAGAAATTTAGTCCTTTTCACCAAAATGTTTTGAATCTTTGAGAAGGAAAGCATATGATATTGAGCCAAAAGATAATGTCTTCACAGCTATATGATTCAGAATTTAGCAGAAGACAAAGAAAACAGTGCTATATGATTCAGAATTTAGCAGAAGACAAAGAAAACAGCAAGACTATGTCACCAAATAAATAAATAAATGATTGCTGTACTAGAACCTCAACCTAGCGAAAGAGAACAAAACCTTGAGACTTCTTAAGACACTTTTTGATCTGCTTGGAACTCTTTACATTCCACGTGCAACCATGACTTGAAGGCCCTCACGTCCTGCTCACTTGCACCTGATGTCCATGTATGTGTAGATGCAACTTATCTGCCCTTTTATATTTTTATTATCTGTGTTTGCATCCATCTATGAAGCAGACGTGAACTTTCCTTGTTCAATAAAATAGTTTGGTCGTAGTTTGCAATGAAGTACCTAAATAACAAAAAAATTTCTCTATCTGATTTTTGTATGCTTAAAATTCTTATACAGGAACAAAGAAGATCACAAAATTTCGAACAATGAAATCACATTTTCGGAGAGCTTGGGAGTGAATAATAACACTTCATGTTCACCAATTGTTGGGAAAGGTGAAGATAACTGTTCTAGCAGTTTTGGTAAAAACAATTCAAAGAAGAGGAAAAAACGAGGAAGAACCTTTGACAGAGAGAGTCGTGCAGCAGAATTGGATGTATGCTCATGATGCTTGTGCTCATCTCCTACAGTTCTATGTTTCCACTGCAGATCTCAAAGCATGGATGTGGTCTTCTAAGATTGAAGTTTTGGATTTAAGTTGTCTAGGAAAACTATCTATTGACTTTTATTACCTTTTAATTTAATGTTTGTGCCCATTTCCTGAAATTATGGCATCACTGCCACGTTTAGAAATGTTAGATAGTGCATTCCCCTATCTAATTGGGCCTACCAACCTTGGCCTTGTTCTTTGTTGATTCCCCATAACCTATTGAAGTAAGTTGTGCAGGAAACGTTTCATTGAAGCTTTTTGAGTTTTAGTAAGAAGCCAAGAACTCTTCCTTTTGTCACTTTTATCAGTGGACATTATGTATTGGTTGGGAAACTGGGCATCTTGTGGCAGAAGACCCTTTCCATGGGTTTGAGTTCATTGCCTTCGACATGGAATGGGAGTCCTTCGTGCCACCACCATTTCAGGTGTAGTAGGGTGAGATGGCTCAAATATTTAGGAAGACTCTTGTCACAGTAGGAAAGTTTGTTAAACAGCCTGGTTGGCACAGGCCTGTGAGTTGGACTTGGCAAGTTGAACCTGCATATGAGCATATGCCAGTTCCAGCCAGCCCAACTTGAAGACCATTCAATGGATCACAAGATCTTTTAGTTATTTATAGATTTACTTTATCTCTCAAAGAAAATTTTGATATTATTCTTCAATTGTTTCTTATGTTCTAACAAAATCATTAGTTTACTTTGTGTCAAGGATGTGGCTAATAAGACTTATAAATCCTGTGGAATCCTCTTTTTTGATACCGGTGAAGAGTTAAATTATCTCATACTATTTAGCTGTTCGTTGTTAGGAGTTTTGATGTCATAGGAAATCCAGTAGTTTAATTTTGTGTCAAAGATTCAAAGATGCTCTATATAAGTCCCTGTTGAATTTCCTTTGAAACCAATAAACTTAAACTTTCTTTTCATGTCTGGTGAGTCTTTGTTGGTATGAGAATCCTCTTCTGTTTAACAAGGCTTTATTGTCTCTCAAGATTTGTGGGACTTTATCATGTGAAGCAACCTTCACCCAAGCAATTGAAGCTTTTGAATTCCTAAATCCACGAGAGAATTCTCAACTTGAAGGTATGATGCTTAGAAAATCCTGGGTGAGTCCCTAGGTTTATCCTTCTCTTTTTTCTTGTCTTTTACTTTTGTGCAAGAGCTGATCACTCCAAGGAAAGTCTGATTCCTTGACGGCTTCACTTCAATTTTCAAACCCTCACAAGCATAATCCACCAAAGCCAAAGAAACAGTTTCGGAACACAGGAATGATTCTTGATGTTCCCAATGTTACAAGTAGAAAGGAGTCCCACTATCAGGAACACCATGATCCAAGTCTGTTGCCATAAACATTTCCAAACTGTGCCTGTATCTTCACAGCCTATGCCTACCAGTATCCTGTTTACACCAGCTGGCTGGGGTGAAAACTAGTAAAACATCCTATCCTAAACTTCATCAAAGTCCGCTTATCTGGATAGACTCATTAAATAACCATTAATCACCTTCCAGTGCAAATCCTAGAGTTAAAACCCTAACCTCCTTACATAATTTTCCATACCCTTCAAACTTGACTTATAGTTCACGTATCTTATGTCCTGAATCGGAGAGAATTTAGAGCCTAATGCCAAATGGTAAATTTATGACTTAGTCTTAAATCCAAGACCAAGTGTTTATGTAAAGTCTTAACTGCGAATTAAAATATCAACCCAAACTTACTCAGCTTGACCAAAAGCCTCCCCCCCCTCCAAAAATCTGTGGAAATTACAGGTACTCCGAAAGCACAAGGCTTTGTTATGGGAAATTTATCATGAGAAAGTGTACACTGAGTCACTGACATGGTCCCATGAAGAAAGAATAATTGAGATCTTCCTCTCTACTTTGACTGTGTACATAGTTGTCCTACTCGTAGTCGTAAAAAGGAGTGGAAAGGCAAACCGAGGATTTCTATGCCCATCCCCAAGGAGTTCGGATAAGCCTTGTTAAGGGTCAGTTGGATAAACAAATGAAATGCTTATTGCATCTGTTGAATGAGATAAGCCATTTTTACATGATATTGGTAACAGCTGCAACACGTAGTATTTGCTGTTTTTAAACTAATATTTCTTTGTTTATTTTTTATATTGTAAATTTTTAACTGCCTAATACTGTTTTCACCGATACCTTCTTTGTTGACTGTTTGCTGTGGTCAGAATTTTAATATTGCAGAAGTGGAGCAACTGGCACAAAGAAAACAGAAACAGGATGAAGACAAAGCAGGAACTCGACTGCATTCATTCAAGTATGTCTTAATGTAGTTATGCTAGTTATTGATGACCTTTTTTTTTAGGGTGGGGTAGAGGGTGGGTGATAATCATGAGAATTTGTAATGCAGGTAGTATTATAGAGAATCTGGAACCAAAAAACTGCTAACAGTTCAATGTACATTCAATAAAAATAATATAGGACCAGAATAGAAGAATGTTAGGAGAAATTATATCTGTCACAAACAAAGAAGAGAATTAGATGATCAACACCTTACAATTAAGGCCCCGTTTGATAACCATCCCGCTCCCAAGGGATCAATTTTTTGTGATCCCATGATTTCTGAGTGTAAGATTGGCATTTAATTACACTATTCTGGAATCGATTTTGGAATAGAATGAGACCAGAATCGGCATTTGGTATGCAATTGAAAAAATCATTCCAATTTCTACACTTTATCTTCTTCAAACTCAAAACTGCACTGCAAAATCCGAACCAGCGTCAACTGTTTGAGTTTACTTGAAAAACACTGATCAAATGCATTTCAGTTAACGTGAAAATTTAGACTCAAGACCGTAATCTTAAACAAACGAGCAGACTAGTATGAATGTATGATCTCCCACAAACAAACAATAAAACTGAACCCAACCGTCTTCCAAGACCTACAGATCTTAATATTTCATCCAGCCATCATTTCACTTGAACCCAGTTCCATAATCCATCCTCCACAACAAAATGCAGCCCTCGCCCACCTCAATATCCCTAGAAGTGAAAACCTAAAACCCCATAGCTTAGTAATAATCAAATAAAATCACAGGCCTGGCAGATCTGCAAATATGTAAGTACATCAGATTTCGGAGCCTTACCCAAAGGATGCAAATTCAACCACAATTTCACTAGAGCTTGAATATGGATGCCTCTTTTCACATTCGAAGAAGTTTCAACGGCCTCGATCTCAGAAGTGCAAGTTCATCTATAAACTTGTTGTGAAACCCAGAATCAGATGAAGGGAGTTAGAGAAGCTCGGGAGACTTGGATTGAGCTTTTCGTGCTTCAAATGGTGAATCTTCCTAAAACCAAACGCCAAAAATTTAAAGCTGTCTTTATCTTTACAAATGCAAACGATAGCAACAGTAAAAACAATGAGAGAGAGAGAGAGAGAGAGAGAGAGAGAGAGAGAGAGAGAGAGAGAGAGAGAGAGAGAGAGTGTGTGTGCGTGTACCTAATGTAGCAGTTGCAAGGATGAAGGAGGCCTGCAACTGCTCTCTCAGCTTGAAGAGAAGAGTCGAAAGAGGGAGGGGAGGCTTTCATTGTGATGGGGGAAAAAATATTGGAAATGATCACAATTTCCAACTTAAGTTGATCTCTCCAACTTGCTCCAGATTCCAGAGCAGCCAAAGCTTCAAAAAGATGCTCTGGTAATCCTGATCTTTGAGGGGTTTTGGTACTGGACACAGGTGTTGATGCCATACGACGCCCACGCCTTCTCAGGAGCACGAAAACTGCAAAGAGAAGAAAATGGGTTGTATGGGGGGTCGGCTGACCCGGAAACCACTTCAACGTTTAAGTTAGTAAGGGATCAAGCAATTATGAACTGGGATAAGAAGGGACCAAGTTTACAGATAGAGTGTGGGGTTTGTAGTTCCTGAAAAGTAGAACCGAAAGAATGAGAGAGTTTGTGGAGTGTGATAGAGAGAGTAGGCCAAAGAAGAGGATCCAAGAGATCCTAGCATGCAAGCGAAGTGAAGGATCTTTCTTATTGTTGAGTCCATCGGTATTTATAGTGGTTCCAGGTAGATGGATGACGTGGTGGAGAGGTAAGTACGTGTCGCTTAGGTAAAGAGCTTGTTTGTATAGTAGGTACAATACCTGGCGCATATGCTATAGATGGTGTGCACATGGTTTGTGGAGGGCGGTATGTTTTGACACGCCTTGGACATAATCCAACGGTGTGGACAGGTGTCTCATGCAAAAATGCTATTTAATATTGCGCTTTAGCCCTAATAATAAGCTTAGGCACGTGGGCTTGCATGTGGGATAGCTTTTGTTGTCGTAAGCATGTTTGCTTAGTGGAGGCGCAAGCGCGTGATCTGCTCACTTGAAACGTTGATCTTTTGAGTGATATCATTCGCAGTTGCCAATTGAGGCTTATTGTCTCCGAGCCGGAGGGCCGTAGTTCTGAGTCGGCTAAAGAACCGTTTTTCGGACCTGGGCGTGGGACGCCGAGTTGGCAGTTGGAGGAGAGCTGGGTCTCTTGAATGTGTTTGGATGCTGAGTTGGCATGCTGGATGCCGAGTTGGCAGTTGGAGGAGAGCTGGGTCCCTTGTTAAGTTGTTGGATTGATGTCACGTGTCGTTAATGCCACGTGTTGCCTTGTGGCTTTATTTGCACTCATCAACGAGATTGGACCAGATTTGCTCAATAGGATTCTACTCCCAAATTGTTCCCATGGAGTAGGGATCACCAAGATCAAGGATTAAATTGACTATCAAATGGGTCTGAGAGGTCATGGGTTCAACTCTCCTTAGGCCTACCTTAAAAAAAACAGAGAATTAAAAGGAATTAGAAGAGTTAGAAGATGTTAAAGAATAACAGGAATAAAGAAGAAGAGAGCGGAAAGATCACACCTGATCTTAGGGATAAACAGAACTAGGCAGAGGGTGATCAGATTAGGAATACCAACCCCATAAGGGTAAAGAAAGGGTTTTCAAATTCAATTGGAAAGTAATTTACCACTATTTCATCATCAAATATGTTATTGTCATTGCACATTTTTCGAGTAGACATGCGAAATCCAAGTCATATTAAAAGAGTTACATTCCGGCCAAACCTTATTTGTAATAAACGAATGTTGTTTAAAGTTGCCTTTAATGGAAATAATATTTTGGGCATCTAAACAAAAGATTATTTTCGCACACTTTTGGTTTTAGTGATGTTTTATTTATGAAAATTTTAAATTGGAGAAAAGTCGTAGTATTTGAAAGTTGAAAATTGCTCCTACAATCGGAAATGCGGTTTTTGTTCTTGAACTGGAGAGTTGACTTCTTTCCTTTTGGAATTTGAATTTTAGACTTTTTATTAGACTCAAATAGGGGTGTTTGTTTATTTATGAATAATATCTTAAGTCAATGAAATATAAATAATAAGAAACATTTACTTAATAAAAAAAGGTTGAGATCTTAATCGAGAATATGTATACTTTTTGTCTCGCATCACTTCTCGTCTCGACCAGGTCAAAAAGTTCGAGATATTGGCAAAATTTAAACCTTTGTGGCATGTTCTAAAGACACTTATAGAGGGTGGGTATGTATGTGTGTGTGTGTAGTCTTTTGGAATTTCTAATTCCACTCACAAAAAA
The DNA here is from genome assembly GCA_028583415.1 of Protea cynaroides. Taxonomy (NCBI): domain Eukaryota; kingdom Viridiplantae; phylum Streptophyta; class Magnoliopsida; order Proteales; family Proteaceae; genus Protea; species Protea cynaroides. The sequence goes on from CM053265.1 coordinate 807,461, forward strand.
ACTCTTAATCACTCTGTTATAATCGAATTGACTTAATGGACTTAAAACATAAATCTTAAAAAATTATTAAATATCCTAATCTTTACTCAAACACTAAACTTTAACCATGGTTGAAAATCTCGGCGAGATCTCAAAGTTCTCAAAGTTCTCGAACTGGTCAAGACGAGGCCTCATACGAGACCTAGTCTCGACATTCTTGACTAGTTCCTGACATTTTCGACTAGTTCTCGACCAGTTCTCGACATTTTTGACCAGTTCTCGACTGGTATCGACATACTGTATGAATTATGATTGTATGGTCTACTTGACTACTTTAGGTTTTTTGACTATGACAATTAACTAATTAAGTGTTATTATGTTTATTCTTCTCCTAAAATATAATTTTACTGGTTTATTTGACCTTCTTTGATCTTCTACTAGTGTAATTATGCAAAATAGCCAATATTATCCTAGGTTTACATCTGAACTTTAAACCGACACTGCCAAATATGGGTGTAAACTCAAACAACCACCATGTGTGATTATTTTTTCAATTTTATTGTTTAAATGTGATTATGTATGCTAAAAGAGTGATTCCCTGGAGTATCAGGCCTTAAAATGACCATTTGAGTCCAAGATACTTTTTAAGCCTTCGCAGCTTTTTTTAAAGAGTCTCGCCGAGGTCTCGGAAATCTCGGTTTTTCAGAGGGTCGAGAGTCGAGACACCCTTGAGACTCGAGATTTTGGACCTTAACTTTAACTACTAATCTCATGTACTAACTACACCCCACACTTTATGGGCTTATAATTAAGGCCTGATACAATGAAACCCAAGAAAATAAAATAACTACCCAAAGTTTCGATTACAGCCCATTGGATTAAAAGTTTGAAAGTAAGTAAAGGGATTATTCACTCCCCCCCATCGGTTGTTAGCTAAAAAAAAAAAAGGGGGGGGGTGTTGGGCTGGGGGGGGGGGGGGGGGGGGGGAGAATAGGCAAAATGGAATGGGAAAAGTAGATTCTGTCATTCTGGAAATATTTCTATACCTCTCACATTTGGTTTGGCTCTCTATTGGTTTGACAGTGGTAGTTGCAAGATCAATGAAGGCACAATTTCATCCTCTGAGAAAATCGAAATGAAATCCCTTGTGCCAATGACTTTTGTAACAAAGGTACGTCATGGTTCTCATATAGGGTAGACATTTTCCTATTAGGTGTATTTTTTTATATCGTTTCATTGATTTATATCACATTGAACTCTCTTTCTTTCTTTTTTTTTTTAGTTCTTATCTTTGATTGAATGTATCTGGTACTTGAACCATGTCATAATGCTTCTTGTTCTTTTTTTTTTGTTTGTAACCAGTGAAACTTCCCATGTCTAGATTATGTTTTCATTGTTTTGAATCATTTTGGCTTCTATGACTAGTGAATGGTATTTAGCATGTCTCATTTAGTTATAGGAAACAGATGGAATTGTGGCATGTACAGAATGGTTGATGAGAAGAGCACAAGGAGAAGATAAGGTTCAACGAAGCTTTTGTAAAATACCAATCTGATTTTGTTATGCTACTAAAGAAGTAGATCCAAAACATGACCAGAGTTATAGTTTTAAAGTTTGGGAAAGGAAGAATTCATTTGGAGTGGGGATTCGACCCTTTGATGGAGCTGTGGTTGAAACATTGAAACTATGTTGAGGACTACAGGTTGGAGGTTTTCTGTGAAATGCTTAGCAGGTAACAAAGGAAAGGGCAGTAGTAAGCACCATGGTTCAACTCGCATAGGTTTCGACTCTCAAACCTTAGTCCAATACCAAAATGTTCATAAAATCTACAGGCACTTGAACCAGACCACCTTATAAAATGCATAGGTTTCGATCAAAACCTATGTGTTTCTACACCTAGAGCTTGGTTTCAAACTTAGAAGTCAAAATAGTTAAGGAAACAGTACACAAAAACAACACTTATTAGGCAACATTTATTTATGTCTAGTATCATTTAAGTAAATGAATATTTCATTTACTTAAAATATTATTCATAAATAAGTAAACACCCCCATTTGAATCCAATAAAAATAGTATAAAACTCAAATTACAAAAGGATAAGAAGTCAACTATCCAGTTCAAGAACAAAAGCCGCATTTTCGATCGCAGTGACAATTTTTCAACTTTGAAATCCTAGGCTCCTTCTCAAATTTAAAAATTTCATAAATCTTATTAGAATAAAACATCATTAAAAACCAAAAGTACACCAAAATATTGTCTTTTTTTTTATGCCCAAAAAACTATTTTCATCCAGAGCGGCTTTAAATATCATTGCGTATTCCAAACAAAGTTTTTTTCAAATCTAAAAATTCTATAAATCTTATAAGAGTTAAACATCACTAAAAACCAAGAGTGCACTAAAATAATCTCTTGCTTTAATGGTGGAAGGAAAATAATCCCTATCCTTTTTGTTTTGCTTTGCTTGATGGAGCTAACTTATGTCAACCCTTATTGGATTCAAGAATTACTCAGGAATTTTTCATGATTTTCTAAAATTTCTTCTTAAAGCTGTATGACATATTTATGAGATGCACTGCTCAAAGCTCAGAGGTTTTCGCCCATGTCTTGCTTTGAGGCTCAAAAGCCTCTGAAAATTCTGTTTGGCCCTGGCCATAAGCCAAATTCGTGCTTATTCCTGCCTATTAGATTTTTTGGGGGGTACCCTGGCCCGTTAGATGTGACTACTATTTTTTGTTGATATTGTTCCTTAAGTTGTAAACTAAAACATTTAAAAGTCTGAAATGTTATTAGTTGATTATCTTTTTTATGCTTTAGATTTAACGCATATGCAGGTGAAGTCATCAAGCATACAAGAATGTGTAGCAGTTTCATATCCAGAAGTCATTCTCTGTGTTGAGATATACCACAGTCTAAAAAGTGGGGTGAAGGTATTTTTTCCTCCTTTATTATGTCCCTAATTCTTGATACTAGTTGCTGAGTTCTTTTTGTTTCATCATCTTTGGTTGAATTAGCAGGTTCATTGAAATTTCTTCGGTGCTGGAATTTGTGGTGCTAGAAGGAAAACCTTTTGTTGATGTATTTGATCTGAGCAAGCAGGTTTCAGTATTAGCTAGGTGTAGCAAATTTTTCAATCAAAACTGAACCTTTTTTGATGCAGTGACTTTGTATCTTAAAATGAGCCTTCCATCTGTGTTGATTTTGGCAAAGATAGATAGTGTGGTGGGTGGCTTAAGCACTTAATCATGGCATTCATTGTGCCATTGATGATTTTATGGATGTCAGCAAAATGGTAGACTTGTGTGTCTGAAATATGTCTTTTTCTATTTTTGGGACAGAATAGTAGATCAGTGTTTGGACTTTGGAGTCTAGAAAAAAGATTTGTGAATAGATGGGGCCTGTCTAAAGAACTGTTTTTATCTGATGCCTGTTATTGAGGACTGCCAACCCTCACAGCAGGGTTTCTGAATCTCACAGAGAAAATAAGGAATCAAGCCAATTTCATTCATCAAATTCTTGTCCCTCAATGGCTGGTTATATATATAGGACTAGAAGTAGTCAACTAGTAATCAAATTAGATACTTAATTTAAAACTAATAGTTTGGAGGAATGAATTGATTATCAATGTCAGTTCCACAACTTTATTATAAATGAGAAATAGGTACAAGTACATAAATACCCTTAAATCTATATTTGCAACACTCCCCCCTCATGTTGGTACATAAATACCCTTATACCAGTTTGAACAAAAGGAATACAAATAAGACCAAAGTCCAGTTTTTCTTTAATAAAGTGGTGACCAATCTCCACATGCTTTGTGCTATCATGTTGAACTAGATTATGAGCAATGCTGATTGTTGCAGTTTGAAACTGAAAGGAATTCAGAACCATAGGAGAAGAAAGAAGAGAGTAAAAGAGAAACTGACTCTAGAGAGGAGAGAGTCAACTTGCGTACTCTCCTCCTCCCATATTCTTTTATTTATATTGATAAGGAAAAACATAGAAACAATAACCAATAGAAAACTTCCCTAATTACATATTCCAACTAGAAAAGGAGACCTAACAACTTAGGAAACCAAGATACCACTTACACCAAATAGAAAATATCTAAAATTAATAAATCTACCAAATCTAAAGTGTGTCCCACAGCCCCCACAGACCTATAGCGATCTATCTATAGGTCACTCATATCGCTAACACTAAACCCCTTCAAGCTGGAGTACGGGGGAATGTAAGAGCTACAGCCTGAAACAACATATCAGCAGAAGCAGCAACAATAGTAGTAAAGTAGCACAGTATAGGTTACTGTGAACCAAGTAGCAACAATACAGTATAAGTTACTGTGAACCAAGTAGTAACAACACAATATAGGTTACTGTGAACCAAGCAGCAACAACACAGTTTAGGTAGTGAACCAAGCAGCAACAATAGCACAGTTGAGGTCACTGTGAACCACGTAGAAGAGATCGCATCAGGTGCAGGTAATAGAGGCTGCACCAGGTAGTAGAGGCAGCAATAAAAAAAAAAAAACTTGAGCAGCAGTTCCTGAAGCCAAGACCAACAAATCTTGAATAAGACATTTGAAGAAGATCTTGAAGCAGTAGTGTAGTAGTCACTACAAGAAGTAGTAGGTTGCATCACTTGCAATATGTAGACATCATACGGTAGTAGCAACAAGTAGGTAGCCTGATATATATATATATTATAAATAAATAAATAAATATATATATATATATATATATATATATATATATATATTTATTTATTTATTTATAATCCCCCCCTTCATGTGGAACATTCCACGTGGACAAATGATGGAGAACACCCAACGAGAACATCCACAAATAAGAGCCCAATAATCTTCATGCACTCCGTTCCGGTAGCAAATAAAATCCCAGTTATGCTAGATACGAGAAATAATAATCAGCATTCCATGCAAATTCCATCAGTGTAATCGAAGACCCACTAAAGCAATGAATTGCAATATAGAAGTCCAATGGCAATTCTATAAATTATGGTCACACTTATGGTAGACTAATGCTAACATTGATGGTAGACTATCACAGTACAACATCAATGTTAGAGGTATAGGTAAATGAAGATATCGCATAAGCTTTTAAAGCCATATCAGCTCGCAAATGCCATGAGACATGGCTCTAAATTTTTTTGCAGCACTAGATCATGCAACAACCTGCTTCTTGATCTTCTAAGTGACTAGATTTCCGCCCACAAATACACCATAACCAATGGTAGAGCGTTGATCATCAATGGAACTGCCTTAATCGACATTAGTAAAGGCTTCCTTGCTCAAGCGAGCATGAGAGGAGAAAAATGCCGCTTTTCCTGGTGTAGACTTCAGATACCGCAAGATCCGATGAACTGCGTCCAAGTGAGAGGAGTGAGGATCATGCATATACTAACTCACCAAACTGACAGCGAAAGCTATGTCAGGGTGAGTGTGAGATAAATAAATCAGCTTACTAACTAGCCGCTGGTACTAGCGCTTATCCACAGGTCACCAATGTCAGGTGAAAGGTGGACATTTGCTTCAAGGGGAGTATCAGTTGGCTTTCAGCCAAGTATTCCAGTCACAGAAAGAAGATCTAGGGTATGCTTTTGCTGAGAAAGAAAGATACCTTTGGTAGAACAAGCAACCTTAATGCCAAGAAAATGGTGCAGCTTGCCAAGGCCCTTAATCTCAAATTCTTGACTCAAGTGTGCCTTAAGACGAACAATTTCAGTTGTAGTGACCACAATAGCAACCACATAGACAATAAGAGTAGTAACTTGTGCACCAGATTTCTTAATAAACATGGTATGGTCAACGTGGCTTTGAGTATAATCCTCGGACATCATGGCTTTGTGGAACCATCCAAACTAGGCATGAGGATACTGCTTTAACCCTATAGAGAGCATGCTTGAGTTTACACACCTTCCTTTGAGTTTTAGGACCAAAGAAACCAAGAGGAACATCTAAGTACACTTCTTCGTTTAGCTCACCATTAAGAAATGCATTTCTTGACATCCAGTTGTTGCAAGTCCCATCCTAGATTCACAACACAAAATCTGTGATGGTATTCATTTTGGCAACGAGGGAGAACGTCTCCTGATAGTCTAGACCATATGTCTGAGTGAATCCATGAACAACCGATCTAGCCTTGTACTGATTCACGATCCCATCAATAATTTACTTCACAATAAAGACCAATTTACAGCTCATTGTTTTCTTTTGTGGAGGAAGAGAGACAAGATCCAAAGTATCATTCTTTTTAAGGGTTTGCATCTCTTTAACTATGAATGTCTTCCTCTTTGAATCAGTAAGAGCCTCTTGCCAAGTCTGAGTATTAAAAACAGAGGACAAAGACCACGAAAGCACGGTAATAAGGGGACAGAGATATGTAAGACACCACCTAAGTAATAGGGTGTTGGTTACATGGGCTTGTTACCTTACAGACAGCAATAGGTAAATCCAAAGAAGGATCAGAGGGATTACTAGAGAAAGGACTCGAGTTGGGAGGCAACAATGGATTGGGTAGAGTTGTTGGAGCTGTGGTGGTGTTTATTTGCTCACGAGAGCGACGAACATAGACCTGCACTGTAGCTTCCCCCCCTGAACTGAAGTGGGCGGAAGAGGCGCAGGTGTAACCGCCGGAAAAGAAGCAGCAAGAGACATATCAACAAGAGGCACTTCATCAATAGGTAGATCCCCTAGGAGGAGCTGCCGGCTAAAAGTAAGAGGTAGACGCATGGAACACCACATCCATAGTCACATAGACCTTGCGAGTCGGCAGGTGGTAGCACTTGTGGCTCTTTTGTGTAGCCGAGAAACCAAGAAAGACACACCGAAGGCCCTGCGGATCCAGCTTGGTAGGGTGGTGATGATTCCGAGCATAATAGACAGCCAAATACCCACGGGGTAATGGGAAAATCAGCCTTCCTTTGGAGAACCTCAAAAGGAGACTGAAAATCGAGTACACGGCTCAGCATTCAGTTAATAAGGTAGGCAACTGTTAAAACCGCGTTACTTAAGTACAGAGAAGGAACATGCATCGTAAACAGAAAGAGTGAGCCACTTCCAGGAGGTGGTGATTTTACGCTTAGCAATACTATTTTGGGCTGATGTATCAACACAACTAGTTTAACGTAGAATCCCTTGGGTGGCAAGAAAAGTTTTTAAGGCGACATCCATATACTCTATAGTCTATACCATTGTCACTAGAGGATTTGAATGGATGCGTTGAACTGGGTGCGCACCATGCTGTGAAAAAGTTGAAAACACCAGAAAACCTCACTCTTATGATGAAGGAGATTGACTCAAGTGACACGGGTATAACAATCAATAGATGGAACAAACCACCGATAACCAGAACCCGAAGCATAACAGGCAGGTCCCATACATTAGAATGAAAACAAAAGGAGCAACACTTCTTTTATTTAAACTATAATAAATAGAACGTGTTTGTTTTACCAAAACGCAAGCTTCATAGAAAATTGAAAAGTGAGACAGCTAATGGAAAGAAGATTGGTAGAAAAATTAGGAACACGAAGAATAAAGGTCAAAGGTAATGTGGAAGAGCAATCAATGGAACCCTTCTTGGAAACAGAGGAAAGAGAACCATTGGCCACCCAAACCTTGTCCTTTCCTGAACAGGGAGAATATTTAAAGAGAAGACTAGTGGAACCCATAGTTGTCAAGGCGTCAAGGCGAACCAAGGCGATGGAGGCCTGACTGGGCGCCTAGGCGACCAAGGTGCCCAATTTCCCAAGGCGACCCAAGGTAGCCTGGGCTCTTAGGCGGCGCCTAAGCGACGCCTTGACAACTATGGTGGAACCAGTCATGTAATCAGTGGCACCAGTGTCAGTTATCCAAAGGTGAGAGACAACTAACGCACAGTGACCACCGAAAGGAGTACCTAAGGCAGCAAGGTCAGAGTCAGAGTGAACCATGGAAGTAATAGACTTATGCTCAGAGGAAGGTGAAGAATCCAAACGGCTCATCATATGACGAAGCATAGCCAGCTTATCTTAGGAGCAAGGTTTAAAATCTCAGTTCTTGGAGGTGTCTCGGCCTCATGGAAAATCGAGATCTCGCCGAGACAGTGTAAAAGCAACTTGGTTTTGCTTCTGCATGTAGCATTCGATAACACCAAATATCCCGAGATCTTGGCGAGATCTTAGGCGAGAAGTTGCCAAGAAACTACTGATAACACTAAATATCCCGAGATCTCGCCAAGAAATTGCCGATAACACAAAGATCTCGGCGAGAACTTGCATCGAGACCGAGAACCATTATCGCCATGTTTTTCGTCTCGGTGTTCACCAAGAACACCGAGAACACCGAGATCTCGCAATCTCGGCGAGATTTTAAACCATGCCTAGGAGAATGAAGAGTCGACATTGGCAAATGAGAACTTAAAAGCCTCAGTGTGATGCGCATGAGAAATTTGATTGCGTCCACTTCCGGGAGAGAAGTTGGTAGGATGGCCATGAAGTTTCCAACAGAATTCTTTATTACAACGTTCCTTGCCATAATACTCACATTTGATCGGATTTTAATCGGCAGAGGGACGGTCACCGGAACGAGCTAGCCACCTCGAGGTTGAGAACTAGAACCAATAAACAAGGCGGAGTGGTCTTGTGAGACTGAAGGCAGCATGGCGGCACGGCAACTATCATCTAATTGAGCCAAGGAATACGCCTGAGCCAAGGTAGGAAACAGATCCCGGCTAAGGACTTGAGCACGAATCTCATTATACTCAATATTCAAACCAGCTAGAAAATCATAAACCCTGTCTTTATCCTCCTGCTTCTGAAGGGCATCAGTGTCGCAAGTAGCTTGAAATGTGTCATAGAAATCCAATTCCTACCACAAACCACGCAACTCAAAATAATACTGAGACAATGTGAGATCCTTTTGCTTGGGCTCATGAAGTTTCTTCTGCAGTTCGTAGACCTATGCATCCTTTCCCACTTGAGAATAAGTATCCTTGGTTGTGGCAGCAGTATCCAAGAGCAAATAACCTCATGCAATTTGGGGTTGCATGGAATTGAGTAGAAATGACATCACAAGGGAACTTGCAGAACTCCATTTGTTTGGGTATCATCTGCAGCAGAAGGCTTGGTCTTGGTACCTGTTATGTAATGCACATAACCCTGAGAATTAATCGAGAGGTAACAAGATCATGACCACATCAAATAATTGCTTCCATTGAGATAGACAAAGCTCATAGGGAATGAATGGAAATCGAAAGGGGTACCACGACCCGTCCCTTCTGTTCCAGTTGATGTGGTAGATAGATCAAACATTACCAATAAAAGATTCCAAAAAAGAGGCTAGAGCCAGCCACTAAGAATAGATGGAGAAGCCATAGATGTGCACATACCCATACAAGCAAGAAGTACGGCTCGCAGCATCGAACAAAAAAAGGGTAAGATGTGATAACCGAGGGTTCTCAAATCATGTTGAAAGTGGAGAATCCAAGGAAAAAACAAACCAAGGCTCTCGGTGGTGGTTGTCTAAACCACCAAGAGTTACCGGCGGTATTGGAGAGAGAGAGAGAGAGAGAGGTGGTAGAAAGGAGGGAGGTCTAGAGAGAGAGAGAGAGAGAGAGAGAGAGAGAGAGAGAGAGGCGGTAGTGGTGTTGTGGAAAAAGAGAATGGGAAGAAGGAAGTTGCGGCTGTAGTGATGGTGAAGAATAAAAAAAGGTGAAAAAGAGGGTGGCTGCTAGGGTTGGAATCCCAAGAAGATTTCCTTTGGTACCATGTTGATTTGGAGGAATGAATTGATTGCCAATGACCATCCCACAAACTTCATTTATAATAAGTGAGAAACAGGTGCAAGTACATAAATACCCTTATATTAATATTACAACAAAAACAATTTCTATTCTAACTATAACTCAAACTTAAACTAACTAATAAAATGAATCCCGTATACTACCCATCTTTTAGGCTCATTCAAGTGTCCCATTACAATGGAAATCCATTGCAACAATGGCCCAACATACATATAACCCAACCCAAAGCTTATTTCCACTAGAAGAAGCCGAATTCTTTGTCTTATCTGCATCAACTCTTCCCAGCTTGGAAAAAAATATCGACCTCGAGTTTAGAAGGGATAAGAAGTATCACCGTTTCAATAGCATCCATCTTCAATACAATACAATACTCTGGTAGCATAAGGATAATAAGAATGAAATCTTCAAGGTATGGAGATCTCTCTTCGAAGAACGTTAGTGGAATCACGAATTCAATGTGCTCAACTTCATGATTAGTATATTTTGTGAACGATATATCCATGGGCATGAAATCCTTCGGAACTATGTCTGTTATATTTTCATCCAACGCCTCAACCTCTTCAATACAGTCTTCAATGGCAGGCTTTAAAGAGGAAAAACCTTCCACCTTGCAAAGGATTTGATCTTCACCTTCAGTCACTGATTCTTCCACAGTTGGTGGGGAGACTAGATTTTCTTTTATCGATTCAGTCAAAGGATTTTTGTCCTCGATCTCAAGTTCTTCAAGTTTGGATGGTGCTCTTTCATTTTCCTTTGGCTGTGCAAATTTGAGGTCAACTTGTACTCTAGAAGGGAAATCAATTTGCTCATTAAACCTCCGAGGAAGTTATTTTCTGAGATGCCCCCTCTTCGCTGAACTAGGGCATCAAGTTTAGTAACAAGTGATCCAAATATTTCAACAAGTTCTGATTCTCTCTAGGCCAACTCAGCCACTTTTTTTTCCCCTTTTAGTCATGACAGGGTTCCTGGAATCACTGTTGACCATGGATTTGATGCCAATTGATGGGGTTTCCAAATCAGCAGGGTGTAGGATTCAGAAACTCACTTTGAAACCAGAATCGCAGTGAGCGAAAACAACCAGAATATGATATTAATTAAAAAAAAACTGAAGATTTGACTAATGGATGCAAGCCAGATTTTAGGATTTGGTGGAGAATAGACTAAAGAATATTATATCCAAACTTCAAAGTGATCTGACGGTTGGGTTCCAAGTTATGGGAAATTCCTTGCTGAGTTAAAGAATATGGCCAAGTTTCCCACCTGGACCTATTGTTGGACTCCCACCAACAATCTCAGCTTTCCACTGAGGACTGTTGACTTGACTCTCACGGTAGGGTTTCTGAATCTCACAGAGAAAATAAAGCAAGAGGCCAACTTCATTCTTTCAAATAGTCTAAACCAATTAGTAAGCAAACTAGTTACTTAATTGGCCAATAAAAGACTTAAAACAATTTCTATTCTAGCTAGAACTCAAACTCAAACTAACTAATAAATTAAATCCCATAATCTTAACTTACACCCATATTTTAGGACAATTAAGGTGGCCCATTACAATAAAAACCCATTGGAACTGTTACAAAAAATAAATAACTAAAAAACGGCAATCATGAAATCATGAGAGAGAAAAGAGAAGAAGAAGAAGAAAAGGGAAAGCAGAGGCGAAATCCCTCCCCCACCCCCAATTCCTCTTATTTATAATTGTAGGAAACTTAAAGAGATAGGAATAGGACTGCTATAGGTCAGCAGTCCTAGTTACACTTTAACATGAGTAAAGACTCCTAGTTACACATGTGCAAGGAAAAAGAAGTAAAATAAGAAAAGGAAACTAAATACTAAATCAACTAGTCAGTGGCCCACACGGTTTCGACTATTGATAACCTGCTTTGACTCGACTATTGATAACCTGCTTTGACTATGTCAAAGCTTATCCAATTAATTACGTTAACAACTATTGACAACCTAGTCAAAGCAGTTAAGAGTATTTAAATAATTACGCTAACAGGAACAAAGGCCCAACATACATATACCCAACCCAATGTTTATTTCCACTAAAAGAAGCCCGATTCTGTGTCTTATCTAGTTCAGATGTCCTGCAGTTCTGGTCCAGTTTATTAGAATTCCTTCTAGCAATAAGATTGTTCTCAAGCTTCGAGTAATCAAAATTGCTGTCGGAATCGGTCACCACAGATTCTGTTCCGAATCAGGAAGGATTGATTTGAATTGGCCAAAAAAACCCTAAAATCAGCCCAAAAAAATCCCTAAAAATACCGTTTCAGATTGGCCAGAATATTCCAATCTGATCCTCAGCGATCAGATTTTGGCAAAATTTTGAAGACACCTATTTTGATCTGTTTAGCCGTAACTGCTGAGATTTCTCTATTTCTGTTGTGTGCTCCTAATCCTATGATCCTATTTTTCTTATGTTATTCTGTTAGGAGATTAAAACTCCATTGGCATCTGGTTTGGGATCCAGTAGGATTAGGATTTTGATTTCGATATTGTTGTACCACCACTGATCTGGATTGAATCTGAAAGACTAAGATCTAATAACAAAAAATCAAATCTAGACACAGTATCTTTAGATCTGAACTGGGTCAGTCAATTTTATCCCCTAAAATCATGTGCTTCCCTGAAGACCAAGTGAACTTTCTTCTTCATTGTACATTTTGATCAGTCACCCAAGTAAATAGGTTCAGTTGTCATTTTTCTTCCCATGAATTCAAATTAATTTTCTTGTACATTATTATTGTGCGTTATCATTATTTTGTTTTGGCCCCTCATTTCAATTGGTTTGCCTTTCTGAGCTCATGGAATCCCGCTGATCTTCTGTGGATTTTTTTAGACTCAAGAGTTCTTGGTCTTAGAACGGCAAACCCTTACAGAACTGAGGGATAGCATCTATTGCCCAACCGACCAGGTAATGCAGAAAGCAGGGCAGCATGATCCTTCTGGATATTTCCTCATAGAAGTAAGGGGCCTATTTACTAATCTGTTAGTTTTGATAATAATTTTAGCAGTTTAGTGTTGATAATAATGTTAGCAGACCTAACAGATTTCTCTCCTTTTCTGTTCCTTTAGGATGTATTTTACAATGATTTGAGAGATCCCTCTTCTATAAATTACAGCAAACCCATATTTGATTGGCTTCAAAATTGTGAGGAAGAAGCACTTGAGAAATGGGAATGCGTCATAGCAGGTGGATCACAGCAAAAGAAAAAAGCATTGTTGGGAAAGGTTCCTTCCCCTGACTTCCCTCATTTTGTAGCTGTTGACATGCATAAGACTCACTTCTATGACCTGGACTTTCGGTTTGGCGTTGGTTATCTATACTGTCACCAGGTATGTGCTTGTATTGCTACTTTCATTAATTAGATATAGCTTTTACATGCTTATATTGTTATTCTTTCTACATTCTGGAAGTGAATTGTATTTGCAGAGATATCAATTCATATAATAATACTAAATTGGATGAAACTATGGATTTTTTCCTTTGAAGTCAGAAAGGCTCCATTTGTTTTGACGTAATAAAATTTTACATGTAAAAAAAAATAAAAATTCAATGTTTATTTCCAAGACGTAAAATATAGTGATCTCTAGAGGTATGGAAAAGGAACTTCGTCTCTTTTACATACTGGAAACTATTGAGAATGTTGATATTTACTTGTGGTGGTAGATTAGTAATTTAGTAATTATTTCTTTTGTTTATCCTCTATTTATTGTTAGTAGGGGTATTTTTATAATTCTGCCCTTCGGTATTTCATCATAAATAAGATTGTAGGATGAGGAGATCATAATTCTCCTATTCTTTTCTTTTCTCAACATGGTATCAGAATTAACCTAGCTCTACCACACACCTCCTCTCTTCTTTTTGTCTTTTCTTCCCTAAACCCTGCCTCCAGCCACTATTTTCCCAGAGCCGCCAATCATTCTTTACCAAAAAAACCTGCCACCAGCCCTGTTTTCTCATTCCCAGAGTTACCGCCAGCCACCACGTGCTACAAGACTTACAGCCAGCCCTCTTTCTCCTTACTAGAGCCACCGCCAGCCACCACCTGCTACAAGATTTACCGCCAGCCATTAAATCCCTTCCCTGACCTACCTAGACCTACCGCAGCCCACCTACAGCTTTCGAAATCAACCTAACACATCAAGAACTTCCCTAAATCCCATCCCCAACCTACCTGTACCTACCGCTGGCCTCTAACCAGTACCGCCAGCCTTGAAACCCTATTGCAAGGGATCAAATTCCCTTTCTCTCCATCCTATACCTGCTGCCAACATCTTTAAGGCTTTATTTCATTCTCCTTGAGATCATTCCTATGATCTGAATGTATTGCTAAGGACTTTTTTTATCTGGTAGCCGTGTATCCCTTGGTTATGGGATATATTTAAAGGATCATACAAAGCGTCGACGTCGAGTCTTCTATACCTATCTGAAGATTGAACCTTGCTATAGTTGTGTTCTCTACTTCCCAGAGGATTGATACACGGCACCATTGGTACCTAAATATTTTTTTTCCTTTTGTGCTTACTATGTCGTCGGATATTACATTTGCTGGAACGGATTTGTACAAGATGGAGATTCTCACCATTCCCACAAATACCACCAAACTTGATGGTGGTAACTATCTGAAGTGGTCTTGGGCCACATAGCTTTCCATTACAGCTAGGGGATTATCTGGTTATCTCACAAGCACCAAGACTAAACCCACTACTGTAGACGTTGTTTTGGATAAATGGAATGCTGAGAACTCTTTGGTGATGCAATATCTCTTTAACTCCATGCAACCCGCCCTAGTGGAGGGCTACCTACTATTGGATACTGCTGCCCAGATCTGGAAATCTGCAAAGGATACATATTCCTAGGTTGGGAACGATGCTTTGATTTATGCACTATAGAAAAAGGTTCATGGAACCACTCAGAAAGACTTGATAGTGTCCCAGTACTACACACAGTTACGGAGTCATTGGCAGGCTATCGATTTCTATGACTCCATTCATGCCGAACTAACAATGGATAGTTGCAACTCCGGACAATGCAATCTACTAAATATTTTCTTACACAGAGTCATATAATATATGTGTGGATATGGATAATCCATATATATATATATATATATATATATATATATATATATTTTATAGATCCATTGCCTTCTTCTGATTCTTGCTCGAGCCGGATGATGAAAAATTATCATGTTTGGTTCCTTTGGAGGATGGATCCATAAGAATTCACCTATCCCAATAACAAAGAAACCTAACTTGAATGATCCTGTATTAAGAGCTAAAGTGGTGATGAAGATGCCACACTTCAAAAAAAGAGAAGAGAAATACAGAGTCTACACCTTTCTGGTTGGACTGAATGTTGAACTTGATCCCATCGATCACAGATCCTCAGCAAGGATCCTTTTCCTTATTTGGAGCAGGCCTATGCCATGGTTTAGCTTGAAGACCAACGGCGTACTACTATGTTATCGCCTGTTGTCTCTGATAGGTCTGCTCTTCAGGTACATACTCAGCCTTACAAAGGAACTACTACATCTGCCGATCCAGTCAAATGTGAGCATTGTGGTTAACCATGGCATACCAAGGATACATGTTGGAAGCTTTATGGTAAACCGACAGACTTTGAAGTAAAGAGACGTGAGAAAGGTTTGCAGTGTTCCAAGAACTTCAAGGGCCCCCAAGCGCATCAGACTGAAGCTCACCCACCTACAGCTCCCATTGCACCGCCCATAGAGACTCATATCCTACAGGTTCTTAGTCGTTTGCTACAGCCATCATCTACTGCCACTTTCGGATTGCCATCTGCACCTGCTCCTACTACTCTTACTCTAGGTTCTCATTTTGCTCACTCAGGGGTATGTGTTTCAGTGGCCACTGTGTGTCAATGGTTTCCAATCCTTGGATTATTGACTCTAGTGCCATGGACCACATGACTGGTAACCCTAGCATATTTCATAAGTACTTTCCTACTCCTAAAATTAATATTGTCCGTGTGGCTAATGAGACCCTCTCCTCTGTATCAGGGAAAGGTTCCATTCAGTACACTCCTTCATTAACTTTGCAGTTTGTTCTTCATGTTCCTAAATTTTCGATCAATTTATTGTCTATTAGTCGTATTACTTCTACTTTAAACTGCAAAGTTACTTTTTTTCCCTTCTTATTGTTTGTTTCAGGATTTGGACACAGAGAGGACAATTGGATGTGGTAGGATGCAGGGTGGTTTGTACTTGTTTGAGGAAGGAATCCCAAAGTTAGTTTCAGCTCCAGCTTTCCCCAGCCCAGTTCATCACCTTTATTCGGCATCCTCTGATCTTCAACAATGGCACTAGCGTATTGGGCATCTGTCATTTACAATTTTATCTAGGCTTTTTCCTTCTTTAGCAAATAAATGTAAACGAGACGAGTTTTTTTGCGAAACTTGTATTCTGGCTAAGCAAACTTGATCTTCGTATAGTCCTTCCTTGAAAAGGAGTAGCACTCTTTTCAATTTAATTCATTTTGATGTTTGGGGACCAGCCAGAACTAATATAATTTCTGGTCACCATTGGTTTGTTACATTTATAGATTATTTTTTTAAAACTACTTGGGTATATCTTGTGCATCACAAGAGTGAAGTATTTCAATGCTTTAGCCAATTTCATTAGATGATTAAGACCCAATTTCAGGCTACAGTACAGATTCTAAGGAGTGACGATGGAAGAGAGTACTTTGAAGGTGAGTTCCAGTGTTATCTTGCAGAGAATGGAATTGTGCACCAGACAAGCTGTGTAGATACTCCTGCACAGAATGGGGTGGCTCAATGAAAGAATTATCATCTTCTTGAAGTGGCCCATGCATTGATGTTTGCCCGAAATATCCTGCCACAATATTGGAGTAATGCCATTATTACCTATGCTTACCTGATCAGCCGTGTCCCGACCCTTGTTCTGGACCATTATTTCCCTTTAGACCTTCTTCTTGGTGATGTTCCCCATATTGTTCCTCCTAAGATTTTTGGTTGTGTGTGTTATGTGCGCAACCATCGATCTCCAGGAAAACTAGAACCCCAGGGTTTACGTTGTCTCTTCTTGGGCTATTCTCCAACCCAAAAGGGATATCGGTGTTATCACCCACCTACCTGCCAGACCTTTGTTTCCATGGATGTTCTTTTTTATGAGCATCTTTTCTACTACTCAACGTCCCATCTTCAGGGAGAGCCTACTCTACAAGAAGATGGACCTATCATCATACCTATGGTCTCTCCTTATCCTCTTCAGGGGGATAACCCAATTCTGTCTCCTAAGCCTTCTGAACCTTATCCTGCTCCTGAGCCTTCTGACCCTTCTCTTGCTCCTGCTCCCTTGGCTGAACCATCTGATGAAACCATTCCTAGCCCTACATCAGTGGAGAAAGCAGCTCCTACTTCACCTCATCTATAGGTTTATAGCCGTACCAGACTCGAGCAGGGAAATACCACCTCCATCAACGCACCTACACACATCCCTTCGTCAGCTTTGGAGCCAGAATCTGTATCAGAAAATGAGATCCATCAGTCTGGTAGTATTTCTCCCTTTAAGTTAAATTTACCTATTGCTCTTAGGAAAGGTAATAGATCCTATACTCAACATCCTATTTCTCAGTATGTGTCTTATAAATCTTTGTCTCCATCATACCTTGCTTTTGTCTCCACTTTATCTTCTGTGTCCATTCCCAAACATTGGTAGGATGCAGTTGCAGATACGAGATGGAAAACAGTCATGGTAGAGGAAATGACTGCTTTGAGGAAGAATGAGACATGGTGCCTTATTGGCCTTCCACCAAGGAAGAAGATTGTTGGGTGCAAGTGGATCTTTATTATCGAGCAAAAGGAATATGGGTCTATAGACAAGTACAAGGCCATATTAGTAGCTCGAGGCTTCACACAGACCTATGGAATTGACTACTAGGAAACATTTGCACCTGTGGCAAAAATGACTACTATACGTTTCATTTTAGCCTGTGCAGTACACTTTGATTGGGATCTATAGCAGCTGGATGTCAATAATGCATTTCTTCATGGGGAGTTAGCTGAGGAAGTGTACATTGATGTTCCTCCGGGGTTTACCTCGTCAACCGCTGAAGGAAAATTGTGTAAGCTGAAATGATCTCTATGGATTCAAGCAATCCCCTAGACCATGGTTTGGGAGATTTCACAGAGCCATGACATCTGTAGGCTACAAACAAAGCAATGTTGATCACACATTGTTCATTAAGCAGAGGGATGGCAAAATTACTATTCTCATAGTGTATGTTGATATTGTGGTTACTGGTAGTGATGATGAAGAAATTAGACAGCTGAAGACCTTCTTGGGAAAGGAGTTTGAAGTCAAAGACCTAGGAAGACTGAGATATTTCTTTGGGATCGAGGTAGCTCACTCAACCAGAGGTATCTATTTGTCTTAGAGGAAGTATATACTTGATCTTCTCTCAGAGATGGGTCTCTTAGGGTGTCGGCCCTATGAAACACCAATTGACCCTAATGTTGAATTGCAAGAAAAAAATCGGTACACCAATTGATAAGGAATAGTACCAACGACTAGTTGGAAAGTTGATATATCTGGCTCACACTCAACCTGATATTGCTTTTGTAGTGAGCTTGGTGAGCCAATTTATGCATGACCCTTATACTTCTCATATAGATGTTGTTCTCCGCATATTGCACTATCTCAAGTCTGCTCCTGGAAGAGGAATCCTACTCTCCTCTCAGGATCATCTTAGAGTTGATGCCTACACTGATGCAGACTGGGTAGGAAATTTAGATAGAATGCCTACTTCAGGATATTGTACCTTTATTGGAGGGAACCTGGAGACTTAGCGCAGCAAGAAACAAAATGTGGTAGTCCGTTCAAGTGCAGAGGCTGAGTTTAGAGCTATGGCTCAGGGGATATGTGAATTGTTATGGTCGCAGGGATTACTCAAGGATCTGGGTGTCTATACTACCCAGCCTATGAGGTTATTATGTGACAATAAGGCTGCAATCAGTATTGCTCACAACCTAGTACAACATGATAGGACCATACATGTGGAAATTGATCATTACTTTATAAAAAAAAAAAATTGGATAGTGGACAGATCTGTGTTCCATATGTTCAGTCCAATGATCAAGTGGCTGACATCTTCACCAAAGGACTCCTAGGGAAATAGTTTCATCTATTATTTTTCAAGTTGTGCATGTTTGATATATATATGCACCAACTTGAGGGGGAGTGTTGAGAATGTCGATATTTACTTGTGGGGTAGATTAGTAATTTAGTAATTATTTCTTTTGTTTATATTCTATTTATTGTTAATAGGGGTATTCTTGTAATTCTGCCCATTGGTATTTCATTGTAAATAAGATTGTAGGATGAGGAGATCGTAATTCTCCTATTCTTTTCTTTTCTCAACAGAAACAAACATTGAATTTTTTTATTTTTTTTTTACATATAAAATGTTACACGTAAAATTTTACATCAAAACAAACGGAGCTAAAGGAAAAAAAAATTGTCGTAATATGGTCTCTTTGCCATTCTGGAATTTTATCAAGAAAACACAAAAAATGATAATGTATACTAAATTGAAACTTTTGTTGTTAAGAAACAAATCAAAAAGCTTTGGACATTAGTGTGGGTGTCAGAATCCAAAACTGGTATATGACAAAGATACTTTCATCTATAGCTGCAATATGGGTGAACTATTCATATGTAGAAAGCTAGCATCCCCACCTTGGACAAGATAGAATAATCCTTGAACATGTAAATACCTACATTTATCACCTCCTCCCTCCCCCCACTGCCTTTTTTTCATTTTCCTTTCTTTGCTCTCAAACTTCCTCTCCACGGCTCTTCTTCTTCTCTCCCATAAAACCCTGTTACACTAAGCTTTGATTGAGAGACTTGTGTCAGTAGGTTATCGTTATATAGATTTTCAGTGCCAGATTAGGATCCCTTGAACACCAATCTCAGACCTTGATGTGGCCTTTGGCATGCATCGCTCTTCACATGAACACAGAAGTTGCAACACTTGACAGTTGACACAACAGCATCCTTGTAGCATCAATGGAGAAAGAGTAATGTATTTAAAATCATTACATGAAACTGTCTATGTTAAGAAATTTCTCTTAGAATGTGTACTAAAATCACCTTGAAATTGGAAGAGTTGCACCAAATATGTACTTTGGAGGCACTTCTTACCACCAGACAAATTTTTTTTCTATCCCAGTTTCATTCTTTAATAGAAAATAGACCCTGTTACAAATTATGCTTATTCAGTGAGGGTTAAACTGATTAACCTTCATTAGAAAACTCCTTGCTGTTACCAGGACACATTTTCGAAAATAACCTTGAATCCCTGTGTATTCATATGGAGACACTTATCTAGCATCATTTATTATAATTTTTCTTTCCCCTTTATTTTAAATGCTGTCATGAAGTGAGGCAGATATTTATATTTAGTGAGTGCATTGTGAAATTTTAAGCACTGATGTTGCTATTGTTGATGATATGGATGACCAATGATCTACTTTCCAAAATGTAAAGATTGTTTTACTTCTATTTTTATGTTATTTTATGTAATTTTTCTGTTCATTGGTTAATATTTCGGGTACAGGGAGATTGCAAGCATGCCATTGTGATTAGAGATATGAGATTGATTCACCCAGAGGATGTACAAAACCAGGTAGCTTATCCAGTTCTCACATTTCATTGGAAAAACCGTTTAAGGAAATGTTCAGTATGCAAAATCTATCTAGCTACAAAGGTGACCGTGGACGACAGGTGGGCACAGGAGAACCCTTGCTATTTCTGTAAAAGCTGCTATTATCTTCTGCACTATGATGAGACAGGGAATCTGCTGTATGAGTTTACCGTGTATGATATCACCCAGAATAATTATGCAAGCTATTTGGATATGTAGACCTCTCTATGTGTAAATTGGACTATTCAGCCTGCCCTTGTCTATTAAACCGGCTGGAGTTCTGTACTATCATCTCAGGTGCAAGAGATTTGGTTTCTCTAGACATTGAAATAATCTAGTGTTAGTATCTTCTCCTAGTATTAATGTTGATTTCTCTTGATAATACCTATGAATATCTTTGTATTTTTATTTTTATTTTTGTGGGAAGAGATCTTTTCATTAGAGCATGAAAAGCTCATGGAATCTGAATTACATGAGTCAGACGTTCATGGAGTGGTCAGAGGCTAATTTATCCGCAACTAAATCATCTCCTGCTGACCTGCCGCCTGCCGAGGGTGGGATTTCAGCCAGCCCACCTCCCCATGTATTGATAGGCGGGCTGACTGATCCCCAACCCCTTGGATCAGACGCAGGACCCTCCTGCCGCAGGAGATGATTTGGATCCAATTTATCCAATTCGAATCGTCAAGTGGAAAGGTAGCCATCCAACGGTGGTATTACAACATCCTTTTTTTTTTTTTTTTGGGTAATCTGCCTTTGATAATTCTTCTTCTTCTTCTGTTTCTCGTCTCATCCTCCTCTCTCCTCCTCCTTCCTCCTCTGTAAGTCTTTTTTTTCTTCTTCTGGTCTTCCGTCTTCTTCTTCTTCCTTTTCTACCAATTTTTTTTTCTTCATTCGGATTAAATCTCCAACATCCTCATTGTTCCGTTCCAGAAATCAAAGGGTGGTAAGAAAATTCGAAGGACATAAATCTGAATCGTGCAACCAACCTATGCATCTAGTTCTAAGCTCTTCAAACCTCTCACCTCCATTTCGTCTCTCACAACCCATTGCCATCTCTTCTCAACCACCGACGACCAAATGGCTTTCCATCGACACCAACGTTACCTTTACAGGTCACAAGATCGATCTTCACAGGTCACAAGATCGATCCAACCTAATTAACTCATGAACTTTCACTTCTCTTTTTATTGTATTAATTATTAAACCGCATTGAAAGAATGTAAAAAATTGGGAATAAATGTCAAAATTCCAAAATTTACTCCCATTTAGACCTCTACGTTTTCTTCAAAACGAAGGAGAAGAACCAAAATGAAGAACACTTTGTGAAGAACGAAAGAATGGTGCGTATGAATCTCTGCAACTTGCAGGTAATCTTCTCTCCTCTCTCTCGCGCTGTCTTAACGATATCTTTCTTCACCTTGGAAATAGGAACGCTTTTCTCTACCACAGAGAAGAAGAAGTATCAGAGGAAGATTACCAGAAAGAAAGAAAAGAAAAACGATTTTGTAATACCACCGTTGGATGGCTGCCTTTCCACTTGGCGGCCATCCAACGGTCTCCGCCATCTCTCCTATGCCCGTATGCATAGGAGACGATTCAGATTGCAATTCAATCCAACATGCTCCTGACAAGGCCTGCCTCTGCCTTGTCTGGGAGTTAACCATGCTGTTAATCTTCCTTGGAACAGTATGGAAAGAACCAGATAAAAGTAAGCTGTAAGGTGCTGGATGACATGGAGTATGTTGACAACTTGTAGAGGAGGGCCTGTGGACACAAACAACATCAAGAAGGGCTTTTTTTTTTTTTTTTTTAAGAGGGGGAGAGATGGTAAAGCCAGGTCACTGTTGTCAGTTTCGATCATAAGGTGGTCAATCCCCTTGGATATAGCCTACTGTATCCCAGTCTGGATGACTGGGACCTCACGTTGAAGAATTGAAGGCAATGGAAATGCGAGCTTTTGGAGAGCACGGGGAATTTCTGATGATAAAATTGTCCGCTGAAAATGAAGCATCTGGATTACATTTATAATTCGATGGAAATGGATGGGATCAGATTTTGCGAGTTTGACAAGGCAATTGTAACCGTGAAGATAATGTGGGGGGGGTGGAAACATCTTTGATGAATTCGTTGTATCCTCCTGCATGGTGGATGATCTCCATTGCCGTTCCACTATTTGTGGTTGAAAAGAAGATCATTACAAGCTCGGCACGAGGATCAGCAAACAAAGGTGACAATCCTATTGCTTCTCGATGCAGCTATTAGTTTGTAAGAGACGGTCCTCCCAGCTTTGAATCCATATATAAAGCTCAGGATCCTCACTGGGGCTAAAAGAGAGACGGTTGTCGAATCAAATGGCTTCCAGCAAATGGGAAACCAATAGAAAATTATCACCTGTTTCGAAACCTTGCCCACATCATTGACATTGACATTGACATTGACATTGACATTGTGGATTAGCTAGAACCAGCCTCAGATAATCAAACACCAGTAGCTAGCCCCGACGAACATGCTCGCCAGAGAAAGTTGCGGATTTTGGAGACAGTGTTGCAGTTCCAGATGTTCTAAACTGTGTAGTATATTCTTGCAGCTTGATGTAGAAGCTTTAGAGACGGTCTTTCCATGAGCTTGATTAGACAACAAATGGTATGCTTGATCGAGAATGAATCAAATTGGAAAATCCCCCAAATTTTAGGTCTGATCTTGGGAAGAGACTTAGCATGACGGCAACAATTGCCTGCCTATCACTGGGATAGAAATGGCTCATCAGCAAGTTCATTTTCCAATGTCGGTTTTAACGAGCAGTAAAGATAAAAAAAACAAGTTGAGCAGAACAAGCGTTGCTGCAATAGATGCCATGCTACTTTGCTTAAGAAAGTCCGATTGTTACAGGATCATGCTTTCTTTCTAAACATTTCAAACATTGAAACACTTTATACTAGAGTTCATAGGAGCACGCTTCATTTTTTTTTATTTTTTATGGGTGGGGGTTGGCCCTTCAACTTGTCAGTTGGTTGAACTTAACTTCTATAATGTTTTTATTTCCATTAACTACAATAAAATCCAGACAGGTCAACAATCTCTTAAGCTTAGCTTAAACACATTCAACAGTGAAAACAAGAGGAAAACAGCGGCGGAATGTAGAGTGATCCTTTTGAGTTTGCCATGGGCATAACTAGGCAGTTTTTGATAAACGTTACCGCAAATCATTAGTTTCAAATACGGAAATCATCATCAGTGCCTCATTACCAGGCAGACAAACTTCTTACCTCAAATCACTTTCAGATACATACCCGTCTTCTCAAAAACACCAAACCACCTAAACCACCTAAACCACGTTGTTAACACCAAAGACTAAGAGTCACTGGCTCCTGCAGTAAGACTGCCATGCCATACATGGGAAAAATTGTTAATCCAGCACACACTTGGTAAAGCCAGCATCACCTTAAAAAACAAATGCATATATATCCACACAAGATATGATTCGTTCAAACAAAAGAATGGCAACCCCAACTTAAACAATCTACAACTATGTAAGGACCAACCTACCCAACCACCTTCGTCATGGAGCGCTATTTTGTCTCACATTTTGTATACAAACCAAACATTTTTCTTCCTTTCCAACTACTCCCACCACTGAAGCAAAACTCTCATCGCAAGCTTGCAAATATATAGCAACAATATAGAGGGAACACTCATTGAGATCCTAACCAAATTTGTGAAATCAACATATAAACCTAGACCTCAACTGACGACGTCCCCTATCTACTCTCAGTAGTATCATCAAACCTCCTACCCAAAGAGGAAATAAACACACATCATATGGACACAAGTTGAAAACGGAAATCATCATGCCGGCCGGTGCCCTGACACCTATTGTGCATCAATCAACTGGCGCCAACCTAAAAAACCACACCAACTCCAAAAGTCCTAAAGGACATAATTTCAAGTTAACCCCTTGTCTTGGCCCTCTTCATTCCAAGGCTATTGTGGAATGGGGAAACAGAACCAGACAAATGTGATCCTTCCTCACGAAGCGTACCATTAAGAATCGCTAGCTCTCGGAGCTGCTGCTTTTTAAAGAAATCCTGAGATTCATCCTGGATGTTGGAGAAGGAGAGTTAGATCATTAGAGGGAAATGCATTGACGCAAGAAACTACAAATGAAACAATTAATTCCTAAATATGAAAAAATGGGTATATATAAACAGGGAGAAAGGATTACCATAGGCTTGAGCAAACCTTCAAGGATCTCATGAACTTGCATCAGGCGGGCATCAACAATTTCCACAGGCAACTCCGCCTCCACAAGTATATGGAGAGGTTCATTCAAATGCTCGTATCCCGGTTTTCCTCTCATCATTTCCTCCTATTAAGGAGAATCAAAGACACACAAGTTACAAGATATGTTGGTATGTTAATGATACAAAACAACAGACATGGCTCTGCTCACTTGCTAACCAGGGCCAGTAATGCATCAAGTTATTATTTTGTTTCTGTAGCAAGGGATACAGCATGTAAACAAAATAAGTGTATCTGAAATGAGGATGTTGAGATGGATCAGTGGAAAAACTGAAAAAGAAAAAACTAAAAAATGAACACATCAGAGGTAGTTTAGGAGTAGCTCCAATCATAAGAAGTTCAAAGAATGCCACGGATGTGTGCAACGTACATCTTCAAAATGCCGGTGAGGAGAGATATGACTCAGACAGGAGGAGATAAAAGATAAGGGGCAGGCCTAGAAGTAATTCCGAATAAGTGGTGAGAAAAGACACCGATGGCTTAGGATTAACAACAATTAATGCTCCAAATAATAGTTCGATGGGATAAAACAGGGTTTCTGTAGCCGACCCACTAAGTTTGGAAAGGGCTTGGTTGAATTGATCATGGGATACAGCAAAATCATATTCATAGATAGCTTGTGCATTCCAGCAGAATAAAGTGGGGCAAACTGAAGACTTAGCCACAAGTTCATGCTTAAATGCATGTCATGGTTCAAGTACTCGGAATCAGGTCAGATCAGCCCACAGAAGACAGGACCGAAGCAAAAAAAAAAAAAACAAAAACAAAAACAAAAACTTAGAATTGGCTTCCTACGTGTGAGAATTGACCTTACACGGCTCTAAATCGGGTATGACAGGCAATCGGCCCCGCCTGACTCCAAACCAAATCAGTTGATCCATGCCAGAGTCCTAAAACCATGATCCATGTTGCATATGTAATAGCTGTCTTATTGGTCGGGTAAGTGCGCAAGTCGCAAGTCGCAAGTCCCATCTTATAGGAAGCTGCAGCACATGATGGGCATTTCTTTGTAGCTTCATGTACTTTGTAAACAAATTACCAGGTCTCATCATGCCAGCCTAAAGCATAGGCAGACCCTATAAATAAAACTTGCTAAATGTTTCAGGTTCTAATCTATCAAAACTTCCCATATTCATAACACAAGTCACTCTGAAGATAATGACCAAGTAGCTAGTTTTCTGAAAACTGCAAACAACTGCCATTAGCATTCATTTTAGTCCCTACAAAATGCATGCCTATCATGTGCATGATAAAGCAATAATATTACCCGAGTTGCATCCTTGATGCTGCCACGCCCTCTGATCAGGACACGACATTCAGTACTAGCCTCCACACGTTTAAGAGAGTTGCCTCTAGGACCAAGGAGGCGGCCAACAAAGTTATACTGCAAAAATATGAGAAAAGAAAAGAAAAACGGACACAACGGTTCAATGTCAAACGCCACAAACTCCAGATAAAATGAGGCATTATTTCTTGGACATGGTTTTCCCACACGTACATTAAGGAAAGAATCTCCTTAACACGCACCTAATCTGCGACATGGCAGATCTATTGGGGCTGAAATATTGTGAATAGGGACCTGTCACATGCTAAATTTAGACCAGTCCAACTTTGCCAAGTGGCAAAACAAGGAAGTGAAAATTTTGGAACTACCAAGATGGTGCATAGGACTACAATACACAAGAGGATATGGCATAAGATGGGAGGGTAAATGATTGATTTGAGGTTTAAATTTCACAAGTGGCCTATCCAACAGTCAAATTTGCCATATCACTCTTCTACTTGGCAAAATTATGTGTGCTCATTAAGGAGATTCATACCTAAATGAGTATGTGGGTAAACCTCTTCCCTTATAATATTAAAGCAAGACATTTCTCACATACAGCAGGGTATTTGTCAACAGGAATGTCCACTCGGATTGTTTTCTTGACAATAAGACCAGAAGAGCTATCTTGTGATCCAAGCCAACTCTGTGCAGATGAGGACGGCAAGAATCCTATACTCTGCATGTCAATTTCCACATGTTGATAAACAGACATATTGGAAAAGGTAACTGAAGAATTACTTTGAATCACAAGTGTTAGAGTTAACGATATGCTGTGGGTTCCAATTATCGGTGCTACATATATTAGTTATTTCCATTTATTGTAGTGGATTTGTTACCACCATAATATTATTTGTTTCCTTATTGGTTAGGGTTTATTTCCTAAGTTGTCTAGGTTTAGTTTCCTAATTGGTTTATGATTGTAATTAGGTAAGTTTCGTAAACTATTGTTTCTCCTCTTTGATTATAAATAAATGAACCATAGGAGAGGAGAACACACATACACATTGATTTTCTTCTTTTCTTCATTCTTTCCATCTTATCTTTCTTTCTTTTCTATTTTGTTACATGGTATCAGAGCGGGTGCCCGTTTGAGTGTCGTCTAAAGGTCTCCATTGTGGTGTGCAACCACCATTGCTGCCTATGCTGCTTTTGCCTTTTTATATTATACTTATTACTACTGCTCTTTACCCTACCTGCTACTGCTATCGATCTACTGGTATTTCCAGATCTGATCTGTTTGCTCATTATATGATCAGAAGTTTTACTCCCTTCTATGCCTTTGATCGTTACTTCGTCAGATTCTGATCTGATCTACTGCGATATGGTGTTGCTGCTAGGATCTATCTAATCCAGATCTGTTGTGACTATGGCTGACTTCAGTGACCAGATTTCTAGTTTTGTTCATTACCTTATTGTTGTAACCACTGCTGTGTGAGGACCAGGGAAAAAATTTGAAAATTTAATTTTATCCTCATTTTTAAAATTGATTTTTACATGTTGTGAAACTTGTCTACCATCATTACACTCAAACTGGGATCTGAAAAGTTCTCACCTTCAGATCCCATCCACTCATGCCAGTGGAGGGTAAGAAGACTGGAGTCGCCACCTAGATAAGGTCTAGGACCTATAAATGATGTCCCTCCATTGAGGGACACTAATGACTCGCGCAAATGGAACGGCTATCTTGTCTCACCAAAGGCGGGTAAGTGCCAAATTACGAGTTGGGAAGGTGTTAGGCACCCAACTCGCCCGGTTGAACCGGTCTCCCTAAATCCTATCATTTCCTACAGTTTATGAATGCTTGAGGCTACCTATCTAATTAAATTTCAAGGTACAAGGAAAGTCCTAATTTGATCTTTAATTCTTTACTAACCATACGTGGCATAAGCTGAAATTAAATAATTTAAACAAGGAAATAATTACAAAATGAATCAAAGAATTTAATAAATGGCTTAATCATACATCAAAAGAAAGGGGGAAAAAATGATATATAACATATAACCGAGGTCTGGGAAAATCTCAGACAGCCTACGTATCCCTGTGCGGCGGGAATCAGGCCAAACGTAGTTCGAGCGGGTGTGTACGCACCAGGTGTGCAAGATAAGGGACGCTCCCAAAATGTTGGAACGCATCCCAAGTGATGGATGCTCCCATAATCATGGAACACATCCAATGGTGAGAGATGTCCCCACAATAGTGGGACCCATCTCAGTGTTGAGGTACTCCCTATCACAAGGAAGTCCCCTCGGTAAGGTAATCCCATAATACATGGAACTTACCTCAATTTGACCGAGCGTGGAGCGACCAAACTCCCCCGCAGCCTACGTATCCCTCGAGACCTCTGTCTCTCCAGAATCAGATCAAGCGTAGTTCCCATGGATTGACGAGCCATGGACACGCATGGCAACACTCAGGAAAGGTCAAATGCCTTAGCTCCCCACACACGGGGGTACACTAATATCTCACTCACATCCCACATTCGGGATACCCAGATGGACCGACTGTCCGTCGGGCCACCATCCTATGCATACATCTACCCAATCGTATTTTTTCATTAATATACGTTTTTGATACAACGATTTCCCACACTCTTGGATCCAATCCTAGGGTTGGGTGGGCTCATTCTAAAGGAGCCCACAAGGGTTGGACTCTTTGGAGTCCCCTAGCCAATCACATCGTGGGAAGGAAGTACCCTAACATGCATCTATCATGGTGTTCAAATGAATACACTTTGGGGTGGGGACCACATGTTGGCATGAATATCAATTCAAACTAAGCATATATAAATGTCATGGTCAAAGCATGATATAATACAAATAAATTAAACTGAAATAAGCATGTGCATGACAGAGGACGTGTTATTAAAATCCTACCACAAAACTTATAATAAAGCAAGAAGTCATGCCATATTAATCAAATGGGCCTAAGCAGCCCAACTCAGACAAGTCAAACCAAGAGATAGGGGGCTAGCCGAAACCCAACTCAAAATGGATCCAAATCAACCTAAAGTCTAGCCTAACCAAACCAAACCTAGACTAACCCAATCTGGATTTAAATCTGACATCATGACCCAACTACCTTCTAAACATGGGCCAAATATAACCAAGCAGTCCAACTTATGTGAGCCGAACTCGAAGGACTCGAACTAGACCCACTAAACTAGCCCAGAGTAGGCTACTTGAACCAAGTCCAACTTGGACCGGACTGGGCCTAACTGACCAGGCCACATTAATCGAACTGGGCCAGGCCCTGAGACCCTAACCAGACCCAAACTGAGTCAGTCTGAACCAGACTAGACCCAACCAAAACCACTAGTCTAACATGACCAAACCTTGAACCAGAACCCAATTAGACTAATCCCAACCTAACTCAAAACCTAAACTCAAATCATTTATGGACCCAACACAACACAACCTAGGCCAACCTCAACACATATTAACTCAAAACAACCAGAACTAAAGCCCATTCAATTAGACCTGGTCAGATTTTTTTTTTTTTTTTTTGAAACCGAAACTAGAAGAAGGTATTAAGCTCGAGCATCCCTCCCACAACCCCACTGACTGAGAGAGGAAGAAATGAGTGAGCAAACTCCAAAGGAAACCAAATAGTAGAAACCAAACACAACTAGTAAAACAAAACAGAACAACAAAAGAAAAGAATAACTAAAACATAAAAACTACAATTGATAAACATGGCTAGACAGTGAGAGAACAAAAAACAAAAAAATAAATAAATAAATAAATAAAATAAAATAAAGTGACTGTTCATGTTGGGAAGAACACTGGCAGAACCGGAAAAAAAAAAACAAAAGAAAGAAAAAAAAAAGAAAACTGAGATCAATTTAATCCTAGACTAAAAGCAAAGAAGTAGCTAAAATAAACCAACATTCTTGGTCTCCTGGTGTTTAAGCAAAAAAAATGCCCAAAGCTTTGATCTGTCCTACCCCAATGGCTAATAGAAAAGCTTAATAAAAATCAGAGTATAGAGTGTAATGCTAAGAGAAAGGAAGAGAAGAAAAGAAAGAAAAAAAAAATTAAATAAATAAAAGTAATAGAAGCATACCTGGCCTTTTTTTTTTTTTTTTTTTTTTATGTTTCTCCTCTCTGCTGCAACCGTCCGCCCTTCCTCTCTGCCGATTTTTTTTTTTTTCAGATCGGTAGTGATGGGCGCCTCTCCTTCTTCACGACGGCGGTGGCTATGCTGCTGCTTTCCTTCTCCTCTCTTCTTTTTTTTTCTGATTTTTCTTCTTCTCGTCCTCTGCTTCTGTCCGCCCTTCTTCTCTGCCGATTTTTTTTTTCCTCTTTGGATCGGCAGTGATGGTGGCGCCTCTCCTTCTTCACGGCGGCGGCGGCTGCGCTGCTGCTTTCCTCCTCCTCTCTTCTTTTTTCTGATTTTCTTCTTCTCCTCCTCTGCTTCTGTCCGCCCTTCCTCTTTGCCGATTTTTTTTCCTCCTCTTCCTTGGATCGGCTCCCTTCTTATCCTTGTTCTGGGCAACATCTCTCTCATGAGGTGTCGATGGGGGAGGGATTTAAAGGAGCTGAGGTGGCTGGGGAGAAGCCAGGAGTCCGGCGGCTTTTGGGGGAGGGATTTCGAGGAGAAGGGTTGAGGTGTCGACCTCTCCTCTTCCCCTGCAACTCTCTCCCTCACCGCCTCTCATTCTCCCCCCTTTTTTTTTCTTTTCCTTTCTCCTCTCTTCGATCCCTTCTTTTAAGGATTCAGATTTGCCTCCTTTTTTTTCTTTTTTATTTTGTACCCAAATTGCCCCCACCCCTTTTTTCTTTTACGGAATATATATATATATATATATATATATATATATATATATATATATATATATATATATATATATATATATATATATATACACACAACCGTTTCTTTTCTTTCTTTTCCTTTTTTTAATTTTTATTTTTATTATATCTTTTGTTTCATTTATTTTTTTATTATTATTATTATATTTTTTCTATGATACACCCCTCTCATTGCGTATGGTGCCCCAATGAGAGCGGAGATCTCTGTAGTGGCAAAATCGGGGTGCTAACATGCTGCCTTTTGTAATCAGATTTCCATCATGCTGCTGTTCTTGTCTACTACTGCTTCAGCCTTTTATCAAGCCTGCAACCCTCTTCATTGAATTGAAACTTCTCAATTCAGTTTCTTATGTTCTAATTTTTGGTGGGTTGCTCACCAACCACTGGGCGACCCTGCCAGCCAAATCCTAACCCAAACCTTGCTGAAACAAGAGTTCTCCAATTGAAGAACAAACATGCAACTAAATCGGGTCTTGAGTTTAACGCCTTAGTCTATTTCAGTCCTTCATACCTTCTGCTGTGGTTGAATATTGGAGCTGATAAGCGTTGAGTTCAGTAGGGCTATGAGTTACGACTTGTTCCCGAAATTTCACATCAATCGGTGCCATGAAGTGGGAGCTCTCTCTTCCTTATCCCAACCTGGTTTCCACCCCTGTAGTTCTAGTCGTGAACTTTATTCAAACGAAGGTTGAAGAAGATCACATAAGATTGGAATTTTGCATGGAATGATGGTCATTCTTGTTCATATCTGGCATATCTGGGTTTTTATTTGCTACAGTGAGGAGGTGATTGGAGATTATTTTATTGGGATCTTATTTACGGTTACTCTTGCTTATGGGTTTTATTGTGTTGCTCATCCTTTGAGATGTTGCTTAATGCTATCATCCTCTATATTATTTGTCCACGTGGAATGGTCCACGTGAAGGGGAGATTGGAAATTTCTTATATACTCAAATCATCAATTGAAGATTATTATTTGTTAGTTTGTGTCTACTCTTGGAAGAGACATTTTTCTCTATCCTTGCTCGTGTTGGGAGTCAACCAACTGCATGCTCGTGTTGGAGCCTACCTACTACTATTGCACTTGATGCAACCTACTACTATGATGCTTGTGTTGAGAAGCTACTATTGTTGCCTACTACAGTTTCACGAAATGCAACCTCTACTACTTGTAGCCTACTACAGTTGCACGTGATGCAACCTCTACCTACTTATTGCACGTGATGCAACCTACTTGTTTGTGTTCGAGCTACCAATATTGTTGCTGCTATATTGTTGCTCCTACTACAACTGCTACTGTTACTACAATTGCTGCTTGGTGTCTGCTCTATTGCTGATGCTACTTCTACTTGGTTCACATTGACCTCAAACTGTGCTATTGTGACTGCTTGGTTCACAGTAACCTATAATGTGCTGCGTTACTACTATTACTGTTGTTCCTGCTTCTGTTGTTAAGTTGTCACAAGCTGAAGCTCTTACATTCCCCCGTGCTCTAGCTTGAGGGGGAGTATTAAAGTTAACAATATGCTATGGGTCCCAATTATCGGTGCTACATACGGTCTTGCTTCTATTAGTTATTTTCATTTATTATAGTGGATTTGTTTCCACCATAGTGTTATTTGTTTCCTTATTGGTTAGGGTTCATTTCCTAAGTTGTCTAGGTTTAGTTTCCTAATTGGTTTATGATTGTAATTAGGTAAGTTTCGTAAACTATTGTTCTCCTCTTTGATTATAAATAAATGAACCATAGGACAGGAGAACACACATACACATTGATTCTCTTCTTTTCTTCATTCTCTCCATCTTATCTTTCTTTCTTTTCTATTTTGTTACAACAAGAAATAAACTACCATCTTTAAGGTTCAAAAGAAAAAAGGCATGTTAATATATGATAAAGTCCACACAGTATATGTATCTGGTGGAAAGAAACAAATAAGACATCCAAAAGTTGAAACAATATTCTGGCACATAGTTTTCTCAAAAAAAAATCAGAGGTTTTAAAATCTAAACACCAGTGCTGAAATGCATTTTGCAAATCTGCAATTCAAGCCATCACTCTTATGGAGTCTATATGTAAGTATCCACTTCAATCAGATGTTCAAGGACATAGAATCAATAATGATTGGAGACCTAAAATCCAGATCCATCATGTTTCTACTATGAACCAAAAGTTATAACCTGCCCCCTTATGGAGTTCTATATGTAAGTATCCACTTCAATCAGATGTTTAAGGACAAAGAATCAATAATGATTTGAGAACTAAAATCCAGATCCATCATGGATAGTACTACGAACCAAAAGTTAATATCCTGCCCTCTTTGTGCGTGTATGGATGAGGGTGGGGGCTTGTCCCAGCACCACCAAATTCAGGAGTAACAGAGAAAGTCCACACTCAAGAATTGTAAATCTGGAGCTTCCATCCTAGAAGATTGTGACAGGGGCAGAAGAAATCAGGAAATGTTCCATGAAAATAGCAGACAATCTATTTATTCCTTAAAAAGATGGAAAGAAATGACAATTTCTGATTATAAATGGAGCTAGATTACTAAATTAAATCTTTTTAACATCAATTAAGAAGATGTTAGTCTTGAACTGCCTTTCATGATGGACAGTGGAAATTCAAAATACAGGAACTTCAATAAACATAATTCAGGTTAGTACTAGATGTACAAAATTATGTTAGAAATGCTTCTGAAGAGAAGTACAATTAGATGGAAAAGTTATGTTAATGGTTAGTATCCATACTTCTGATTGAATTGCTGAGGCCCATCCATTCATATCAGCTCCTCCTCCATTTGAAAATATTCCTCCAGATGTCAGAGGGCTAGCATGTTCAAGCCCACTTTGATCTGAAAGTGATGCATTCCCCAACAGAGTAGTTACATGCAATATTTCTGCTCCAAAATGTCAAATTTCAAGAATAAGATGTACCAGTTAGCATTTATAAGAAATTAGTCAGCAGCCACCACAGAACGGACAGACAAGATTAGTTGATAAAATGGGTTAATTGGAAACCAGCACTCCCCCACGTAATTAAGTAAACTTAGAATATAACCTCAAAGGGGAAACTTTTTAGTTTCGTTTTACATGATTTCAACAAGACAATCACCTACTGCAAATTCATATACTTCCAACCACTTGGTCACTGAAGAAAGCCCACGTGTGCCCAAAATATTGTATGTTATTTAAGTGATAATAAAGGAAAAACAGTATACACCATAAGTACACATGATGTCAAAAGAAAAGGAGGGTGAAGAAGACAATACAACCGAAACTAGCAGTACATCAAGCTCTACTTCCACCTGATTATATGAAATTTTCATTAATGCAGGAAAAAGAATTTTTGAGAAATCACAAATTTCACTTGAAGCAAAATTTAATAGTGCACATCCTTGCTGTTTCTAATCAAATCTTCGATGATGCCACAAATTCACAGTAAGACAGACAGAACAGCTTTTTCTCTGGACTTAGCATTCAGAAACTGAAAACCGAAGCAAGTTAATATAGTGAAAGCTAATTAGCTGTTTGTCCTCTATGTCCAGCACCTACCCTTTCTGCGAAAGCTCTTTCAAAGGACTTCTTTCAATATATGATAAGAATGACTTCTGGGGGAAAAGATGATCCCCTGTGACTTTTTTTTTTTTTTTGTTCAGAAGTATATGATCCATGAATCCAACACCGTTTTCTTGGTTCCCTTGTCGTATGCAACCTGACGACCGTTGGCTAACCGTGAGAGCAGTTCTTGTTCAGTACCTTTCAAAAGAATCTGTAGCTTGTCATATGCAACCTGACAACCGTTGGCTAACTGTGAGAGTAGTTCTTGTTCAGTACCTTTCAAAAGGCTCTGTAGCCAGGCAATCCCCGTGAACGGACAAGAGGTGAACTTGAAGTGTGAAAGCAAATGGATGCAGTTACCATCATAAATTTGGTATGATCCAGTAAATGCTTGTAATGGATAAAGCAAAGACAATCAATGAACATCAAAAAACCCGGTGCTTGAAACAAGGACCCAATCAGCCAACAAAAAGATTGACGGTTGCAAGATATTGATTACAATTTGAGCAATAATTATGTAGGAGAAACAATCTGGCAGATTAAATTGCACAGAATTCAAGATTTATGGTAGAGATAATAATTGCAGCCTAGAAGTAGATGTCAATGACAAGAAAAGGAAAAAAAATTATAGAAATATGTGTGAACAAGAAAGGGAAAAAAAAATTACTAAACCAGATCTTAGAACCACAAAAGACTTGATTTGAGTTAAAAAGAACACATAAGGAGTGCAGATCACAAAATTTAATGGCATAACCAGAATTTAAAAAATTAATCTGGAAACTCAAGAGTAGCAGCAAGTTAGAAATTCCTAAAATCAATAACTAGCAGCAAGTAAAGCCTGGCAAACCATTCTGGGAGAGGCAAGAGCTAGTTTTGGAAACCTGGTGGTATACGGGAGCTCATTTCTAATGAAGCAAGCAGCCTTTTCAAAAGAAAGGTAGGAAAACCAGTTAACTTTTACTTCCTATTGTCCATTCAGTCGTTATGGTTTAAACAAAACAGGGAGCTTTTGATACGATTGCAATAAAGGCAAAGGGCCTTGCTCTTCTCTGGGCTTCAGTGTGTGGAGAATTTGAGGGTACGACAAAAGCAGATATCAGAAGTAGTTGAACTGGTTCGGTGGGCTTCTGCCCCATCCTAATACAATCTCTGATTGAAAAAGAAGAAATGCAGCACTCAAACAGTTGTGATGTGAAAGGAACAAAAGAGAAAAATAAAAAAGAAAGACAACTATAAAAATATAACGTACCTTAGTCTAACTAGGATTGATTTAATCAACTTAAGAAAAAACTAGACTGACTAATGAAGGACTGAATACAAACACCCTGTCTTATTTATATACAAAGTCACCCTCCTTAAGTGATAAAAATAACAATAAATCCCCAAAAGACATAATCCATTGCATGTACATCATCCTGGATACAGCTTCAGTGCGGTTACAGCCCATGATACTTCAAATTCTCCAACCACCTGCCTAAATAGTATACAAGGACTCAAAAAACATTATCCATGCTCAAGTGGTAGAACAAAAAACTCAGCGCCGTTTTTGGTCATCGTTTCTGTTAAGTTGTCTCTGTTAGGAGAGGCATCTATGGATCGTCTTGGCCTCTTAGGCTCTAAGAAGTGAGATAGCCAAGATGTCTTGCATCAAACGCCCTCTATCATCTGCAATATATAAAAATCCCATGAAAGATTTCACATTTTGTGAATCAAAGACTGCCATAAGAATTTTCTCTTGACTCAAAAAGAATTTGCTCCATAACAAACACTGGAAGCACATACAGGTTCATAACAATAATCATTTACCAGAAACTCAGCAAGCATGACTTCTCCCTAGTCCCTTCTCCAAGTCATGATGCATGTGCTAACCGTTTTCTAAAATTCTAAAAGTAACAATAAGAAGTTACGCTATCATTCGAAGTCTAAACAATCTTCTTCAGGCAACCCTAAGGATAAAACATCTGCTCTTGAAATCATTCCCAAAGGGAGGCATTTTATAATCAGAAACTGCACAGTGAATCCACCCAAGAAACATGTTCCATAGAATTATTGAATATGGTTGATGGTTTTGGGTTCCTGTTCCTTTACTTCAAAAACACCTTTCGTCACGTTTTAAGGCGTTAGCCGATCATGTCATTCCATACATAAATGTATCCAAAAACCTTACTAAAAGCTCTCTCCATCGTGTCTCTCTCTTCTTCCAATGAGACCCTAATACACTATTCCTCTGTCATCAACTAATCCTAAAGTCTCACTTAAACACCATATACAATTAGATAACCAGCTTATTGGCCATTTACAGCCTGTAGTTTAGCTTAAAAGAATAAGGAAATGACATCTACAAACAGTTTTAACTGCGATTTACAGATTACGTTTTAAGACCTACTACACATTAAAAGATTATTCATACAAATAACAACTTTAATTAAGGAAACTAATGGTGCTTTTCTTGTACAACCATTCCAAAGCTACTACCAACCTTTGCAGAATTTTAAATTTCGCTGTCTCAGGCTTTGGCAGCACTTCATGTTCCCATACTTTGGGTTACACAGGTTACAGTTCATCAAATAGAAGCTAATCCTCTTTATTGAAGGAAATCCACATTGACCTATAATAACTTTACTTGAAGCCATTCATCTAAAAATAAAAAATAAAAAATTACTTGAAGCCAGTGCTGAAAAGCAAAATGGGGAAAGAATCCCAAACATAATTTTCTTTGTGAGTCTAATTAGCAAAACTAACAAGTTTCAAGAATGCAAATTTGTCTACCGATAGAAGTGCAGAACATGTTGCCTTATGTTAGATCCATAGTGATTCCAGCAATTACAAGTAGACTCTAAGGTTGAAACTCACCCTGATTCAATAACCGGTAGCTGTGAGGTAGCACTGGCATAAAGGGGCTGAGCTTGTGACGCTCAGCCAATAACTCGGAGAGATACCTACAACAAACAGTAAGATTGATTTTATTACCAAATAGTAAGGTTGACAAAAGTTAAAGCTAATGCCACTGAAAAGTTATTGTGGTAGTATAAATGATATTGCTTCCATTTAAAGCATATCAAAGTAGCACTAGATTGTAACTCAAGTAAAGCAAAACAGACTGCTTAAGAAATATTTGTCCCTTATCTCAAATATTACACACAACTGTCAAACATAAAAGAGTCCTTGGGGAGTACATGTTCATAACCTTACTCCTTGGAGAGAATAGCAAGTTGTAGGGAATTAATCCATTATCCATGCAGGAAACATCCAAAACTAGAACAGGGGCCAGTGAGCAAAGAGAGAAGCAATAAGAAAACCTACGGGCCAGTGAGAAAAGAGATGAGCAAAAAAGAAAACTTCCCTAATCTCATTCGCAAGCGTGAGTGAGAATGCAATCAATTCTTAGGATCAGCTTCAGGTATTTATTAGAAGCTGGAATCTAGTTGGAATAGATGTTGTAGTAAGACAATGGATCCTAAAAAACGAATTATCTTATGCACAGGAAGTAAGTACAAAACCCATCCAACCTAGCCTGAAGCATGCCAGGAGTTCAAAATACATAATCAGTCTCCAACACCAAACATCCACAAGCAATAGAAAAATGATCAATAAACTCGAAAATAAATGACACGAATCCATCCAATACCCTATTTTTCAGAGCCATCAGCTTAACTCATCGATGTAACGGGATCGTTGGCGGCCATGGGAAACAAACATAGACAGCTCATGCGGAATTCCTAACTTCCATTGACCTTAAAAGGGAGTGTGAAAGCAATTCACCATAAACAAGCCCCAAAAAAGGCTTAGCAGAAATGGAACACTTAATGACCTCAAAACGTGAAAATTTCACTTAATTTCACTTAACTGCTTTATGAAGCTTCAGTTGAAGCGACTTGAATAAATGGGGGAGGGGGAAGTAAAGGGAAAGAAAGTAGGTAGGTTTGGTGAGCTTACTTCTCTTGTCGCTCAACAAGAACATTGGTAGCCGAGCGAATGCCAGAGATGTGAGGAGAGTGAGGGGCTGTAGAAGGAGAAGGTGAGTAAGCCATATACCGGCCGCCGGATGACATTTTCCTTCTTTTTTTTTTTTTTTTTTTTTTTTTTTTTTTTTTTTTACTATATAAAATACATAGGCGAGATTGGCGTCAATTTCGGCCAGATCCCGGCGAGAGCCTCGCTCTCTTGGAGTCGGCGGGTGGAAGAGAGCAGGAGAGGGGAGAAGTGTTACTTATGAAAGGATACATAGATG
This sequence comes from Protea cynaroides, assembly GCA_028583415.1. NCBI lineage: Eukaryota > Viridiplantae > Streptophyta > Magnoliopsida > Proteales > Proteaceae > Protea > Protea cynaroides. The sequence goes on from CM053265.1 coordinate 846,158, forward strand.
GAGGAGGACGAGGACATGTTTCCCTTTCAAGGGTGGTGGGTTTAAGGATGAATTTTTCACCCAGAATACATAAAAGGATAGTAGAGCTCAGCCTTCCGCGTTTCTGAGATCAGACCAAACTAGATCAACCAGCTAGAAAGACCAATCCAGACATCCATGAGGCAATGTTTGGAAGGTAGGAAAAAAAAAGATATGAAAATAAAATAATATAATATAATATAGTATTATATAAGACAAAATGATGAAATTAGTGTCAATCTTTCTTTTTCAATTCAATTTTTCTTTTCTTTTTTTTTCTTGGATTCCAAACATAGTCTGACTGATTTTAGATGATACTGTTAGTCACGCACTGATTGAAAATTAGAAGTAGTTTATATTGCTGACGTGTTTCACACATCAAATCCAAGCAAGGGTGGTGAACTCTAATCAATATTGATCTAAAATTGCTAAATCAAACCAAATTGAAGGTTAAAATTTGAGTTGAAATGTTAATTATTGGTTCCATTTTGGTTTTAAAAAAAAAAATGTTCCAGTCATGAATCAAAAACTAATGTTTTAAATCAATCAGTTAACCAATCAACTAATTAGAAACTAATAAAAATTGATCTATAAAATAACTTGAGGAGGATTGCTACTCGGAGCGTGGTGGTCATTTCATACCCCATGTAAGAGAGTTCAAGGGGACATTGCCTTTCGTTGGCTTAAATAATCTTTGAAGTGTCTTCAAGATTCTTTTCTCAATTGAGAGTTAAAACTGATGACCAAGTGTTTAAACCAAAATTGTAATCTTTAAATATCAATAGTGAAGATTTTATAACCATTTTTAATCAAACATTTATCTCTTTCTTTTGACCTCAACAGATTTTCATGCTTTTATGAGCTTCCCACCAAGACTATTGCTATTATTTTTGTTAGAGAAAATCCAAAGGGTTGGAGCACCACCACCACTATCAGAAGAGCCTTTTGCACTATTACTATAAATTCAGTCCAGTCTTGGTTTATGTCTTATACATCTCTACTTGAATTGAATCACGTTGATCAAACATAAATCTAACCAATTTATACCCTTATGCATGTTGCTAAGTATGCATATCCTATTCAAAATTTATTATAATTGAAACTTATATGTAGTGCTGCATCATGAATTCTATCAATTAGTTATTGTAATGGCTTTTGAGGAAAGTAGCCCAGTTTACCATCTCTCTCTTTTTGGGTAAAAGCTTAGTTTACTATCTCACCCCAACTCTTTTTCTATGAATAATAGATATTCTTGATAACTTATTATTATTTATGAAATTTTCCAATTGCAATGAGATGGATTGAACTATTTATGAAATTATGGAATTTATAAAAACTAAGTAACCATAATCAATAAGAAATCACATAAGAAATCATTTATGAAGCAATTAATCAAACTGTTAAAAAACCAATGAACCGATTTTTAATTGATTCAGACATCTTCAACCAAACTAAATCTATAAATTGATTATGAATGATTTACATTACATTAGAAAATAAAAAAATAAAATATGTTCAACTTCTATCTTTTTTGTCAAAAAATCATAAAAAAAAAAACTTCTATCTTAATTATACGAAGTTGTTCCCCCCCCACCCCAAAAAAAAAAAAAAAAAAAAAAAAAAGAAAAGAAAAACTCACAGGATGAATGAATTTTGCGACCTATTTTATTTTCCTTTCCCTCATTTCCTAGACAGTCAAACGGTGTCAATATATAACGTTTTCCCTTTCCGCAGTAGTAAAAATAGTGATCATTTTACAATAAAAAATAAAAAATAAAAATTCCGTACCTGTTGAAAAAACCAGTGGTTATATTAGAGTTATGTCATTCGTAACTGAACTAAAGTCTGAAGTGCAGTGACTCCTGCGATTAACGGTGGCAAACCTCAAAACCTCGCGGAGATGGAGGAAACAACAATACCATTCAAAAATCTTCACAGCAGAGAATATCAGGGTCACAAGAAGAAGGTGATCGCCTATCTCTCGAATTCTATCATAGCGTTTTCGCTCCCTTTTGGTTATTTTTATGTTGCGGAAGCCCTAGATATTGGCTCTTATGAACTTGTGGTTGCACCAGTGTACCAAAATATATTGATAAGTACTTGTTATTTCCCGCCTAAAGGTACATTCGGTGGCATGGAATTGCACAGGCACGAAGCTAGCTTCCGGTTCAGTTGATCAAACAGCTCGAGTTTGGCAAATAGAGGCACACGGACACGTAAGCTTGTTCCCATGTGTTCGTCTTATCTTCAAAACATTAAGGTTTTCTTTTTTCAATTATCTTAGGGTTTTCCGCTTAGTTGGTCTTTCTCTTGGAATCTTATTCTATTTTTTTTTTTTTTGTTAATTTTTAATCCGTTTTTGGTGGCGTTCTAAATTCTGGTTTACTTGTCCTATAGTGATGACATTCCTGTTTGATTTTTTTTTTTATCACAATTCACATTTTCTTTTGGTTCTCGAGGGACAGTGTCGTAGTTTAATCCATTTGGTTAATCACTTTACGATTTCGTTGAGTTTTTAACCAACTGGGTAATATGATCTATTTGCTAGCACGTCGCACTTCAAATCGGGAAAATCTTTCTATCCTTTTATTTTTTTTTCGGTTGCAGGGTAAGGTTAAAGACGTAGAGTTGAAAGGGCATACTGATAGTGTGGATCAGCTATGCTGGGACCCCAAGCATGCCGATTTAATTGCCACTGCATCGGGTGACAAAACTGTTCGGCTTTGGGATGCTCGGAGTAAGTTGAGCTTACTCTTGACTAAGAATCTATGTGCTATTCTGCAACTGCAAATTAATGCCAGATGGAGAAAATACTACCTGAACATAGCAAGGTTCTTAAAATCAGTTTAGAGGCCGGTTTCTGATCAGCCTCGAAACCGAGATAGGTCAAAACCTGGGATTTTTTCTAGGCTGAATTTGAAACCTTGGTCGAAACCTAGGTCGAAGCCTGTCGAAACTTGTTGAAACCCAGTACAAGCAGTGTCGACCCTTGGTTTCGTTTGGGACAAGGTCGAAACCGAGATATTGTGATCAAAACTGCACGTTTCAACTGAGATTAAGAACTATGGTGCAGAGTGGCTTCCAAGCGTTTGATCTTTCAAAAGATTCAGATTGAGCTTGTTTTATTAGTGGAAACCATAGTAGGATCAGACTACCAGCATCACAGACATTTCTTTTAATTATAAAGAGTCCATTCTTGTGGGTTTTATCATGTATGATATTAGTTTAATTGGTTTACATTATAGATAAGTCTGTATTTTTTAGTTACTTGGTTAGTTTTGGTTGTCAAGATAAGGTCAAATTGGTCTGGTTCAAGTGGACAACTAGTCAGTAGGTTTTAGGGATGGATTGTTGACTTCAGTGTAATTAATGCTTTTTTCTGATGTATACGGGTTGTTGAGGTACCTTTGGCTGACAACCCAAACAGAGGTTCCTATCCGTAAGGGAACCTCCTTCGGGCCCATCTAGACAGGAACGTCACTATCTGGGGGTAGGAACATGTAGTAGCTAGTCTCAGTCGAGCCTATAGCTGTCTCCCCCTCCTTCCAAATTTCTTGGTCTGGGACCAAGGATTCCTGTTGCTGTTTATGCTATATCTTGGTGCTTTTCTGTGGATACCTGGACTATTCTTGTTGACTTCTTTCCTTTTTTCTTTCTGATCATCCAATTTTTCTTAGTTCCAGATATGCAATTACTAATCTTGAAGGATTCTTGGTCAGTTTTTTTAGAAGGCCCTTTAATTAGTTTTAACTGGTGTTTTTGTGTTTTCTGAAAGCTTTCTTGATTTCAATCCAAGAAATCAATTGCTATCCAATTATTTTACTATAAAGCCGAGAGAAATTGCCTCTAACTGGTTATTCTATCTCATCTATTTATCAAGTTGTCTTCTTTCTAATTTCTTTATCCCAATGTCTAGATACTTATTTGTGTGCTTCCCTAGCAACCCTAGTTCTTCATGGGGTTTCCCAAGATGCTTGTTGGGCCTAGAATAGCAAAAGAAAAGCAGGGATTCGTTAAAACAAGGAATGGTTTGGACTTTGGAGGGATAGCTGGGTGTTTGATCTGCCTTGGGAAAGTTTGGCTCCAAGTCCCACGTGAAAGGCCAGTTTGGGTGTCGGAATTGATTGATGATAAAACAAAGAGCTGGCGATGAGATTCGGTTAGTTAAAAGCAGTTCTTAAAATTCATCTACCAGACAGACAGTGTAGAATTGTTCGAAGGTTATTATTGTAAATGGAAAGGGATCCATGTGGTAACCTTGCTCTTGACGTGGAGTCTGAGATGTTACATATAAATGGATAGAAAAGATGTGGTGAAAGATGTGAATGTTTAGTGAGAGAAACTGAGATGGAAAATTCGAAACAAAAGTAATAAATATTTATATTTTAACTGCCTGACAGGACATCTTATTGCCAACAGCAGTGCTTGGAGCACCCGAGCAAATATGTTGGGGTGGGGAGGGTTTAAGGGTATTTATGTAAATTCACTAGTGGTTAAAGTTATTATGTAAATACTCTTAGAACTGATATTTTTTTTTTAAATAGATGATAGACTCTGGATTGAATTCCAGCTACCCCATTATATTTACTATGTGTGTAATATCTATTAATGTTTTGTTTTTTCAGGTGGAAAATGCTCTCAGCAGGTAGAGCTTAGTGGTGAAAACATCAACATCACATACAAACCTGATGGGACACACATAGCTGTTGGTAACAGGGTGTGTTTCAATCCCATAACTGTTGCTAAAGAAATTTTTTTTTATTTTAAATTTTGTTTATTGTTTCAATTTCTTTTAGGTCATTGCAACCTTTCTTTGAGGCTCTCTGTGACCTTATGGTGTTAATAGTTTTCCTTTGCAATCATTTGGTAAACTGTGCATTCTATGGATGCATGTTAGAGATGCTTGCTGCTTTCAAATTTCAACAATATGTTTGTACTCTATACTGCCACAAACTATATATTTTTTAATTTTGCTTTTCCCCCTTAATTGTAGGATGATGAGCTAACAATATTGGATGTTCGGAAATTTAAGCCAATTCACAAACGCAAGTTTAGTTATGAGGTAATTACTTGCTGGAAATATTGCATTTTATATTTTGTGTTTTTAAAAAACAAATCGATGAAGTCGACATGATGTAAACAAAGTTTGAGTGCCAATTATGCAGTCACATGGCAGATATTTAGGGTCATCTGGGAAGTCCTAACTCCTACCTTGTTGGACCGTGAAGGATTTCTGAATTAACTTTGGGCCTTTCTGAGTTGGGTTCTTGAAATCGTTGAGCTTACTAATATTGCTTCCCAAATTTGTGTATGTTTGTTTTTGTTTAACACATAAAATGTTGACAAAGTGCTTATTGATCAGGTGAATGAGATTGCATGGAACACAACAGGAGAGATGTTCTTTCTTACAACAGGGAATGGTAATAGTAATATCTGGCTATCTTGGTTGCCTACTTGGACAGTTGGACTATTAATCCAAAAGTAGATTTTTTTCTTACAGAACAGAAGTTGAATCTTCTATGCTTAGAAATTTGAACTTGGATTGCCAATTCAATCTTATTCCTGAGAGAGACCTTCATACTGATGCTCTGTTTTGGTTACTTTTACCACTTTCTAGGTACTGTTGAGGTACTGGCTTACCCATCTCTAAAAGTACTTCACACTCTTATGGCTCACACGGCAGGCTGCTATTGCATAGCAATCGATCCGGTTGGAAGGTGATTCCTAAAGCTTCTGTCTATTATTTTTGTTTTTTACTGTTAGCCATCTGCTTCTATTTTCTGTGTTCTTTTTTTTTTTTTTTTGGTTGTTTGGGGGGGAGTTGAAGTTATGACCTCTTAATTGTGAGGTGTTGGTTCTCGCCAACTGACTTTCCCCCTTGAGGTAACTTGGTAGATCATTATTCATTATGACAATAGAAACTTAGAACCCTTTGGTGAAATAATCCTGTCAAATTAAGGAAAATTATGTGAGAAAATTTAGGTGGATCTCTTTTCTCTTCATGATGATTTGGAATGATAAGCAATAGTTCTGGGGCTCCTTAAATCATAAAAGTGTTGATCATGAGTGTGCAGTATGGTCAGCCAGCAGCAGCCCAGTCCATTGGGACAGCAGGCTTTTGCAGCCTTGCCAATACTATTCAAGTACTGTTCCACCTGCAGGTCCCACAGGACCTTATTATTGCAACAAACTATTTTCGCCTTTTCATATTCCAAGACAGCATTAAGTGCCTTCCATATTCAGTTTTCATTATCTTGTTTGTAGTTCACTATGTCTTGGGAACAATTTTTCAATGTCTTGGGTGATAGTTTTCTATGTATATGAACTGTTATCTATGTATGGGGAATTTCGAAGGGGTTTTGGAATTCTAAAAGTGTCTTTTAATGTTTTTGCTGTATTCAAGACTTCCATCTCTTTATGATGCAAACATCGCTGCTTTCAAAAGCAATCCATCAAATTTTGTAGCAAACTCTCTTTGAATATACTATATGAATATTGTTTTGTTTGTGTGACAAGTGGGCTTAGGTGAAACTCCTACAGTGGGCACTAGTGGGACTCTAGTTGCCAAAGTTATTTACTAGCGGGACTCTAGCACATATATCTATTCTCTACCAGCCCTCGATCTTGGCTTGCCCGCCTTTAGGTCGGCACTGATGAACAGCTAGAAAACCAAAATGCTACTACTCAGATTGTCCTTGATTAATAATGGTAGCTACTATATTGGCAGAGAATGCAGTTTGAAAAGTTTTGAGTAATTATGTTCATGGGCTTGTAGGCATTTCTACATCTACATATCATCTTACTACATGTATAATGTGCATCCTGTTTTTTTATTAGTAATTACTACATACATGTCAAAATTGTCATGCTTGTAGCTCCTTCTGACCTCTTCAAATGGCAGATATTTTGCTGTTGGAAGTGCTGATTCTTTAGTCAGCCTTTGGGATCTCTCGGAGATGCTTTGTGTGAGAACGTTCACAAAACTTGAGTAGGTTTCCGGTTGCCATGCTGGTTCTGTATCCAGATTTGACTTTAGTCTAAGTATCTCATATCTGTAGTCTGTGAATCTAATTCTGACCATCTCTACATGTATGTTGACTTTTTGTTATTTCTTCTCAGATGGCCTGTCAGAACCATAAGCTTCAATTATACAGGGGACTACATTGCTTCTGCCAGTGAAGACTTATTCATTGATATTGTATGTCTCCTTCAAATTCATTAGTATTTTATGTTTCCTTTACTGTGAACAATTTTTTCTTTCAAAGAGGAATACTCGGGACCACAATGGCATGATAGGAGGGTGTTCTCCCTTTTCCTGTGGCATGCATAAGGCGTGTCTGTTGCTAGTGACAATTGTAGGTTTTCCAACCTAGAAGATTACTTGGGCCGATAGTTGAAAAAGGAAAGTTAATTAGAAGATCACAATTCAAATTTTCAATTTCTTATGGAAGGTATATGGGGTTCATTGTAGGTCGAATTGTTAGATTTATCTAATCAGGAATAGTTTCTGCACTTGGACTTATCATAGGTTGAAACCCACAGAACAGTGGATCCCATACTTCTGCATACATGCCATTTGTGCATCACAGGTATGGGATGCTACGTTCTGTCATCCCACCGTGAGTATTCCTTGGTTGAAAATGATCAGCTTGTTAATGTTATTGGTTTTTTAATAACAGTCAAATGTACATACTGGAAGAACAGTCCATCAGATTCCTTGTAGGGCTGCAATGAACAGTGTTGAATGGAATCCAAAGTACAATTTACTGGCATACGCAGGAGATGACAAGAATAAGTATCAGGCTGATGAAGGTACTTACTTATTCTCTATAATTTTGAATGCTGTTACATTGATTAAGACATTAAAAATAATTCTTTTAATCCTTATTTCTGTCTTCTTTCCCATCCACCCCAATTTTAACAAAAGTTCGATACAGAACAATCTGAAGTCTAAAGCTGAAACTCTAGAAACTTTCAATTTTGCAAAGATAGATCTATAAAATGGATTTGTTGATTTTATTATGACTTTCTTTCCATTTTCTTCTTGTGAGGTTTCTTGATCAAATTAGAAAAGTTGGGAAAATAATTAAAAACCCAATGCCCATGTTTTATATATGTAAAGCCCATAGGAAGATGAAAAGTTTATCCAATAGCCCATACTTCAAACATTTTAGTTGTTGGAGATTGTTAAGGACACAAAATCGAGCCTTAATACCTCTGTTGAATGGTTAGTTCTTGCTCTCCTTCCTTCTTATAAGTTTTGGTTGTCATAGTATATTATTGACAAAACTTAAATAAATAAATAAGTTTCTCATTGTAGTGGCATTATCATGGGGTTTTTGGTTGTTTTATATGCTTTAACAACTAAAATGCTGCAAGAAGGTGGGTATGAGATATGATTTTATCTTTGGAGGGCTTGAAAGATATACAGAAATTAGATAAACAACTTTTTTGATTAGCGGTTTTTTTTTTAATAATTTTTTTAATGAAGAGTTTGTGAGATATTTTTTCCAAATATTTATTGTAGCAGGTAGAAAAAAATTTATTGTAGTTTCTGAGATATTTTTATCGGGGGTTGATGAAGCGGAATGATTTTGCTGGATGTTGCGGTTGACATATTTGATTAGAATTAGTGCGTTTGAAAATGCTTTGGAATTAACTCTTTTTTTATGGATGAGTGATTTTGTTGTGGTATGATGAAAGAGTAGAAAAGATGGAATTGGAAAAGAATACATTTGGGATTACCTAGACATAACAAAAGGAGGGAAGGTTGGTTTAACTGGTTCAACCATATGAAATAAACACCAGTGGTTCAACCATACGAAATAAACACCAATGGATGTATCATCAGGATGAATCGTTCAGTGTGGGTTGATGCTTGAAAAAGATGAATGCTGAAAATGACTTGGGGCTGAAGTGAGAAAACATACAAGCATCTGAGTTAATTAAAAAAAAAAATGAAAATGGTGACCTCACTTGGATTCTGTGATGCTACAATCCAATCACATCTCAGATAAACATTATTATTTTTTCATCCCCTTGTTTTATGGGCTATTTGATGCGTGAAATCCTTGTGGTGCATTTAGATATGATGGTAATGGTACGTTGTGCAGCTGAACTCAAATAATTGGAGTAATGTTAAGTTTTGTTGTCTTGAATAAACTAGTGACATACCACTTTGTTTTCTTTCAAATTATTGATACAGTAAACCCCTTAATAATAGTCTTAAAGCAAAGAGATTTAATTGTTACAAGAGAATAAAGTTTTTATGTAAACAAGTAATTGCTGTAAAATATTATACAATTTTTTTTTTATGAATAACTAAAATTTTATTAATAAAGAATAAGAAGAGTAGAAACAACCTAGAAGGACAGGTCCTCATACCTCTCAGCTGAAGTACAAACAAAACTTAAAACCTCATGAAGATTAAAGATGAACACGAAATGGGCTTGTATATCCGATGTTTAAGCCTGATTTTCGGCAATGTCTTCTCAGACCTTGGCTTATACTGGAACGAGATGAGGAGATTTCTTATGGAAGCGGAAGGGTATCCAGGTACCCATAAAAGTTGGGTAAAAAATCATCTGTAACACTTTGGTATAACAGTGCTGTTCTTGACCACATGTGCTTGATGCACTTTCAATGGTCAGGATCAGTACACCAGAGTGCTACCGACGATCCTGGCCCTAAAAGTTGGCATATATATATGCGAAGTTATTTGTTAGAATGTGTAAGAACCATTGGTATCCAAAAATGTTATGGGAGATGAAAGATTATGAAGGCCTAGTGTAATTGTGTCTACATTTTTGTTGCAGGCGTGTTTCGAATATTCGGCTTTGAGAGTGCCTAACATGCAGTAGAGTATTACGATAGATCATTGGCACTCGAAGCAACTTGGTTGTGCTCATGTTATGTTACTTGTAGGGGAGCATCCCACAGCTGTGATAGTTTTATGAGTTTCATCTACTGTGTAGTTAAATTGCGGAGGAACAGAGGTGATATTGGACAGTAAAACTTTGAACGTTCTTAACGATAAGTGAGGTTACTTGGCTCTCTCTCTCTCTCTCTCTCTCTCTCTCTGGAAGGTGCTTCTAGGGTTTAACTCTTTATCTGTAATTGGCAAATGATTTCGAATTACAGCTAGGGTAGTTTTAGGAGTTTCATCAACTGTGTACTCTATAATACTGAGTTAAATCGCATAGGAACAGAGGTGATATTGGACAGTGAAACTTTGAACGTTCTTAAGAATGAGTGAGGTTTCTTCTCTCTCTCTCTCTGGAGGGTGCTTCTGGAGTTTAACTCTTTATTTTTACCCCCAAAAAAAAAAAAAACTCTTTAATCTGTAATTGACTAGTGACTTAGAATTATTTCCAATCAGATGTATTGTTATCTCCACTGAATTAGGAGTTCTGGATACTCAATGCTTACTTTGCCCTCTGAATATTATTGCGAACATGAAAAGCATTATGGATGCAGTGATGGCGATGGGGTTGGACAGCTTAAAATTTGAACATTCTTTAAGAATGAGTCGAGCATCTAATCTAATCTCTGAGTTGCAGTGATTTTATGATTCACTAATATAGACACAAAATTGTTTTGCAAACACAAGGTAGAATATTGGGTGATCTCCCTTATCGTAACTGGGAGTATCGAACCTTTTGAGCATAACTGGTCACGTCACACCAGAGGTAAAACATACCTCGCAACAGATGAAGTGAAGTGAGTGAATTGTCGCTGGTATCTGTATATATGACATATATGGAGCATGGAGTATGGAGTTTGGAGTTGGGAGTTGGGAGAATGCATGAATCAGCAGAGCCTATATCCATGCAAATGTTTAGCCCATCTTCTAGCCATGTAAGGATCATGGTAATCCCAACCCTCAACACTGGTCCTTCCGCCTATGCTAACGTCTCTCCCACCATGGCTGCTTTCCGTCTTATCTTCAACGCTCACCACAATTTCCCCGCCTCTTATGCATTCATCCATTCCACCTTCCATGTAGCTATATCCGATACAGATGAATTCAGAGTCACCCAAGTCCAGAGGAATTCTTCTCTCTTCCCCACCCCTTAGTTCCCCAAGCCGAACAACCCCTCCGTTCTCCCCGATTCTCAACTGGGTCTCTCTGGTGACGCCTCCCAGCAGTCTAGCCAAGAACTCTTCGAATTCATGCATGACGAATCCGTTTGATGTGCCAAAACCGAAACCAACATGAAACCTATGTACAGGAATGGCGATTTGCATGTCAATGCCATGGCCAAGGTACGATCTCGTGGGGCTGTCGGAGAGATGCAGGATACAAGATCGAGGGTTCTTGTGGGCACGATCGTCCAGTATCTTGATGCCTTTCTTGAGGCCTTCAGTTGGGTCAGCTTCCCCCATGTAGAAGAGACGATCGATGATTTGCAGGGCCATCCGTTTACCATGGGATGTCATCAGTCGCAAAGGGAAGGAGCGTGTCGCGGCGGACCCAGACGAGTAGGTAACGATGGCTAGCCGGTCAATGGAGCGAAGCGAGAAGACCACCAAGGCCATGGATTGCTTCAGGAGCCTCAAGTGTGGGCCATTGGGGCTGGCAACCAAGACGAGGTCTGTCGCTTGGTGATGTGCTAGTGTTACAGAGAGATAAGCTCTGTTGCTCTGCGGTGGTCCAGTTGGTGTTAACTCTTGATGGTACGAAGTGGGTCCTCCTCCTGTTAGTTGCAGAAGAGATGTCGGTGTTGAGGGAGAAGGAGTAGTGAAGGGAATTGGGATGAGAATGAGGTGGAGGCGTGGGTGGGTTGGGGTGAGGTCAGGCTCCACAGGGTCGTCATCGTCGTAGCGGGCAGAGCGGAGGGAGTAGCGCCTGTGGACTCTGAAGGTGGCGATGGAGTCGTCGAGGATGCGGAAGATGGGATCTGATTGGGTGGTGCAAGGGACAGCAGGTATATGGAAAGGAGGTTGGTTGAGGTTACGTGGAAGCTGTGTCCAGTGCGCTCTGCAAATGGGGCAGGTGACGCTTCCATGGCGGACATTGGAGGAGATGCAACTAAAGTGGAATGCATGTGAGCACTGCGCCGTGAATATAGCCTGCCCGGGGCTGCCCAGAGTCGTGCTGTAACTCAAGGGCTCCAGACATATCGCACAGAAGCTCTGCAATAACACCACCGCCACGGCAGCCTTGAGAAGTTGAGATATTAACGAGAAATAATTCAATTTTTTCATATCGTAGTTATGGAGGTTTACCTTGCTGACGCCGCAGGATTCGGTCTCTTGTACGATTTCTGAGGTATTTTCCCCCTTCCTTGCAAAAGATGAGCTCGAGATCTGAAACAAGACAAGGTAGAGATGAATAAAATTTTTTGGTTGGTGGTCTCTTTCCCCATTAGATCCGAAAGGACGCCAAGAATAAACAAGAGTAAGAAATCTGTGTTTTCGACTCCATTTTTTTGGCATGCCAAGAGGGGATTTGGAAAATGCCTCCGCTAACTAGAGAAATTGTCACTTTTTCTGACTGAAGAAAACAGGTGGAACTGGAGTCAGAATTACAGAAATCCGGTGAGGTTGAAGAAATCCATTAAAGCAGAATGAAATAACAGGAAGGATGTTATTTCATTATTTGCTTGGGAAAAAAAGCAGGAAAAGGAAAGGAGGGAATTATCTAAAACCTACATTCTTGTTGTCGTCGACGACGACGACAGCATCTTCTTTAGGTTGTCTTCTTGAGAAGGAACCGCAAGGAAATATGATCTTTGTGGCTGCTTTTCTAAAAGTCGAAGCTCCTACCATGGCCGGATGATGTTCTCTGTCTCTGTCTCTCTTTCTCTCTCGTTCTGGCGTTCCCTGTTCCTAATGGTTCTAGGTAATGATGTTCTGTGTTGTGGTTCTTCTGTTGTGTATATGTGAAATTAGGACATGAGTTTGGTTGGAAACAACGGAACCAACAAAGAAAGAGGGACAGAGAGGTCTGCGAATTTCTGCCGTTGTGCAGTAAGTATTTCTTTCTTCCTCCTCCCTCCCTCCCTCCCTCCCTCCTTATGCAGCTCAGCTGCACTGCTGCTGCTCCCTGCTGCTTTATTCTTTCTCCCTCCCTCCCTCTCAAGACTTAACCAGCTTTTTGACTGCACTCTCAAATATTATTTATTTTTGTCATGGTCCCACCACCTTCCTTTCCATCTTCCCTTATAATTATTAAAAGGTAAATTCCGAGGAACTTTATAGACTTACCCGTCGTTACCATACCATAGCCTCTCTTTACAGTTTACCTTGTTTTTTGGAAAACCATCTAATTACTTTCACTTTATTGATCCATCCATCTACTTCTTCTTTTGATGTTTTGCTATGCTAAAATTAATTCCTGAAAACTTTGACTACTATCAATATCAATATATTCAAAAATCAAAACACTGTTTTACTCTCTCACATTTGATAAGTTTAAGTTTGCCCCCCCCACATCATTCACATCATTTCCTTCTTTCTTTCCTTCCTTTTCCTCCTTTCTCTGTACCGTCACCACCTTTCTCTAGAATGTGTAATAACACAAGCTTGAACTTTTCCCTCACATCACATTAAACATCAAGTATATTGTTGAGCAACACCATGAATTTATTTTTCAAGAATATCTTTGGTTGGGGACACCATCGCTGTGAATTATCCTTTCACATTGGTTTTTGATACATGAAGCGTAGAGGTTAGACGGAAGATCCTCCAAGTGTTGAAAGACACAAGCACAAGTGAGCTTCTCACAGAGAATATTTTTCCATAATAGACTTCATAGAGTGATAAAGTGAAACCCAAAAATAATTAATCAAACAGTTTTTTTTTGTTTTTTTTTTTTTTTTTTTAAATAAATATTTTTATTATTCGAAATCCTCTGGCATAGTCTAATAAGTCATTAAATTGATAAACGAACTAAAGTACAAAAGGATTATTTGTCAGTTCCAATTTCCCACTCCCTGCAACATATTATGTATTCTAATTAAAATCCTGTTCTTTACCCAAAAAAAATAAAAAATAAAAAATAAAAAAGTCCTGTTTTTTCTATACTGCAATGCGACTGAATCAGCAGGTAAATTCAGTTTTGTTCTTCATTTTCTTCGAGAATCCGGATTCCAGACGTCCGTTCCATAAAACGGCGTGTCTGGGGCCATGGACTAGTGGTAAACTGGCAACCCATTGTTTGTTAATAAACGAACAGGGAAAAAAAATAATTCTAAAAAATTAATAGGATTTTTTTAAAGTGTGTATGTATTTTTTTGCTCCGATCCATTATAAAAGTTTTCTGTTTATTTAATGTATTTATTTTATTTTATATTAAAATACATAATTAAAAAAAAAATTCCTATCATTTTAATTAGAAACAAACAGATCCTAAATAAAAAAGTATCCTGTATAGATCAGTGGACAATAATGCATATGGTTAGGCACTTTTATAAGCGTACAAAGTACAAAGTTACAATGGTGGCCTACTTACTATCTTCTTCTGTCTTTAATGGGTTACGGTAGTGGTATTGTTGGTGGTGGTTTAGTTTGGTTTGGTTTGATTTGATTTGGTTTAAACCATACCATTTACTATTTCTATTCCATTGGGCATATATCAACTCTGTCCACCCAAGAAGGGAACCACTTCAATTAATTTTTTAACAGATAAAAATAATGTGACTATGAACTCATCTACTTAAATAAATATATAGATGGTTCTTTGCAGCTATTCCTATGATCCCCTCCTTAGGATGAAATGGAGTGCCATATTTTCTATGTTTGTTTGCACGCCCATAATTACATCATCATATCTTCCTCTAATGCAGATTTTATTTGTTAATAAAAATAAAATATAAAAAAAATTAGGGCAAGGATAAGAGGGACGGGTGGTCATTTCATCTTTTCTGCATCTGGGCACAAAGCATACTGTCGAATAAGAATCTTTTTATATTAAGTTAATAGGTGATGGCCCCTGTAAAACCAGACCCACTTCCAATTATATTTTTTGGATTTATCTAAAGTCATATGTACCTTAGTGGTCTATACTCTATACTATCTAGCCCTGGTCCTTAAAAAGAAGAAAATATTTATGACTTTATTTTGTTGAACCCTAGCATAAGAGATTAGGAGCCATTTTCTCATTTCAATTTTACACATGGAGGGAAAGAGGATCAAAGCTTTGTGGAAAAATATATACACAAGAATTTAATACAAGTTGACCATACGATAGAATTAGACCATCAAATTTGACATATGACCATCTAAAATGAATTCTACCCATCTACATATCCACATGATTGGAACTTCATAAACCATGTCCCATGTGGTATAAATCAGATGCCATTCTACTAGTCATTATCATAAAATTACTTATAATTATTTTGTTATCACTGTTTATTAAAAATTATCACATCATCACATTTTATAATTTTTTAATCATTTTAGGCTTCACTTTCCTATTTTCTTATTACTTTTAACAAAGCTTAAAATGAAGGACGAAAAAAACTTTGAATATTTGAACAAAAAATTGTATTTAGGACACAATTTTGCTCCAAATAAGAAAATTCAAGAAAGTAACTGATAATTCAATTAAAAATGCTAGGTTCCACTTGTCTCTTAAGACTCAAGAGGATGGAGCGTAGAAAAGTGTCAGGTTCCACTTGTCTCTCAAGACTCAAACGGGTGGAGCGTTAGAGGCTGTAACTTAATGGGATACTTAGGGACTTTTGGCATTATATAATTCCTCTAGAGTTGTTTATTTTCGGAAGGGAAAAAAAAATCTTATTTTAATAATCACTATTTTTGTGGTGATTATTTTACTATGCTAGGGCTTCTCAACTGGACATAGATAATAAGAGGTAATGTATGGTTGGACATTGCCTTTTGTTGTAGTCTTGTTGAAATTAGAGGCATAGTCAAAGGGAATAGGGACCATTATAAAGGATATTATTAAAAAAAATTCTTGTCTGCTACAAATGAAATTTTTAATCATGTTAACTCTAAGGGGTCGCTCAATTGTTAAAAGATCAATACCTCAGAGAGGTCATGAGTTCAACTTTCCTTCAGATTTATATATCTAAAAAAAAAAAAAAAATCAACTCAAGAGTGGGATAAATTTGAAAAGGGATATTTTTTATGACAGTTATCTTCATGTGTTGGGAGGATGAGGTGATTTGATTATCGGATAGATTGGTCTAGGATTGAATTCGACACAAGTCAAATTTCAATACCTAATTCAAACATGTATCCTTTAGTGTATTGGAATTCATCATCTTACCAAAAAGTATTTTTGCATTCATCTTTTTGTTTTTCAATGGTCCGCGTATGCCGCACAACCTATTGTAGTACTCCCTAGAATTTCAAAGCTTTGTTTTGTCTCTAACGCTCCATTTGTTTTGTCATAAAATTTTACATGTTAAATTTTTTCATTCCTTGTTTCCACAAGGTAAAATAAATGATCTCTTAGGGGGAAAAAAAGCTTGTCTTTCTTTAACCTCTTGGAAATAAACTTTGAAAAAAAAAGTTTTAACATAAAAAATGTTACACGCAAAATTTGATGTAAAAAAAAAACGGAGCCTTGGTGATTCTGTTGGAATAAAACTTGACACATAAATTGGAAATATTGAGATCTACTGATGCTTAAAATTTGAGCTGACAAGCTTATCAAGTATGACATGGCCAATTAACATAATTGTTAGCGAAGATAGTTAATGGTATCCTACCAGTAGATAGCAAGGTTCCAAGGGGGTTGTAAGATTGACTTTGGGCACTGGAGGGCCGGGGGAGGTGGGGTGCGACACATGCACCAAGTGAAGCTAACTAGGAGAATCAATCACTGGACATCCTAATAAGTGCCAACGCTCAAGTGCTCAACGCAAGCCAACATACTCACCACCAGGCATGTACTTCTGTTGCTATCTCTATCCTCCATGAGATCTGGACTCCGTTTCCCTCCACCACCTCGCCTCTCCTCTCTCATCTAAGTGATTAATTACCAGTTTTTCTTATACTCTTATTTTTCTGCTAATATATAAGATTTCAATAAATTCTACTAGCTTGTAATTCTTATCCTTTAAATATAATATATTTTCTTGTGAAAAAAAAAAAAAAAAAAAGAAAAGAACACCAAGATTAATTTGAAAACCAGTGGCGACTGATGACATTGTTGTGGAGCAGCAGCAGGAGCAGCATGCATGCATGTGAGAGAGAAGAATCGTCAGCTTGAAGCAAGAAAGAGGGGTAAGCCCTAGAAATGAAAGAGGAAAAGCGTGTTGACTGGAGAATTGAAAAAGAAGAAACGACCGTTAAATTTTGAAGATAAAGGTCACCCCACACAACAGGGGTATGATTACATTTTTGAGGCTTTGAGGGAATCCAGGCCCAAAATGAGCAAGTCCCACTCCCACCGCCCACCAGGTGGCATTCATCTCCCTTTTCATTTGTTTGAGTTTTATCGCCGCGAGAAATTAAAAGCAAACGCTAGTCGTTTGGCGCCAAAAATCCTCTACTTTTATCTTTTCTTCCCTGTTACTTATATATATATATATATATATATATATACTTCCCATCGATTCTGCAAATTAATTTCTACTCTTTTTCTTTTCTTGCTTGGCGTGGTTGCGCACTCTATTCCTTGCTTTGATCACCATGAATCAACGGATAAGATTATTTATTAATATCAACTTAGAATCTTATTCTCTTCTTATTCTCTGCTTGGCTGAAGGATCACTTTTTATTCTTCCCCCTTCCACGAGCTCTCCAAAGGAAAGGAAAGGAAAGGAAAGGAACAATGAAACTGATTCTATCTAATTATATAGGAATGCATCCAATGTGTGTAGGATTCATTCATCTTCTAGAGTGTGGGATCCACTAAATATAGAGGAAGATGAGATAAGAACACGTACGTATAGATGAATTGTATCTACGTTAATCGGCCTTTCGCTTGATGATGTTCACGTACATTGTATGTGTTAAAGTTGTAGAATACATGGTTCAAACTTCAAAGTCATTTCTTTTCTTTTCTATACATTCAAACACAGCCTTATTGTTTCTTTTGTCTTCTTTAAAAGCAAACATAAAGATGAGTTATACCCGCATCCTGAGGTTTGATATTCAAATGATGATCGACTTTAAACTATAAAGGTTCTTATATGTCCAATTCAAAATTTTCCGTGTGGGATGAGAATGTGATATTTTTATTATTCCATATATATATATATATATATATATATATATATATATATATATATATATATACATATTTTGAAAAAGGTTCTCGTATTAGAGGCATTTAGGAACAGAGCTCCTCTCTAGATACGTTATCGAATTATTTCAGTTTCAAACTTAATTCATGTTTAATATCCCCGTAAAAATGGGTAAAAAAATATATAAATAAAATGTGATTTGAAAGTTTTTTTTTTTCTTTTAATAGATAAACCCTAAGAAAAATTGAACTCATGACCTCTTTAAGATGTAATAGTCCAAAAATACACATATTTATATGTATATTAAAAAAAAAAAAAAAAAAAGAACTACACTGAATTTTTCAAAGGAAATGCCCAATATATTCAAAGAGTAATTTTGGTTCCCTCACCGAAATGGTTATTGAAATATCAAATATACAACTAAGCTTGAAACACGATATGTATCAAAAAAATATATTTTTTTGCTAATGACGGGTATTCAAGACCTTCGGGTTGACTAGTTCTGCAAGTCCATATTGACCCTACAACCACATGGATCAAATCATTCTGAGGTTGGATGAGAACCATTCCATTTACCCTCATGATAAAAAAAAGAAAAAAAAGAAAAAAAAGGAACACTTAACACCCCATGTGAATGCCTCTGTGTATTGATAACCATAAGGTTTATAATGTTTAATCATTTAAAAAAATGATTAATTAGATAAACTAATATTTTTACATTTAAAGTTTATTTTTCACATGTAATATATAGTAAATGTATCCCAACATCCAACTACTTTATTATTTGATGAATCAACGTAGGGCATGAGTCTAACTACCGTCCTAATCCTTCAAATAAATGACTTAACTTAATGTATTTATTTGTTTTTTTCGGTGTGGGGGGTGGGATGGGAGGTTAGGGGATTGAGGTTCAGTTTCAACCAAACGATGGTCCTCTCTTTGTATGATGGGAATGGACTAGGTTATTACTCTTGTTTGCATGTTAGATTGTCTTTTGATATTGACAAGAGAGAGAGAGGGTTCCACACAAGAGGGCCGGGGAATCTTTCACAATGCATAAATAGATATGTAGGAATCAATATCTTGAATAAGGGCCCACAAATATGGCTTTAGGTATCTAGGTCAGGTCAGCCTTATTAACTAATTGGTTCGGGTTGGTTTTCACAGTGGGTGATACAAATTTCTAGGCGATACAAGAAAAATTGTTTGATTTAGGTATCTGGATTCCTCAGAGAATAAGTATACTGATTCAGTGTAGTGATATGTATTGGATCGGGTTTTGAGTGATCGATACTCGTTATGATACTGTGAGCATAAGCCGTACCCACAAGGTCAGGGGAAGAGAGAGAAAATATAAGTTATATGAGAGGTTTGGGGAAAGATCTCCATCGGTGTAGTTGTGGGGATCTTAACGCATTTGAATTTTATTTTTTGGATAGGCAATCAAAATATATTGAGAACCAAACACAACATCCAATCCCAGCCTTATCCAATCATGTAGGTATGAGATTCTTCGGAGACGACTTGAGAGCCATAAAAAATGGGTATTCTACTTATAAAAATTGGCAAAGAACCGATGATTGTCTTGTCTCATTTTATAGTTTCATTACCAAACTTGAATCTATTATGAAGGAAGTGTACGTACACACTGATATCTTATTTACTAAAAATAAATTTAATACTCTTTTCCACCAAACTCTCTATGATTAATTGCTGTTCCATCTCCATCAAGATTGTTGTCATTTGAAACTTGTGAAACTCTAAAGAATATTCTTGGACATAATTGAGTCCTTGGAAATATCAATTATCACTAACAAGCGGTTGAGAAAGGATTTCTTTGTTTTTCAATTAAATCCTTCACTCTCTATTGTTCTGCAGAGGAAAGGATATTGTTGGCCCATACAAGGAAAACCATGCATCTAAGCCATAAGGTAGAGATCTGGTGTGATTAAACTGGTTAATCAAATTGTGCCTGCCTGCACCTAGGATCTGTGCTGATATTGGTTTGGTATTGGAATCAGTATCAGATATGAATGATATTAATTGGTTTGTAATAGTCTAGTATCGGTTATATACTGATGTATTAGTAAAATATCGATTTGATATTGGTCGGTCCTCATACCGATTCAGCAAAACGTTTTCGTATCGGTCAGGCCGATATGGATAAAAATCAGCCGGCCAATACACAACTCAGATCATGAAAGTTCATTAGAGCATATATGATGTCTCATTATTATCACAAGTTAGAATTACTCCCAAAAACAATAATACTCCCAAGACCAAGAGTATATATAGATTTCAGTGAGGCATCTCATCGAACAGCTTCCGTGCTTCATCAATTTGACAGTTCTGGATATACGATTTGATCTTAGTGGTCCCTCCTTTTTTTTTTTTTTTTTTCTTTTTCCAAAAGTATCTGGAGCATGACCGGTCAAACCATTCCGAGCTCAACACAATACCATCTTGTTGTCCATGCAGCTGTGTTTCTGACTCAGAAAGAACTTGTCCATGAGAATACGTTTCCATTGGGCATCTTAATTGTCTTGTCAATAATTCTCAAAGCATGGTCGATTCGATTAGCTTTCGCATACCAATCAATCATCCTTCTTCCTGGCATTGTCTGAAAGAGCTCTTCGGCTTTATATTGATCTCCATTTTTAAGATTGGGATCAGAGAAGTTCAAGAAACAATGTCTCAATGAGTCATTTCACTGAAAATCCCTTGTGCTGCTTCAACTTCTCCTACCATACCAAACAACCAATCTGAAAATTAAAATAAAAAAAGTTAATTACACAGAGACTCTTTCTGAGGGAAATTAAACTCCCATTTTTACAAAAAAAGGTCCATTCTTAATGTTACTTTTAACTTAACGGTAAAATATCAAATTTGTTTTAGACAAAAATATCTTTACTAAAGTGTCTTAGAAATTTTTTTTTAAAAAGGGTTTATTCTTTTTAGATGTTAAAAAGACTTTTTTACCTTCAAAACTTTTCAATTTTATTTTTATAGTTTTTTTGTGATTTTTTTTATTTTCTTTTTCATTTTCAAAAATGCACTTAGTAAGGGTATTTTTGTCTTAAATTTTTTTTTAACCCTCTGCTGTTAAGTTAAAAGTCACGGTGTGGGTGAGATTGTATGATAGGATTGTTAGAGGAGTATTCCGTGTAGCTTTTGTAAAAGTAGGATAGTTCTATGTAGTTTCACTATAATAGATGGGGTGTCTGTGTAATGTCTGTGTAATTAACCCAAATAAAAATCATTTTTGATTAAAAAAATAATAAATAAAAATGTGTTTGGTAATTTATAGACATAATAGATTGAGAAATAAATTTGATATTTTATTAAGAATAAAAATATGTTTTTGTTTATTCAAGTTGTAAAATTTTTTTAAGCTATAATATCTTGTGATCCTCTTCTGTGATCACTCTAAAGTTTTGGAAATCTTTTCCATTTTTTCTTGGTCTTGACATCCAACAGATCTGATCGGTGGGTGGACAGTCGGAAAAATACAACTGAAATGGCCGAATTCAAGGACAAAAGTTGATTTCTTCAAGATGCAAAATTTTTTAAGCATTTATATCTTCTGATCTTCTTATCTGATCAATTTGAAATTTGGATATATTTACCATCTTTTCCAGGTGTTGACATCCAATGGATTTGATTAGAGGTTGGATGGCCGAAAAAATAAAAGTAAGGTGGTCGAAATCAAGAATGAGAGTTGGATTTCTTAAAGTTATAAAATTTTTCAAAAATCTAGATATCTAGTGAAATTCGAAAACCTTTACCATTTTTTGATATACTTGACATACAATAGAACAGATTGGAGTCTGGATAGATAGAAAAATCTATTTATGGTGGTCGAATCCGTGAAATTCTCGTGGACCTCTCTCATTTCATTATGTGCGAAACCGTGAAATCCTGCAATCTCTCTTATTTTTTTCACTTGAACTCAGGAAATACGATGTTCCCATAAGCTTAACAATTGGGATGGCATAGCTTAACAATTGGGATGGCATTGAAGGAGTTATCAACTATCAAAATGGAGGAGAGTGTTTGCTAAAGAAAGTGTTTCAATCTGGAGAATCTATAAAGTAGGAAGAAGATAAATATTTAAAACTTGAATTGACCATTTGAAGTTCATTTTCCAGTCCTTACAACACATGCTCGCTTATGGGGAGCGCAAAAATTGCCCGAAAGCTTTTTTGGCCAAAAATAAAAGACAAGCCTTGATCTCTTTTGTTTTTTTGGATTATTCTTATTTTTTTTTCTTTTGAAAAATAATACTAAAAAATGAGACCAAACACTTTATAAAACAAAAACACGTTCAAAAAAACAAAAATAAAAATGATACCAAAGCTCATATAGTGAAGGAGCGGGGTTTTTCAAAGGTATGGATCGGATGTGACTCTATTGCGGTGGTGATGGCAGTGCAAGCTGCGGCCATTCGTTGGAAGTATCTTCAAAGGTGGTGGGTGCTGTAAGAGTTTCTCAATACTATTACTTGGAAAATTTCTCACTCTTTCTTAGAGGCCAAATTTATAGCGGATTATTTGGCTAAAGAGACAGCTAAATCAGGGGTTTGTCTATAATTATTCCGGGGCTTTGTAAGGGATTCTCTTATATGTAATGTGATGCGCTTAGTCATCCTAGGTTCCGGTTCTTTTAGTTTTTTCTATTTCAGTCTCTGCGGTTCTTCCCGTTGATGGCAGTCATTTAATGGGATTTCTTGAGGGTCTGAGTCAACTCAAGTGTGAGACTCACTTGTCACTAGAAAAAAAAAGAAAAAACTATTCATTAAGAGTTCATATTGACACACTCATATTTTCAAAAACACCAATCATTTTCTATTTTCTTAAAATCAAATACAAGCATGCATAGATGAAGATGAAAAAACCGTTTGAGTATAGCCGTTGGAAGCTATTGGAGAGTGCATTGGCAATTAAAACTCAATAAATTCCTCGACTACATGTTGGAATCTTATTGTCAATGGAGAAAATGGAAATAAAAAGGACAAGAAGCCGTTCACTTGGAGGAAAGAAAAATAAATACCAAATTTCAAGACGGAGAAAAACATAATAATTTGCGAGGTTAGGATTATGGAGTGGGAAACTTACCTTGGATTTTTTTGGTACACAGTGTGGGTCCATGTAAAAAAACTACGTTAATACCCATACTAAACCACATGTCAAAAAAATTTACATTTTTTGGGCGTGCGTCCTGTTTTGCCGATACTAAACCACATGTCAAAAAAATTTTAATTTTTTTTTTTTGCATGGCCCATACAAGTCTGTTGACGGGTCCATTTTATAATGTCATACGAAAGATGATTGGGTAATTCTAACAGCTAGATATAAAGGAGATGGTATGAATTAACCAAGTGTCAAATTTGAAGAATAATAAGCTCCCATATACATCCATGGCATGCACCAACATTTTAGTCTACGAATTCTGATTGGGTTGAAATTAAACAGGTTGGCATGGGTGTGTTTGTCCAAGAAATTTAGGCCTACTAGAGCTACAACATAGGCTCATAGTTACAGATGTAAACGGATCGAATTCGAGTCGGATACACTATTATTTGAATCCGATTCAAAATCCGACGGATGTATAAAAATCAAATTTTAATATGAATTTGAGATTTAATCGGATATCAGTTAAAATTCGATTCAAATCTGGAAAATGGAATTAGAATACAAAATGCATGGAAAATGAGAGAAAACCCTAGTTTAAAACAAATATATAACTCATTCTAAGAAGAAAAAAAAAAAGATAAAAAAGATAAAACCTTAAATGACACTCTAAAACCTAAGGTTATATACGTCTTAACACTGGGCTAAACGGAGAGTATATAATCCTAGCCGTTTGACTGATATCAGAATCCGACCCATGCTATCCGAATCTGAATCCGAATCCGACTATTGAATTCAAATTCCCTAAATGAATGCAAATTTGAATGATTTTGAACTATCCATTTACGGACACATAACTAATGATTGCATCATATCCTTAGGTGGGCTAGTCCATGGAACCCATCACTGCCGGACCATTATATCCTTAGGTGGGCTAGTCCATGGAACCCATCACTGCCCGTCCAGCTTTTCGTGCTGCTGCTCATGCGTCTCATGGTCTCTCTTCCTAATTTAATAATCGGAAACCAATTATTTCCGTCAAGATTCAAATCGAAAAGGAAAAACTTACCAAACTAGCCGTTACCATTGACTTTACACGCGCTCTCTTGTTCTCGCGCTCTCTGTCGCTGTTTTGTTTCTCTCTTCTTTCTCTCTCCGGCCTTAGCAGCTCCCTCAGTCGTAACTCACCATTTCAGCCCTTCTGTCTACCTACGCTTTGCCTTTTCTCACTCATTATACAGCAAATTTGTCTTGCGATCTTCAAGCCTAATAGAAATGTTCACGGAAGGCCTGGACGAAAGTGCTATTGAATGGATCAACAAGGTATTGAATATCTGGAAGCTCGGATAGAATAGTCTATGAATTCTTAATCTGCGTAGATGTTTTCTTCCAAATCTCCTTCTTTCGGGTTGTGTAATTCATGTGAGGGCTTTATCTAAGCTTAACGTTTTTCTTTCTATTTCTTCCGGCATAGTATTGATATGTTGTATTTGCATACATTTCCCTTTTCTTTTTCCTTTTTGATCGTTACTTGTGAATCTTGAGGTTCACTCTTTGCATTCTTTCACAGAAAAGAAAGGTTCTTTTTAGAGGGAAAAAAAAAACATATACGCAAAATTTTCTGCTTTTGTTCATTGTATGATCTGGTCTCTCTTTCTCTCTCTACATGTTTCTTACAGAATGACTACTCACCTGCATCATTTGAAGAACTCAAATAGTTTCAGTATTCTGATGGGTCTTTCAATACTTCCAAAGGAGTCTGCTTTGTTTGTTCATCTTTAGTTTCTTGACGCTTCGTTGTGGCACACCCTGAATTTTGCAGGGATCAGATGGAGGCACACAATTGCGATCTCCCTTGGTTGAGAAATTTACTGTTGGTACCATCCCAGTGTCTCCTTTGCACAATAGCAAGAATTATCTCTCTCCCTCGATTTTACCTCCACTGAAGTTCCATTCTGGATTGCTGATGCCTCCAAGTGCAATGACTCTTGGCCTGAGTGACGACGATGATGATAGTGTGGCATCCGTTCCTGATGATATGGATATCTGTTACTCTGATGAATCCGAGGAGGAAGGTTTGGGATCTAGTGACCATGATTTACAGGAGAAGCCAATCGTGCAGCGCTACGATGAGGAACTGTTAGGTGGAGAAACAATTTCGAATTTTAATCCGGAATCAGGTAAGGGATCAAATGGTCCACATGGGTCTTCTATGATCAGGGGGTCTTCAAAGGAGAAACTCAGAATCGAAGTGCCAGACACCATCAGAAGATTTAGAGATGGTAATTTGGGCATCACTGAATGTGCCCGGCGAAATTCAGACCCAGATGGCAGAGATCTACCTCAGGAACAGGTTTATATCCTCAATTCATGTGATAAATATGAAACGACTTCTCTGTCAAGATCTAAGGTTTCAAATGAAATTACAGTTTTCATAATGCGTATGATGATTGCAGGGTTCCCATATGGATGAAATTTTGCCCAACAAGTTAACGGACTTAGGAACTCCTAGTGCACCGCCCATCATGGAAATTGGTACAGGAGAAAGTAATTTTGAAGTGGAGAGCCAGCAGTGGTCAGCTCCAACACATTTAATGGAGACGGAAACTATCAGTGAGATAAATGCAACAAGTCAAACAAAATCCTGCTTTGGAAGCCAAGAAAAACCAACAGACTGCAGCAATGAACCGTGTGCATCGTATTGGCAAACAAGCCCAATGGATCAACCACCCTATTATTATACGAGGTATTCTCTTCCTTTAAGCTCCTTTAATTCTAGATAATGCTTGGATGGTTGGTATTCTTTGAGTTATTTCATCAAGCTCCAATTGGAAGATTAGGCTCTTGAATTGACAACGTTGAGTATTGTTTTTTCTTGTGCTCTAGCATATGCTTGGCCTGTCTACGCATCAATTATGTAATTCTTCCGACCATTGGAGCACCCATGGGATGCATACAATTTAAAACCACCAATGGAATGCATCCAATCTAAAGCCAAATTGCTTCTTTACCTAGGCATTAGCTGCATATATAATTATGCAAAAAAATTCTAAACAGTCAAGTCTAAAGGTATCTCTCAACAGGCACTAAGTTTTGGCATGTAAAAAGGTGATGTGATAATTTTAATGATATAAAAATCTAGAAAACGATCTAGATTGATCACTTGACAAATTTCCTACCTAATTTCGACCATATAGACTTCAATGTATGGGCATATTATTTTATATCTTCAATGGTCCATTCTTAGACAAGTTTCATTTTTTTTTTGCTAGAATTTCAAAGCTTTTTTTTCTCTCTTTTTGAATACTGTTTTGACTGAAATTTTAACACGTGAGCAACAGACATTGGATGTCTACTCATCCACAAAATTTCAATTTTATAAAAATCTGTCATGTGATGCCCATAATACAATCAAAATTTCTCATGCACAAAATTTTAGCTCCAATCTGTCATGTGACATATGTCTGTGAACCTGCCAGGCTACAAAAACTTTACCCCATAAAACAATCAAAATTTGGGTGGCTAAGTTAATGGAGGTTAACAGTCTCAGACAAAGATGTACATTGGGCTGTAGATAACGTCTTCCAATCAATTTACTTATGGCCCTTTTGGGATTCATCAATCTAATTTGTAGCCTTCTGACATGTTTTCTGTAGCGCCTTGATTCTTATTAGTAAGTAGTGTGTAGGCAAGAGGTATACTACAGGCCAAAATGGCCAATTTATCAGGATCAATTAAATGGTAGGGCAATGAATGCTACATGACATGAAGGAGAAAGAACTTTTGTCCTCAATGGATGAAAAACACTTTTCCTGTTCAGCTATCTGAAATTTGTCCCCCTCACCCTCTTTTTGATGTCATCTTGTTGATTTATCATTACAGCGTTCAAAACTCATGGCAAGTTATGATTTCCTATGATGCATGCATTCGTTTATGCTTGCATGCATGGGCAAGAGGGTGCACAGAGGCACCAGAGTTTCTGCGGGATGAGTGCCAGGTCCTCCGAAGTGCCTTTGGGTATGACGTTAGCCTTCCACTTGTTTCATTTTATTCTTGGATTTTATCTTTTACCTTTCAGTGTTAGTGCTTAAATATGAAGTGTGGTTTACCTCCGCCTTTCTCTGCCAATGTAGTTTGCACAAGTTTTTGCTGCAGCCCCGAAGTATTTATCAAAAAGAAGGAGGGTTTGCTGAGAGTACAGAAGAAAAAGGCACTTTAAAGGCAAAAAAGGTTGTTGGAAAGATTAGGGTCGAAGGTAATATATCAAAATAAACCAAACAGGTTACTTTGATAATTTTCTGTGCAGTTTTGAAAATTAACAGAATTATGAATCTACTTTAAACGCACTGGATGGCTACTATTGGTGTATTTTCTTGTTAGTGAACTTGTGGTAGCTATTTTCTACCTTTTCTACATAAATGGATTAACCCGCATATATGTTCCTTTTCCCCAAAATTTCAATTTCCATACATTACTTGTCTACTCATCACCATCAAGTTTCGATCTTTTTACTTCTGAAAAATTTTCCGAGAAATATTTAAGATTCAAAATCACAATTGTTCTCAAATAATGATTAATATGTAACTATATATTAATTTTGAGAATGCAGTTAAGAAAATTCGTGTCGTGCCAAGACGGAAGCTCAAGATGACGTATTCACAGCGAGGTGCATTCTATGTGCAAGCAGGAGCAGATTATGTCCGACATGTTTCAGGGCTATTGAGAACCGGGTTCAGTTCTCTAAAACTGGCCCCATTTTCAGTGGCATCAGAAGGTTTGTCTTTGCAGATCATAGCAGTGGAAACTTGTAGAGTTGGGACTAACAGGGAATGTAACAAGATGATTCTGCTATTTAAATGTTGCTAATAAATAGAAAGTTCTGTGCAAAAACGAAGTCAGGATACCCAGGGCCTGTGCTGGGGTTAATTACCTGCCATACCTAATTTCCAGTCCAACCCAAGAGATTGAGGCTAAAATTAAAATGATAATGTCTGAAACCTGACGTGCTGATGTGCAGTCTTCCCTGAATTATGCACTTTTCTATTTTGGCCATCTCTCATGCACGAGTGTCGATAAAAATTGAAAAAGTGCGTAAGATGCATCATGCGTCTTGATCTTAGCGTGTGAAATAGATGATAGGAAACCACATTGTTACTTACGCCTATACATATTTGCAGAAGCACTATCATGCTTGTTCCGCCTGAAGAGTTCTACTGAAGAAACAGATGTGGAACCAGGTTCTGTTATTTGCTTGCATCCAGGAACTGGCGATTCCCATGTCTTGTAAGTTGTTAGCTTTTTCCTAATTGGGGGCTATATTTGGGAAAGATGAGACTTAAAAGTTGATAAGGACCAATAGACTATAAATAAATCCATTGTTGGTGTCAAGGTAGTAAATGGGTCTCACAGATCATTGAGCCTTAAAAATATCCTATGCAGACTAACCAGATGGGATCATATATTGTTGACTTTCCAATTAATTTCATCAGTCAAACACTCTACGAGATTATAGTGCTTTGACATTTGAGATCAAAGATGGCGCCTATGAGAAGATGTTCTTACCTTGTACGTATGGATTCTGTGGGCTACTAGACCGAGTATCCATCATCATGATGTACAAGATCAGACTATTACATATAAACACTACAAAAGAAGATGCTGGTGTTTTTTTTTCTGGGGGGTGGGGGGAGGGAAGGGAATCTTTACTCATATTCGATGTTAAGATCACATGTCTTCCACTCTTATCACATTTTTTTTTGAGAATCTAGCATTGCACCTGGATAAGTAAATTTTTTATTTGCAATTATGATTCAGTTTTCCTGAAAGCCAAGGGGATGCTCTATTGATAGAAGTCGAGGATACAAATAAAGTGATCCAAGGTCAAGCAACAATTCAAATATCATCTTTGACTGAAAATCCAGTATGCACCCTTCCTTTCTTTCCCACTAGAGGGCTTTTGGAAGATTAATTTTATCGACCCCTCACTTTTTGATTTCATTGATATGATTCTCCGAACTGAACAGAATGATAGAGTTCGGTGGTGGCCAATTTACCATGATGATCATGAATGTATTGGAAAGGTTCAGCTCTCTATCGGTAGTACAATTACTTGCGATGACACTAACCCCACAAAGGTGTGTTTCTTCCTTTTTACTTAATATATAAATGAATAATAAAATGCTTATTCTCTGAGAGGAAGGTAAAAAGTTAGACAAGGCTCAGCTTTTCAGGAGTTGAGTTTGAATTTAGATATGCAATTCTAGTTCAACATAAAAAGATTATAATATGTTTATTAAATATAAAATACAGATTCAATCTTTTATTTTACCAATATTTGACTTTGTTGAGGGTAAGTTGAATTAGCTTGTGAAATTCCTGACCCAAATAGAATCATCTTAGTTGTGGTGACCCTCGTCACCATGTTTGTCAACTTATTACAAGACCCAATATGAAGTCTATTAACTGCAAAAGAAAAGAAAAAAAATTAGCTGAAAGTCTCTAGTCCACTCTCAATTTGGGTTTGCTTGGCTCACTAGAGTGAGCTTTGCAGGTCTGCATCAGAAATGTCCAAACACAAATTATCAATCTTTTCTTTCTCCGTATCATGACTTCAATTGTCTCTTTGCGTGCTTCTATGATTCTAAATTTTGATTGTTTACCTGCTGCATCCAGAGCGGACCTGTTGTGGAAACACTGGCTTATGACTTGGTGTTGGAGGCTGCTATGCGTGCACAGCATTTTCATTCCCGAAGCTTGAGGTTACATGGACCTTGGATGTGGTTATTGATTGAATTTGCCGACTACTATGGAGTTTCTGATTCATACACTAAACTGAGGTACTTTTAGATATATTTATGTCAAAATTACTCCTTTATAGCTAGAGATGTTTTACGATTATGTCCAAGTAACAGATCCTTAGTCTTCATTTGTTTTGTTATTTTCAATAGGTATCTTTCATATGTCATGAATGTGGCAACACCAACTAAGAATTGCTTGGAGCTTGTGCATGAGTTACTTGCACCTGTGATAAAGGCCCGAGGAGAGAAAATTTTAACTCGACAAGAGGTGAGCCCCATTAGTGCACTTTACTAT
This sequence comes from Protea cynaroides, assembly GCA_028583415.1. Taxonomy (NCBI): domain Eukaryota; kingdom Viridiplantae; phylum Streptophyta; class Magnoliopsida; order Proteales; family Proteaceae; genus Protea; species Protea cynaroides. The sequence goes on from CM053265.1 coordinate 876,564, forward strand.
TATTTTCACTTTACAGCCATTGTTTACATACTCTGATACTCAGCAGTACCAGAGATTCTATTTTTAAAAGAGCCACAAGCTCTAAAAGTAGTGTATTATTGCAATGAATTATAAATATGAAAAATAAAGGTAAACAGTGGTACAAATTACATAGGTGATGGTTTCGTCAACAGTAGAATCCAAGTTGAATAGATTAAAAATAAATTCTCTATTACCATGACTCAGCTTATTTCTTGAATCTAAGACGGGTCTTTCTGATTTAGATTGTAAGCTGGATTTCATGGTCAAGTTCAACTAGTAGCGAAACTTTTTTAACTAAAACAATTGTGTTGGTTGGGAGGTTCCAGATTGCTAACAGTTGCCTAATTCTGTCATATCACATTAAATTTCTCACCCAACCTGGTAGATCATATAGGATGTTAATGATTGATGTTCTGAATTTCCAATTCGGTTAATATTTATGAGGCCTGACACCAAGGTCCAATGCTTCAGGCACACATTGACTTGGAGTGAATGTGTTGATATACATTGTTGTTTCCCTTATTTAACAGCCCAAGCTTTTGGGATAAGTGGTTGTTGATTGAGGCAACACTCGAGGGGGTGAATTGGATGTGTTGACAAATATCTCTCTTTTAAAACAATTTCAAATAAATTTGTGGTAGCTTTTGAACACCTAAAATTTTACATAGATTAAAAACATAAGATAAACAAGATAAGACAGTGAGAGAAACTGACACCTAGTTCTAAGTTGTTTGCAATAGGGTTACCAACCTACATCCAGTGAGATGCTACTTTCATAGCTAATCTACTATCTGATTGATTTGAGGTGTCAATAAACCTTTACAGCAGAGCACAGTTTGTGCTTAACTATATATATATATATATATATATATATATATAGGGATAGCAATTAAACCAAAAGGAGCACACGTAGTGGTAGCACAGTATATATATCTATAGGGATAGCAATTAAACCAAAAGGAGCACACGTAGTGCTAGCACACACTGTGCTTAACGGATTGTTTTTATACAAGGATAACAATTAACCCAAACTAAGAGGGCTTCACCTCTATGCTGATTGGATTGACTTAAGGTGTCAATAAACCTTCTGAGCTCCTTTGAGCTTGTAACAAAGTAAAAAAAGATGAAGACGATGGAGAGAACTGAGAGAGGGACAGAAGAAGTATGTGTGTGTTCTTCTCTCCCCCTGCTGCGACCTATTTATCAATGATGAAAGCAAGTAGTTACAACCTAGTAGAAGTCTAGAAAGTAATTATAATGAAACTCTAATAACTCTAATGACAATAGGACACCTCATGATAAGACTAAACACAATAAGACTATTGACACCACATAGTGCTTATCGACTTTGCTATCTCAACAGAGCTAAACTGGTAGAGGAAGGAAACGGTCGTCTACTGTTTTTTTTTCTTCGTCTACTGTTTTTTTTTTCTCAAGGATAAAGTTTTTCAGCTGCAATATAATTTAAATACAATTTCTATACACTTACACTTGATTCCTCACTAAAAAAAAAGTTCTTGCAATCTCTTAAGAACAATCGAAACCAAATCAAAATGAAACTCAAATTTTGGCTCAGATTTGGGGTGGTTGTTTTTATCTCTGAAGCTTTAAAAAATAATCAACAAATCAAACAAAAATAGATCGCACTAATTTCTAGTGTGAAAACTTCTTTTTTTGATGGGTCCTACTCTAAGTTACACTACTGGAGTGGAGAAGGGAACAGATGCAAGAGAGGAGACTCGAATTCGAGACCTCCTCTCAGCCCCTGCTTCAATAAGCAACCGGTAAACCATCCGACCAAGCAGATGTTTACTAGTATGAAAACTTGTTCTCTCTTTCTTTTCAAAAGTTGTTTTGGAGAAGGTCCTTCTAGGTATGTTTTATAGGCCTGATGGAAGTAGCTGTTAGAATCTTTTTTCTTTCACTTCAGACTTTCAGATTTCTTTTGCAGATGTCAAGGAAGGAAGAACGGTAAAAAAATCTAGCCATTAGAAGCTCTGCATTCGCTGACAGAGCATTTAATAATCTTTGTCAGATTTTCCAACGGTTACTGACGGATACAACTCTTTTATTGCTTAGATGTCTGTTCTAAGTTCTTAGACGCCTGTTCTTGGATGACCATTTAGACACTGTTTTCGGAAAGTTCTATGTTTCCCAGAGACAATCTTTCAGATGCTCGTTTAGACATATGTTCTTTGTTCCGAGAGATATTTTATATTGAAGGCTTAAGTCTAAACGATGTGTAGGCATTTGTAGTCCTTCAGACACTCCGGACTGTTTTCAATAAAATACATTTTAAGGCTCTAAGACATCTGTCTAACCTTCCATATGCCTGAAAACAGTAGGATTAAGTCCTTTTCACCTATCATTTGAATATATACTTTAAGGTTACTTAGATGACTTTTACTAGGGTTTGAGCATTCTTTGTGTGATCAAGTCTATAGGATTTTACAAGAATAAAACTTGTTCTAGAAAAACGAAAACCCTATAAGTTGATGAAGATTTGCTTCAACAGATGTTATCTTCTTGTTCTTTGTTTTGCTCCACACCAGTGTCTGTCTTGTTCCAAATCTTCTATGCCTGTAGATGCTTGTCTATGCTTCTGATAACTCCTTTGATCCTGTTAGATCTTCTTTCTCCTTTGATTTACCATGCTTAGAAGTTCTGAATATTCTAATATAACATGAGAGACAGTTTATGAAACACATAGACATATCAAAGAATACTTGCATAATAATATAAGATCTTTTCTTAAGATGATCAAACAAGCACCAACAATGTTATAGATCATTCATCTTGTCCTCAAACAGAGATAACTCTTCGAATCATCTCAAGGTGGCGGATCACCAAAATCACAATAATACATATTAATATCACAGAAGTGGATATTCAAAAATTGTAACATAGTATAAGGGCCACGAAGTTGGGTGTTCAATCCTTGGGAAATGCAACGGGGTTTCCCGACACTTTCTCCCCTTGGTGCCATGTGGTGGCATTTCCGTTTGAGTGCTTTCACGTAACAAAATGCACTGGCACATTGACTTAAAGTGAATGTATTGTGACTTTAGGACTATATAGTGTTTTTCTTTTAAATTATTCCAAGACATTGCTTTATTATTTATGTGAGAAAGGATATCAGTTTTTTTTTTTTTTTTTTTTTTTGGGTTGCAGAAAAGTATATTGTTGGATTGCGAAACTCAAGTTGAAAATCTGTTAGCAAATGTTTTCGAGAACTACAAATCATTAGATGAGATCTCTCCAACAGGCTTGGCAGACTTGTTTGCTCCAATACCAGTGTGTGCAGCACCAGCTTTAGTTCCTGCAGTGAAAGTATACACCCTTCTTCA